>BSYR01000013.1:4382500-5008571 GCA_030270665.1 Hibiscus trionum
ATTTACCATTTTTAAATCTAGGGGCACTAGATTGTCTAACATAAAAATTTGATTTTTGAAAATTATTTTTCTTTTCAAGTTCATTTGAAATCAAATCTTTTTCTTTTTGAACTTTTAGAAGCAAATTTTGTAAATCAAAACATTTTTGTTCAAAGTCTTTTAATCTTGCTTCAAGTTCAAGATTTGTTTTGGAAAGCAAATCATTTTCAATTTTTATTTTTGAAATCAACTTTTTGTTTTTAGAAAATGATGCCTTGAATTCCAAAAGCAAATCATCATAGGCATCTTGTAACTCATCAAATGTATAAGAATTTGAAATAGATGAGTTAGAAGTTACCTCCCCCTCATTGAGGGCCATCAAGCATAGGTGGGCTAATTCATCATCGGTGGAGTCTTCATCACTCCATGTGGCCACATATGCTTGTTTTGAAGATGATCCTTTCTTTTTGGATTTATGGGAGTCCTTCATCTTCTTCACCGATTCAAGCTTGGATTTTTCCATTTTGCTCTTCATGAACCGGGCGAATTTGTTGAAGAGATAGGCCATCTCTTCGTCTTCACTATCCTCCTCACTTGAATCTACATGATGGCATGTGGAGGATTTGAGAGCCATGGCACTTGCATTGATGCCAAGCCCTTTGATCTTCTTCTCTCCCATAGCTCTAATTTCTTCCCTTTTCTTCTCCTCTCCCTTGTTCTTCTTCATGATTTGGTGAGTGAGAAGAGACCCCATAAGTTCATCAAGCTTCAAAGTCTTCAAATTTTTAGCTTCTATGATGGCGGCCCTCTTTGAGTCCCAAGACTCGGGAAGTGAATAGATGAGCTTTCGGACAAGCTTTTCCTCCGGGATGGCTTCTCCAAAACCTTTAAGACCGTTGGTGATGGTGGAGAACCTATCAAACATCTTCTCGATGTTCTCTTCCGGATCCATCTTGAAGTTCTCATACTCTAAGGTTAGAAGCCCAATCTTGGTCTCCTTGACTTCATTGGTCCCCTCGTATGTGACTTCAAGCTTGTCCCATACCTCCTTGGCACTCTCACAAGAAGACATCTTCTCATAGATGGTTGGGCCAAAAGCACAAAAGAGCATGTGCAAGGCTTTGCAATTTAGCTCCATCTTCTTGTGATCGTCGGCACTCCATTCCGCTTTGCTTCCTTGAGGCACGAACGGACCATCTTCAACTATGTCCCATAGCTTGTAATCTCTTGACTTCAAGAAGAATTTCATCTTTGTCTTCCAATGGGCATAGTGATCTCCGTTGAAGAAAGGTGGTTTGTTGATGGATTGCGCCATTTGAACCGGTTGATGAAAAAGTGATCGAGCTTGCCGGATCTTCTCAATAGGATGTGAATCCTCTTCGATTGAGCCAAGCTCTGATACCAATTGTTGAGTTGTGTGGGGCTCGATTCGATCAACCGTTCTTGCTCGCCAAGTGTGGAGAAGTTGGATAAATGGGTGTTTTAGTGGGAGGTGAAAGATAGGCAATTTGACACAAGGATTTATAGTGGTTCAACATTCTAACCAAGGTCTACATCCACTACCTTAGCTCCCCACTAAGGATTTCCAACAAATTCACTAAGAATTTCGTCCCCTTTTCTCGGATTAGGAGGAAACCGTTACAACCCTCAAAGCTTTCTACCCAAAGCTTGAAGGAACACTCTCTTTACAAAGAAAGACTTAGCAAACTAGAAATCCCTCTAAAAGGTGTTTGTTTGCAATTCTAAGCACTCACCCAAACCTAGACACTTGAGCAAATTTAACAATGTAAGCTCACAAGTGTTGTCTAAGCAAGAAATAAACAATTTAAGCTCTAGACAAATTTTGACATCATAATGTTGTAACAATTGAAGCATTGACCATTACAAGATGCTATGAGGTCCCTTTTATACTCCCAAATGAGTTTGTAGCCGTTACTAGCCGTTGGGGATGAATTGGAGCCGTTGAGGACTTAATTTCCCTTCATAAATGCTATTCTGCAGCTAACGGTATCGATACACGTGGAACAGTATCGATACGGCCTTCATAGGAACTAGCCGTTGGGCTTTTGCCTGCATAGGCGTATCGATACGCTTGAGGGCGTATCGGTACCCTTTGACATTTAAATGGCCGTTGGGAAATAGCCGTTGGGGTAGTTAAACTGGGATCGGTACGCTGACGTGGCGTATCGAAACGACCCCCTCCGTATCGATACACTAAACCCTCGTATCGATACGGGTTTTGACAGTGGCCAAACCAAGGCAAAATGGTATCGATACTGGTACAACGGTATCGATACTGGTACTTTGAAATCACGAGTTTGGCTATTAAAAATATGAAAATTCTTTGTCAAAAACCTCTTAAAATACCTCAAACATAATTTCAAGTTGTTTGGACTTAAAACCAAGTTTTAAATTCTTTTCAAATTAGTCCAAAACATTTTTCAATTATTATATCAAAACATTAGTTCTACAATCTCCCCCTTTTTGATATAATAAAACTAACTTGAAAAATTGTTTGGGATTCTCCCCCTTTAACTTTAAAAATTTGAATAAGAGATTAAATATATGAAATCAAATTAAGCTCCCCCTTATTCATTTGAAAATTCAATTTTTCAAACCATTTCTCCCCCTTTTTGTTATATCAAAAAGAATTTAAAAGACATTTAAGTTCAAGATAACATAGGAGGCAAAAAAAAATTTTTTGACACACTTAAAATTTTGGTTTAAAATTGGCTCCCCGTTACTCAAAGCATCATAAGAATGTTAGTTCAACATATATGATTATCTAGTTGACATAAATGAAAATAAATCAAATAAACACTAAAGCAACTAGATATTACCACACTTGAACACAAGGGAGGATGTGAAGCCTTCCTCATAAGAATGTTAGTTCCTCATAGATGCTGCCAGACTCTAGATGATATGCTCTATATAATCCATCAAGGTGTTCTCATCGGAAGATCTTTGCACTGATAGTAGATTATTCTGGGCTCTCTGTGGCATTACATTCTGGTTGAATCCTGGCATGGAATTTTGGTTGTATCCTGGCATGACATTGTTGTTATGCCATTGGGCATTATATTAGTCACCGCTTTGATTCACCCAAGAAAAGTTGGGATGCTGCTTTCAACCTGTATTATAAGTATTGTAATGTGGGTTAAAATTTTGATTAAAATTACCAACCAAATTTACCGATTCATGGTTGGTATGGTAATCATCCACATGATGATCCTCTCCGCATATCGTGCAAAATGGTTCTAATGCCTTGACTTCTTGGGATTCATTGCTCTTTTGCAAAGTTTTCACAATGCTAGTGAGATCAAAAATCTGAGTGTTAATGGATGTTAGTGCATCAAGCTATGATTTTCCAACTATTTTTGCCCTCGTCCCTAGTCTGGCAGTAGGATACTGAAAATCGTTGGCAACAATCCTTTCAAGGATGTCAACTGCCTCCGTATAATTTTTGTCTAGAAACGAACCATTTGCCGAAGCATCAACCACAGTCCTGGCATAAACATTGAGTTTGGTGTAAAAAATCCCCATTTAAATCCAAGTAGGGAATCCATGCATGGGGCATCTTCTCAACAAATCCTTAAATCGCTCCCATGTATCATAGAAAGTCCTATCATCATCTTGCTTGAAGGTAGTGATTTCAATATGTAGCTTGGCATTAAGTTCAGGTGGTTGGAATCTCAGAAGGAACTTCTAGCATAATTTTGCCCACGAAGTAACTAAACATGGTGGCAATGAATTTAGCCACAATTTTACCTTATCTTGCAAGAAAAATGAAAAGAGCTACAGCTTTACCATCGCTTCAGTCACACCAGGTTGGTGGACTAGTTGGTAAACCTCCATGAATTGCTTTAAATTCTTCATTGGGTCTCCATTAGGTGATCTATCAACTTGACTTACACCCATTAGCAATTGAATCATTATTGGTTTAAGCTCAAAGTTAGTCATATTTACCTCTGGACTAATTGGTCCTGACAACAAATTATCTATGGTGGGTGCTAGGTGTTCTCTGATATATCGTTCTTTAAGTATCTGAGTAGCAATAGTAGGAGCTGCCGGTATAGCTGGCGGTATTGCCGGCATCTCCTGGTTAATGGTATTGTTTATGGCACTGTCTAGCTCACATTTTCCGCCACGAGCCTTTTCTCGACGTTCTCTTCTCAACCTACGTAGGGTTGGGTCATCTTGTAAATCTTCCTTTGTAGTGCTGCTCCTGTACATATACCAAACAAAATAAGATAAACAAAAAAATGAAAACAAGTAAAAATCAAAACAATCAATTTCGTTGCAATCTCCGACAACGACGCCAAAAATTTGTCGACGTAATATTGCATGGCAAATGATTAAGTATTTAGTGTAAATATGCAAGTAAAAACAATACCAAGAATACGTCATTTACATGTAAGTATACACGGTCAGCAAGTAATATAATAGTAAGTTGAGTATCGTCTCCACATGGATTGCCTAGGAATTAATTGCCACGATTAATACTTGTATACTAGAAAATAAAAGTGATGACAATTGATTGAAGGGATGAGTAAAATAAAAGAATTAAAGAAATAAAGATGATAAAGAGAATTGAAGGAAAATAAAGATTACGACAATGAAATGATAATAGTCTGGCAACAATGGGTGCAAGAATGATAACAAAAATTTGGCATAGAATGTCTGAATTTCATGCTAGCAATGTCAGCTAGTAATAGTGTCTTGCCTTGGCTTTATTGCCGAGCAGATTCAAAGTTGGCATTGTCTCTCTCGATGACAATGCCCGAAATCAACCATGCAAAGACTTCTATATTTCTATAGTGATGTTTTTCATAAATCAACTTGATTAACTCCCAATCTATACTCCTAAGGAGTAGATTCACTTTAGAAGTAAGCTCATCTACTTGAACATCTTCTTTTAAAGCATCTCGCCTTAGTATCTGACAAAAAATTGTTGCCTCCTAAGTCTGTTAAGATATTATGGTGCAATAAGCTTACTATGCTAGTGGTAGCATGACACAAAATTTAGGAAACTGGAAAACATGTCATATAGAACGAACAATTCCAAGGCGTTTGAATTATTAACAATTAAACAGAAAATTCAACAAATATAAGTTTGAAATCATTCTTTAACACATGAAAGAAATACTAAAGATCAACAAGGAACTAAGGCAAGGAATGAGGACTTTCGATGCAACCCTTCAATGTATTCCAGATTTCTCATGGAATATTCAAGCCGCAAATCTTGTTGTCTCTGATTCCTCATTCTCCATTGTTGCAGACCGCTTCTCAAGTTCAAGCCTTCATCTTCTTTAGAGAAACACCTCTTTTCTTTTTTTTCCTGATGATCTAAAGTGCTTGCCCGATCTCCTTTAAATAGGCTTGCGTGGAAACCCTAGGATAGGCCTTTGAGTTTGAATTTTGAATGCTCAAGGGATAAGGGATGTGATCATCTTATCTAGATTTGAACTTGAGCCGATTAGGTTTTGACTAGGGTTGACGTCATCGTGCGTCGATCTTTTGCCAGCCGAGCTTGGCATCATCTTATCTTATCCTATTTCCTGAGTTTAATCCAACGCTATCTTTTTGCAGTCTGATCTGGTCCTATTTTCTCAGGCTGGTATTGCCAAGGATCTTGGCCGGGCATCAAAATTCTCTTCTCTGCCAACCGGTGCTTCGACAATTTTTGGTCCATCGTTGCCAACAGCATCTCGACATTCTTTCTGGCATTTCTTTTTTCCTGTGTTGCTTTGCTCTGGCAAGCCTACAATAATGCCAGCAAAGCAATCCTTCACATTGGCATAGACACAAATCCTAACTTCTTATGCAAATACATGATTTTAAATATTAAATGCAACTAAATGTACTCGAAGGTAAGCAAAAGCAATGTGAAATAAGCATAAAAATTAGTAATATTAATGAGGTAACAACTAATTTGGTTCAACAACTTACGTTGAAATTAGATACGGTTGGGACAGACTTAAGGCAAGGAAATGGTGGACAACTGGAACATCCTGGGACATTGTCACCTATATTGCAGTCATTTGATGAGGATGAGTATTATTTATCAGATTCAACGGAGGTGCTGCTTGCAGGTGCACGTTTTGTGTATGGCCAATAAGGTTCATATCTTTTTTTCATAATTATTTAATAATGATGAAGTTCATGTTATGGAATTGCCAGGGTGCTCTGTGTCTAGAATTTTGTGGTTTTTTAGGTCCTTCGTGGATGAGCATCTTTCATTTGTTGTAGTGTTATTCGAGTCGAGGGTTAGTTGTTGTAATGTTGATAGAGTTATGTCTCGTGTTGGTTTTTCTCATTCTTATCGGGTGGAGTCACACGATTTTAGTGGTGGAATCTGGTTATTGTGGAAGGAGGATGTTGTGGTGGATATCCTGAAAATCTCGAATCAATTTGTTCATGTCTGGATTAGGCTGAGCAATGGGGGAGGTGGGTTTCTACTCACAACCATTTACGCTAGCCCAAATAGTTCTAAATGTAAGCATTTATGGCCTCGACTTGAGGCGCCAAACTCGGGTAATGGTGAACCTTTGCTTGTTGGGGGAAACTTTAATGTCCTATTATCGGAAGATGAAAGAATTGGTGGAGTTGGTGGTCGACACTGTAGGAGTCGGTTGTTCTCTGATTTTTTGTTTGTACATGGCCTGTCTGATATGGGGTTTCAAGGGCCACCTTTCACATGGGCAAGGGGTTCGTTCTATCAACGCCTTGATAGATGTGTGGTTAATTGTATATGGACTGCGGCGTTTGTGGATTCTCATGTGCTACATTTGGATAGGTTGGGATCAGATCACTGTCTACTACTAGTATTGTTGGAAGAGGATCTCAGTGCACGTTGAAATAGACCCTTTTAGTTTATGGAAGCGTGGCAAGCACATTCGTAATTTGAGGAGTTCTTAGGCTCGGTTTGGTACTCCGATGGGTCATGAGCGGATAATGTGGCCCATTTTCGTGATGAGGTAAAAGTTTGGAACCGGGAGGTTTTTGGTCACATAGGTGAGAGGTAGAGGAGGTTGCGTGCATGAATCTGAGGGATCGATCGTATGTTAATGAGGAAGCATTCTGAATCCCTAGCAGCTTTGGCAGCCACGTTGAAATTGGAACTGGAAACGGTTATGGATCAAAAGGAAATTTCTTGGCATCAAAAGGCTTGTTCCCAGTGGATATCACAAGGGGATCGTAGTACTAAATTCTTTTATACTTTAGTGATCGCTCGTCGGCGTGCGAATCGAATCTCTGCTTTACAACGTGATGATGGGGGATGGTTTTCGAATGCTAATGAGTTGATGCAGCTTGCAACGACATTCTATCGTGACATGTTCACTAGTTCTACGTGACACGACCTCTTTATACCGCCCGAGGTCATTTTTCAAAGTTGGCTATGAGTTCTAGGGAGTTGTTTCTAGTCCAAGTTACTATAGAGGAGATTCATCGAGCGACGTTTAGTATGGGGGCGACTAAAGCTCCAGTTATGGATGGGTTGAATGCAGGTTTTTTTAGAAAAATTGACACGTAGTTGGAAATTATGTTTGCGACTTTGTGAAACATATGTTTAGTTCTGGGGTGATTCCTGCGGATATTAACCAAACATTGCTTGTGCTTCTACCTAAGGTGCCATTGCCTGAGCGGATGAGTCAGTTCCGTCCTATTAGCCTTTGTACCATTATTTACAAGGTTAATACTAAAGTTTTAGTTAATCGGTTGAAGCCATTCTTGCCTCTCTAGGTCTTGGATAACCAATCATTTTTGTTCCTGGACGTGCGATTACTGATAACAGCGTTATTACAAAGGAGATAATCCATTCAATGTGCCAGAAAATAGGGTGTAAAAGGTGGATAGCCTTGAAGATTGATTTGGAGAAGACATATGATCGACTCGAGTGGGATTTTATATCTGACACCCTTTATGATATTGGCCTTCATGCTGCCTTGGTTCAGTTGATTATGCAGTGCGTGTCAATAGTATCATCTCGGAATCTTTAGAATGGAGATATGACGAACTCTTTCACTCCTACTAGAGGGATTCACCAAGGTGATCATTTATCGTCGTACTTGTTTGTGTTGTGCATGGAGAGGTTAACACAGGCAATAAATGTGTCGACTAATGCAAACTTGTAGAAACCATTTCGGAATTTCACTAATAGCCCAATGATATCACACTTTTATTTGCAGACGACATGATCTTGTTTGCAGAGGCTTCCGTAGAGCAAATAGAGGTAATCCAATCGGTCTTGGATGATTTTTGTCTTGTCTCTGGACATAAGGTGAGTGTAGATAAAACGACAATGTTCTTCTCTAAGAATGTTCCTCTTGCGACTCGTGTGTTGATCACGAATGGTTTTGGTTTCATGGAAGTGGATAATCTTGGAAAGTACTTACGGGTCCCTATTTTGCATCCTCGGGTCATAGAAGCGACTTATTAGCAGTTGATTCGTATGCTGGAGCGTAAGTTAAGTGGGTGGAAGGCCAAATGTCTTTCGCTTGCTGGTAGAATTTTATTAGCGAAGTCAATTCTTGCTACGATTCCCATTTATACTCTACAAACAACAATGCTCCAAAAGAAAACTTGCTTAGCAATTGAAAAGTTAATCCGTCGTTTCATTTGGGGTATTACGTCTGAGCGTGGTGGTGTTCTTCTAGTGAAATGGGATGCGGTTTGTAAACCAATTTCTCATGGAGGGTTGGGGTTCCGACCCATGGAGACACTGAATGAGGTGTTTCTTATGAAGTTGGCATTTAATTTTTTGGCACGTAAGGATGCATTGTGGGTACGGTTTATTTGAGCGAAGTATAAATATGGCGAATGAGTCCCTTCTTCTTTGCGAGCTATGAGTTTTTCTCGTTTATGGAAGGGGTTGAGTGTGGTTTGGAACTTGGTTAGATATAATATTGTGTGGTCGGTAGGTCCGGGTGCTCAAACTGATTTTTAGCTTGATTCTTGGCTTGATGAGGTTGGAGCTTTGATTCGGTATGTCCACCAGAGCATGTTGTCGACCATTAAAAACAATTCGGTGGCGAGTATGGTCAATAGTTCAGGTCAATGACAATTTGATTGGCTTATGAATTTATTGCCGCAAGATATTATACTACGAATAGCCGCAGTTAAAGGGTCGTCTTCGAGGATGTAGGAGTATTCGATAGGTTGGAGCAGTAGGCAAGATCATCGGTTTACTTTGAAATCGACGTACTTAATTCGAAGGGGTTCAACTAATAACGTCCCAATGCCGATGTGGTCCGTGGTGCACAAATTTCGTGGTTTACCTCGTGTCAAGTCCTTTCGATGACTGCTATGTCATCAAAAGCTTATGACAAACATGGAACTGTGTAGGTGACATTTTACATTGTGCAGTCATTGTATGGTATGTGGTGCTGCAATTGAGGATATTGAACATGTTTTCCGTCAATGCCCGCCAACTTTGCATGTGTGGTCCGAACTAGTACAACCTTCCCAACTTGATTTGTTTTTATCGATGGATATACATGAGTGGATTCCTATGAATCTAGGGCAACAGGGGTCCTTTACGCGTACCAGCGAAAATTGGGATCTTGTGTTTGCCTACGCGCTGTGGCACTTATGGATTAGACGTAATGCTCGCGTCTTTGGCGACTCGGTCAAGGGAAACGGTAGTGTGCTGAAGCGTACACACCGGCTGGTTGCAAGGATGATGCAAGCAACATCGTTGTTATCGAGGATAGTTGTAGGCGGGCTGACCACTTCGGTTAGTTCATTTGAGTTTTGGTCTCCTCTTGATCCACAATGGGTTTAGGTCAATACAAATGGGGCTCGTCGAGGTGCGGATGGTTATGCTATGTGTGGGGGTGTTGGTCGAAACAGTGAGGGCACATGGTGCTTTGTTTTTGCTAAGTTTTCGGTGTATATTCGGTTCTTGATGCCGAGTTGTGGGGGACCTTTTATGGGTTAACTCATGCCTGGGACTTGGGGCATCGTCAAGTCGTTCTTGAGTTGGATAGTTTGGAAGCGGTCAATGTCCCGAAGGATGGATATCATGATTTCTATGCTCTTAAATGGCATTTGGATAATCTTTGAAATAGAGATTAGAATGTGCGGGTTCAACATACTAGACGATCGCGGAACAAAGTGGCTAATTCTTTGGCCAAGAGCGCGGATGTTGGTAATTTGGAGATGATTCTTCATGTGACACCATCGGATTGGATTAGTTCGTCATTACTTGATGATGTTGTGCATCTTTAGTTGTTGTTTCTTTTGTTGGTTTTTGCCTTGTCGGGTTTTCCCGTAGTACATTATTTTATTTTTAATATTAGTATGGTTACTATTTTCCTCCATTTAGGCTTGTACTAATAGTCCCTGTGTATGATTCTTGATGAATGTAAATCATACCTTTTCACACATTTTTTTAAATCTTTATTTTTTGGTTTTACTATCAGCCTTATAGAATGTTTATTTTGTTTTACAACAATTAATGTTTATTTTGTTTTACAATAGAATCTAATAAAAATGTAATTAATTATATTCCTAGTAATTCAGGGTGTTTAATGTAATTAAACCCTAAAACCATAACAACTTAAACCCTAAACCATAACCATAACCATAACCATAACCATAAAACACATTAACCCTAAAACACCAAAATTATAAACCTTAAAACATAAACTATAAACAATAAACCATAAACAATAAAACCCTAAATCCTAAAAAATTTAAAAAATAAACCCTAACACTTGAACTATAAACCCTGAAAATCCTAAACCATAAACAATTTTAAGTGAATAATAATTACATTAAGCACATTAAATTAATGAAATACAATTTTTAGGGATATAATTAATTATATTCTATTAGATTTTATTGAGAAACAAAATAATCATTAATAATTGAAATCTATGTAATTTTTATTGATAACCTTTAGGCTGTCGACAACAAATCTTTATTTTTTTAAACTGAACCAAGAAGTAAATTTGCTTAAATAGATATTATGTTGATATTTGTTTTCTTAGAAACACTTTTAGTGCTTATAGCTTTGATTTTACTGTTTTGACTATTATGATTAAAACTATTTAATAATGAATACTTATGATATATTGTATGGGAACATGGACGAAGCCAAAACCTGGGGTTGGGAGTTAAAATATAAATGTTTGAAAGTGGAGGTAAATTTAAAAATAAATTAATTTGTAAAGAAATTTATATAGGAGGACAAAGTTCAAAAGAATTTCTTGGGGGTGGGGGCAATTGTCCCTCTCCACCCCCACATACCTCCGTCACTAGAGGTGGTAAACTGGTCATTCAGTTCGGGTCATTTCGGTTCGGGTATCGAGTCGGTTGATTTTTGGTTTGATCGATTTTCGGTTCGGTTGATTTCGGGTCGGGTCAATATCAGGTTAATAGGATATCGATCGGTTTAGTCTGGTTTTCAGCCCGAGTTAGGTTTTTCCACCCTATATATGACTTTATATAGCTTGTATATTTGACTTTTTGGTGAGTTGTGTGACACTTCACATCTCGTATTTATTTATTTTAATATATTTTCTTTATTTCAGGTTGTCTTTTGTTCGGGTTGCTTTCGGTTCGGGTCTATTCAGTTCGGTTAAAATCGATTCGGGTCTATTCGGTTCGGTTAAAAATCGATTCGAGTCCATTTTCAGTTCAACTGAAATTCGGTTCGGTTTCGGTTTGGTTTATTTCAGGTTTCAGATCAAATTCGGGTCATCGAGTTTAGGTTGATTTTCGGGTGAATCGGTTCGGTTGTCGGGCCTTGGGTTAAGTTTGACAGGTCTATCCATCACTGTATGGGAGAGAGAGAAAATCAAATGTATTTGAACCCACTTGATTCGAATAAAAATTTTGTCCGGTTTCGATGTTCTTTTGTATTCACTTGATCCACTATTTGAAAAAATAATTTATTTAATTTTAACTTTGACTTTTTTAAATTCATTTGGTATGAAGTCTACGATCTACCACTACATGCTTAAACCAAATGCTGACAAAACTACACCAACGTTATAATAAAAAAAGACTAGATTTTATTCATTACGATTTAAGAAAGATTTCTCAATGTCAAATTGTTAAGGAAAAAGGGTTAGGTTAAAATCGAACATATAAGGTAGAAAAGAAAAAGGGCAGGAAGCATGAATCTTAATTTAAATTGTATTACTTTAAACCTAATGTCAGGAGTTTACACCTTCAGCAATAATAAAACATTAAATTGCTCTTAAAACTGGGAAAATGATGCTACTTTCTCCAAGGGGTTGTTTAAAACAACCATTTAATAAAGGATATTGGGCCCAGATTTAATGGGAACTAAATCGGCTATTTTCCACAAAGTAATCAATTTACATTTTCATACTAATAACAGGGTCGACCACCCAAGGAAAATATTTTATACAATGACAGTAGAAAATTTTCTTTCTAATAAGAGGATTTAATTTGAAGTTTAAGAGTTTGAATTGTAAGATTTAGAATTAAGGGTTTATGGTTAAAATTTTAATTTTAGGGGTTAGAGTATAAGATTTAGGGTTTTATGGTTAGATTTTAAATTTTTAACTTTTAGAGAGATATTAGCCATGTTTGTGAAAAAAAATTCACTGCTAGTGCATGGAATAATAAATCCATCTATACACGTTATATTTTGATACACAATTGTGTAGAAAACATTACACAATTTTTTTTATAATTTAAATTTTAAATTGTTAAACTTATAATTCTAAAACCTAGATTCTAAATCATACAACTTAAACTCGTAAACTCTAAACCCTAAATTAACAATTTACACAAACTTGTGTGCCGAAGTATTTTCTTATATATATTTAAATAATATTGAGAATACCAACGATTAATCTGTTTTAGTTACAAGTGTTATTTTTTTATAAAAAATACACACTTATATTCATCTAGTGGACATAATAAAAAAATGTTATTATTCTGAAGTAATCTAAGCTCAGGTAGTTTGTTTGCAATTGTATGTGGGAAGAACTCATAAGTATAAAATTAGATAAATCATCCATCTTGTAATTAAAATATTTTCATAATTAATAACGACTCGCAACAGAAGTTGGCCGGTTAAGGTAAAGTCGAAAATATGTTCAAACTTAGTCACGCTTGAGTTCTAGAATTGTCCAGAGACCCTGGCCCAGTCTTTGATACCTGCTAAAGAGCTGTATGACATATTTATATTTTTATTTCAGGGTAAATATATATTTTGGCATTGGAATTTAATTTAATTAATTAATAATTATATTTACATTATCTAATGTGTTATATTTTGATACACAAGCTGTGTAAAAAAATTATAGAAAGACTTATACAACCTTTCTATAAAATTTAAAACTTAAAACTCAAACCCTAGCACCCTAAAACCTAAAACTTAAACCCTAAACTCTAAATTCTAACCATAGACCTTAAATTCTACACCCTACACACTAAACCCATAAATCCTAAACCCTAACATAAAACCCTAAACCTTATAATTAAAAGGATTGTGTATCAAAGCATTTTTCTTATCTAATCAGGCATCTAAATCTCATTTTAAAGTTCAATTCGATATATAAAGTTTTTTTTTCCAATTAAGTATATGAACTTGACTTGTTGGTTTAAATTGATATTCTAAACTTTATTTTTTAGTTCAAGATGGTACTTGATAAATGACTCATTTAAACTAATCAAAACCATTAAGCCAAATTAAAGTATTAATTTGAACTAAAAGTCAAGTTTGAATAATAATTAGGCCAAAAAATGTTAGGTATCAAATTGAACCTTAAAACTAAGTTTAAATATTTAATTAGACCAAAAAATTAGGTACCAAATTACACCTTAAAATGAGATTATACCAAAGTATATATTCTCCATTTATTTTAAGGGTAAAGTACACAAATATAACTAAACTATCCTAAAATGATTTTTTGGTACTAAACTTTCAAAACTTATAAAATGGACATAAAACTTTGAATTTTGCTACAAAACTGACATTGAATTTGTTAGATGTCGTTAGGGCTGTAAACGAACCGAACGAACACGAACGAGGGTGTGTTCATGTTCGTTCGTTTAACTTTAACCGAATAAATGAACGAACACGAACATAAACGAACACAAAATTTCTTGTTCGTGTTCGTTCATTAAGGAATGCAGTTTGTTCGTGTTCGTTCATGTTCGTTCGTTTAAATGGTAAACGAACATAAATGAACATGAACAAAAATGAACGAACATATATAATTTGTTAAATATTTAATATTTTTGGTTAGTTCGATTAATTCAGTTAATTAAACGATTTTTAAACTGAATTAATCGATAATTAAAATTTGAAAAAACTCTTAACTATTAGTCGAAACCTAAAATTATCTAATAGATTAACCAATTTTGTTTTGGTTCGGTCGGTAAGTTCGGTTTAACCGAATAATGAACACCCCTAGACATATGTGAATAAATTTAAATGAACGTAAACGAACATAAACGAACGAACATAAATGAACATAAACGAACGAACATAAACGAACGAACATAAATGAACATAAATGAACGAACATAAACGAACGGATTACCGAACGTTCACGAACATAAATGAACGAACAAGCCTTTTGTTCGTGTTCGTTCATTTAATTAGACGAACAAAAAATCTTGTTCATGTTCGTTCATTTAATAAATAAACGAACATAAACGAACTTTCCGCCGAACGGTTCACGAACGGTTCGCTGAACGTTCGGTTCGTTTACAGCCCTAGATGTCGTTACTATACTAACTTCATGCTGACTAGGCATATCCTAAATCAAAGTAATATATTAGTAGTTATGAAATGGCCATTTAACTTTGTAAATGTGATAATATGGTTATTGAAATATATAATTGTTATAAAAATAATAAATTTATTATTCAATTGTTACAAAATGGTCAATAAACTATCTAATTATTACAAAATGATTGGTTATTACAAATTATGTTGTAACTTTTTAGTTGATTTCAAGAGACTTGCATTCAAACACTTTTTAAATGGAGGGATGAGAGGGCTTTTTGTTTTCAGAAACCTTTCAAATGAAGGAATAAAAGAGTTTTTTATTTCCAGAAAATTTTCAAATAAAAGAGTTATTTTTTTTGAAAACACGTTTATGTAAATTAAAAAAACTCTTTCATTCTTTTATTTGAAAGGTTTCTAGAAACAAAATCTCTTAAAATCAACAACAAAAAACTTGCAGTATAACCTGTAACGACCGACCATTTATAACAATTAAATAGTTCAATGTTCATTTTATAACAATTAGATAGTTCAATGCATTTTTGTACTAATTAAATAGTTCGATGATCATTTTGTAACATTTACAAAATTGAATGATATTTTTGTAACAACTAACATATGTTACACAGTAAGCAATCCAAGATGATAAATAAAACGGAAAAACAACTTGAATTAACTAAATGAGAAAAAGTACAAGATACAAAACCAGGTTGGATTCAAAAAGGAGAAGTGAGTTGAGGCATGTGACAAAGCAGTTTCCTTAAGACAAGTTTCGAGCACTCTGCGGTGCTTGAGTTTGTTGGTCATTTGTCTCCCAGGATACAACAACAATAAGATCGTTGACAGAAGCACATACTAAAGAGATCTCGAACTAAACTGTTCACTTATCCTATCATCGAGAAGAAAATGATTTTTAGAGTGATTTGAAACTGAAGAGAGACACGGTTTATATAGGGTAGAGGAGGAGGAAAAATATAGAAAACATATATTCCGTATTAATGGATATCGACTCTCTATCCGATTTAATTCAAAATTAGTCAATTATTACCTTATTAAAACGAATATAATTTTGTGAATTGATTTTAATACCTTTTAATATTTTGTATTAATGGGAAGCCAAATATTATCTTATGAAATTCGGAATATTCATAAAGATATGTCAATTATAAGGAAAAAATTAATTTAAAGTGGGTAAAATATCCGCAGGTCCACGTAGGGCCCGACCGGTCCAGACATTCGCGTCGCCCACGTTGTGCGGGTGCGCCCCAAGTGGGTAAGTGTATATAAACAATTCCCATTCAATTTATCCCATCAATGTGGGATATGAGGTTTTCACTTCCTTATTCAATTCACAACTTGAGCATCAATTTCTCATTCAACATTCAACCATATTGAGCATATGAGATATCGTTGTAAAGGTCTCATGGAGTAGAATAGGATCCAATAAAATACTTATTCGAATCTCCACCTTTACCCATTCGAAATATGGCTCAAAGTTACCAATTTCTCACATTTTTTCCAACAATCCCCCACATGAATGAAATTGATGATTTTATCAAAACATTTTGACTCGATGTGGTGATAGGTTCTACGATTGATAGTTGCATAGGATAGGTAGGTTTCCTTCTAGGGATGGGCACGGGTCGGGTTTTTGGCCCACCCGGACCTGACCTGACAATATTCTTTAAAAAATTTGACTCGACCCGACCCGAAAATAAATATACTAAATTCGACCCCAATTTGACATGACCTGTATAAAATAAATTAATTTTAGGGACCTAATTGTAAAAAAAATTTAAAGGACTTAATTGTAAAAAATTATAATTTAAAGGACTAAATTATAAATAAAAATTCAATTTTAAGAACTTAATTATAAAAAATATATATAAAGAGGGATATTATTATAAATATCCCTAAAAAATTTAGGGGAAAATTACACTATTAGTCCCGGGTCGGGTGGGGTTGAATATTTTCCACTCTAAAACCGAACTCGACCCGAACCTGATTTTTTCATTAAAAAATCCGACTCGGTCGGGTCGGGTCCGGGTAAAATGCCCATCCCTATTTCCTCCTTTGAACCTTCCATTGAGAAAGTATATTTACTTTATTGGCTAACCAGTAGACGTGATGTTCTTGAACTATTCAGCCGTTTTTGTAAATGATGATATACTTCACACAACTACCTCTCTGTCAAGAGTGTTAGTTCTCATGGGTATGTCCATATGGCCATGGACATCGTCTGGTTCCGCAAGAGTTTGAAAAGACTATGCCCAATAGTCTCCTTAAAGCGACCCCACTTCACTCTCACATAGGTGACTTCTGTCTTATGTTGCTCGGCTCACCAAAGCACACAATGGTCATTAAAAGTTTTTCTTAGCATATACTACTTTTGATCACTGCTTACATCAAAGGAATGGACTTGGGAGAAGAGCCCCCACAGTGACCGCATAGGTCTATGCAATTAAGTTGTCCCTTTGAACCTATATCTTGGGATCTTCAGTCAACTAGGTAGGGTTTTCCTTTACATAACACCTTTACTTCTCATGGGCTTTAGTCCCATTACTTTATATGTTTTCTCAACTTGATCTCGATTTAACCCTTTGGTTAGTGGATCTGCAATGTTATCATTTGATCTTACAAAGTCAATAGAGATAACTCTATTTGAGATCAATTGTCTAACGGTGTTATGTCAATGATGCATATGCCTTAACTTACCGTTGTACATGAAACTCTGTGTCCTATCAATTGTTGCTTGATTGTCACAGTGTATACATATTTTGGGCACAAGTTTTGACCATTCAAGAATATCCTTGAGAAATTGTCGAAGCCATTCTGCTTCTTCTCCAGATTTGTCTAGAGCAATAAACTCAGATTGCATTGTGGACCTGGTTATAATAGTTTGTCTTGAGGATTTTCATGACACGACTCCTCCACCCAAAGTGAATACATATCCACTTGTGTCTTTTGTATATTGAATACCAGATATCCAGCTAGCATCAGAGTATCCTTCTAAGACAACGAGGTTTCTGAAATAATGCAATCCGTAGTCCCGAGTATATTTCAGTATCCTCGCAATTGCTTTCCAGTGATTTTTCCCTAGATTGCTTGTGAATCTGCTTGAACTGCTCACAGTAAAAGCAATATCTGGTCTAGTGTAGCTCATGAGATACAATAAGCTGCCTATGACTCTCGCATATTCCACTTGATGAATACTTTCTCCTCGATTCTTTGACAAATGTAAACAAGGGTCTAACGGAGTTAAGGCTATGTCAGAATCTCCCTTATTAAATTTCTCGAGAATCTTGTCCACATAATGTGACTGATTTAATATGAGACCTTTCGTTGACCTTTTGATTTGGATGTCCAGAATCGTATCAGCCAGTCCCATATCTTTCATGTTAAATCTCGAATTTAACATGTTTTTGGTACGATTTACCATTTCATTGTTGCTTCCAACAATGAGTATGTCATCAACATATAAACATAGGATGACATATCTAATATCTATAGTTTTGACATATACAAATTTGTCACACTCGTTTATTTTGAAGTCGTTTGTCATCATGACACTATAGAACTTCTCATGCCATTGTTTTGGTGCTTGTTTAAGTCCATTTAGGGACTTCACCAATCTACACACTTTCCTTTCTTAACCTAATACTTTCATTTCTTCATCAAGATCTTCATTTAGGAAAGTTATTTTAACATCCATTTAATGTACTTCTAGATTTCACAAAGAATCAATTACGATTATCATCCTTATGGATGTTATTCTTGATACAGGGGAAAATATATCAAAGTAATCAAGGACTTCTTTTTGTCAGATCCTTTTATTACCAACCTTGCCTTGTACTTATCAATTGTTCCATCTGATTTCATTTTCCTTTAGAAAATCCATTTTGAATTTAGTGGTTTAATTTCAGGAGGAAGTTCCACTAATTCCTATGTATGGTTTTGCAAGATGGAATCAATTTCGCTCTTAATGGTTTCTTTCTATAAGTTTCCTTTAGAGGAGCGTATAACATCACTATACGTTAGAGGTTCGGCCTCTAGCATAAAGGTTAAGAAATCAGATCCAAAGGATTTTTCTATCCTTGCTCGTTTGCTCTTTCTTGGCTCTATTTCAATTTCAACCTCTTGTTGATCATTTGGACTCATTTTATCCAAAGTTCGTTTTGTTGAACTTTGATCAACTTTCCTAGATTTATAAGGGAATATAATCTCAAAGAATGATGCATTCTTTGATTCCATTATCGTGGTTTTGTGAATCTTAGGATTCTTTGATTCCATTATAGTTTTGGGACCTATTTTCATTTGTTTTGGTAATGGGACCATTACCTTGGCAAGACACCCCTACATTTTTCACGTGTTTGTAGGAAGGTTTTCGACCTTTCCACAACTCATATGGTGTCTTATTTTCCCCCCTTTTGGGGAACCTTGTTTAAAAGGTAATTAGCTGAAAGAACAACTTCCCCTACATTTTTTGTGATAACCCAGAGCTTTCTAACAAAACATTCATCATTTCTTTTAGAGTCCATTTTTTCGTTCGGCTATTGCATTAGATTGAGGACAATATGGTGGTGTTATTTCGTGAATAATTCCATGTTGTGAACAGTATTCACCAAATGGACTAACATATACACCACGATCGCTTCTTACCATCTTAATCTTTTTATTAAGTTTGTTTTAGACTTCTTGCTTATAGAGTATACATTTCTCTATAGTTTCGTCTTTGCTTTTAAGAAAATACACATAGAAATACTTTGTGCTATCATCGGTGAAGGTAGTAAAGAATTTATTTCCTCCTTTAGTTTGAACAAATTTCAAATCACAAACATCGCTATGCATTAAATCAACCGGTTCGATGCTTCTTTCAATTGTTTGAAATGAAGACCTTGTTAGTTTTGCTTCAACACACGTTTCACATTTATGGCTATAATTAATGTGAAATGAAGGGATGTGTTCCAAGTTAATTAACCTACGTAAGGTATCATAGTTAACATATCCAAGTCTACCATGTCATAAATTAAATAATTCAAGCATGTAATCATAAGAAAAAGTTGCATTCTTATTCATAAATTTGATTTTACAAAGATCGCATTGAGTTTCCATTTTCCTTCAATACATATCCCCTACCCATAGACATCCCCTCTTTTGACAGAATTAGTTTCTAGGATTCAAAAACCATTTTAAAACCGTAAACACATAGAATTGTTCCAGAAAATGGGTTTTTGCTTATGCCAGGCACATACAACACATTCTGCAGCTTGAGTTAATTCCAGAAGTCATCTTCAAGACCATAGTTCCATTCCCCTTGATCTTGGAAGTCACAACATTTCCCATATAGAGCTTCTCTTCATTGTCACAAGGTATCAGCTCAGAGAAGAAGTCCTCATCACAACATATATGACGTGTGGCTCTAGTGTCAAGCCACCACTCCCTTAGGTTGGAGTAAACCAGGTTGACTTCAGAGATCACAACGAATAGATCTATGTCCTAACTGCATTGGCCTCCTTGGCTCTGGCTCTTTTTGGATGTTTGCATTCAGAGGACCTGTGCCCCACCTTGCCACAGTTGTAGCACGACCCTTAGAATTTCTTCTTCTTGGAGACTCCACCGTTAGGTCCCAACTTTGACCTATTTTGGGGTTGTTGGGGTTGTTTTCCATTCTTGACTTTGACAAGATTTACCTTATCCTCCTTGAAGGTTTCTCTATTGAGCATCCTGCATTGTCTCTATTGTCTTCTTCTATTCAAACTCTGACAACCAGTTCCTCCACTGTCATCTCCTTTCTTTTGTGCTTCAGGTAATTTTTAAAGTCATTCCATCCGGGAGGTAGCTTTTTCGTGATGGCAGCTACTTGAAAGGATTCACTTATAACCATTTCTTCACCAAGAATTCCATGAATACTTAGTTGAAGTTCATCCACTTGACTTACTACTGGTATTGAATCAACCATAGCAAAATTCAAGAATTTTGCGACTAAAAACTTTTTAGCCCCAACATCTTCTGCTCTGTATTTGTGGTCAAATGTTTCCCACAATTCCTACATTGTTCTATACACATCATACACCGGATACAACAAGTCTTGTAGTCCGTTGATGATGTAGTTTCGACACAGAAAATTGGCGTTCTTCCAAGCCTCAGTGATGCTGAAAGCGGTGAGATCATCCACCTCTCCTTCTCCATCCTTACCGCGGCAACTGGGGGATCCTCATTCAATTACTTTTCTAGGTGATGAGTGTGTAAAAGTACTGTTTTTCTTGCCCTTTTTGCTCATATTATTGTTACACTTAAGCACATTTTAGTTGCATTGTTAGGCATTCATGCATAATTTACTAGTTTCCTTCGTTATTAAGCTTGGTATTACATTTTGGTTGTATTTCGTGGAAAATTCGCTGTTGGTGCGCTTTATTATGTGCAAGTTAGGATTGTCGTGACAAGTGCGAATTGTCGTGGCAATTCAGAAGAATATTGAACGACTTGTCCAGCAGTTGCCAGGGTAAGTAAAAAATAAATGCATAATTTTTCAAGATTCCTCCTAATCTAATAAGATAAAGCCCAGAATCAATTTATGAGCTGTTGAAGATGAAGTTGAGAGAATCTTGTTACCATTAATCTTGATTTATTTCTTCTTAAATGGGATGATATGCAATTAAGGATAGGAAATAAAGCTTGAATTATTTCCATATCTTTAGATAAGGAAATGAAGCCTAGAGTATCTCCTCAAGAAAAGAGAATAAAACAAATCTCCTTAATGGGTAAAATTGGCTAGGTATATGAGAGCAGATCGCACGCACCTTCTTCTTTTTCTTTATTCTTATGCGATCCATGTCTGGGAATTTTTCCTTTGTATATCTTTTGAACCCAGCCATGAATTGATGTAAATTGGCTAGGTATGCATAGACTACAAGGGAACAAGAAAGAAATACACCTTCATCATGGTAACACAAAAGGGAGTAACAACACGCACATTGGCCCAACTCTTTTTTGGGCAATATTATCACCTGATGGACGAGACGAATGGACTACAAGAAGTATCTGAAACGACCCTCATCAAGTTGTCTTTAAGGCAACCCTATTCGTTTCAGCTTTTCTTTTCTGTTTATTTTGATTTTAGTTTTTTGTTATGTTTTCCATTCTAAGAAGACCAGGGTGTTGAAAGAAGCCCAAACAATCAGACTTGTCACAACAAGTGAACATGCCCCATAAAGCCAACATGTAGCGGCAAGTCCAACCCCATCACCACGAGCCAGAAAATAAAAAAGCAAATGGCTCGACGAAAACTAGTCATTCTAGGTGACGACCTCACCGACTAACTCATTTTCATTTCTTTTTTTACATTTGCATGCATTGAAAACAATGCTTCTCTCGAGTTTGGGGGGTTGTCTTAGTTTTGTTTTTATCTTTCTCAAGTTAGTTTGCATAGTTTTGTCTAGATTTTAATGTCTCATGTTAGTTTGCAAATGTTACTTGCCATGACAATTGCCTGATAAAATTGCCGAAACTTGATGTGATATCTTATAATGAGTTTTTCCACTTCACTTTCATGATAAAACCTTAGATTTTAGGATTAGCTTGAATTTTTGCTATGATGTTGTTTATATTGACACTGTTGTGACTTGTTGATTGATTGAGAACTAACGAGCTTTAGGTTACTAAAATGGGTAAAATGTGCTAGAGGTGCCTAACTGGCTCTAGCCTAAATGTAATAAAATTTGAATTAAGATAATTTCTAAATAGAGGTGCCCATCTGAATCTAGTTGTCACACATTGAGATTCGCTAGAGGTGCCCATCTGGCTCTAGTTGATTTAATTTAAAAAGAAATTGCTTTGCTAGAGGTGCATAAAACTGGCTCTAGCAGACTTAGTTGCACCATCAAGTAAATAATAAAACCTACAATTTTCATGGAATCTTGTTGATTGACTTGTGTACAACTCTACACACACATTTTCACTAGCAATATAGTATAACTTTGAGTAATTCTCTATGTTGTCTAAAGATAGAAAAGTAATCAACTCTTCATGCCATGGTTTTGAGGATTGAAGTCATGTAAGAAGCATGTTTTTGGTGGTAAAATTCCTAGGCATGTAATTGTTAGTATTTTGCATTGCTTGAGGACAAGCAATAGTTTGAGTTTGGGGGTGTGATGAGTGTGTAAAAGTACTATTTTGCTTGCCCTTTTTGCTCATATTATTGTTAGCCTTAGGCACATTTTAGTTGCATTGTTAGGTATTCATGCATAATTTCTTAGTTTCCTTAGTTATTAAGCTTGGTATTACATTTTTGGTTGTATTTCGTGGAAAATTCGTTGCTGGTGCGCTTTATTTTGTGCAGGTTAGGATTGCCGTAACAATTCAGAAGAATACTAAAGGGCTTGCCGAGCTGATTATCGAGCGATTGTTAGGGCATGTCGGAAATAAATATAGAATTTTTCATGATTCATCCTGATCGCATAAGATAAAGCCCGGAATCAATTTATGAGCTGTTGAAGATGAAGTTGAGAGAATCTTGGCACAATTAATCCTGATTTATTTCCTCTTAAATGGGATGATATGCAATTAAGTATAGGAAATAAAGCTTGAATTATTTCCATATCTTCAGATATGGAAATAAAGTTTGAATTACTTTCATATCTTTAGATAAGAAAATAAAGCCTAGAGTATCTCCTCAAGAAAAGGGAATAAATCAAATCCCCTTAAAGACTCATGGAGTTTTCCTCACCTATTTAAAGATATCGCATCAACAAACAAAAGGAGAGTCGATTGGGAGAGAGAGCAGATTGCACGCACCTTCTTTTTTTTCTTTATTCTTATGCGATCCATGTCTGAGAATTTTTCCTTTGTATATCTTTTGAACCCAGCCATGAATTGATGTAAATTGGCTAGGGTTATTTTGAGTTTGTGATTTTGATAAATGATTAGATTGTTTAGGTTCTTGATTGCAATTGAATTCAAAGTTTGTTCATTCTTGGTTCTTTAATTTTCTATCTTGAGAGAATCGAGAGAGGATCTTGAGTGTTATCCATTTATCTAGACTCGAGAGAGTTAGATTCAAGAAACGAATGAGCATGATCTTCATCCGAACGATTGTTGGTGAAGATTATTCCGCCTTAGGAATAAATATTGGATTTCAACAGCTAAGTGAAATGTAGATCGGTTGTTGATCACCCAAGGTTCACGCATGGATGTATCACCAAGGCATGCTCGAACAACCTGTTCTTCTATTAGGGATAACAAGAAGACGTTGAAGAACGCTTCGCCGAGCTTTGAAAGAAGGAACCGGTTGCTATGACAATCAAACCAGTCCTAGTTGCCACGAAAATTGAGTTGCCTCAGCAATCAATTGCCTCGACAATCCATTCGGACATTGCACCACTACTCACGATAACCCGACCTACTCTCTTTAATCGATTACTCTTTCCTTTCTTCCTATTTACTTAGTTTATTTTACTTATTATTCATCACCACCAATCTATTTCTTTTACAACGTAGTAACTTAAACAAAGTGGCTCAAACCAATCCCTGAGAAGACGATACTCGATACTTATCATTTATTACTTGCGGCGTGTTCACTTGCATCATTTGTGTAGCACTCAAAACATGCAATATTTTAGACTTAGGCACATTTTAGTTTCATTGTTAGGCATTCATGCTCAATAATATGAGCATGGTCATAATAATTTTCCATTCAATCAAAACATAGCAAGTTTACATTCGGTCTTTCTCCTTTTTAATCACTTGACTTCTCATAATTTTATTTATCATACTAATCCTTCATTTCTTTTCTTATCACCAATTAAGTAGATTCAAATGTATTTTCCCCTGCCTTTGTCCTGTTTTAGTTTCCTGCCATTCGAACAACCAAATGTAAAGCCTTTACCTTGCTGTTCGAATGCTTATTTCCATACTATACAAAGCTTAATTTTCCCTGAACATGAACCATTCTATTTGAACCAACTCTATTCCATTACAACATGTTCTCAAAAAATCTCAAAATTGTTTTTCCCTCAAGGTTCCATTTTGTTTAAAAAGCCAATATTTCTAAAATTCGAAGCTTATATCAAATTTCTCCTTTAGCTAGCATTGATACATAAGATATAAAAGTTAAGAGTACAACAAATTTGAATTTATACACTTTCTTAATTTGACATATTATTACAAAACCATACATTTAGAATTTGTTATACAATTAGCTACCTTTCTTCAGTAATTCTCTAACTAACATCTATCCCTCTAGAACTTCTTCCAACCATCAAAAACCTAGGATCAACATAACATAAATTCACATGAAAATCCAAGATGAATTCATAGTATCAATGAGCTTACCAAATTGATGAACTTGCAACAAAATGGAGGTCTAAGCTATTGAATTTAATCTCCACATGAGCTCTCTTCAAAGCTCAAACAATGGTGGATACTTTTCGATGATAAGGAGCTGAGAAAATGAACATGAATTGTTTTTAAGAGACACCCTCCCTTTCTTACGGAAATCACTCCAAAATTCTATACATTTTCCTTTTTTTAAGAATTAATAGCTAATATTCATCGCACAAGCAAGATATATGTGACACAAGGACTCCACTATAAATAATGGGTCAAATAGGCATGCAAATCCATATATTTGATCTCTAACTCATTTTGGCCTCAACCCTAGTTTATATTCTTTTAAATTTGATCCTTTAATCAAATAAACTTAACCCAATTCTTAAAAAATCACCCAAATTTCATTTTCTAACTTAATCCAATAACTCTATATGCCTCTCTTAAAGGTTCTGAAAAGTGTTCTAGATTATTTAAATCATTGATAAATACTAACCCGATTTTAGGGATATTACATTTTCTAAATCTATATGAGCCCAAATCTCCTCTAACAAGGCCCACACTTGGGTAAAATAGTCAAATTAATTATCCTTAAAAGCCCTAATGGTTACCAAAGATTTTCAAGCCGCATTAGATCATCTTAGGATCATTCAGTGCCATTTTAACAGCAATTCCACTACTTAGATCATTCAAAGCATGATTAACAAACATAAAACTCATCATGCACAATACCAACAAGCAATACATTATAATTGGGATCTATAAGAGGCATTTCAAAGTTTAAAATGTATTACCTTAGCAAAAATCTCGAGTTTAAGCTTCCACACTAAGCTTCCTCAAACTTTCTCCTTGCTTCTAGCTTGGGAAAACTCTCAAACCACTTTCTCTACTCAATCAAGAACGTATATCAAATTAAAGCTTGAACTAATGATTAGAAAGAAGTCAACTACGAAATTACAACATGAAATTGGGATGAAAGCTCCTAAAACTAAACCATTCTTAAACCCATCAAAGCCAAAGAATCCAATGATTAGGAAGAGGTTTCTCCCCTTTCCCAAAATGTCCTTTCCTAAGCCTACATGAGCCCAAATCTCCTTTAACAGGGCCAAACTTGGCTCAAATATTCCAATTAATTATCCTTACTCGACAAGCTATAAATCAGGTCAACGTTCACCCGTTGACTCGGTAATTCGGGTCATTACAACTAGACAATTCCCCCACTCATTTATCAAACATTTCTAATAAACCCCATTAGTCATGTTGCAGTCATTATATAATATATGTTGCAATTGCAATTTATCAAGCATAGCTGATTATAAAGAATCCCTTCACTCGTACAATTCTATAATTCCTCCAAAGCATTCTCGACACCTATGGGTGGGGTATATATAGTGGAAGTACCTCGAAACTTAGGGATGGACGTTTCACTAAATGTTAAGTGCGCAAAATTCCTATATTTATACCCTAGTTTAGCTCAATTATTGTTGTTCTTAAGTATAGTTTAGGTTGCATTTATTAGGTAACATACACAAAATAACATAGATTAGACAATCTGCCTCGTTTGATGAATTTAGTTGATTTTATACATATGATACTGCTCAAGTGCGTTTTCTCCATATGCGTAGGTACCCGCCCAGGCAGAAGAAGAGAAAGCTGGGAGCTGGGAGAAGAAGATGTTGGATCATCATGAGAGCCGGTCGAGGAGGAAAGAACCAGAATGTAAAGTTGTACCAACATCTGCACACTAGTCCATATCCCCGCTGAGGCAGTCAACTACTTGCCGCCGAGGCAGCACTCAAGGAAGAATGGAAAAATAAAAAGTGGTATGCGATATAAAGAGCTCATCAAGCCCAATTTTTAGAGACCACTTGCACGTGCATTGGAGCCCAGCAGACAAAGAAAATCCTGGTCAAAGTCGAGTTGAAGAAAAGTCTAACATGATTCTAGAAGTATTTAATGATCTTTTAATGAGTTGTAATCATACTCTAACTAGTATTCCTACCCTAAAACGACTTAGATCTAGGTTCCTCCCCTATATATATGTAATCAACTTGAAGGAGCGAACACAATTGAGATTAGAGAAAAACTCCTTCTTGTCGAAACCCTAGTGCTGTCAAAACCCATCATGTTCTAAACCTTCCTTAGGGCTAAGGGTTGGTTGTGTAATAGTTGTGAGAGTCTTGTTGTATTCGTTTAGGATTTCAGTTTTGCAATAAAATTCAAGGTTTGTTTACTTTCGGTTCTTCATTGTCGCAATCTTTATTGGGAGAGAAGAGGGCTTCAATCCACTTGTTCAATATCGGGAGAGTTGAACTCACGAAACGAGTAAACACGATTTTATCCAACCATAGGGTAAAGCTACTTTGGCTTAGGGATAAGTTAAGATGTTCAGCGGCTAAAAGAGGATCCACAATTGGTTGGTGTTTGTTGAGTGAGTAAAAGTTCTATATTTTACCCCTTCTTTAACCCATATTTCTGTTGCATTCAAGTATAATTCATTGCATTTAGGTATAGTTTCACATATACATCACAATTATATAAAATGGAACAGTTGCTACTGATTTTGGTTACTTTTGCAGGTAGCTGCTGTAGCAGACTCAGGGCAGTGAAGAAGCAAAGCTGGAACACATGACTGAAGTCGAGAAGGAAGATGATGCCGTGGCCACTGCCGTGGCAGCCAGTGACGACAGCAATGGTGAAGGGAAAAAGTGAAGTGGATCTCGACAGATAGAGGAAATCAAGCCGGTCTGTCGTGGGCCACTCTTATATTTTTCTGAACCCTAGAGCAGAATGAAGGCCAAGCCCAAAGTTCAAGGAAGAAACCCAAAGCAAGAAAAGAGGACGAATTAAAGGCATCTACTTAGAAGATTTAGTCTTTAATAGAGTTGTACTTTAGTTTAAACTTGTATTCTTGCCATATTAGAAAACTTGAACCCAATGCCTATATAAAGACATGTAATTCGACCTAGGGAAGGACATCTCATTCTCTAGCCGTCTTCCCCAAACCCTAGTCGTTTTCCCCCTTCTCATCATGTTCTAAAACTTCCCCTAGGGCTAAGGGTTGATTCTGTAAAGTAGTTGCAAGGATTGTACTGTTTTAGGATTTTTTCTGTTCAATAAAATAAACTTCAAATTTGCTTATTCTGGTTTTCAACATCTTACAAGAGAATCGGGAGAGCATTGTGAGATTATTCATTTACTTAATATCGGGAGAGTTAAGTATACGAAAGGAATAAGTGCGGGTTCTCCAGTTTATGGTTGAACTACCTAGGGATATGACGAGGTTAAGTGGCTAAGGAAGAATTCAACAACATCGATGTTCATCCTTCGATTCACGCCGGGAGGTATCATCTAAGACGTGTTCATCGACAGACTTGGACCTAGGGATAGGACAGGTCACAGCAGGGATTCTTGCCAAGCTTGAAGTACAGAGTTGTGTGATCGCTGTCGCGACAACAACTGACTGCTGTCGCCGCAGGTGCTGCCGCGACAGGGACGACGACAGAACATGAAGTTCTATACAGTGCAACACCTGCACTACTGAGCAAATCAATACCGACCTATTTCTTTACCCTGAATCTTTTAATATTTTATTTTCAGTATTCTTCAATATTCCATACAAACAATTAAACTCTCTTCTTTCTCTTTTGTGCAGCAATCTTATGATAAAGCTATTTCCAGTCCCTGTGGATTCGACATCCGATACTTCGTGTATCACTTTACTACTTGCGTCGTGTACACTTGCACTTTATTGCGATAGACTCTTTTACACGCAACAAGTTTTTGGCGTCGTTTCCAGGGAATGACAACATAACTTTACCCTACTTTTACTGCACTTTCTTTTTAATTTTTTTTGTTTTTATTGGGACTGTTCACCCTGTGCTTTTCACAAGGTTTTTCGTTTGCTTATGCGCAGATCTAGACGAGGCAAAGAACCTGAGTATCAACTAGATCCTAAAATCGAACGCTCGTACAATCTCAGAAATCCTGTGCTTTTCACGGTTAGAAGCCATGCATAACGGGAGGAACAACCCAAGGAATCCCGAAGATCCTATCGGGGATGAAGGAAACGGACATCCTGATGCTGTCGTGGCCGCACGCTGGTCATGCCGTGATTACATGATCAATGATCATGTGGAACTGGAGACCACCCTGCTAGACGTGGAAGCTGAAAATTTTGAGCTGAAACCTGTGATGTTCAGCATGATCAATTTCGCTGGCCAATTTAGTGGTGCTGCTACAGAGGATGCCAGAGAACATCTGAAAAAGTTCCAAGAAATCTGTGGATCTTTTAGATTACCAGGAGTAAATCCAGAGATACCGAGGCTTCAGTTATTTCCCCATTCATTAAAGGACAGAGCGAAAACTTGGTGGAACAAACTAACGCCGGGTTCAATACGAACTTGGGCGGATCTGACTCGTGAATTTTTATCTCGTTTTAATTCTTCGCATTTATCTGAGCGATTACGTAATGAAATTGCTACTTTTCAACAGGAAGATGACGAGCCAATGCACGAGGCATAGGACATGTTTACCACTCTTCTGAGGAATTGCCCGATGCACGGATTCCCTGTTTGGAATCAAGTTATCAAATTTTACAATGCTGCCAACACACATACCCGGATGAGAATAGATTCAGCAGCAAATGGACTGTTGTTGGACAAAGATCCAGAAGAAGCCATGGTAGTATTGGAAATTTTGGCAAAGAATGAAGAGCAATTTCCCACAGTGAGGAGAGGTAAACGAGTGCTAGCTGTGAAGGATTATGATGCCGACAATTCCCTAAAGACACAAGTTGCGTACCTCATAAAGGCAGTAGAAAACTTGCTAAAGAAAGACTCAAAACCTGTCTACTTTGTAGAAGAGGTATGTGAAACTTACAGTGGGAATCATAGCTCAGAAGACTGCCCGAAACAACTAGAGGAAGGGATGTATGTTGGAAACTATAACAAGCCGAGAAACTACGACTCCAACAATTACAATCCCAACTGGAGGAAAGACCCCAAGTTCTCCTGGAGTAACCCAAACAACGCACTGAATCCTCAAGTGCAGAACACTCAAAACCAGGGGGCACCCAGAATTCTGACACGGCAGCAACCGCAACAGCAGCCGGCAGCCGCACCTAGTATACTAGAGCAGACTTTGGCCACATTCATGTCACAGACAGGAGCTTACATGGAAAACATGGATCACTTTGTCAAAAAGACTGAGTCGTTCATGGATAAAACAGAGATGAGAATGACTAACCATGAAGCTACTCTGGAATCACTGGAGACACAGATGGGTCAGGTTTCCCAGCATATTAAGCCAAGGCAGAACGGAGGATTCCCTAGCGATACTGAGGTCGCTAGACAACCCACACATGAGCAGTGCAAAGCTATTACAACTAGGAGTGGGAAACAACTACCAGGGCCGGAGAAGAAAGCCATAACGGATGAGGAACTAGCCCTAGAAACATCTGCCGCGAACACTGCCCCGACAGAAGATAAACAACCTGCTGCCGCCACACCTGTCACGACAGTAGAAGGGATAGAGGAGAAAAACAAGAAGGATGAAGAACCTAAGCCTCCTCAGATCCGAATACCATTTGAAGGACGACTGGAAGATTACCGCCCTCCACCTCCTTTTCCATAATGGTTACAGAAGCAGAAATAGGAGTACCAGATCAAGAAGATCTATGATATTTTTAAGCAGGTTCACATCAATATACCGCAGTTAGAGGCCATCAAGAAAATGCCCAGTTATTCGAAATTTCTCAAGGATGCTATGTCGAAAAGATCCAGACTTGGGGAATTCGAAACGGTAAAAATGACAGAAGGATGCATGCTATTCTGCACAGGCATCCACCCCAGAAAAAGAAGGATCCTGTGAGCTTCATCATACCGTGCATAATTGGTGATAAATTCGTGGGTAAGGCACTTTGTGATCTAGGTGCTAGTATTAATTTAATGCCAAAATCTGTATTTCAGAAATTAGGTATTGGTCGAGCACGGCCCACGACAGTTATGTTGCAGCTGGCAGACCGCTCTTACGTGCAACCAGAAGGGAAGATCGAAGATATTCTGGTAAGAGTGGATAAGTTTATTTTTCCTGCTGACTTTCTTGTTTTAGATTGTGAAGCAGATGAGAATGCACCAATCATCCTGGGGCGACCTTTCCTAGCCACAGGCAGATCACTGATTAATGTAGAGAAGGGAGAGCTTACAATGAGAGTAAATGATCAAGAGATCAAGCTCAATGTTCTCCAGGCAATCAAACATGCTGGTGCAGAAGAAGAATGCAAGGCTATCACTAAAGTAATCCTTGACCAACCCTGCATCAGGTCGAGCTGCCATGACATTAAATTTGGTCACTGCCACAGCAGCCATCTAGAAGACTGTCACGGCAGCAACGACGACAGCAGTTCCTCAGATTCTGACATATCTGACACTGAAGGTCAAGAGAAGGTAAACTGGATAGGCAATCGCCCAGGTAAGTTATTCGAGCCCCTAAACTATACCTCGAATGAACACATAATCCAAAAGCCTTCAACTGTAGAACCACATGTTTTAGAACTTAAGCCCCTGCCAGGGCAGCTCAAATATGTTTTCCTTGGATTAAATGATACGTTGACCGTAATCATCTCTTCCAAGCTAATGCAGGAACAGGAACATCAGCTGATAGGGATGCTGCAGCAGCACAAAAAGGCTATTGGATGGACGATAGCTGATATCCAAGGCATCAGTCCGGCACTATGTATGCACAAAATTCTTTTAGAGGATGATCATAAGCCTACCATTGATGCCCAGAGATGCTTAAACGACGTTATGCGAGAAGTGGTTCGAAAAGAAATTATCAAATGGCTAGACGCTGGGATAATTTATGCCATCTCGGATAGTAAGTGGGTGAGCCCGATGCAGTGCGTTCCGAAAAAAGAAAGAATAACCGTGGTGACCAATGAAGAAAACAAATTAATCCCAACCAAGACTGTGACCGCTTGGAGGGGTTGTATGGATTACCGGAAGCTTAACAAAGCTACCCGGAAAGACCATTTTCCCCTACCTTTTATTGATCAAATGCTTGATAGATTAGCGGGGAAACCTTATTATTGTTTTTTTATTGTTACTCAGGTTATAATCAGATAGCTATTGCACCGGAGGATCAAGAGAAAACGACTTTCACTTGCCCATACGAAACTTATGCTTTCCAGAGAATGCCATTTGGACTCTGCAATGCACCAGCAACATTCCAGAGGTGTGTGATGGCAATATTCTCTGACATGGTGGAGGATTTCCTGGAATTATTTATGAACGATTTTTCTGTCTTTGGAGACAGTTTTAAGGCTGTTTAAGAAACCTACGGAAGGTACTCGAAAGATGCGAGAAAGTAAACTTGGTATTAAACTGGGAAAAATGTCACTTCATGGTGGATGAGGGGATAGTCCTAGGCCACAAGGTAAGCTGCCGCGGCATAGAAGTCGACAGAGCAAAGATAGAAGTAATTGAAAAGCTGCCGCCACCCACCACAGTCAAAGGAATTCGGAGTTTCTTAGGGCATGCTGGGTTTTATCGAAGGTTTATTGCAAATTTTTCGAAGATTACCAAGCCTCTATGCCACTTACTAGAACAGAATCGACCCTTTGACTTTAATACTGAATGTACTGAGGCATTCAGAATCCTGAAAGAAAAGCTGGTAACAACCCCAATCATACAGCCACCAGACTGGAGTTTGCCATTTGAAATTATGTGTGATGCCAGTGATTACGTTGCAGGGGCAGCACTTGGGCAGAGGAAGGACAAGCTATTCCACGTAATTTATTACGCCAGCAAAACACTAAACGATGCCCAAGTGAATTACACCACAACAAAAAAGGAACTGTTAGCATTAGTGTTCTCGATTGACAAGTTCCGCTCGTACATACTTGGGACGAAGGTGGTGGTCCACACAGACCACTCATTACTGAAGTATCTGTTCGCTAAAAAAGATGCAAAACCTAGACTGATACGTTGGATTCTACTGGTGCAAGAGTTCGACATTGAAATCAAGGATAAAAAGGGGACAGAAAACCAAGTTGCAGACCACTTGTCAAGATTGGAGATGGGAAAAAGTCTACCGACGGACAAGACTCGCATACTGGAGTCCTTCCCTGACGAGCAGCTGTTTGCTGTCACAAGCACTGCCGCGACAGCCACGACGGCATGTAAGTTTTCTGAACTTCCTTGGTATGCTGATTTCGTTAATTACAGAGTTAGCGGAATATTACCTCCTGAACTTAATTACCAAGCAAGAAAGAGGTTCCAAAATGATGTTAAACATTATTATTGGGACGAACCACTTCTTTTCAAACATTGTGCAGATCAGATCATCAATAGGTGTGTACCACAGGATGAGCAGGAAGCTGTGCTTCACCACTGCCATGCTTCACCATATGGAGGACACTTAGGAAGAAACAAAATCGCTGCCAAGGTTTTGCAGTCTGGCTTTTATTGGCCCTCACAGTTTAAGGATGCCCAAGCATTCTACAAAAGCTGTGACAAGTGCCAACGGACGGGAAACATCTCAAGAAGACATGAGATGCCACTACAAAACATCCTAGAAGTCAAAATGTTCGATGTATGGGGGATTGATTTCATGGGACCGTTCCCAGCATAATGTGGGAATCTATATATCCTACTGGCAGTGGACTATGTGTCCAAATGGGTTGAAGCGATCGCCACACAGAAAAACGATGACACGACCGTTCAGAGATTTCTGCACAAAAACATTTTTTCCAGATTTGGCATACCGAAGGCGATCATCAGTGATGAAGGGAGACATTTCTACAATAGGGTAATTGCTGTCGTCTTAAGGAAATACGGCGTAACGCACCGCATTGTAACAGCATATCACCCTCAGACCAATGGACAGGCCGAAATATCCAACAAGGAAGTAAAGAACATTCTTGAGAAGATGGTTAAACCTACTCGAAAGGACTGGTCTTTACACCCCAATGATGCACTCTGGGCCTATAGAATAACAATCAAGACACCATTGGGAATGTCACCCTACAGGCTGATATATGGAAAAATATGCCATTTACCTGTTGAGATAGAGCACATAGCCTACTGGGCTATCAAAGTAGTGAACATGGACTTAGACAAGGCAGGACAGAAGAGGTTACTTGACTTGAATGAAATTGAAGAAATTCGAGCAATGGCCTACGAAAACGCAATGATTTACAAGGACAAGACCAAGAGGTGGCATGACAAGAAGTTGCTGCCACGACAGTTCTGCCCAGGGCAGCTTGTGTTGTTATTTAACTCTAGGTTGAAACTTTTCCCAGGGAAGCTTAAATCTAGATGGTCCGGCCCATTCCAAGTTGTGCAGGTTTTTCCTCATGGTGCCATCACGATCAAATCCTTAAAAGACGAGCACCAATTTAAAGTCAACGGACAAAGATTAAAGCATTATCATGGGACTAAAGCCCCAAGGATGCAGGAAGTGGTTACTTTAGGAGAGGCCCCTCAATGCATCCCTAATTTAACTTAATTTTATTTTTATTATTATTTTATTATTTATGTATTTTATTTATTAGGAAATTAGAATTATTTTATTTTTAGGAACTAAGTTTTTATTAAATTTTTAGGAAATAAGGGAAACAAGAAGAGGAGAAGAAGTGAACCAGCCCACCATCTAACCAGCAGCCTAAAAAGCCCAAAGGAGGAGTTTGTCGTCACAGCCTGTCAACAGCTGTCGGGACAGACACGCAAACGCATAACATACGCGCAGTAGACATGGAAACGCATGACAGACGCGTCAGAATCGCGTAACAGCTGGCCCCGTTATTCGCGCCTGACGTTATAGCTCCAACGGGCAGCAAACCATTCATCAATATAAACCCCATTTTACTATTCATTTTTCACCTCACTTTTACTCTCTCTCAACTTGCTTTCTCTCTAGATCTCAAATCTCTTTCATTTTCCACAGCCTTGCAACTATGAGTACCAGACAAACACGACGAAGTGTTGCCTCCAGCTCTACCGCAGCAGCCGGCACACCCAGCCACGACCGACTCCCTAACCGCTTTGCCACCACCGACTCCGTCGATAGATACTACAGCTCTTTCCAAAAGAGGGAGATGTGGGAAGAGAGAGGGTTCCTTTACACCAAACGCATGGAAGACTTAGGGCTCGAACCGTTCATAGCACGAAAAATCAAGGCCCTCAAATGGCAGATGTTTGCTACCCAACCCGAGGAGATGAATGTCACTTTGGTCCGAGAATTCTACGCTGCTGTCGACAGCAAGGATACGAAAACTGTGACAGTGCGAGGAAGGAAGTTACTTTCGAGCCTGAATACATCAATACCCTATATGGAATCTACGTCAGCAAAAGGGAGAACGGACACAAGAGGTTCATGGAAAGTCTGTCGCCGGCAGACTACGATGTTGTCATGGCAGAGGTAACTGAAGAAGGGACAGAGTGGAATACAGACCCCAAGAACCGGTGGACGGTGAAACGCACTCAACTCACTCCCGAGGCCAATCTCTGGAACCACTTCGTAAAGAATAGGATAATGCCTTCTTCCCACAACAGCACGGTCGACTTACCCAGGATAGCTCCGGTCCATTCAATTTTAAATGAGAGACCCATTAATGTCGGCCGGTATATACGGGAGGGGATTTTGGAGTGTGCCCTTCGACCATCGGGACCCATTTTCTTCCCATACCTCATCACTGAGATCTGCCGCGGCCACAACGTTCTAGTAATCCCCGAAGATTTCAAGGTCCGAGGGAAGGGATGGACAGAGCGCAACATATTCAGCTTAATGGAACTGAAAGCAGCCACACCCCTCTCCTTCTTCAACCCGTCTACCGCAGCAGACGAACCAACAGAGCTCACTGACCTAGAACCTGCTGCCGAAGGGCAGCAGCACCTCCAGCAGACTCCTCCACTCAAATCCTAGCCACACTGCAAAAGATGGAAGAATGACAGCTTGGTCTGTTGAGTTTCGTCAGAGACTTCACAGCAGCAACGATACATTTTATTCAAAACAATTTAAATTTTGCAAATGTACAATTTCATGCTTTCCCAGAGCATTACTTTGCTGCCCCTACACCTGCCCATACTCCCACTCCTGCTGCCACACCAAAAACACCCTCTGCTACATCCACTCCAACCCCGGCCGCGATAGCTGAAGGCGGCAGCCACACCGCCACTGCCTCTACCAGAGGAGAGAAACGAAAGAAGCCGCTGCCCGAACTTGATGACGACTACTTCGCCAGGTTTTCTTCCTCCTCCATATGGCAGGAATCTGATGGGGAGCCCTCTGTCAAAAGAAACCTTTCAAAGGAGTTCACTCCGATGAAAAGACAGAAGCCCAACACTGGTGAAGGCAAGTCTGCCAGCAGCAGCAGTAGCAGCAGCAGCAGCTCATCTGAAGAGGTACAAGTGCTGGAAAGGCCACCCCAGATCTCACCCACTCGTATCCAGCCCCCAAAGGAAGCTAAGAAGAAGACTGCCTCCGCCTCTCCGAGCACTCTTCCAGCACCGACAATGAAGGTCACTGCCCGCTGACAGCTACAGATCAGTAGCAGCAGCAGCAACGACAACACCTGAAATTAAGTTCCTATCTTATTTTTGTTGTTCTGCTGTTTTATTATTATTGTGATGTATTTTGTTTTTTTATTTTGTTATCTCTGTCATCATGCATTGAGGGCAATGCAACCCTTGAGTTTGGGGGTGGCATCCCTCCAGTAATGAAGTGTCTATTATGTTTAAAAATTGTGTCTAAGTGTTTAGTTTATTTTTGCTTAAAAAAACATTTGGCTTAAGTCTTTGAACTAAACTTACCTGCCGCGACATATGCTGTCGTGACAGTGCCTTTAGGAAATTTTAGGATCTGTTTAGAGCCTTGCCATGACTGTACAACACTCTTTGTGACTCTTATGCTTTCTAGATTACTTTAGTACACTGGAATAGGAATGTTTACCCACTTGAAACTGCCCCTAGAGGTGCCTATCACTAGCTCTAGGAAAACGATAAAAGAAAGAAAATTATTCAGACTCATTTGCATGCAAAACTGCCTTTCACTTATTTCAGGAGATTTCTTTTTGAGCTAAGTTAGAAAAAACTAAAGGAGCCTAAGAATTGCCTCCAGAAAAGATGCAGTTAATTCAAGAGTCAGAAAAAACTAAAGGAGCCTAAGAATTGCCTCCAGAAAAAAAAATTGAGTTGGCATAACCTCAAGTTTGTAAGCATAACTATTCTGATATACTAAGGTAGTCTAGATACATAGTTGTTCACAAAACCTACACACACTACACAAGAATTATAGCATGGTCCCGAATGAATCCAGAAATACCCGACAAGGTATTGCTCTTGATAGAATATAAGTGGTAGGGAATGTAGGGTTCACTGATTTAAGCCAAAACAAAAAAAATATATTTCATTTTAGTTAGGTAATATTTGCTTGGGGGCAAGCAAGAACTTGAGTTTGGGGGTGTGTTGAGTGAGTAAAAGTTCTATATTTTACCCCTTATTTAACCCATATTTCTGTTGCATTCAAGCATAATTCATTGCATTTAGGTATAGTTTCACATATACATCACAATTATATAAAATGGCATAGTTGCTACTGATTTTGGTTACTTTTGCAGGTAGCTGCTGTAGCAGACTCAGGGCAGTGAAGAAGCAAAGTTAGAACACAGGACTGGAGTCGAGAAGGAAGACACTATCGTGGCCACTGCCGTGGCAGCCAATGACGACAACAATGGTGAAGGGAAAAAGTGAAGTGGAGCTCGACAGATAGAGGAAATCAAGTCGATCTGTCATGGGCCACTCTTATATTTTTCAGAACCCTAGATCAGAATGAAGGCCAAGCCCAAAGTTCAAGGAAGAAACCCAAAGCAAGAAAAGATGACGAATTAAAGGCATCTACTCAGAACATTTAGTCTTTAATAGAGTTGTACTTTAGTTTAAACTTGTATTCTTGCCATATTAGAAAACTTGAACCCAAGGCCTATATAAAGGCATGTAATTCGACCTAGGGAATGACATCTCATTCTCTAGCCGTCTTCCCCAAACCCTAGTCGTTTTCCCCTTCTCGTCATGTTCTAAAACTTCCCCTAGGGCTAAGGGTTGATTCTGTAAAGTAGTTGCAAGGATTGTACTGTTTTAGGATTTTTTCTGTTCAATAAAATAAACTTCAAGTTTGCTTATTCTGGTTTTCAACATCTTACAAGAGTATCGGGAGAGCATTGTGAGATTATTCATTTACTTAATATCGGGAGAGTTAAGTATACGAAAGGAATAAGTGCGGGTTCTCCGGTTTATGGTTGAACTATCTCGGACCTAGGGATAGGACGAGGTTAAATGGCTAAGGAAGAATTCAACAATATCGGTGTTCATCCTTCGATTCACGCCGGGAGGTATCATCTAAGACGTGTTCATCGACAGACTTGGACTTAGGGATAGGACAGGTTGCAGCAGGGATTCTTGCCAAGCTTGAAGTACAGAGTTGTGTGATCGCTGCCGTGACAACAACAGACTGCTGCCGCTCAGGTGCTGTCGCGACAGGGACGACGACAGAACAAAAAGTTCTATACAGTGCAACACCTGCACTACTGAGCAAATCAATATCGGCCTATTTCTTTACCCTGGATCTTTTAATCTTTTATTTTCGGTATTCTTCAATATTCCCTAAAAACAATTAAACTATCTTCTTTCTCTTTTGTGCAACAATCCAAGGATAAAGCTATTTCTAGTCCCTATGGATTCGACATCCGATACTTCGTGTATCACTTTACTACTTGCTTCGTGTACACTTGCACTCTATTGTGATAGACTTTTTTACACGCAATAGTGTTCGCCCTTAGATTCACGCCGGGATGTATCATCCAAGACGTGTTTGCCAATAGTACTTCAAGCTTCGGGAGAAGAGGGAGTCATAGAAAGGATCCTTGCAAAACCTTGAATCATCGCTTAACTACCCAGACGATCTCACACATCTCTGTCGAGGCGGGCGCCTGCCAAGGCATACTTGTGGGTGGTAGCTGAAGTTGCTAAGTTTATCAGCAAAATTGTGCCGAGACAGTACATTAATTCTCCACACTACGAAACATTCAATACGGGCCCATTTTCTCACTCTGATTTCTCAATTCACTTTACCCGCTTTAGTTTTAGCTTTAATCAAACCAACTCCTAATAATTGTGTTTTTATTTTACTTGTGCAGAAAAGTGAACTCAGAAAATCTGTCACAATCCCTATGGAGATGATATCTTAAATACTATAACTTGGCACCGTGAACACTTGCACGCTAATTGTGCATCACTTTTACACGCAACAAGTTTTTGGCGCCGCTGCCGGGGATTGGCGTACAACTTTTTTGTTTTTATTTTTTTGCACTTATTTTCTTTTTCCGTTTTAACCCCATAGTTTCCTTTGGTTTATGACCAGAGCCAACCAGAAATCACCCTTGCGAGAATACGATCCAGAGCCTGAACGTACTGCACGCAGATTAAGACAAACAACTAAAGAAGCTATGGGTGATCAAGCAAACATCTAGGACCAGCAACTACCACCGTCTTAAGGCGACAATGCCGCGGCGGGCAATGACATGCAACTTTCTATCGCTCGGCGGTTAGTTAGAGACTACCTAGAGGAAGATCTTAGAAGGTTGAACTCTGGCATGATCGATCCTGAAATAGAAGCGGATCACTTCTAGCTCAAACCCGTCATGTTCAACATGTTGAATACGCTTGGACAGTTTGGAGGTTCTGCCACTAAAGATGCCCGCCAGCACATGAAGTCATTCCTATACATCTACAAGTCTTTCAAAATCCATGGAGTTCATCCGGACGTGCTACATCTCAGATTATTTCCCTATTTAGTGAGGGATAGGGAAAAGACTTGGTTTAACAGCCTACCATCAGAGTCCATTAAGTCTTGCACAGAATTATGCAGAGATTTCTTAGCTTGATTTAATCCTTTCAATTTGAATAATAAACTACAGACTGACATCACTACGTTTCGACATGCAGATGATGAACCAATGTACGAGGCATGGGATAGATACTGCGAATTGTCAAACAAATGCCCCTCTCACGGATTTCCAGAATGGACATTAGTATATATATTCTACAACGGTGTAAACACACCAACAAGGATGATGTTGGATTCCTCTGCCAATGGTACATTGCTCGACAAGGAGCCCGCCGAAGCAATTCAAATTCTGAACAAGATGGCCAAAAATGACTATTAGTTTCCTAATGCCCGCTGAGGTGACATAAGAAGGTAGACCACATCAAACGAGCGAGGAACATCAGATGCACTCGTAGCACAAGTCGCTCGGTTGACGAAGATGGTAGAAGCGATGCAAGGGCAGAATAATACATAGCAAGTCACAGCAATTGAAGCCTTTTACGACCAATGTGGGGGAGACCACGATTCATTTGAGTGCCACAAGGGATAGAGACCAGCTGCTTTGTAGGAAACTTCAACAGGAACAACAACCCTACATCGAACACCTACAACCCTGGTTGAAAGAGGCACCCGGACTTCTCATGAAGTAACCTTAACAACATTTTGAATTCAACTACTCAGATGTATCAATCACAAGGATTTCAGCAGACAATGCCGCTGCAGCAACCACCGCAACCCGCATCACCCAGTGCCTTGGAGCAGACTCTAAGTGCCTTCATGACTCAGACAGGTACCTATATGTCCAACATGGATTTATTTGTTAAAAAGATTGAAGCTTTCATGGACAGGACCGAGATGAGAATACATAATCATAAGGCAACTTTAAAGTCACTAGAGACTCAAGTGGGACAATTTGCTCAAGTTTTGAACACCAGACCTATTGGAGGATTTCCCAGCGATACTGAAGTCGCAAGAAAACCCACTTACGAGCAGTGTAAGGCCATCAAATCAGTCACCCAGATGGAGGCAAGCAAGCCCACCGCGGCAGACCCAAAACCATCCGCCCCTGCAGACTCTCGCAGTGCCACCGTGAAACATGAAGATCCTACACAAAAGTTGAAACACCAGAAGCAGGATCACCAGTTCAAAAAATTTCTTGACATTCTCAAGCAAGTGCACATCAACATACCCATGGCGGAAGCCATACAACAAATGCCTAACTATGCAAGGTTTCTGAAAGATATGGTTTCCAAACGAAAAAGAATCAGGGAGTTTGAAACGATAGCCATGACGGAAGAATGCATGGCCATGCTGCACAACAAAACACCACCCAAACTAAGAGATCAAGGCAGTTTCCTCATACCTTGCGCTATTGGGAGCCAATATGAAGGGAAGACCTTATACGACCTTGGGGCAAGCATCAACATGATGCCCAAAGTGGTGTTTAAAAAACCGGGGATTAGAAGAGCTAAACCCACCACCGTCATACTTCAGCTAGCTTATCACTCTTACGAGCAAACAGAAGGAAAGATCGAGAAAATATTAGTAAGAGTAGACAATCTTATCTTTCCAGCAGATTTTGTAATTATGGACTGTGAAGGAGACGACAAAGCACCCATCATCCTGGGAAGACCATTCCTAGCCACAAGCAAAACTCTAATTGATGTGGAGAATGGTGAGCTTACTATGAAGGTGGACGACCGGAAAATTAAATTGAATGTCCTACAACACTTGAAGAAGGTTGAAGAAAAAGAAGAGTACCAGGACATCCATGATTTAGCAGACACCGAACCCAGCATTAAGCTAGAGCACTCCAGCCACAACCGCCTGGGCGGGCAACTTGGCAGCACCAAGGATCGAGAGAAACACAAGGACCTGCCCTGGTAGAGGGTGAAGCAAATACTGCAGCAGCCCAGGAAGTGGTTGTGTTGGGAAATGCATCCAGATGGATTCCCAACATAATTTAAATTTTCTCTTATTTATTTTATTTTTCTGTTTTAGGATTTAGAATTTTAATTTCTTGCATTTTAGGAATTAGATTTAATTTTCGTATTTGCTTATTCTCTAATAATTTTTTGTTTCAGTTTTTCTTTTTAGAAGAGACAATAACCCAAAAGAAGGGAGAAGAAGAAAGCCCAAATCCATAAACCATTTCAAGCCCGCCCGCCAAGACTACTGCGACAACAGACATTGCTTCCCGCCAGAACTAGCCGTTTGCAGAAGCCCGTTCCGTTCCAACGGCTCTCTGCCCGAGCAACGTCTGCCTCGGCAGGCGAAACAACAACATTCTTCCTCTTTTTGAACCCTCTCATTTTTTTTACTATTCACTCTTCTTTACTCTCTCTTGCTTATTGTCTCAGTGGATTTTCTTTGCTTTCAGACTATTTCTTTTCTTTTTCCACAGTTCTTTTATTCAAGCTCTCATAACTCTCTCGCACACCAAAAAGCCCAACTAAAGAATGGCAAGAACCCCCCCGCCGCTGTGCTGTCCAGGCAGAGTCAGAGGAATCCATCCATCGCTTCGCCACACCAGAAATCAAAGCCCGCCACAACGAAAGGTTAAAAGAAAGAGTGGTGTGGGAGGAGCAGGGATTCTTCTACGAGCCAGGAAAGAAAAATTTGGGGCTCGAAAAATTCATCTACTCCAAGATCGAGCATCAACGGTGGCAAATCTTTGCCCATCAACCCAAACCAGCAAATAAAACCATGGTGCGTGAGTACTATGCCCATGGGCCAATGGAGGACGTGCCAATAGTCAATGTTCGCAGGTGGCCTATTTTAATAGACGAAGACAAGATCAATCTCTACTACGGCCTCCACATCCGTGAAGACCAGCACGCGGAGTTCCTTGCCTCCCTTACACCGGATGGATACGAGGCAATAAAGGAAGAATTGTGCGAACCGGGGACAGTTTGGAATGAGGGCAGAAACAGAGGCACCGTCAACCGGCAGAGTTTGCTGCCCGAGGCAAAGCTTTGGAACACATTTGTGAAGAGGCGGTTGCTATCCACAACTCCACCGTCGACAAACCAAGTGTTGAGTGTCTAAAAGTTCTATTATTTACACCCTTTTTAACCCATATTTCTGCTGCATTCAAGCATCATTGCATTGCATTTAGGTTAGTTTTCAGTAAAACATCACAATTTTATAAAAGGCACGGATTCTACTAAAAGATGGCATATTTTGCAGGTAGCTGCCATAGTTGACGATGAAGGCAGGCGCAGGGCAGATAAGCAGAAGAGCTGAACTGAACAAGCAGATGAAGAAGACGAACCTGTCATGGACCTGTCGTGACAGCAAGGTGACAGCAACCTTATGAAGAGGAAAAGTAAAGTGGACCTCGATAGATAGAGAAAAATCTGCTCGTCTGTCGTGTGAAAGCCAAATATTTTTCCAAGCCCCGGATCAAAAGATATGTCAAGCCAAAGCTCAAGGAGAGGAATTCCCATGAAACAAGGAGGACGACTGAAAAGTAGGAATCCTTAGAGATTAAGCATTCATTAGAATCTTACTTTTCATTAAAGTTGTAATCCTTGTTAACTTAGAATACTTGAGCCCAAAGCTTATATAAGGGCATAGTTTTAACCTAGGAGGAGATATCCCTCATTCTACCCCATAACCGATAACCTAAACCCCCCTGTCGTCCACCCGTCACCGACATGTTCTAAATTCCCCCTAGGGCTACGGGTTGTTTTGTAAAGTAGTTGCAAGGGTTGCTTTGTTTTAGGATTTCCAAGTTCAATAAAATAAACTTCAAGTTCTCTTATTTTGGTTTTAATATCTTGCAAGAGCATCGGGAGAGCATTGTGAGGTTATCTATTTACTTAGCATCGGGAGAGTTAAGTATACGAAAGAAATAAGAGCGAGTTCTCTAGTTTATAGTTGAACTATCTTGTGCCTAGGGATAGGGCAAGGTTAAGTGGCTAAGGAAGAATTCATACACATCGGTGTTCATCCTTCGATTCACGCCGGGAGGTATCGTCAAAGACATGATCATCGACAGACTTGGACCTAAGGATAGGCCAAGGCAGATCTGGGATTCTTGCCAAACTTGAACGTACTGAGTTGGTGTGTTTGCTGCCGCGACGACCAACGGACAGCTGCCGTGACAGGTGCTGTCGGCGACAGGCGCGACGACAGAACTGGAGTTCCTAAGCAATTCAATACCTGCACTACTGAGCAATTCAATACCAGCCCATTCTTTCTATCTTGATTTCTCAATCCTTTATTTTACGTTTTTACCTTATTATTCTCGTGACAACTCTTAATTATTTCCTTTACTTTCGTGCAGTAAACAAGGTGAAGCTATTAGCCCAGTCCCTGTGGAGACGATATCCGATACTTCGTATCACTTTACTACTTGCGTCGTGTACACTTGCACTACAATTGCGATAGACACTTTTACACGCAACAAGTTTTTGGCGCCGTTGCCGGGGACTGGCAACACACTCTTACCCTAGCTTCTGCACTTTTCTTTTATTTTTATTTTTTTATTATTTTTTTATTATTTTTTAACAAAAAAAACTCTCAGGTGAAAATACAGGTTCAAGGGCATCAACATGCCAGGAAAAACCATTCGAGAGTTGATGTGGGAAAGTTCTCGCAACTACCGTAAAGACATGCTGCCACGACAGCAACAGGGGCAGCAAATGTCGATGCCGCAGCAGCAAAATTTTTTATGGTACGATCAAAACCCACAAAATTTTTTATACCATAACAGTTTTGCTGCAGAACCCGACCTGCCCTGGCAATGTCATCATCCTCAAGAGCAGTCAAAATCCTTAGAAGACACACTACAAGCCTTCTTGGCAATCACTCAAGAAGTGTCAGCCTCTACGAACGCAAGTATCGCCAAGATGGATGAACTCTTGAGCAGACCAGTCCTCATTCATGCCACAGATGAACCTGAAATCCTGAGGCAAGACGACGAGGATGCCCATGTGAAGGAATACCCAACATATGATGAGTCTGAGCAACAACCTGCCATGGCAATGACCGAGGAGCCGGAATGGAGCAACACCGCGACAATGCTTAGTGAAATTCAAGAGAATGTCACGGCAGCAACAACTTTTGAGGCAGAAACTCCAGTCAAAGCGGAAACTGCCGCCTCGGCAGAAACTGCCGCCTCGACAGAAACTGCCGCCTCGACAGAAACTGTCGCCTCGACAGAAACTGTCGCCTCGACAGAAACTGTCGCCTCGACAGAAACTGCCGCCTCGACAGCAACTGCCGCCTCGACAGCAACTTCCGCCTTGGCAGCAACTGCCGCCTCGACAGCAACTGATGCTGAAGCAGCAACCACATCAGAGGCAAACTCTCAACCCACGACCTCGATTATGCCTAACCAAGATTGCACACATCCATCCCTGTCATGGCACTCGCACGACCACCTAGAAGAGCTACCCAATGACAATGCCTCGCCAATGGAATATGAGCAGGTAATAAACGAACCTTTTGAATTATATGAAAACTCACCAATTCCATTGCAGGTATTAGAGGAACCAAAGCCGGTGGACATAGAATCATCAAAGTCTCTACTGATGGAGATTTACGAGTGGTCAACAGAATTTAGTATAGAGAGCGATGGCACTTACCAATGTCCCATTGACCTGCAAAGTAACCTGCCAACGGACTGTCAAAATAACTGCCTGCCACAACAGCAGGCACGACAGCAAGGGCTACATTCAACCACAACAATATTCAACAAAAACAAGGTAAGTTTGTGGTCGAATGTCAATTTGATTTTTTCTAATCATATGTTCATGCCCTCAGAAACATTACCAAGAAGGGAGGACTTCATGGACTACAAAGGGAAGAGAAAGAAAGGAGCCCCCACCATGAGAAAAATCACCAGATGGAGGGTACAGATGGACTTCAAGAAGTACCGGAAACGACGCCTCAAGCATTATCAGGGGATTGAAGCCCCAGGAATGCAGGAAGTGGTTACCTTAGGAGATGCCCTACCTGGCATCCCTAATTTTTCCTTCTATTTATTTTTATTATTATTTACTATTTATTAGGAAATTAGGTTTATTTTATTCAAATAATGTTTTTCTAATTTCAGTTTTTAGGAAATAAAGGAGTCAAGAAGGAAAGGAGAAGTGGCCCAAGCCCACCATCCAACCATCAGCCCAACAGAGCCCATTTATTGAAGCCTGTCGTTCCAGCTTCCGCCGCAGATACAGACAAGACAGACTGTCAACAGACTGTCACGGCAGACGCAGAAGCGTGTGACAGACGCGTAACAAACGCATAAATTCGTGGTAGACGTGTCAGGCACGCCAAATCTCATCAGTCGCCCCGTTATTCACGCCTGCCGTTACAGCATTAACGGGCAGCACCTCGACCACTATAAAACCCCGTTTCATTTTCATTTTCACTCACTTCTGTCTTTCTTACTTGTTCTCCATTTTTAGTTTTCATTTGCTTTCATTTACTTTTCACAACCCTTGCACTAATATATCTTATAGGAAAACCCGACGCAATGCTGCTTCCACTTTCTCAGAGGCAGCAGCTCCGACATCCAGGTCGTGGAGCAACCTGCCCCTGAACCTGCCCAGCCTCCTCCACAGCCCAGACGCCGCCATCAGATCCGTGTCAGCAGCAGCAGCGAGGCAGCGACTAAAATTTAAGTTTTTACCTCTTATTGCTGCATGCCTTTATATTTTGTGATGTACTTTTTCTTTATTTTATTTTTCATGTCATTTTGCATTGAGGGCAATGCAACCCTCGAGTTTGGGGGTGGCAACCCTCCATCATTAATGGAGTCTTAAGTACAATTTTTTTATTAATTGTTGTGTCTTTTATTTATTTAAGTTCTCTAAAAAAAATCAGAAAATATAAAACTGTTGGCTTAAAACTGTGAAGTAAACTTACCTGTCATGACAGCTCTGTCGTGGCAGCATTTTTAGGACAGGTTAAGGAGAAGTTTAGAGCCTTTCTATAGTTCTGAAAACTTAAACACTTTTGTGACTGTTATATTGCTTAGATTTCTTTTAGCCAAACTAGAATAGGATGCTTAGAACTTGAATAGCCCCTAGAGGTGCCTAACACTGGCTCTAGGAAAGAAGTTTAGCAAAAGAAAAACAAAAACCTAGAGGTGCCCGAAACCGGCTCTAGGAAGCTAACTAGAGGTGCCTAACACTGGCTCTAGAAAAATTTAGCTTGATAATAGAAGAAAAAGAAGCATGAAAATGTGCCTTCTAAAAAAATAAACTTTGGCATAAAAATTCGAGTTAAGAAGTTGAATATTCTTGTGAAACTAAGAGAATCTTAGCATATAACTGTTCACAAGCATGCACACACTGCACAAGGACTATAGGGAGATTCCGGACAGATCCTAATCTTTCCGACAGGTTGCTGCCGCCATAGAGAATGAGCGACGGGTAAGGGACAGTTCACTGTTTGAAGGCCAACACAAAAATTTTCATTCTTCTTTTAAGTCTTAATTGCTTGAGGACAAGCAAAAACTTGAGTTTGGGGGTGTGTTGAGTGTCTAAAAGTTCTATTATTTACACCCTTTTTAACCCATATTTCTGCTGCATTCAAGCATCATTGCATTGCATTTAGGTTAGTTTTCAGTAAAACATCACAATTTATAAAAGGCACGGATTCTACTAAAAGATGGCATATTTTGCAGGTAGCTGCCATAGTTGACGATGAAGGCAGGCGCAGGGCAGATAAGCAGAAGAGCTGAACTGAACAAGCAGACGAAGAAGACGAACCTGTCATGGACCTGTCGTGACAGCAAGGTGACAGCAACCTTATGAAGAGGAAAAGTAAAGTGGACCTCGATAGATAGAGAAAAATCTGCTCGTCTGTCGTGTGAAAGCCAAATATTTTTCCAAGCCCCGGATCAAAAGATATGTCAAGCCAAAGCTCAAGGAGAGGAATTCCCATGAAACAAGGAGGACGGCTGAAAAGTAGGAATCCTTAGAGATTAAGCATTCATTAGAATCTTACTTTTCATTAAAGTTGTAATCCTTGTTAACTTAGAATACTTGAGCCCAAAGCTTATATAAGGGCATAGTTTTAACCTAGGAGGAGATATCCCTCATTCTACCCCATAACCGATAACCTAAACCCCCCTGTCGTCCACCCGTCACCGACATGTTCTAAATTCCCCCTAGGGCTACGGGTTGTTTTGTAAAGTAGTTGCAAGGGTTGCTTTGTTTTAGGATTTCCAAGTTCAATAAAATAAACTTCAAGTTCTCTTATTTTGGTTTTAATATCTTGCAAGAGCATCGGGAGAGCATTGTGAGGTTATCTATTTACTTAGCATCGGGAGAGTTAAGTATACGAAAGAAATAAGAGCGAGTTCTCTAGTTTATAGTTGAACTATCTTGTGCCTAGGGATAGGGCAAGGTTAAGTGGCTAAGGAAGAATTCATACACATCGGTGTTCATCCTTCGATTCACGCCGGGAGGTATCGTCAAAGACGTGATCATCGACAGACTTGGACCTAGGGATAGGCCAAGGCAGATCTGGGATTCTTGCCAAACTTGAACGTACTGAGTTGGTGTGTTTGCTGCCGCGACGACCAACGGACAGCTGCCGCGACAGGTGCTGTCGGCGACAGGCGCGACGACAGAACTAGAGTTCCTAAGCAATTCAATACCTGCACTACTGAGCAATTCAATACCAGCCCATTCTTTCTATCTTGATTTCTCAATCCTTTATTTTACGTTTTTACCTTATTATTCTCGTGACAACTCTTAATTATTTCCTTTACTTTCGTGCAGTAAACAAGGTGAAGCTATTAGCCCAGTCCCTGTGGAGACGATATCCGATACTTCGTATCACTTTACTACTTGCGTCGTGTACACTTGCACTACAATTGCGATAGACACTTTTACACGCAACATCAAGATTGGCGCTTATTCACTCCATCATCAATAAAATGTGCGTAAATGTGGGTTCGATTATTGCTAACAAAATTTACGAGTGTGGGCAGAAAACCAAGGGACAACTCTACTTCCTCAGCCTTATCACAGCGATGTGTGAGAAGGCACATGTAGAACCTGCCCCAACTGACACCATGACCATAGATCGAACCGGGTGGACGAGAGAAATAATCCTTCAGAAAATGGAGATCACAGCCGCCACCCCAGAAAACTTTGCCCCAACGTTGGAGATGGGCAGTCAACAACACTTTCAACAACCTGCCCCGAAAACCACCATCGACGGCTGGGCAACATAGCTCGATCGAATGGAACGCCACCAGCTAACCTTCATGGCATACATCTGGGACTACAACAACGCCACCACTTCCGCCATCAAAGAAAAGTTCCTAGCGGCCATCTTCCCAGAGTTCCCCGCCAAGATATTTACCCCGACAGCACCAGCAACGCCCGCCGCACCATCTACCTCGGCAACACACTGGGCAGCATCCACCGAGCCACACACAACCCCAACTGCCACGGCCACCAAGGTCCTCTCCAACTCTGACAACCAATGAGACACGGCGGCAGCTCCCGTCATAGAACAAGGGCAAACGTCTAGACCAGTTGTCGACACACCAGGACCCTCCGACTCCGACTACCTCAAGAACTTCCTGTCAAACGACTCTGTGTGGCAGGACTCAGTGCACACCATCACAATGAAGCTTGAACCGTCCTTCTCCCCATGAGCGAAAAGAACACACTCTGCCACCGAAGTCGTCCTCGACAGTGAAGACGACGACGAACGAGAAGTGACACAGAAGGCTCAACCCAGTCTGCCTTCCCGCCAACAGTCGCCGAGGGCGGCCAAGAGCTTCAAGATGGTAGCACGGAAGAGGGTGATCATTGGCAACAACGACAACTCCTCTGAATCCAAACCAATTTAAGCTTCTCTCCCCTTCTTCTCTTTTGCTATTCTTCTCTAATCTATGCATTAATTTTGTGTATGTAGGCATGCATTGAGAACAATGCTCCTCTCGAGTTGGGGGGGATTTAATCCTCTAATTTTTTCTTTTATTTTTCTTTTCCTTGTTTTTTTTGTATTTTCTAGTTTTTTTATGTCTTAACTAGGTTCTAATTGTAACATGCCTTTATTTAAAGTCTAATGAACTCTTAAGTTTGAGAAAAATTCTTGAGTACCCTTTACTCGTCACGGCAGATGCCCGCCTAGGCGGCAACCTTAACATGACTAGGTTAACTTAGAATCCTACTATGATCTGAACTTAAAAGAAAACAATCTTTGTGACTAGCTTTGATTTTAGGACTTCTAGGAAACTTAGGTATTTCACCTAGTAAACTTGGGTAGGACTTGAAGTTTGAAAAAAATTGAGACGTCCTAGAGGAGCCCGAAATTGGCTCTAGTATAAGCTAGAGGTGCTCGAAACTGGCTTTAGAGAAAAAAATATAAAGCAATCATTAGAAAAGCCTACTACCAAAAACTAGTGGATAAATTGAAGAAAAAAAAAGAAACCTAGAGGGAAACCCAAGGAAATTAAGGTGTCCATCGAAGGTTTACTTAGAAGCCGAAGAATCATGCTTATCACAAGGAACACACACACTCACGAGATACATAGTTCGGTTCCGGGTAAATCTTTTGTCATTCAAAGGGCTGCTAAATAGGCATAAATCTACACGGTATGAAAAGGTTGCTCAAGATGTTTTCTCGACTTAGTTTGCATATGATTTTAAGTTTTGGCATGTTATCATTAGATTGCATTGCTTGAGGACAAGTAATATTTTGATTTTGGGGGTGTGTTAAGTGCGCAAAAGTCCTATTTTATACCCTAGTTTAACTCAATTATTATTGTTCTTAAGTATAGTTTAGGTTGCATTTATTAGGTAACATACACAAAATAGCATAGATTAGACAATCTGCCTTGTTTGATGAATTTAGTTGATTTTATACATATGATACTGCTCAAGTGCATTTTCTCCCTGTGCGTAGGTACCCACCTAGGCAGATGCCGCTGAGGCAGCAAAGAGGGCAGATGAAGAGAAAGCTGGGAGCTGAGAGAAGAACTGTTGGATCATCAGGAGAGTCGATCGAGAAGGAAAGAACCAGAATGTAAAGCTGTGCCAATATCTGCACACCAGTCCATATCCCCGCCGAGGCAGTCAACTACTCTCCGCCAAGACAGCACTTCAAGGAAGAATGGAAAAAATGTAAAGTGGTATGCGATAGAAAAAGCTCATCAAGCCCAATTTTTAGAGACCACTTGCACGTGCATTGGAGCCCAGCAGACAAAGAAAAGCATGGTCAAAGTCAAGTTAAAGAAAAGTAGAACGGGAATCTAGAAGTATTTAATGAGTTATAATCATACTCCAACTAGTTTTCCTACCCTAAACCGACTTAGACCTAGGCTCCTCCCCTATATATATGTAATCAACTTGATTGAGCGAACCCGATTAAGATTAGAGAGAAACTTCTTCTTGTCGAGACCCTAGTGTCGTCAAAACCCACCATGTTCTAAACCTTCTCTAGGGCTAAGGGTTGGTTGTGTACTAGTTGTGAGAGTCTTGTTGTATTCGTTTAGGATTTCAGTTTTGCAATAAAATTCAAGGCTTGTTTACTCTTGGTTCTTCATTGTCGCAATCTTTATCGGGAGAGAAAAGGGCTTCAATCCATTTGTTCAATATCGAGAGAGTTGAACTAACGAAATGAGTAAACATACTTTTATCAAACCATAGGGTAAAGCTACTACGGCTTAGGGATAAGTTAAGAAGTTCAGCGGCTAAAAGAGGATCCACAATCGATTGGTGTTCGCTCTTAGATTCACGCCAAGAGGTATCATCCAAGACGTGTTCGCCAATAGTACTTCAAGCTTCGGGAGAAGAGGGAGTCATAAAAGGGAGCCTTGCCAAACCTTGAATCATCGCTTAATTGCCCAGGCGATCTCACACATCTTTGCCGAGGCGGGCGCCTGCCAAGGCATACTTGTGGGCGTTAGCTGAAGTTGTTAAGTTGATCAGCAAAACTGTGCCGAGACAGTACATCAATTCTCCACACTATGTAACATCCAATACCGGCCCATTCTCTCACTCTGATTTCTCAATGTACTTTACTCGCTTTAGTTTTAGCTTCAATCAAACAAACTCCTAATAATTGTGTTTTTATTTTACTTGTGCAGAAAAGTGAACTCAGAAAAGCTGTCACAATCTCTGTGGAGACAATATCTTAAATACTATAACTTGGCATCGTGTACACTTGCACGCTAATTGCGCATCACTTTTGCACGCAAGACCCAACCCGGTTGGGTTATGTTTTTTTAAAATGTCGGGCTTAGGTTCGAGTTTAGGGTGAAAAAATCTGACCCGACTCTAGACTAATAATGTAATTTTTTTCTATATTTTTAGGGATATTTTACAATAATGCCCCCCTCTTTATAATAGGTCCTTAAAATTGATTGTTTTTCTTCCAATTGGGTCCCTAAAGTTATTTTTTACAATTAGGTCCCTAAATTTATTTTTTTATAGATTGGGTCAGTTCGAGTTTGGGTTAAGGTATAAAATTTTTGGGCCGAGTTAAGTTTTCTAAGAATAAGATCAATTCCATTTGGGTTTAGGATAATTATTTTTTAATCAAATTCGGGTCGACCAAACACCTAACTCAAGCTCATCCCTATCGACACTTGTAGGATCACTTGCAATAAATGAAACGGTTAGAATTATGAGCATGGAAACTAAGTCTAAAGAAGATAAAAAGCTTTTTTCCCTTTTGTCATTAGAGAAAAAAATAAAAATAAAACTTAAAATAAGAGTAAATATGTTAATATATATATAACTAGTATTGGTCACCGAACTTTTAAGATATTTTCATTGTGGTCACCAAACTTTTAAAACTTGAATTATAATCACTGGACTTTTAGTTCGTTTTTAGTATGTTCCCTCTCGCTAAAAGTTGATGTTAGGTTTCATTTTTTCTGAATAAAATAATATGTAAACTACACTATTCACCACTCAACTTTCTTATAGCTCCTTTTCGGTTACTAGAGTTTAAAAAAAATTCAATTTAATAACTCAACGTACGAATTGTTCATATTTTGGTCACTCTCGAATGACAAGGTTATATAAATTAAAAATTCAACTAATCCTTAAAAAATATTTTGGTTCATTGGTAAATTCAGTTTATTCAATTCTTTTATCTTATATTGTACAATTTAAATCAGATAATCAATTGATCGTTTACCCGTGATATTTGATTCAGGTAATGATTTTTTAATTTTCTTATTAAAATATTAGCTATGATAACATAGTAAATTTAATAATTTTTCGATTGTGATAAGTGTAGAAACAACTAGAAAGTAAAAAATTTGAGAGTTCACAAATAGTAATCCTACGCAGAGTTAAAACGTCTTTAAAAAACATAAGGGTATCTAAATGACTAGACTGTAAGAAATTTTAATGCATAAAATTTACAGATATTGTATATAACTGATCATATCGTTAATCAATTTTGCTTAAAACTGTGATGTAACCCCCTTGACCCGGCCTAGTCGTTAGACCCGAACCAAGAAGATCACATTAGGTTTGCTGCAGCAAACTCGAACTACTTTACTTTGATTACAGTCCATTTTTTCTTTTAACTTGTCTGGAAGCATTATTAAGACCTAAGGTGTTCATACAAGTGGCGGTTCAATCTTCATTCGATTTGAACATCGATAAGGCACTCAATTGCAAAATGAGTACTTTAAGGACCAAATTGTAAATATGAAAAACTAAAGGAACTTACACATGTTTTAGGTTACCAATTATTAAATAACCATATTTCATGCTAGTATGACAATAATTAAGCATCCAATTTAGCAAAATACGAAATTACGTATTAAATTGTAAAATAGACAAAATACAAGGACTAACACGCTTATAAAAGCTTCATACTGCAATTAAATATATTAAAACATGCTTGCAAAATATCAAGTCAAACGAACATCATTTACCTAATTAATTGACGCAACAACATACGGTGACCAAAATGCAAAGAATTTAAACTTGGTATAATTCTTTAACTGAATTAACCACCAGCCAATTTAGGGGTGTTCAAAAATACCCGGCCCGAACTACTTGACATGTTGACCCGCCTACCCGATTGAAAATTACCGGCTATAAATTTGAAAATACCCGAATTTTTCAGGCTGGGTTCCCGACCTGTAATTTTTCCCGAGTAGTCGAGTCGGGTCAGGGTTGAAATTTTTTATACCCGGGTACCTGACCTGACCTGGTAATTTTAATACTTATATATTTTAAATTCTATTTTTATTTTATGTTTCTTACTATTTTCTCTAAAATTAATTTTAAACCTCTAACTTCTTTTTATACTTGTTACTTTTAAATTTTAAAATTTTCAAAAATATTTTTATTAATTTGTCAATATGAGATTTGAAAGAAAAATCATGTTCGAGATTAATATTTTTAATACATTCTTTTGTTGATAAACTTTTATATATATATATATATATATATATATCCAAATATTTCTCTCTTAAAGCCAACCTCAAATCAATAATTTTTGTATCTGAAGTATATATCATGAAATATATACCATGACCCGATTTTAGTGCAATCCATTTACCATAATACATTAATTCATATATTGGCATTATCGTGGCCCAAAATCAAACCTTTCCACTTATAAAACACATCGGATACACGATTTCTCAAAAGACTCCTTCGACCACTTACACATACATCCTCGAACCAGAGCATGGTACTACTACCCCTCAACGGTTATGATGTATAAATCCTTCAACGGGAGAATTCTAAGCAATTACCCCTCGACCGATGCGGTTCCCATGGTAGAACAACCCCTCGACACACATGAGGCGACTTATTATAGTGAACTTTAAATTTTATGGCTAGCTAATTATATCCGATAACTTTTATTTCATTGTCACTTAGTCAATATATACTTTCAAACCATTTACTTTATGTTTTTCATACACATTTAACAAAGCATTTTCATATGCAAAACCACATTGCGATAGGTGACAACCACATTTCATTTATGAATTTTTTTTCAATGCTCTTAAGCATTCATATACTTAATTAATCATTGCATATCATTTAGAAGATGCACAAAAACACTAAGTAAATCAATCCCTGCTTTTAATTAAAACATGTAAATTAATACTCATATCAAAATAATATTTCAAAGGCGAAATAAGAAAAACTTACTTCCGAGCTTAGCTTAGCTTTAACTAAATTTCTAAAGCTATAAATCAAACCTCTTTATAATATCAAAACACATTTGCACTCATCAATTTGCTATCGTCACGATATCAGTTGACGTCAATGCTTCAACGCCTAACCGAAACACGTTCAAACACTCGTCATCTTCCACACAAAAAATACAAGGTCAATATAAATTCAACCACGCTAAAATAACCACTTTAATTAAAATACCCCACATGACATTCAACACCCTTATCATTCGAAGCACACAACACCATACTCGAAACCAAATTTAAGGAACAGCAGTGGCCGCACCTAACCATTCACGAATTTCAACCATTTACGCTACTGCTCTGTTTTCAAAATCCCGCTGAATTCACCTCTGTTCCTTTCCTTTCTTTTCTTTTACTTAATTAAACACATAACGGTGGCAGCGAGCCACGGGCTGACAATGGATCTGATTTGGGTGGGTTGGAGCTTCACTCACTCCATCATCCGTATTTTAAATCGTCACCCAACCCACCTATTACCCGCTTGATTGTTAACCTAAATTTGCTCCACCCATCAACCGCAGATGAGGCGGGTGGATTGGATCATAAATGAGTTCTATTATTAAAATTTTATAGTTAAAAATACATGTAAAATATTACTAAAAAATTTAACATTTAATACATTAAAGTCAACTATTATTAAAGTTCTAAAATTTTAAATAATCTTACATACAACAGAACCTTACATAAACAAAATTCTCATTTCCCAATAATAAACAAAAGTTTAAAAAAGTCTAAGGTTCAAAATATTTTTTAAAATTAATATTATACTGATGGATGGGGCGGGTGACGGATCAAATAGTCGGTTGAAAATTTTTCACCTGAATCCATCACCCGTTCCATCCGTCGTCCACTTCAAATGGATCAAACCCACATTTTATCGAATTTTCGTCTATTTAATTGAATTAGATAGGTTAGGTGGGCCACCATCCATGAATAATTGTGGGCCCTAGCCACAAGCAAGATACTGCGCAGTCCACTGCCCAGCCGTGGCCATTCGATTCCTTATTTTTTTTCAGCTTTACAAAAATCTTTATAAATATTTTTTCGGACATAATTAGTGTACCTCAAATATATGATCCAATAATTAAAACAACACTACCAAATATCCCAATTCGAGAACTTAAATCTAAATTTAACCAATTAAATTAATTTCTAGACTCAAATTACAAAATTAACTTTAAATTATTATTACCTATACACAAGATATTGGAACTCCATAGAAATCATTAAATTACTATAATTTAATTAAGATTTATGAGAAAACTCATTAAAATCCAATAATTCCATTAAAAATCATAGATTACAAATCAATATCATGTAGAAAATTATTAAAAAAAATATTTTCTCACATTGCTTGATGAAAAACCCACTTGAAGTTGAACCCCTCTTGATTTCCAACAAGAAAAATAACGAAGATAATGTAGAAATTAAAATCTTTAATCCACAATTGTTTATAAATAAATAGAGAAGATGAGAGAAAAGATATTTATTTATTTGAGAGAAAATGAAAAAAATGAGAGAAACTTATAAAATGTCTTTTTTTATTTTTTTTAAAATTATAACCGTCAACTTCCTTTTGTAAAAGAAGAAGAAAAGATATTTTTTATTTGATTTCATAATTCCATTAAAAATATCATTTTAATCTTTTTTTAACAAAATTGTCATTATTAATATTTTACAACTTTTTGCAAAATAGTCACAATTTAAATAATATTAAAATAACCCATTTAAAATTACTCAAACTCAATTTCATCCTTTATTAAATTTATTAAATATATTTTTCACAAATACTTGTCACGATAAATTTATCGGAAATGAATTTAATTACTCAAATTATTTTTAGAATTAATTAATTACATAACCCAAATTTCTAACATGATTCCGATAATTTACCCAAAACTTCTAGCACGCTTTTCGGGACGTTACATGTGAGTTGTGATTGAATCGAGATACTTTGTTTAAGAAAATCTATATAGCATTTATGTTTGATTAATCCTTAAAAAATCATTTTGATTAATTAATACGGTTATAATACAAAATACAAAACAAAATGAAATATAGGAATTATTATCACAAAATCCATTATAAATATAGGAATTAGACATTGTTGCCGTGATTTGGTATAATAGTATTTTTAGTTATATTTTATTAATTTTTTCTTAACTAGAATTAATTCAATAAATTTAACTATTTATCTTTGAATTTTTCATTATTTTAATCTTTGTTTTATATTACCAAAGCAATCGAGCTGGCATTTATCCATAAAGCAACAATAAGTTATTATACCAGAAAAATAACATGAAAATAATACAAATTTCGTGGGAGAAGTATAAATATTAAAATGATGATTTTTTTTAAATATGAAGAGTTAAGTTTAATTTATATTAGGACCAAATTAATAGATTGTATAAATTTTGATGACTGAAATTATTATTATACCAGGTCACATTACTATTTTGTCTAATATTTAACAACCAATAACCTATTTGTAATAATATTTTAATTGAATGGCATATGTGTAACTTTAAAAGAAAAGTAAAATATTTGTAACTTTGGAAGCAAATTGACATGATTGTCACAGACCCATAATTATGGAGAAATTATATTATAGGCCCGGCTCGTCACGTCATTCATGATCCCAACCAATAAAAAATATCCATTTCATTAATTTTTTTCATATCATCATTTTACCAAGTGAATCTACAATTGGTAAAAGGTGTTTTTTAATTTAATTTACAGTAAACCTGAGTGAAGATTTATTCGGTAAAAAATGACATAGAAAAAATTAATGAAATGGATATTTTTTATTGGTTGGGACTATGGATGACGTGGCGAGCCGGACCTATGATATAATTTCTCCATAATTATGTTATTTGGAACAGTTTACCCTATTAGCTTCGAAGTTGAACTACGTTAGCGTGTGATTAACCTCTCGCACTCTAATTTAATTTAGAGTAAACTACATAAATGATCACCATACTATTAGAAAAATCGTAATTTGACCATTTTACTTTTTTTTTGAAGTAATTAACTTATTATATTATTAAATTAGATGCAATTTGACCACCAGCCGTTAGAGGTTAACGGAAGGGTGACGTGACAGTTAAAAAGGTAAGGGTATAATTACACATTTAGTCATCATTATTTATACACTCTATTAATTTGATCCCAACTTTAATTTAATTTAATTTAATAAAATAAATTAATTATTTAATTATTTGGTGACACATGTCACCACCTTATTGGAGGACTTTAATTATTTTTACTTAATTAATTAAGTTTCCCCCTCCAATACGATTGTGACACGTGTCACATGATTGGAGAATGAAAATTAAAAGCAAAGAATTGGGGCTGGGGGATTTGAGACAAGTTAGATTGGTGGAAAGAAGTTGGGCTTGTCACTAGACCAAACTTACTTTTGTGATATGAAGTACAACATATAATATATGTTTATATTGTTATTAATGACTGGAAAAATTGGAAGTAACAAAATTAGAGCTGAGGGGATTCAAACCAAGGCTCCATTGGTGGAAAGAAATATGTGCTTGCCACTAAGCCAAACTTATTTTATGATATGAAGTAGAACATATAATATATATGTTATATTACTGTTAACGCATGGAGAATGGAGGAAATGCGGTTTTAGAGAACTCGAACACAACATACTTATGATGCATAAAAACATCTAACCTAATTAAATAAATCTAATAATTAAATTAAATTTAACAATATTTTGTATATATTTTAAATTATATTTAGTTCACGATTAAAATAAAAAAAATTAAAAATTATATTAAATTGATTGAATTATGTTCGTGAGTTTGGATTCGCTAAATAAATTTAAAAATTTAAATTTAGAAAATTTAAAATATATTTTCACCCCCTAAATTTTTAGAATTCCTATACGAGTTAGAAAATTTTTAAAATTTTTCCATTTATTTTCTATTAAAAATATATTTTCGCCCCCTAAATTTTTATAAGTTCAACTCCCTAAAAATTTATAAATTTACCTTTCTTAACTTAAAGTCTTGCGTCCGTCCCTACGGATATTTGTAATAATATTTTAATTGAATGACATATGTGTAACTTTAAAAGAAAAATAAAATATTTGTAACTTTAGAAGCAAATTGACATGATTGTCACATGCCCATAATTATGTTATTTGGAACAGTTTACCCTATTAGGCATTAGCTTCGAAGTTGAACTACGTTAGCGTGTGATTAACCTCTCGCACTCTAATTTAATTTAACTTAAGAATATTTTTTTTTCTTTTTTGATATTTTTTTATGCCTAACAAATAATAAATTAAATTTTAAATTCTAATTTTAATTTTTAAATTCTAAACCATAAATCTTAAAACTTAAAAATCATCCTACATCTGATTTAGAATAAAATTAGATACCAATTAATACAAGAAAATATAACTTATAATTTCATGAAAAAAATGATCTTCAAGCAGGCACCCAAGCTGTGGCAAATACAACATTATGTCCTTTCCAAGTAAGTAGAAGATGGTCTTCTTCTTTCTTCAATCCCCATCCAGCAGCATGTTCATCAAGCATTGTTTTCACTTCGGAGATCGCCTCTTGGCCGAAGTAAACCCCACGAAACCCCGCGTTGCGCATCCGCTGCGCCCACCGGCTCTTTGGTTCAAGCCTCTCGACCCTTTGCAGACCTTCATGAGCTATCACATTCTCTATCTTCCAACAAATGTCAGCCTCGAACCACTGCCTTTGCTTGCTCCCTTGCGGAAGAAACGTGTCCACGGTATCGTAGGGTATCCACAGATAATTGAAAGCAGACCTTAATCTACACACCAAGTTATTCGATGTCAAGTCTGCATCCTCGTCTACTAGTACAACAATTGTTGGGTCTAACACCCGAAGGGCCTTAAGAAACATGGTTCGAAGAGATTGAGTGGACAATGATTCAAATGAATAAGGGTTTGAATTTACATTAGAAAGAGGAGACACAGTTTCTTCTGGTATATAATGAAGCATCATGTGACAGTTTATAACCAGAGCCTCACCGGCACCGCTTTCTGCATATACTAGATGTTGAACTTGAAGCTGCTCGATCAAAGAAGAGAATCCATCGGTGTAACTCGAAGCAATCGCTCTGAATTCCAGTACTACGTTGCGGGACCTAGCGAAGTTAACCAATTTGGAGCCCAACTCTTGGTAAGAAAGGTCGAGCATTGGTGGGACATGTTCAGTTCCGCCACCGGCAACTGTGAGTTTCACTAGTGGGGGTCCTTTGAGCCTATTGGCTATGGCGTCGATTAATGTAGGGATTTGCATGCAATGTGTGAGGCTTAAATCAACTATGTGAATGACCGAATACCCTTCAACGGCTTCTAGTATCGCTGCGTTGGCTGCTGTGAAACCGAACCGATACCACGGGGTTAAGTCGACGAAGCTAGCCAGCTCGATGACGGAGAAAGTGTGGATGTCTATAGAGAGATTGCAATGAGTATTTGCCATTGCTGCAAGCATTTTGCAGGTGCCACTTTTGGCTGCTCGGACGACAAGAGCTCGAAGGAAAGCACATGTCAAGCGCTGGTTGGAATCACCATCTGGTGGTGCAGTGTTGTTGAGAACCCAAAGAATTTGCTGCGCTACAGTTGCATCGCTGCTTTCTATAGCGTTTGCGCAGTGCACTAAAAGTTGTTCCATGCAATTGGCATCACCAAAGCTGCCTAAACCCCTTGAATTTGGGAATCCATGCCATGGACGAGCCCAATGAGTTTGGTCTTTGTTCATTGTGGCCGTGGGGACTGAAAATGGAGTGATTTCTGGAAATTGCATTATGGAGAGAGTAGAGCAAATAAGAATCGGAAATCAGAATAGAGCAGGAAGATAGAAAAAGACCAGACTTAGGGTGGGTACCTACGTACTACCTTGTTATTGGGAAACGTGAAAAAGAATTCTGCAAACGTATGACCAAAAATTGACACTTCAGCTGTCGTGAGAATCTTATTTTCTTCTAACAAAAGAAAACAACTAGGTTCAAGTCAAATTCAGCAAAAGAGACCATTCTTTCAACTAAGACCAGCCTTTTCAGTTGCTAAAGATAGGGACTGCAATAAACCAGATTCAAAACAACCTTTTTTCATGACTACAAAAGGGTCTAATCCCACTATTCTGAATACCCTTTTTGTATTTTGTTTTCCCTCTACTGATATAATCCATTAAGACAGATTATAATGGGAAGGAAGAGGGAGAGAGAGAAAGAGGAAGGGTATGCTGCTGCTGCTGGATTTTGATGGCATGTGAGGATAGCCGACCATGGGATTGTCTGTATGTGGGAGTTGGGATTTTGTCATGTAATGAAGAGTGCGGGTTATAAGGCATTTAAGCTTTGGCTCACTCACTCATGCCCCCGTATGACATTAACTTTCTAATATCATGATGAAATCATTTTTATGCAGGTCTTCCATGTTCCCTTTTCTCTAGGGATTTAATTACAGGTCGCTGCCGAAATAATGGTCTTTTGTATAGCGATAATAGCACCGTTGTGAAAAATAATGGCCTATAATAATTGTAATAATATTTGTTATATTTACAACTGCGATAAAAATATTATGATTGAAAATACGATTGCAACTGTAATTTAAATTCATAATTTTTCTAGTCTTCGGTAACTAATTCAATGGTCTTGTTTGGTAAATAATTTTTTGAGCTAAAATTAGAGGTTTGAAGCATTTTTAGAAGTTTGACCAGTCAAATCAACTAATTAGGATGTTTGGTAAATAGAGGATTGTAATAGCGAATTGAGGTGAAACCTCTCATTTAAAAAAAAAAACTCATTTTAAGAGTTTTTGAGTTAGAGGTTTAGAAAAAAAACTTGCAAAAACTATTTTATCCTTGATAATTATAAGAAATTTCTCTAAATAAAATAAAATTGAATAACTAATAAAATTTAAAAAATAATTCCATAAATAAGAAATTAATAAATAAATATAAATTTAATAATTAATAAAATTATATTCAAAATATAATTTCATAAATAATGAATTAATATATACATCAAAATTTAATAATTAATAAACTTATATTCAAAATATAATCTCATAAATAAGAAACTAATATATACATCTAAATTTAAAAAATAATTCCATAAAATGTGTACATACTTCATATATGCTCAATAATGATATTAAAAAAAGTTAATTTTCATAATCTAATTAATATTAATAAATACAAAATGTTAATGACTAATAAATTATTCAAATAAGTATCGAATATAATCATGTCCATATATGTGATTTTGCTTGTTCAAATAATCAAACAACTATCAGCTATCGGTTAATTTTACCTAATACTTTTATACAATCAGCTAATACAATCTGCTAGTCAAATAAGCTAATGCTATCAGCTATCCGCTATCAGCTAATATAATTCAATATTTACTATCAATTATCCGCTAATTGCCAACAAAGTAAATCTCATATAATTTCAGAAATCTTCAATTGTTAGCTAGAATCCTTTATACCGTTTCATTTTTCCATCTACGTGGGATTCTATTGTAAGGACAGTATATGTGTGTGCGTATATTGCTATGAATTGATTAGTGATTGATGGATTCTACTTAATTTTTAGGTTAAACTACATCTAAGTTCACTTAACTATGAATTTAATGGAGAATAAACAAGTTATTTTTCTTCTAAAACTTATAAACATGTTATTCAATTAAAAAAAATATTACAAACATATCATTCTGCTTACAAACATGTCACTCGATAAAAAAAAATGTTATAAACATATCACTCAATTAACATATTAATACAAGTATGTCATTTTCCCCCTTCTAATGTGACATTATATAATAACATTTTTAGTCTCCAATACTTATACAATCTATTAGTTTGATCATAATTTGAAATAATTCAATAAATTGAACTCTTAATATTCCAAAAAGTTCATCATTTTAATCGAACTACTGATTTGGTATGACAGACTCGCTTGCTTTGACAGTATTACAAAAAAGAGGACTAAATTGATTAAGTTTTTAAATACGAATAATTAAATATATTGAATTATTTCAAATTACAAAATTAATAAATTATATAAGTTTTGAGAAATAAAATTATTAATATACCAAGAAAAACTTTTATGTTTGTAATAATATGTTAATTGAGTGACCTCTTTGTGTTAATTGAATAGCCGGTTTGTAATAATATTTAATTTAGTGATATGTTTATAATTTTTTTTTAAATTGACATTTATTATAAAAAACTATAATTAAGTTATCTTGAGTGGAGTTTACCCACTTTGTTATTAATATTTTTTTCGAATGTTTTTTTTACGTGTGAGAGAATGTGATAGGCTGGCAGTAAGGGACCCTCAAAAGACTCGAAATCTTTACATTTTCTGATGAGACAAATTCAATGAAGGAATGGTCACTATCTAACCCAAATGAGAATCGGCCCCCCACTGCCGCTGTCTCACTTCAATATTTGTAGTGAAAATTCAATTTGCACCCTATAAAACTATGTAAATACATAATTATTATTGGCATTTATGAGATAAATTACCGGAAAACAACTATCACTGGTAAAGAGAGAAAAATTGAATTAAATCTGTTGATCATGAATGTCTTCAACACTCCTTGGTGGTAGCCTGCAGCTACCATGGTGGGAGAGATGTGAGAGTTGTTGGCTCTTTAAGTTTTACGTTCTGGGAGAGAGAGTGGAAGATTAATCAAGAGAGTGCCCTCCTTTGGAGGTAGATAATTCTTTATAAGGGATTGGAAGGAGCATGTACACGTGTTAACCAACAGTGGTGGAACTTATAGTAAAAGTTTGAGGGGGCCAACTGAATTTTTTAAAACTTTAGATGCTTAAACGGAAATTTTTAAAAATTTTGAGGGTTTAACAAAAAATTTTAATAATTTTGAGAGATTCAACGATTTTTTAAAATGAGAGTGAAATTAATTAAAAATATTCAAAATTTTGAAGCTTAATATGAAATTTTTTAAATCTTGAGGGGGCCAAATTAAAATTTTCAAAAATTTGAAAGGTAAAATTCGAACTTCTCAAAATTGAGGGGGGGGGGCGTGGCCCCCACTAGTCCCTTAAGCGTTCCGCCTCTGTTAACCAAGGAGGACATATGTGTTAGTGAGTCGAGCTGCCATGATTCGGGTGCCAATGCAGATCACGTGTGTCGTCATGTGATTTGGAGTTACGTTCGTTTGTAGAGTTCGTGATGGGTCGCAATTGGCAGTTCGCAGACGGTCCGTTAGTTGGGTGTTTGCATGGTGAGGGTTCGCAGGTGCCAACAACTGCCCCCTCAGGAGAGGGAAGGTTATAAAATGACCTTCGCAAGCTTGGGAATGCGGACCGTTGAGTTTAAATTATACAAATGGAATATGCAGAAGAGGGCTTGTTTGCTTGTGTGATGATAAGGAAATTATGTTTGAAATCATATGATGCGGATTATTAAATAAAAATACAGATTACTAAATAGTTACTATTTTGTGCGCTTGTTCGTTTGTGCTCATTTAAAGAAGGAATGGACTGCGTTTATTAATGTTCGCCGCAGAATTCATGAGATCGGTTTGATAGGAAATTTCATTAATTATAGTCGTGGGGCTTCGTGGGTGAATGGACATTTACCAAATTTCTTGTGCTTTGTGTCACAGCCCAACATCCCATGGCCGAGTTGCCCGCACACCAAGGGGCTTATCCGCGTACACCATATAGCACCGAGCACCATGGGGCGCAACCGAGCGCCATCCAAGCACACTGAGGGATCGAGCTTGGTGCTAGCACCATCCATCCGCACCAGGTGGTTGTCCAAGCCAACCGAGGGGCCGAGTCTAGTGCGAACACCATCCATCAGCACCAAGTGGCCGTCCAAGCCAACCGAGGGGCCGAGTCTAGCACCAACACCATTCGCCAGCACCAGGTGGCCGAGTCCATGAGCCAAGGAGCAGTGCCCGACGCGCACGATGCCTACACCACCTAGTCGCACCCGAGGGTCGACATCAACGCCCTACGAGCCGCCCAAGAGGTTTTGTCCGAACTCTTGGGTCTGATCGAGTGTGATCCGCCCTAGCCAGCCCATACGACCACATCCGCCCAGCCAACCCACACGGCCACATCCGTCCATGCCTTGGAGAGTGCTACTCCCTTTGACCGGGCTATTCATAGAAAGGGGACAAGATAACACAATCCCTCGATTCATGGAGATTATCATCCGCCCACAAGGAAAGCTTCCATGCCAATCTCGTCTAATAAAGAAGGAGACTAGGTATCATTTTCTTGCCTTGTTTAGATAGTATAGGCTAATATTGACCGTTGATTTGTTTAATTTGTAACCGTTGGATCGAGGGGGTGTTCGCCTATAAATAGAGGCTCACCCCAACCATTGTAATCATAAAATTTCCTTTGAGTAATACGAGCAAGCATTCACTCGCGTTCCAGCCTTTTCCTTGCATTGCTTCCGCATTCCAACCGAGCCCTCGTGCTTAGTTTTCAGACTACCTAGCCACCTTTCAATTGTTCCGCGACTAGGGCCGCACGGTGCTTAGCTACTCGATTCCTAGCCCCGTGAAAAGTGTGTTGGGTCACGTCGGCACGCCCCGTGGCGCAGCGGAAAAATTAATCCGACGTAATCCAGCCAGGATCTATGTACATGAACGAATTTGGGGTGAAAAGATGAAGAGTTACCTTTTAAAACTCTGGAAACTGGAAAACCGACGGTATGTCGGAATAACCACGTCAAGTAAAACCGGAATCGTCACAGGTTCGCAACGACCTCTACGGAGTCCACCCGAACAAAACGAACAAAGTTTCTGCCTCCCTAACACTTAGGGATAAATTTCGACAGGTTTGAACACCTTCCAGGGAGAAGTCGAAATCCCTCCAGGGATTCCTGAGGGAGTCTGAAATCGACCAGGAGTTCAACCGGGACTTGCATTCGAGCAAGAGAACCTTCAGGGATTTGCCAGGGGCCAAGTAGAACACCAGAAAAATATCGAACAGCTTCTTAGAGAGCTTTCTGGGATATGTCGAATTCCAGTGGGAAATCCCTAGGGGGTGTTGTCGAAATCTTCAAGAGGAGGAAGATGGATGATTTGGTTGCTAGCCCTTGTCCCTTTAAATAGTATTCAGAGACTTAATTCTAGTTGAATTTTTTAAATCCAAGTTCAACCAAAATTCATAGAATCTAATTCTACTTGAAATTGGTTTATATTAAATATACATTATATTTAATAATATTAAATGAAATATATATATTTAATTATGTAGAATCTTATTCTACATAAAACATGGATTTAAATATAAATTATATTTAATCCAAATATATATATTTTTATTATATAGAATCTCATTCTATTTTTACTTGGATATAAATATATTTAAATATATATTTTTAATTATGTGGAATCTAATTCTACATAAACTTTGAATTAAATATACATTATATAAATTCCAAATATATATTTAAATTTCTAGAATCTTATTCTATAATATTTAAGTCTCTAAATATTTTCCATACTCTAAATAATATTTGACAAATACAATATTTATCCAATATTATTCCCATTTAAGGGAGTTGCCGATTTCCCCTATCCCATAGGGGTTTTTCGGCAACCTCCCTAAAATAGGGGGTATGGTTTCCAATTTTTGTTTGTTTCATTCGAAGGGTGTGACCCTTGTAGGTTCATGCAACGTTAGCAGCAAAATTAGAACTGTTCTAATTTTACAAACAATGAGTGACATCTAGCAATACATCATTGCTACCTAAGTTGCATGAAGTCATGGGTTGACTTTCCTAATTCCTGAATAAACTTTCTTTATGCATTTTATCCTTTTGTCCTTTATATCTTAGATGAACACAAGTCATGGGTTAGTCACACTTGCGTTGTCCATCTAGTGTTTCTTGATGTCTTGAGTAGATTATGATAAACGAATCTCTATGATATCTCATATTATAATATTCGAGCATGGCCATGCATTTTCTAATCTCACTCAATCAAGTGACCGAAGATATTTCTCCCATTATGTAGGAGGGACAAATCCTTTCTTGATCAACCATATTTCACTACATAGGTCATCACGTATCCAATCATCAGTCTTTATAATGTAGTCAATTACGACACACGTTTGACTATGTCAAAATACATAAATTTTTATGTTGAAATCATATTGATCTCAAGTCTGAGGATTATACATATGTTTATCATGAGTAATGTTGTGACTGTCACATAATTACCCAAGAAACATGCTCATAGCAAGTCAATCCAGTATGTTGTTCTCTAACAAATACTTATGTGTTGATTTTGACATCTCTATGTCAATGACAACGCTTGTCATCAACCACATATTAGTCTTTATATATTATCATTGTCCATACCCGTAATAATATTCGACTAAGGATCCTATTTAACAATAATCGTATTATTGTATGGACATTATTATCCAATGGTTAGTTTGATCCACAGAAACATACCAAATGATAATAACGGCAATGCCATTACTTGATAAATCTAGTAAAATAGTATGTCTATTCAATCATCATATGATTGGTCTTTGGGCATACTCCAACAATCTCCCACTAGCACTAAGACCAATCATTCTCGTATCTAATACGACATGGCTTAGTGTAACTGACATGCTTATGCCGTGTCAAAAGCTTTGTCAGGGATTTGACAAAGTTATCAACTTTATGTGTATGTTGCATACTTTCACATATCCAAGATGTAAGTACTTTAGAATATGTTTAGATTTATTGATGAGATCTGGGTTTTATTTGCTTACGCAAAGGTTCCATCATAACAGAGTTATGTAGCATCTAATATGCTGGGAACAACCCTTAGTTCAGAAGTGAACCCTTTAGATCCAAACATCTTTCTTTATTGCTATGTCGACTGTAATACATTCAGCCTATGTTGTAGAGTTAGATACTGTCTCATGTTGCTAACTCGTAGTATCTTTTATTAATGCAAAACGGATTGCGATCTTTAGTTCCTTTTGATGAGTAAAATACTTATGAAAGTAACAATGCTCCCACTAGCTCTTTTGAAAACAAGACTCCCCTTTGTTTCTAGATAAACCAAACCTTTTGATTGTATCTTCTGAAACGAATATCCCAACTTCGAGAAGCTTGCCTTAGTCTACGGATAGACCTTTGTAGCTTACATACCTTCCAAGTGTTTGCTGGAGTGACAAAACCTTCTGGATGTGTCATGTACACATCTGTTTCAAGTTTTCCCTTAGGAAAGTGGTTTTGACATTCCTTTATTTGATTCCATAATCATCGTATGTAACTACTTGCAAGTGAGATTAAGATGGATTAAACATAGCTACAAGGAAGATGCTTTATCATAGCCTATACTATGAAGTTTGTCGAAAACTTTTAGCGACGAATCATCCTTTGTATGTTTTATCATCCATGTCGGTTTTTCCTTTTTGAAAACTCATCCATACCTCTTAGGTTTTACCCTTTTAGGTAACCAAAGTCTATACTTGGTTTTAGACATGGATTCCATCTCATATCTCATGGCTCTTAGCCATTTCTCGAATTTTAGGCTCACCATTGCTTTATGATAAGACCTAGTCTTTATCTTGATCCGGAAAGAAGAGTGTTTCTATGTACGGATAGTGAGAAATCCATATTTATCAAGTATATGGTATTCTCTTAAGAATCAACACAATGGTTGTGTTTTGTTCCAATGTTCCTTGATCATTTGTGGAACATTCTAAATCTTTGGTTCATAAATTTGTTGTCTAAACTTTCTTCACATTCCAAATTCCATTTTTTCCTTTTGTAAGAGGTAATCTCTTTCGAGAGAAACTCTCGTTTGAGCAACAAACATTTTGTTCTCGTTTAAAAATGAAATCCTTTAGTGATAAGTATTCTCTTTCGAGATAAACTATCGTTTGAGCAACAAATATTTTGTTCTCGTTAAAGTTGAAGAAATAATATCCCTTTGTGAGAATTAATCTCTTTCAAGATAAACTCTCATTTGAGAAACAAACGCTTTATTCTCGTTAGGATAAACAACAAATGGAGTTTTTAAGGTTCGAACCTTGTAAACATTTTAACATGTAAGTAACCTTAAAACTTCAAAGGTATTCTAGAACAATTCTTAGTCCATATCTTATATGACGTTTCGAAAAAAAACACGATTAAGTATGAGAGTTGTTTTTCTAGTGTGTAAAGAAGTCGAAAATGACTTGTTCTGAATCAAAACATGTCTAACATATTTGATTCTCTTTCAAAGACTTTTCGTTCCACTTGTGGGATTTAATTATGGGACAATCCCATATTCTTTGAAAGTTCATCAAGCTTTAAATATTCTTGAATTTGATCTCATCAAATTACCTTAATACTTTTTATGAGTTTGAGATTAGTCATTTGTTTTATTTATCTTATAAATATTATTGATTTGATTAGTTTAAAGATAATTGATTCGTTGTGCCATAAGAGATTAAAAGAATAACATTTATTTAAATAATCTCAAAATTAAAATATCTTGTCCTTACAAGATAACTAAAACTTAGGCACAAAATAATAATCTTAAAAACTAAAACAAATTTATTTAAGCAAAAACACATGTCCTAATGGATGATGTAGCAACTCTTGCTTTATTTCCATTCGCAGGTCCATGTCTATTCTGATGCCTTCTCTTTAGAAGCCTCTGAGGTTGATGCCTCACTTGTTTTTGCTTTCTTGACTTCTTGTAGGTGTGTGGGGCAGTTTCTCTTCCAATGTCCGGTCTTGCCGCAATGGAAACATTTTTCATCCTTCTTGATTCGCTTCTTAGGTTTCAATGCCTCATTTCCATCGGTTTTGGTCTTACCATCACCTTTAGACTTTGCTGCCGATTTAACTTTCTTCTTGCCCTTGCGGACCATCAGAACAGGTTTAGGTCCTACCTTCTTCAGGTTGATTTCAGCAGTTCTCAACATGCCGAGCAACTGTGGCAGCGTCATGTTAATTTCATTCATATTGAAATTAAGGACAAACTGATTGAAACTATCCGGCAACGATTGTAGGATAACATCAGTAGGTAATTCGTCTTTCAGCGGAAAGCCGAGCTTCTCCAACGTTTGGATGTAGCCCATCATTTTGATGACGTGAGCTCCTACGGGAGATCCCTCACTCATCTTGTATTGAAACAGAGCTTTAGAGGTCTCGTACCTCTCTTGACGAGCTTGCCCTTCATAAATCTCCTTGAGATTTTGAATCATATCATAAGCTACCATGTCCTCATGTTGCTTCTGAAGCTCAGGGGTCATGGAGGCAAGCATAAGACAACCGACATCCAGCATGTCGTCCATGTGTTTCTTAAACTTGTCTTTGTCAGCTCTGGAAGCAGTGGCAACCAGTTCATCAGGAACATGTTCTTCAATGACATATTCCTTCTTTTCATGTTTGAGAACAATTCTCAAATTGCGGAACCAGTCAAGGAAGTTTATGCCATTAAGCTTATCCTTCTCAAGGATAGATCGCAGAGATAGAGTATTGTTTGCCATTAATTCTACAACAAAGAAAATATGCTACATAAGTTTTACTAAATTTTAAAATTTATAGATAGGTCTTTACTATAAATTTACTCCCACTATTTTCTTCAAAATTAAAAACCCTCTAGTTTTAATTTCGGAAAAATGTTTCGATAGTTTTACTAGTGAGTGAGGATCCGTATTTCACCATTCCTAAATCAGCTTTGGCCAGTCTTTTAGGAAATGGTTATTTAGGTAAGTAACACCTTACTAATTACATCTCATGTAATTCCTCATCTTTTGGCGAACAACTCTTGTTCTTTAAATCATCTTATGATTATCCAAAACTTTTAACCACTAGGTTTTCTAATCTTATCAGAACAACTCAGCTAAGTCAATACCAATATCTCAACTGGCGAATATCACTAGCTTATTCTTCGTGTTTAACTAAGATAGATAAATGTGACATTGCTTTGGCAAAGCTCGCATTATATCGATCGAAGCTTTAACGAGGGTAAATATTGGATGGTTAAAACAGACTTAGAATTATAGTGAGGGATTTACTTAATTATCTCATCATTTTAACATTGATCCTATCAATAGAACTATGTTTAATCATGCTTATAAAACATCCATTGCATCACATACAAGGTAAATATAAGCGGTAAATAAATATGCAATGATTATAGCCCTTCTTAACCTAAGGCGACCCGTCCCAAGCAAATGGGAAGACCATTCTACTGAAGATAGAATATGCTTCTGAAATGCCTGGTCCACCAGGGAAGGCCCACCACGCTGCTATGTTGGTCCTTGCTTTATCTCCATGAGTATTTACAATTTTCAGAAACTCGCGTTACATACGAGGGAGTGAGATGAGAAGAGAAGTACAATAGAAGATAGAGAAAGGCACGACACGCAGGCCGTTTTTATAAAAACCAAAACTATAAAGGCTATGGGCTATAACCATGCAAAACAAACACCGTGCAATCTAACATGCATTTCAAACATCGTGCGAACAAAGTAACGACGTGTTTACGAAGTTTTAAACTGATTATCCCTATGTTGCGGTTAATGGGCCAAAGAAGGATCACAAGGTTTCATAAACCATTTGCGTTAACGAACAAATGCACCAGGTAGGTCAACATGAAAGAGAGGTGGCGCACTAGGCACACTTAAGTACCAGGTTTTTGATGATGCCAATCCTAGACATCAATTTTTCATAACGTCTAACCATAACTCTTATGGATTCACCGTGAAAGATAGTTTGATAACTTTTATCAAATTAGAAGCCCTTTCAGAGATTTCATAAATCTATGAAACTACGAACAACTACTTGTTCTCTAGACTAACTATTAGTCTCAACATGTTAACATTTAACATTGAAGCAACCTAACATAGTTATGATTAACTCTTAATCATTCAGTGATAATCGAAATAAGTCTTTATTTGATGTGATACGATAAACGATAAATATCTAAATCGAATCAAACATCATGCATCTCATACATAAACATCACCCAAGAATTTAAGTCCGAATTCGTATGATACAAATGACTCTGATACCACTGTTGGGTCACGTCGGCACGCCCCGTGGCGCAGCGGAAAAATTAATCTGACGTAATCCAGCCAGGATCCATGTACAGGAACGAATCCGGGGTGAAAAGATGAAGAGTTACCTTTTAAAACTCTGGAAACTGGAAAACCGACGGTATGTCGGAATAACCATGTCAAGTAAAACCGGAATCGTCACATGTTCGCAACGACCTCTACGGAGTCCACCCGAATAAAACGAACAAAGTTTCTGCCTCCCTAACACTTAGGGATAAATTTCGACAGGTTTGAACACCTTCTAGGGAGAAGTCGAAATCCCTCTAGGGATTCCTGAGGGAGTCTGAAATCGACCAGGAGTTCAACCGGGACTTGGAATCGAGCAAGAGAACCTTCAGGGATTTGCCAGGGGGCAAGTAGAACACCAGAAAAATATCGAATAGCTTCTCAGAGAGCTTTCTGGGATATGTCGAATTCTAGTGGGGAATCCCTAGGGCTGTTGTCGAAATCTTCAAGAGGAGGAAGAGGGATGATTTGGTTGCTAGCCCCTGTCCCTTTAAATAGTATTTAGAAACTTAATTCTAGTTGAATTCCTTAAATCCAAGTTCAACCAAAATTCATAGAATCTAATTCTACTTGAAATTGGTTTATATTAAATATACATTATATTTAATAATATTAAATGAAATATATATATTTAATTATGTAGAATCTTATTCTACATAAAACATGGATTTAAATATAAATTATATTTAATCCAAATATATATATATATATATTATATAGAATCTCATTCTATTTTTACTTGGATATAAATATATTTAAATATATATTTTTAATTATGTGGAATCTAATTCTACATAAACTTGAAATTAAATATACATTATATAAATTCCAAATATATATTTAAATTTCTAGAATCTTATTCTATAATATTTAAGTCTCTAAATATTTTCCATACTCTAAATAATATTTGACAAATACAATATTTATCCAATATTATTCCCATTTAAGGGAGTTGCCGATTTCCCCTATCCCATAGGGGTTTTTCGGCAATCTCCCTAAAATAGGGGGTATGGTTTCCAATTTTTGTTCGTTTCATTCGAAGGGTGTGACCCTTGTAGGTTCATGCAACGTTAGCAGCAAAATTAGAACTGTTCTAATTTTACAAACAATGAGTGACATCTAGCAATACATCATTGCTACCTAAGTTGCATGAAGTCATGGTTTGACTTTCCTAATTCCTGAATAAACTTTCTTTATGCATTTTATCCTTTTGTCCTTTATATCTTAGATGAACACAAGTCATGGGTTAGTCACACTTGCGTTGTCCATCTAGTGTTTCTTGACGTCTTGAGTAGATTATGATAAACGAATCTCTATAATATCTCATATCATAATATTCGAGCATGACCATGCATTTTCTAATCTCACTCAATTAAGTGGCCGAAGATATTTCTCCCATTATGTATGAGGGACAAATCCTTTCTTGATCAACCATATTTCACTACATAGGTCATCACGTATCCAATCATCAGTCTTTATAATGTAGTCAGTTACGACACACGTTTAACTATGTCAAAATACGTAAATCTTTATGTTGAAATCATGTTGATCTCAAGTCCAAGGATTATACATATGTTTATCTTGAGCAATGTTGTGACTGTCACATAATTACCCAAGAAACATGCTCATAGCGGGTCAATCCAGTATGTTGTTCTCTAACAAATACGTATGTGTTGATTTTGACATCTCTATGTCAATGACAACGCTTGTCACCAACCACATATTATTCTTTATATATTATCACTGTCCATACCCGTAATAATATTCGACTAAGGATCCTATTTAATAATAATCGTATTATTGTATGGACATTATTATCCAATGGTTAGTTTGATGCACAAAAATATACCAAATGATAATAATGGCAATGCCATTACCTGATAAATCTAGTAAAATAGTATGTCTATTCAATCATCATATGATTGGTCTTTGGGCATACTCCAACAAAGTGGTATCAGAGCCACATTTTTCAAGCAAGGATCATTCGAGATGACGAACCCAAGTGATGCTACCGCTGCCACAACCAAGACGGTTGAGACTCGTGCCGACAAGGCCAAGAGGGCCAGCTCAAGAGATGTCATTTCGTCTTTGCAAGACAAAGTCACCTATTTGGAGAATAACATGAAAGAGTCGACGGACAGACTCGATGTTGTGGATGACCGACTAGAGGAGTTGAAATCTCAGGAGGATCATCTCAAGGATGACTTCCAAAAGCTCGTCGATGAGTCCGTCGAGACCTTGGAGTTGCAAAATGGATCTCGCAAAGCCGAGTTAACCAAACTCAAGGACATTGTGAGCGTGCTTAAGACCGAGCTCTCCATCTACAAGTCTGCCATGACGAATGGAGTTGTGGCTAGCCCGACATGGGTGATAGCCGATGTCCCAAAGCCGAGGCTATTCAAGGGGACACGATCTGCCCAAAAGTGGAGAACTTTTTGTGGGGGCTCGAGCAGTATTTCAAAGCTGCCAACATCGTGAACGATGTCGACAAGGTAAGTACCGCGTCAATATATTTATCTGATATGACTTTGCTTTGGTGGCGACGCATGTGTTTAGATGAGAAGCGTGGGGGTACCGCCGTTGAAACTTGGGTCGAGTTCCAAACAGAGTTCAAAAAATAATTTTACCCCGGAGACGCCGAGAAGGAGGTCTGATATAAGCTTAGAAAGCTTAAGCAAGACGGATCGATCCAAGACTACGTTCGAGAATTTAGCAAGCTACAACTCCAAATTCTAGACTTGAGTGAGAAGGATGTCCTATTCCATTTTATGGATGGTTTGAAGCCGTGGGTCAACACCGAGCTAGAACGGAGAGATGTAAAGGAGCTCTTCAAAGCCATATCCATCGTCGAGTCATTGAAGGACCATAGCGCCAATCGAAACAACTCCAACAAGCCAAGGCCAAAGCACAACGGCCATGGTAGGGGAGACAAAGACAAGCAATCCAAAGCCAGAGGTGACAAGAGTGGCCACAAGTCTACCCGATTTGTTAGACCTTGGGAAAATAAGGACAAGGGTCTAGTAAGGTGATTTCATTGAAACAGATTCACTTCATCAAAGATTGCCCAAAGAAAGCTAGCCTTTCCACCATCAAAGTCGATGAAGGGTCAGCCGAGCCTACCGCTCAACTTGGTGCCATTATAAGTTCCCTCCAAATCAAATCTTCAAGCAAGAAGAAGAATGGTCTTATGTTCGTTGAGGTCACAATTTCTGGTAACCAATTGAGCGCACTAGTGGACACCGGGGCATACGAGTTGTTCATGTCCGTAGGGGCTGCCAAAAAGCTTGGCCTTCACGTGGAGAAGGCAAGCGGATGGATCAAAATAGTCAACTCCAAGGAAGAACCCATAGCCAAAATGGCAAGGAGGGTAGAGCTTCGACTTGGAAGTTGGATGGGAAAAGAGACCATCAAGGTAATTCCCTTAGACGATCATGATTTAGTAATTGGTTTATCCTTCTTTAGATCGGATTAATGCACTTCTCTTGCCATTTGCCGATTTTTTGTGTGTACTCGACCGCCAACATCAATGTGTTGTACCGGTGAGTCAAGAAGCAGGTGTGCGAGCCAAGATGCTTTCATCAATCCAATTCAAGAAAGGCGTGCGCAAAGAAGAAGTATCCTACCTTGTCGTGCTCAAGAAGGATGAAGCTATGGAGACCATGGAAATCCCCGATGCCGTGGGACAAGTCCTTCAAGAGTACAAGGACACGATGCCTTCTGAGTTGCCAAAGGCGTTGTCACCCAAGAGAAAGGTGGATCACAAGATCGAGTTGTATCCGAATGTCGAGCCGCCAGCCAAGGCTCCATATCGGATGGCACCACAGGAGCTAGAGGAGCTTCAAAGGCAATTGAGAGAGCTCTTGGGTGAGGGCTACATTAGGTCATCCAAGGCGCCTTATGGTGCACCCGTGCTCTTCCAAAAGAAGCACGATGGGAGTTTTTGTATGTGCGTCGACTACCGGGCCTTAAACAAACTCACGGTAAAGAACAAGTACCCCATTCCCTTGATTGTGGACTTGTTCGACCAATTTGGAGGCACGTGATGGTTCACCAAGCTAAACCTTCGCTCAGGCTACTATCAAGAGTGGATCGCTGATGGAGACAAGCCAAAAACCGCTTGCATAACAAGGTATAGGTCTTACGAGTTCCTTGTCAAGCCCTACGGCCTCACCAACACTTCCGCCGCGTTTTGCACACTCATGAGCAAGGTATTGCATCCTTTCCTTGATCGTTTTGTGGTTGTTTATCTTGACGATATAGTCATCTATAGTGCAATGTTTGAGGAGCATATAAGGCACTTGAGAAAGGTTTTGCAGGTTCTCCGAGAAAATGAACTTTACATCAAGCGGGAGAAATGTGCTTTCGCCCAAAAGGAGGTTCCTTTCTTGGGACATATCATCGGAGGAGGCAAGATCTGGATGGAAAAGAGCAAGATCCAAGCCATCGATGAGTGGGAGCTGCCAACCAAGGTAACCGAGTTACGTTCCTTTCTTGGTTTGACAAACTACTACCGGATATTTGTCCAAGGCTACTCCAACATCACCACGCCCTTGACCAATTTGTTGAAGAAGGAAAAGGAGTGGGAGTGGAGTCCAAGTTGCCAACAAGCCTTTGAGAGGCTAAAACAAGCCATGGTAAGCGAGCCGGTGTTGGCACTTCTTGACCACACCAAGCCGTTTGAGATTCACACCGATACTTCTGATTTTGCAATCGGTGGGGTGCTCATGCAAGAGGGGCATCCGATTGCTTCCGAGAGTCGAAAGCTCAATGAAACCGAGAGGCATTACAACGTCCAAGAGAAGGAGATGACCACCGTCGTTCATTGCTTGCGCATTTGGAGGCACTACGTGTTAGGGTCAAGGTTTGTCGTCTTTACCGACATAGTGCTATAAGTTATTTCTTAACACAAAAGAAGTTGTCTCCTAAGAAGGCTAGATGGAAAGAATTTTTAGCCGAGTTCAACTTTTCCATGGAGCACAAGCCAGGAAAAGCCAACACCGTGGCCGATGCACTAAGTCGAAGGTCCACACTCGCCACCATTAGCCAACCCGATGGGGAGTTGCTAGAAAGCATCAAAGAAGGGTTGTCCCAAGACCCAACGGCCAATGCATTGATCGACTATGACAAGGAGGGCAAATCCCGACGATTTTGGATCGAAGAGGGTTTGCTATACACACAAGGGCAACGCCTCTATGTTCCCTAATTCAAAAACCTACGCAAGAAGATTTTAAAGGAGTGTGATGACTCAGAATGGGCAGGTCATCCGGGAATGCACCGCACCTTAGCGTTGCTATCGGAACAGTATTATTGGCCGCACATGAATGAAGATGTTGAGGCCTACGTCAAGACTTGCCTTGTGTGCCAACAAGACAAGGTCAAAGCCAAGAAGTCGATGGGATTGTTGCAACCATTACTCATCCCCGAGAGACCATGAGAGAGTATTTTCCTTGATTTCATAGTTGGTTTGCCTAATGTTGATAACATTTCAAGTATTATGGTTGTGGTACACAGGTTCTCAAAGTACGCGACCTTCGTACCAGCAAGCAAAATCTGTCTAGCCGAGGAAGTTACCCGCCTCTTCCTCAAACATTTGGTTAAGCTTTAGGGAATTTAGAAGACTATTATGAGCGATAGGGACACTTAGTTTATCGGAAGATTTTGGACCGAGCTATTCAAGTTGATAGGGCCATCCTTAAATTTTTAACTAGCTTTCACCCACAAACGGACGAGCAAACAGAAAGAGTGAATGCACTTTTGGAGATCTACTTGAGGCACTATGTGAGTGCCACACAACGGAACTGGCCGAAGTTGTTGGACGTGGCCCAATTCTCGTACAAGTTACAGTGAAGCGAGGCAACCAATCAAAGCCCATTTGAGGTTGTGACGGGACAATAACCACTCACACCCAACACGGTGGTGACCAAATACGAGGGACCAAACCCAGCTGCCTTAAACTTTGCGAAGGCTTGGCAAGAGCACCAAGACTTAGCCCGAGCTTGCCTACACAAGGCCGGAAAGCGGACGAAGAAATGGGTCGACGAAAAGTGACGAGACGTCAAATTTCAGGTAGGTAATTTAGTTCTTGCAAAATTGAATATAACACTTCGCAAATCTTTTGTCAACAAGGCGCTCGTGAGGAAATATGAAGGCCCCTATCGAGTCATCAAACGAGTAGGCAAGTTGGAGTTACCGCCAAAGATCCAAGTCTACCCCGTCTTTCACATCAGCATGCTCAAGCCGTACCACGAGGATGCCGATGATCCGAGGTGGAGTAGATCCAGCCGAGCACCAGTCAGAGTGAGGGTCTCCTATGAGAAGGAGGCACAAGAAATTTTGACGGACCGTGTGATTCGACGACCAGGTCATAAGCCGAGGCACGAATACTTCGTACTTTGGAAGGGACTGCCCGAAGCTGAGGGTATTTGGGAGTTTCTCGAGGACTTATGGCAATTCACGGATAAGATAGCCGATTTTCATCAACAACGAGTGATGAGTGCGTCACTCAATTCAGTGGGGGAGAATGTCACAGCCCAGCACCCCATGGCCGAGCCGCCTGCACACCAAGGGGCCTATCCACGTACACCACATAGCGCCGAGGACCATGGGGCGCAACCGACCGCCATCCAAGCACGCCGAGGGACCGAGCCTGGTGCCAACACCATCCATCCCCACCAGGTTGCCATCCAAGCCAGCCGAGGGGCCGAGTCTAGTGCGAACACCATCCATCTGTACCAAGTGGTCGTCCAAGCCAACCGAGGGGCTGAGTCTAGAAACAGCACCATCCGCCAGCACTAGGTGGCCGAGTCTATGAGCCAAGGAGCAACGCCCAACGCGCACGATACCTACGCCACCTAGCCACACCCGAGGGTCGACATCAACGCCCTACGAGCCGCCCAAGAGGTTCTGTTCGAACTTTTAGGCCTGATCGAGTGTGATCCGCCCTAGCCAATCCACACGGCCACATCCGCCCAGCCAGCCCACACGACCACATCCGCCCAAGCCTTGGAGAGTGCTCCTTCCTTTGATCGGGCTATTCATGGAAAGGGGACAAGCCAACACAATCCCCCGATTTATGGAGATTATCATCCGCCTATAAGGAAAGATTCCATGCCAATCTCGCCTAATAGGGAAGGATACTAGATATCATTTCCTTGCCTTGTTTAGATAGTCTAGGCTAATCTTGACCGTTGATTTGTGTCATTTGTAACCGTTGGATCGAGGGTGTGTTCGCCTATAAATAAAGGCTCACCCCAACCATTGTAATCACACAATTTCCTTTGAGTAATACGAGCAAGCATTCACTCACGTTCTAGCATTTTCCTTGCATTGCTTTCGTATTCCAAACGAGCCCTCGTGCTTGGTTTTCAGGCTGCCTAGCCTCCTTTCGATTGTTCCGCGACTAGGGTCACACGGTGCTTAGCTACTCGATTCCTAGCCCCATGAAAAGGGGGACGATGCATAGTGGAGCAATGGACTTTGTGGCAGAAGGGCCGATGCATGCAAATAACTTCAGTGAGGGAGGTTCGATGCAAATGGGGCCAGACTATGTAGAGACCGAGTGGCTGACCCATTTTAGAGTAAATGTAACCAAGAGGAAGGTACATCTCAAACACAACTCTTGTGGTTTTGAGTTTGATTTGCCATCGTTGATGAGTGTAGGTCGAGTAAGACTTAGCTTTCATTGCGGGGGAGACGAAGCTTGGAATGGACCTTTCAGAGTTCTAAAAAACCAAACTGATGGGCTGACAAGTCTGAGAGTTCGTCCGGTGTTTAATGTGGTGACACTCAAGACTTTTCCGCAGGACCATGAGTGTCTGAGTTAAGGCAACTCAAAGCGGGTAGGAGAAGGCTCCTACTATAGAGATGTGCCCAGAGGCGTGTTAGCATGCGGCGAGGATGGCCCAACCCAGGATCGTTTGAGTGCAGCCACGAGGGCGTCGTTAAGTTTGGTGGGGGAGAATGTCATGACCCAAATTCCTTGGTCCGAGACAGTGGCGTGAATATCCAACGGAGGGGTTCGAAATGAGGCAACAAGCTTGCCAAGGCAACCAGACTTGGCCCAAGTCGAGGTAAGGGCACAAGCATCCGAAGGAGTTAGACCACCGAGCTTGCCAAGTTCACAAGACATGGCCCATTACTTGGAGAATGCTAAGAGGCCCGATCACAGTGGCTTTTCAGAAAAAGCAAAAGACAACAAGTCGAAGGAAGATTGTGAGGGATCTTGCCATATTGAGCGTGATTAGCTATCAGAGGAAAGAAACCTACCAATTGATGTAATTAGGTAGGGATTTGATATTGTTTCCTTAGATAATGTATCTTGTAAAGATAGCAAGCTAATCTCCACCATCCATGTAATTCGATCCGGACCATTGATTGAGTGGAAGCTCAACTATAAATAGAAAGCCTCCCACCCTCATTTGTATCATCCATCTCATTCCATTCATTCTCTCCATTTGGAGAAGAGTAATAAAGCTTTTGGCATTTACTCTAGATTTCTCTCGTCCCTTTCGATTGTCTTTCGTGCTAGTTCTTTTTGTATTTTATTGACTCTCGAGTGGCTAAGAGTAACCACCTTAGTGCTTAAAGCGCTTCCGCATTCATCGAAGCCTTGAGGGCTTGTCCGAGCCGTTGCGAGCAGGAGTACTCGCAAGGCTATTTGAAGGCTGACTTAGGCGCGAGATTCAACCGTTTAGCGTCAAGGGCGTCTAAGGCCGCATAGTGGGCTAGGTTCTGCGAGGCCAAAACTCTAGCCCCATGACATTTGGCATTCATTGGTGTTTGGTAGCGACGCGACAGTTTTTTTCTTTGGCCACTGAGTATTTGTGTCGCTATCATTATGATTGGACAGGTCGGGAAAGGATGTCAAGAGAGAATAATATGATAGGTTATAGTAGTTGGACGTTATGTATCGTGCAATTATTTATAAGAGGTATCAATGTTGCGTGATTTTAGGCGTCTGTTGAGGGTTTTGAAATCTTGAAATTAATTGTATGTCTAGGCGGTTTCTAAAATTTGTACCTTGATCGCCGAGTCTTGGTTCTTTCCTTTTCCCTTTTCTACCATAAATAGTGCAATTTCGGGTTGGTTTACCATAACTTGATTAACGAACAAGTCACATGTTCCTTCGCGAGTTTTGTGTTTAGGAGTAGTTTATTTATTGTGATGGGTAGTATACGCAGACTTCACTTGAGGGACCCCGAAGTAGTTTTTGGTTACATACCGTTGTTGCTTGTGTCGACATACAATAGTAATTGGAAGGTTATGATTAGCGAGTTGTAGCTATGAACGACGACAAACATAGTATTTGGAAAACCTTGCTCTCAGGATTTTCCAAATACTATTGTTTGTTGTTGTTTGTGGCTACATTGGGGGCGACCCTTGCCAAGCAGTTTATCTGAAGCTGTTGATGTTTACTCATTTGTTAGTTGTGTGTGTTTGTGGCGATGGCGAGAATCATGCCAACGAACAACTTGGTCGCAAGGACTGACAGGGCTGAGCCATGAAACATGAAAATAAAGGTGGGTTTGCCATTTTCACGTGTTCAACCAAATGTTGATATTAAGGTCAATCGATGGTGTGATCGAATGAACTTGAAACAATGTTTATTCTTGGAGTATTAATAAATTTACTATAAAAAGATTTTACCTATGTCTTAGGTTGTTGTACGCTCATTCACGTGTTAGTGTCTTCACATGTTATCACATACGTAAGAACATTGTACAACAATCCTTTACAAGCGTAATGCTTTGAGAAGGGTATGAGTGTTAATGATCACCTTTGTGAGCAACTCTTTTCGGTGAAAATATTAATTTTCCGTTCCCATTGGGCTGAATTCTCAATTGCCTTCATGTGTTTTTTTATCACTAACTAGGAATTAGTTATGTGCTATTGGAGGCAATGGTCGTTTGGCTTTCTTTGTGCTATTTTGGTTTAATAACGCAATAATTTCTTACTTGGCTTGGGAGTGACTGGGCTGTGCGTGCCAGTCTTTGGAGGGAGAGAGTTGAACTAGTAATAGGTGCGAGTTTGAACTAGTACTTTGGTGAAGGACAAGTGCTTTCTGTTGTGTGCAAATCCTCTGATTTATTGTTATCTACACATGGAAGACATGAGGTAATACTTGTATGATACTTATTATTTTCGAAATGATTGGCGAATATTGTAGATGTTCTTATAGACTTTGAAGATTTAATCTTCAAGATCTGGATGCTTTACGATCGATTACTTTTATTATAACTACTCTATGCGATGTTTAATCATCCAGGCTTTATCAAGAAGGGGTTGAATTTGAAAACCCTCAAAGGAGGTTGGTCATATCTGATCCTAGCTTGCTAATTGGAAACTGCCCTCCAGGTTTCCTTGGCTATGTAGTTAATATGGTTAACCTAGATAATCGTCATATTAACTATAGATCTGAATCTAGCGATGGTTCGCTGATGCTCTATTCTGCGAACATTTTGATGAGGTGCAAGTATACGAAAGAAGGAAGCATATGTCATCCCTTTTATTAAAATTGAAGTTGAGGTGGATAGTGGGGTGCTGAAATATACGTCGATAGAGTTGGATGAGAAGATGGATAAGATCTAACTTTCAAAGAAGTTTTAAAGTCACTTAAGGATGCAAACTCGAATTGAGCTAAGCTTTGACTTAGGAGTGACATGTTTTTGTTATTGTTTCTTTGTTAGAAAGGGCAATATATATGTGAACTTCTGTTATTTGGGAATTCTTAGAGTAAATAAATAACAGACAATTATCCTTAGTTTGAGAGTAGACTACCTTTCTTAATGTATACTTATCACGTATTGTCTTGGGAGCAGTTCCGCTTAGTGTTTTTCTAAATTTATCGTGAATGTAACTCGAATTATATATATATTCTAGTATACATATTGTATTTTTTTTTGAAAAAATGTCAATATATATAAACATGAACGTTTGAAATTCGCCAACTCATGAGGTAAATGGGTGGCGAGCCCTCATCCCCTTTAAAAGATATTTTGTGGGGAAGTTCACTATTTTGTCGATATATATAGACGTGAACGTTCTACGTTTCTTTTGTAGTCGCTTTACTATGCTCACTTAACTATGGAAGTGGTTAGCGAAATTTTCATCTTTTGCGGTCACTTTACTATGCACACTTAACTGTGGAAATGGCTAGAGAACCTTTCATCTTTTGCGGTCGCTTTACTATGCACACTTAGTTGTGGAAGTGGCTAGCGAACCTTTCATGTTTCATGATCGTTTTACTATGCACACTTAACTGTAGAAGTGGCTAACGAACCATTCATCTTTTACGGTATCTTTACTATGCACGCTTAACTATGGAAATGGCTAGCGAACCTTTCATCTTTCGCGATCGCTTTACTATGCACACTTAACTATGAAAGTGGCTAGTGAACCTTTCATCTTCCTCGGTCGCTTTACTATGCACACTTAACTATGGAAGTGGCTAGCGAACCTTGCATCTTTTGCGATCGCTTTACTATGCACACTTAACTATAGAAGTGGCTAGCGAACCTTTTATCTTTTTCAGTCGCTTTACTATGCACACTTAACTATGGAAATGGCTAGCGAACCTTTCATATTTTGCGGTCGCTTTACTAAGCACACTTAAATGTGGAAGTGGCTAGTGAACCTTTCATCTTTTGTGGTCTCTTTACTATACACACTTAACTGTGAAAGTGGCTATCGAAGCTTTCATCTTTTGTGGTCGCTTTACTATGCACACTTAATTGTGGAAGTGGCTAGCGAACCTTTCATCTTTTGCTGGCTAACTGAGGATTAAATAAAAACATTAGTAGGAAATATATTTTTATTAATCGAAATAGTCACCTAGAATGTGAAATGGAATGAACACAATGGTGAAAGACTAAAATGGAACACATAATAAATAGTACAAGTTAGGTTGTACCTTTGCATGTCTGGTGCGTTTTTGTTTAGTGACGAGTAGGTGCTCTCTCACACCCTCACTATCTTTTGTAGCTGCTAAAGGTCTACAGCTTTGCATCGGACAACAACCTTGATCATTCTTTGAGCCATTCGAGGGGTTATGGGGGAGCGATTGATGAAATTCAAAGTTGCACAACTTCGAATTTCATCAGCAGGGGTTACTCCTTTTCTTCTAGCAGAAAGACTATGAGGGTTCTTTACATCTCTCATCCAGACTTCCTGCCTACTATGCCCATGTTCTCCACCATATTACTTGTGGCGCTCATGGCTTTACTTCTCCCATCCAAACCTCTATATGCTGGTGGGCTTCCCCTTTTTTGATGCATGTGTGTATCCTCTCTCGGTTGTTCTAGCTACTTCTCTCAGTGCTCTCGTAACTTCCATTCTGCTCTGCATGTTGGCCGGGCGGTTACTTTTAACATGAAGGAGGAGGTTACCTTTTTTCTTTGCCCTTTTTTCCTATCTCTGCCCATTTTGCTTCTTTGGGGGTCAGTCTTCGTTGTCTTTTGAGGGTTGGCCTAAAAAGGTTAAGAATCCACGCTCACCGCACCAATTGTTGATTACGAATATGTTCAACACTCTTTGGTGGTAGTTTGTGGCTACCATGGTATGGGAGATGAGGGAGTTGTTGGCTCTTTGGGTCTCATGCTCTAGGAGAGAGAGAGAGAGATTTGAGAGAGAGCCCTCCTTTAGAGGTGGAGGATCCTTTAAAAGGGATTGAAAGAGACGCGTACACGTGTTAACCAAGGAGGACAAATGTCAATTGGGCGGGGAGGGTGCGAAGGTTACTCTTCTCACACCCATTCCCATAAAAAAAAATTTAGCTTCATTCCGGCCCCATGACCCGCTGCGAATACAAAATATAAAATCATCTATGCCCCGTAACCTGCAAGACTAAAATCATCCCTACCCCATCATCCACGTGGGTCCTCAAACCCACCTAATCCCTTCTTTACCCGCCCCATGATCCATTTATATGGTATATTTATAAATATTAGTTATATAAATATAAATAAAATTTGATATAAAAAAGTATGAAATATTTTTCATTTAGACTCCCGCCACATATGTGACATTATTCCAAATGTCATCATTTCTTAAAAATTATAATATACGAAATTAAATTTTGTACAACACACAAGTTTGAACTAAAAATATACTAAAGTCTATTGTAAAGCACAAGAAAATAGCACAAATAACATGTAAAATAACATTTCAATTGTTGTAACAAATAAATAATATATGAAGAACTAAAAAAGAAAATAACAAAAAAAACAACCTTTTAAAATATAAGAACAAGTAACATACACTATTAGGAAAATAAAATACTTATGGTAAGGACTAAGGAGAAGAAAACGAACATTATAAAGAAGGCTCAACAGTAAAAATTAGTAAAGAAGAAACCAGCAAACATATATATGATGGATAATTAATACACTGGCGATAGAAACTTTTAGTTTCCACAAACACTTTAGTTTTAAGGTTTAAGGTTCAACTTAAGGAGTAGGTTGTAGGTGTTTAGGTTTAGTAGTTATGAATTTAGAGATTGTGAATAAAATTTAGTGTGTTTAGGGTTAGAATTTAGGTTTTATAAGTTAAAACTTAAAACCTCAACATATTACCCTACAACCTAAACTCCTAACCTCTAAACCCTAAATCCTAACCATAACTCCTAAATTCTAACCATTACCCCTAAATACTAAACCCCTACACATAAACCCATAAACCCCACAACCTAAACTAAGTCCATAAACCTTAAAATTAAGGCGCTTGTGAAAAGTAAAAGTTTCCACCGCTAGTGTATTGAATATAAATACATATATGATATATGTATATATATATATATATTTTTTCATAAATATTATAAGATAAGTCAATGTAAATTATCTTAAACTTAACTCTGATTCAAACTGATATTTTAAAAAATATTAATATATTTGATCTGATCAATCTCAATCTGAATTATATATATTGAACTTTTCAATAATATCTCAAGACAAGTCAATATGAATTACCTTAAATTTGACTATGATCCATGATGATATTGTATTTTTAATAATATTTATAATAACTTATTATAAGATCTGTTGGGCCGGGTAGAGATGATGTGGGGCGGAAGGGGATGATGCAAGGCATGTGGGAATGGGGCGAGTACAAAGGCATATTCATGCCTTTCCACCCCTACAGCGAATCTAATTTTTATGTCTATCCCGCCCTACAACCTGCGAAATTTACAACTATCCTTGCTCAATTGAATGCAAAATAAGATAAATTTCCGCAAAATCCGTCCCACTTACATCCCTAGTTATAGGACCAACCGGTTACAGAAGGAAAAGACAACAGAAATAGAAACAAATAGAAAGCAAATCAAAGTTTTAGACCCTTCTTCAAAGAAAAAGTATCGGGCTGTGGGTCGAGAGCTAAAGTAGGGAATTAAACATGCAGAAGAGATACAGACATCGAAGATATAGATAAGGAATTCTCCGATAAGCAAAAGCCTATCAAACCGGTGAAGCAACCCACCAACGGTCACTTGAATGAACATAGGTTTTCTCCCATTTTACTAGCTTAATTGTCCCCATCAACTTAGCTTGACCAGGAATGGGTTGTGATTTTTTTCTTTCATATTCAAACATCTTTCTCTAATCATCTTCAGCAATCTGTGGATCATATCTCAATGCCTGAGAATTTAATTCCTTAAGCTGCAACTCTAACCGTTTACAGTTTACACCGCCACATAAGAGGATCTATAAACCTCTGCCAATGATCTGTCAACTTTGTTTTCCGGGAAAATTTAGCAAAACGAATTTGAATTAAATAATGTAACATATAATGGGACACAAATTTGAGCAGAGATATACACTCCACAGATGACACTTGAAACAAACATAAAAATAGTTCAACCTACAAAAAGTAGCTCATTAGAAACAAACCATCAAACACTGATCCAATCTGTCTCCGACTGGATAATCCCGATTCAACTTCATCGTCACTCATTGCAGAGTCGTTCTCATCCCCGGACATTGTGGCACTAAAAGAACTGGAATCATCCGTGGCATCCTGAAATTCGATGCTAGAATTTGCACATTCAGTTATGGTAACCTCCACGTCCTGGTTTCCATCATGTATCTTCGGTGGTCCAATTCCATTAGAAGGTGTAATACCCGTATTTTATCCGGGTCAAAATCAGTGATGGAAATGGTTTCGAATAATAACCAAAATGGAAACTTGCCCAATGATTCCAATGATAAGTTTATGCACAATGTGAGTAATGTGAGGACAATGACTTCGTTGAGGAAACCTTCTGTCGCGACCGTTTTCGAGACCCGTTTGTAGAAAAATAGCATGACGATTAAGGTTTTAAAAATCGAGATTTTTTATTTTAATTTGATTTTAAAATTAGAGGTTTTTCCTTAGGGTGAGCAAAACTCGACTCGAAAAAACCGAATAACTCGACTCGACTCGAGGCAAAAATATTCGACTCGTCTTGACTTGACTCAAAATTTCATAAACTCGAATAACTCGAAAAAATTTCAAATAAAGTTTGAGTTGTAAAATGGAAATTCGAATAACTCGAATTTTTTAGTAATTAGTGGATTTATTTTTAAGGTCGAGACGAGTTCCTCTATTTTTTATGATATATACATAATTATATATAAAAATATGAAGAAATATTGTCACATGTGAAAAAAATATATATGTGCACATATTATATGATTAGAGAAAAGAGTTTAAATTGAAACCAAACCCTACTATAACATGATAAATAATTACAATTAATTTTTATAGTAACTCGAAAACTCGACTCGAATCGAAAAAATTTCAAATAAAGTTTGAGTTGTAAAATATGACGCGTCAACTCAAATAACTCGAAATTTTTTTACTCGACTCGATCGAACGTTCACCCCTAGTTTTTTCAATTTTAATCAAATTTCCTTTATTTGCTTAAAAATATCATTTTGGAGTCGCCAACGATCACTTTGGTAGACCGAACACCATAAAAAGCAGACCAAAGATTCTTTTAATAAAATTCGAGTTCGGGAGTCGGTTACGTGTAGGGAAGGGTTAGCACCCCTACAAACGCCCATTATCGGTACCTTATTAATTATACGTGGCATTTTGGCATTTCGAACATTAATCCAAATTTAATTAAGTCTTTTAATTGTAAAATGGATTCCATTTCGAATGGGGATATCCTTTTGTAAAAAAATACATTTTTGGACGAATATAAGTCTTGAAACGTCCAAATACATTAGGACAATTCAATTTATATTAAAAATGTATCTTAACACAAAAAGTTTAATGCATGTCCAATTATTGTCTTGTCATTTTTAAGTAAAACTTAATTAAGGCTCCATTAATTGAATAATTTAACAATATGAATATTATTAATTTTGAGTTAATATGGTAACACCCAAATGATTGAGCACTATCATATTAGGCCCAAAGTAATAATATTCTTAAATGTTGATGTCACTTGCTATTTATTTTCTATCTTAGTTTCATTTTAATTAAAGTTAATTATACATAATTTCATATTCTAAGTTTAAATGAAATGTTAAATATTCAATTAAAATATTCCTTTGATCAACATCTCATTACGTTGAGACACTAATCAAATTAAAATATTAAAATTTATTTAGCATTCATTTATTTTCTACAATTATCTAGTCTATCAATTTAATTGAATTTATCAAAGAAACTAAACTACAAAAGCTCTAATTAGTTTCTAACTATGTGATTAAATCTCCTAAACAAGTATACAACATGCCATTTAAAATATGCAAGCATACAATTTAATTTAAATAATTAAACAAAGCAATTAAATAAAAATAATTAACACTGAAATGGGATTGAATTGAATCAATTTCAAAATTAAAGAGCCATATTACAAAGAAACAGTGACCATTTTGTGGAAAAAGAAAAATTAGAGAGCCCAAACCTAAGTTCCCTAAAAGAGTGATTCAAACCCATTAAACCAAAGCCCAAAAGTACGACCCAACCGAGACTCGGCTCAACATACCCAAACCCATCTCGATTGGGTCACGGACCCGTATCTCACCTGCATAAAAAAGCGTAAATCCTCCTTGACCCGGTAGCTATACGACGTCGAGTTGACTCAGCCTTATAAGCCCTCTACACGAGTCGGCTCGGCCATTAGGTTTTAGATTTCTTATTTAAACTGTCTATTAGGTTTTAGATTTCTTATTTAAACTCCTATTTAAACCTAAGTTGCTTATTGATGTTTATTGATTCAGCCTCAAAATTAGGAAACTGAACTTAGAGATAAGATTTTAACTCTGAAATCTAAGATTTTTTAATGGTTTCGGTACTGACATTAAGGATTTGTGGCTCTGGTTGTGCTTTTTTTTATTAGATTTACGTAGCAAAAAATGAGCTCATAGGTGAATATTATCTCTATTTGGCGATTATTCAATTCCGACGAGCTTCCAGCAACGAATGACAGTTCTGGTTCATCTTCTCCGAGCGTTACTCCAACTTATGGTGAGTCTCCTTGACTTCCTCTCCTCCAATTAATGTTTCATTAATAATTGCATTAATGATTAACCGTCTGTTTTTCTCTCTCTTGCAGGCATTTATAGCTAACCAGAAAGTGATATCATCGTCAGTACTGGCGATGCCAACTAGCTCCAGCTGAGGAATGGTCCGTGTGAACGAAAAATGGACAAATAGATACTCGACATGTGTCATAACATCCTCCCACATAAAGCACAACTCTCCCATATCTTCGGTGGTCCAATTCCATAGAAGGTGTAATACCCGTACGTATCTTCAATAGAAATTCAGCTTGAGTATTTGAGCTCATAACATCCTCCCACATAAAGCACAACGCTGTCACGGATCAAAGGTATCGTAGTTCAGGTTCTAGTCTTCAAAAACCCTTCAAATCATCAATTCTAGATTAAAGGCTGAAGTTTTTGGAAAATTTTTAATATGAAGTTTCTTTAAAAAAGAAGAAGATGGAAATTTTTGGAAAATGATTGTTGGTTTTTCAAGTCTAGGGATTTTGCTTTAATGGCGAGGGGTTGATTTAGTTGATGATTTTCGGACGTTAGGATTTTGGGGAAGACAGAGAAATTAAAAAGAATTAAGGGAAGAAAAAGAGTTAAATAAAAATGACTTAGTAATGATTAAAATTGTAAGGGTTAAATTAGTATAATTAGGACTAAACTAAAATTAGTAAAATTTGGTGACCAAATTTCTTATTAGGTTAATATTATTAATTGTTATGTCATTTTCGTTATTTTTTTAATTAAAAAAGTCCAACTTATTACTTTTTGTTAAGTCAAATGACCATGCTATAAGCACTTTATAGTTGAGGTTATTTATGTAATTTATTCTAATAATTAATGGCTAATTATACCATGCATTAGAACTCAACAAATGTTCTAGTGGAAAAGCGGATGATGTTTATCTTAGGAGACACGAGTTCAAATCGCTTTGTCTATAAGGTGTATGCGCATTGTCAAAGGGTTAAGAATATGTATGAACTGATACTAGTCACCTTTAGACCATTCAAAAAAAATTATACCATGCACTAGAGCAAGCACATTTGGCCGGTTGGCCAAGCTACTCATCTTTATTCCCCATATTCCCGTAGGTCATGAGTTCGAGACCCACTAGGAGCACTCTCTTTCCTTCCACTAGAGTTCCCCCTTCCCCTCCCCTCTAGGTAGGATTAAGATAAGATTTAGGATTTGTCAAAAAAATTATAGCATGCACTGAACAAGTACATTTGGTCGGTTCGTCAAGTTGTTCATCTTTGTTCCATCATATTCTCTTAGGTCATGGGTTCTAGACCCACTGGGAGCACTTCCCTTCCTTCCCTAGAGTCCCCCTTCCCCTCCCTTCTATGTAGGATTGCGATTATATTGTTACCGTGGTGCAACCTAGGGCCCAATCTGCCACACACCTAGGGGCCATTTCCAGCACCCTTGGGGCCTCAATCCGTTCAGCCCACTCTACCGCACCCATGGGGCTACAATCCAGGCCTTGTCAAGCACCCTGGGCCTATCCGTGCAGCATTGTCCGCGCACACCATAGGGCCTGTCCGACCAGCACCGAACAGGCCGCCCAGCAGCACCCGAGGGCCTGTCCGCGTAGCACCCAAGGGCCTGACCGAGCAGCCCAGCCAGCCACCCCTATGGGCCTATCCGGATTTTTACCATCCATGGCCATCCAAGCCCACTCCTTGGGGAATATCTCTAATAATCAAGCATCCACTCATCCCTTGATTTATGGAGAATCAAAACCCATGTTTCATGGAAAGAGGACCCACATAATAATCAAGCATCCACTCATCCCTTGAATCAAGCCTCCACTCATGCCTTGATTTATGGAAGAGGACCCACCATGATGGAAGAAATCATGGATATTGCTTTATTAGGTGGCTTAGGCCAATCTTGGCCATTGGATGTAATCATTAGTGACCGTTAGATCAGGAGGTGCTAGGCTATAAAAAGGGCCTCACCCCCTCATTTGTAATCATCCTGAATTCTCTTTGCTTTCATCTTTCTTTCATTAATAGAAGCTTAGCAACGTCGAGTACTCTTTTCCCCCTAACTAGGCTTAGAGGGGGTTTTTAACGAGGCTCTTCGTTTTGCAATTACTCGAGCCATCTCCTTTCTTTCTTTCTTCGCAACGCTTTCGCAACTCTAGCCAAGCCAAGACTTAGCTTCAAGGCTTACTTGGTCCCTTTCAAAGTTCCTTTCCCGACCAAGTGCCGCACGAGCTAGCCATATAAGTCTAGCCCCGTGACAAGTGGTATCAGAGCTACGTTTTAGCGAAGAATTATTCGAGATGACGAACCCAAGTGATGTTGCCGCCGACGGCGCCTCAAAGCCTATGGAAACTCGTGGTGGAAAAGCCAAGAGGAGTAGTTCGAGAGATGCCATCTCAACCTTGCAAGATAAAGTTACCCGTTTGGAGGACAACACGAATGAGTCGAGAGATAGACTCGATGTTGTCGAGAGCCGACTAGATACGTTGGAATCTCGGGGTGGTGATTGCAAGGATGATTCCCAAGATCTCGAAGATAGACTCGAGACCGTGGAGTTGGAGAATCGTTCTCTTAAAGATGGGCTAACCGAACTAGAGAAGGCGATGAATGTGCTAAGGGCCGAGCTCAACATCTATAAGTCCGCCGTAGCCAACGGACTTGTTTCAAACCCGAGTAGAGTGCTAGCCGATGTGCCGAAACCAAAGGAATTCAAAGGATCGAGGGATGCTCAAGAAACCGACACTTTCTTGTGGAGCATGAACCAATATTTCCGCAACACCAACATCGTGGACGAATCCACTAAGGTAAATATTTCTTCAAGTTATTTTACTCACAACGCTCTTTTATGGTGGAGACGTAGGTGTGCCGAGGAGTCCGATAAAGACGTCCCCGTAGAGACTTGGGAAGACCTTCAAGATGAGATTCATGAAGCGTTCTATCCCAAGAATGCTCAAAGAGAGTTGCGCTCAAAGCTACGCCAACTCAAACACGATAACAACATCCATGAGTACGTGAGAAAGTTCACCGAATTAAAGCTTCAAATCACCAACTTAGGAGAAGATGAAGGCTTCTCGATTTTCATGGATGGGTTGAACCGATGGGCTAACATGGAGTTGGAAAGACGTGGTGTCAAAGATCTTTCACATGCCCTTGATGAAGCCGAGGCGATAGCTAAGTTTGAAAAGTGAGACTCGCCCAAACCAAAGCCAAAATCCAAAGGTTGGGGAGACAAGAATGCCAAAGCCGGAGGTGAGAGAGTTAACCATGAAAAGATTTCCAACAACAATCGACAAGGCCGATTTACTAAGCCACATGAGAGACGAGGTTTGGAATGCTTCCATTGCAAAGGACCTCATCATATTCGAAATTGCCCACAAAAGACAAGCCTTTATACCGTCAAAGTCAACGACGAGCCCACAACCCAACTTGGAGCCATCGTAAGTAATCTCCAAGTAAATTCTTTATCTAACAAGCCCAAAAGTGGTCTTATGTTTGTAAAAGTCACGATTGCCGGAAAGCAATTGCGTGCACTTGTGGACACCGGAGCATCCGAGTTGTTCATTTCTGAAGGAGCCGCCCAAAAACTCAATCTCACTGTGTTGAAGACGAGTGGGTGGATTAAGACGGTCAACTCGAAAGAAGCGCCCATTGTCGGAGTTGCAAAGAGGGTCGAGATCCAACTTGGTAGTTGGAAAGGCCGCGAGGATATTAAGGTAATTCCTCTTGATGATTATGATCTTGTGGTTGGATTATCCTTTTTGGACAAGATTAATGCACTTCTCTTGCCATTTGCCGATGTATTGGTTGTGCTTGACCGCGCCCAACAATGTTTGGTCCCCGTGAGTCGAGATGTAGGTATCCAATCCAAGATGTTATCTTCCATCCAGTTCCGCAATGGTGTGCGAAAGGAGGAAGAGTCTTTCCTTGCCGTGCTCAAGGAAGACGAGGCGATAGAAGCCGAAGAAGTTCCCGAAGAAGTGGAACGTGTCCTCGTGGAGTTCAAGGACGCTATGCCTTCCGAATTGCCGAAGGCTTTGCCACCCAAGCGTGAGGTGGATCATCACATTGAGTTGGTACCAAATGCCGAGCCGCCGAGTAAAGCACCTTATCGAATGGCGCCACCGGAGTTAGAAGAACTCCGAAAGCAACTTAAAGAGCTCTTGGATGCCGGGTACATTCGCCCATCCAAGGGTCCGTTTGGAGCACCCATCCTCTTTCAAAAGAAGAAAGATGGTAGCTTGCGCATGTGTGTCGACTACCGCGCTTTAAACAAACTCACGGTAAAGAATAAATACCCTATTCCTTTAATTACCGATTTATTCGATCAACTTGGAAGTGCTAGATTCTTCACAAAGTTAGATCTACGTTCGGGGTATTACCAAGTTCGCATAGCCGAAGGTGACGAGCCCAAAACCGCGTGCATCACAAGGTATGGTTCTTTTGAGTTTCTTGTAATGCCATTTGGCCTTACAAACGCTCCCGCAACATTTTGCACTTTAATGAATAAGGTACTTTCACCTTTTCTTGATCGCTTTGTTGTCGTCTACTTAGATGACATTGTCATCTATAGTAAGACTTTCCATGAACACTTAATGCACTTGAGGAAGGTTTTGCAGGTTCTTCGTGAGAACGAACTCTACATCAAACGCGAGAAGTGTAGTTTCGCTCAACAAGAAGTTCCGTTCTTAGGCCACATCATTGGAGGTGGTAAGATCCGAATGGATCCAAGCAAAGTTCGAGCCATCGACGATTGGGAACCGCCGACTAAGGTAACCGAACTTCGTTCTTTTCTTGGTTTAGCTAACTATTATCGTAAGTTCGTGCAAGGTTACTCCGCCATAGCTACGCCTTTAACCGAACTCTTGAAGAAGGACAAAACTTGGGAATGGAGTCCAAGTTGTCAACAAGCGTTCGAACGGCTTAAACAAGCCATGGTAAGTGAGCCCGTTCTTGCCTTGCCCGACCATTCCAAGCAATTCACCATCCACACCGATGCATCCGATTATGCCATTGGTGGAGTTTTGATGCAAGAAGGCCACCCCATTGCCTTCGAAAGCCGAAAGTTGAACGACACCGAAAGGCGCTACACCGTTCAAGAGAAGGAGATGACCGCCGTCATCCATTGCCTTCGCACATGGAGACATTATATATTGGGTTCCAGGTTTGTCGTCTTTACCGATAATTCTGCCATTTCTTATTTTCTAACCCAAAAGAAATTGTCTCCTAAGCAAGCTAGGTGGCAAGATTTCTTGGCGGAATTCGATTTTACAATGGAGCACAAGCCCGGAAATACTAACACCGTGGCCGATGCACTTAGCCGAAAAGCTAGCCTTGCCTCCATTAGCCAACCAAGTGGTGAGTTGTTAGAATCCATCAAGGAAGGCTTGACGCATGATCCCACCGCAAAGAATTTGATCACCTTTGCCAAAGAGGGTAAGTCACGCCGATTTTGGGTCGAAGATGATCTTCTATTCACAAGAGGCCAACGCATTTTCGTCCCCTACTTCAACAATTTGAGAAGGACATTGATGAAGGAATGTCACGATTCGAAGTGGGCCGGACACCCAGGTATGCATCGTACCTTAGCTTTACTTAACGAACATTATTATTGGCCTCGTATGAATGAAGATGTAGAAGCATACGTGAAGACTTGTCTTGTTTGTCAACAAGACAAGATCGAAGCAAACAAGCCGATGGGACTTCTCCAACCTTTGCCAATACCGGAAAGACCATGGGAAAGTATTTCTCTCGACTTTATTATTGGTTTTCCTTGTGTTAATAACTTTTCGAGTATCATGGTTGTAGTAGACAGATTTTCGAAGTATGCTACCTTCATTCCCGCCAACAAGACATGCCCCGCCGAAGAAGCCGCTCGTCTTTTCTTAAAGCATGTCGTAAAGCTTTGGGGTATTCCAAAGTCAATAGTAAGTGATCGGGACGCTCGGTTCACGGGTAAGTTTTGGACCGAGTTGTTCAAGTTGATGGGTTCCTCCTTGAACCTTTCAACAAGTTTTCATCCACAATCCGATGGGCAAACCGAGAGGGCCAACGCATTATTGGAGATCTACTTGAGACATTTCGTCAGTGCATCTCAAAAGAATTGGCCCGACTTGCTAGACGTGGCCCAATTCTCCTACAACTTGCATAGGAGCGAAGCCACGAACCAAAGTCCGTTCGAGATAGTGATGGGCCAACAACCACTCACACCGGACGCCATCGTGACCAAGTACCAAGGTCCGAATCCAGCCGCCTTCCATGTAGTGAAGGACTTGCAAGAGCAACGAGACTTAGCCAACGCTTGCCTCCACAAAGCAAGCAAGCGAATGAAGAAGTGGGCCGACAAGAAGCGACGCGACGTCGAATTTCAGGTAAATGATTTAGTTTTGGCCAAACTTAATCTAACACTTCGAAATGCTTCTGTTCACAGGGCTCTTGTAAGGAAGTATGAAGGCCCATTTCGTGTGATCAAGAGAGTAGGCAAAGTGGCCTACAAACTAGACTTGCCGCCCAACATTCAAGTCCATCCCGTCTTCCATGTTAGTGTCCTTAAGCCATATCACAAGGACGAGGAAGATCCGGAGAGGAACACTTCTAAGCGAGCACCCGTTGGAATTAGGGCCTCGTTCGAGAGAGAAGTCGAAGCCATCGAAGCCGATCGAGTCATTCGACGCAAAGGCTACCAACCAAGGCACGAATACTTTGTGCTTTGGAAGGGACTAACCGAAGCCGAGGGTAGTTGGGAGCTAGACAAAGACTTGTGGCAATTTGAAGACAAGATTGCCGATTTTGAAGCCCAACGAGCGACGAGGGCGTCGCTCAATTCGGTGGAGGAGAATGTTACCGTGGTGCAACCTAGGGCCCAATCTGCCACACACCTAGGGGCCATTTCCAGCACCCTTGGGGCCTCAATCCGTTCAGCCCACTCTACCGCACCCATGGGGCTACAATCCAGGCCTTGTCAAGCACCCTGGGCCTATCCGTGCAGCATTGTCCGCGCACACCATAGGGCCTGTCCGACCAGCACCGAACAGGCCGCCCAGCAGCACCCGAGGGCCTGTCCGCGTAGCACCCAAGGGCCTGACCGAGCAGCCCAGCCAGCCACCCCTATGGGCCTATCCGGATTTTTACCATCCATGGCCATCCAAGCCCACTCCTTGGGGAATATCTCTAATAATCAAGCATCCACTCATCCCTTGATTTATGGAGAATCAAAACCCATGTTTCATGGAAAGAGGACCCACATAATAATCAAGCATCCACTCATCCCTTGAATCAAGCCTCCACTCATGCCTTGATTTATGGAAGAGGACCCACCATGATGGAAGAAATCATGGATATTGCTTTATTAGGTGGCTTAGGCCAATCTTGGCCATTGGATGTAATCATTAGTGACCGTTAGATCAGGAGGTGCTAGGCTATAAAAAGGGCCTCACCCCCTCATTTGTAATCATCCTGAATTCTCTTTGCTTTCATCTTTCTTTCATTAATAGAAGCTTAGCAACGTCGAGTACTCTTTTCCCCCTAACTAGGCTTAGAGGGGGTTTTTAACGAGGCTCTTCGTTTTGCAATTACTCGAGCCATCTCCTTTCTTTCTTTCTTCGCAACGCTTCCGCAACTCTAGCCAAGCCAAGACTTAGCTTCAAGGCTTACTTGGTCCCTTTCAAAGTTCCTTTCCCGACCAAGTGCCGCACGAGCTAGCCATATAAGTCTAGCCCCGTGACAATATTTAAGGTTTGTCAAAAAATTATACCATGCATTGACAGTTGGTCAAGTTACTCATCTTTGTTCCCTTCATATTCCCTTAGGTCATGAGTTCTAGACCCACTAGGAGCACCCCCTTCTTTTTCCCTAGAATCCTCATCCCCCTCTCCTCTAGTTAGAATTAAGAATTGTCAAAAAGAAAATTATACCATGCACTGTTGATGAAAACTTTTTGTTTCCACGTGCCCCTAAATTTAGGTGTTAGAGATTCAGTTCATGGTTCATAATTTAGAGTTTAGTTTTATGTGCTTAGAATTAAGGAATGTGGTTTGAATTTAGTGTTTAGGATTATAATTTAAGCTTTATAGGTTAAAACTTAAATCCTTAACATATTACCCTAAAATCTAAACCTCAACCTTTAAACATTAAATTCTAACTCGAAACCTTAAATTTTAACTAAAATCCCTAAATTTTAAACCCATAAATATTAAACATGGCGGCTAGGGAATTTGAATTTTACAAAATCTAAAGTCAAATAGTGGGCATGCCAGTTCTATTTTTTTTTATTATAAAAGCTAGAGTGATTACAAGTAATATCTGTTCTAAATATACTCTCAACCATTTGACAATGAACGCTCAATCACCCTGCTGCAGCTGCTGGTGCTCGAACCCGTGACCTCTAGAAACAACAACCGTTCCCTTAACCACTGAGGCAAGTTGATTCGTGCGGGCAGGCCGGTTCTATAACGTGCGTTACCTGGAATTGACATATTCGTTTTTGTATATAATAATAAATAATTATTTATCTAAATTAAATATATGGAGCGGAGAATACAGTATAAAATAGCGAAGAGGAGTAAGGCAAGATAAGGCAAAGAACCAAAGGGATGGAGAAAATGAAGGTTTCGGTAGTGTCGAGAACAACCCTGAAACCCTCCATTCCGACCCCACACCATCTCAGGAAATTCAATCTTTCTCTTTTAGGCCAAGACGTTCTCGCCATTCATTATGGCTCGGTCATATTCTTCTATCCCGCGGACAATATCGAATCGATTGCTTCGAGTATTTCGCAAAAATCTCGGTCCCTCAAAAACTCGTTGTCCAAAATTCTATCTCATTTTTACCCACTTGCTGGTCAGCTGATGGATGCCGTCACCATTGAGTGCAATGAGAAGGGACTTGTTTTATTGAAGCTGAATCCATGTGCCAACTCAAGGATGTTCTTGCCAATCCCGACACTGAGTTGCTCAAGGAGTTGGTCCCCTCCACTCATCCCAACACCATCCGTTCAACATTGGCTTGTATCTTGCTTGTTCAGCTCACCAGCTTCGCATGCGGTGGAACGGCCGTTGCGATCTCCGTCTCGCAAAAAGTCGCTGACGCTTCCTCTTTTTGTACCTTCATCCAGAGTTGGACTGCTATGTGCGGCCGTGACTACGGCACGGTGGAGTTACCAAAACTAGTCGGGGCGTCGTTGTTACCACCGTTAGACATGGTAACCGCATCCGTTCCTCCCCCGCCCACGACTCGAAATTGCACGACTAAGAGGTTCGTGTTTCATGAACCGCAAATAAAGAATCTCAAAGCCAGAGTTGCCACTGCCATGGGGCAGCAACAACATGTCAGGGACGCTGAAATCGTGTTGGGAATCATACTAAGATGCGCATCCGCTGCTTCACAATCGAAGTCGTCGGCCTTGCTAAACGTTGTGAATTTGCGTAAGAGAATGGTTCCACCTTTACCTGGAAACACAATCGGAAATTTGATTTTGAAATACGCAGTAATGTTTGATGAGAATGATGTGGAAGTCCATCAGCTGGTTTCGAAGATGAAAGCCGAGTTCACCAATGTTTGCATGGACAAGGTGAGAGGAATTAAAAGTAAGAAAGGATATAAACAAATCGGAGAGTCCCGAAAACAGATTGCCCGGCTCTTGAATGGCAAATCCCGAGACATCAACACCTATACTTGTACAAACTTATGCGGGTATCCATTTCATGAAATGGATTTTGGGTGGGGGAAGCCAATATGGGTGACTAGTCCAAGTGATTTCAAGAACTCGATTGTGTTACTAGATTCCAAATGGGGCGGCATAGAAGCTTGGATCACCTTGGACCACCTAGAAATGGCCATATTTGAGCATGACAAGGAGTTAGGTGCCCTCGCTTCCTTAAATCCCAGTGTCCTTATAAATTACAGCCGCATCTAATCGATCAATCTTCACAACCCTGGATCGGGGGCAAATTATTGTACCATTAGTTATGCTGTCAGTCAACCGTGGATTCTTTCTCCACCGAACAATAATGTTCCTTACTATTGTTTTAATATAAGCCGATGATCTTACTTAAAAAAGAAAATATCTAAAATATATTACAATAATCGTTTACAACTGTTATTGTAAACTAAATACATAATTTAAACATTTTCCAATAACATTAACACAAAAAACTAGTCAATTTAGATCATACAAAGATCATACTTAGAAAATGTTAAAAACTCAACGAAAAGACTCAAACAAAAAAATAGATACGAACAATTTGACTACATCGGATAACGAACCGCAAATGTGATTAAGCTATTGAAAGAACCGTCGAGAACTGCAAATTAGAGTCGAGCGTCGTGAGAAATTATCCACGAATTTAAATTGCGTATCCAAATTCAATCCGAGGGACAGAGTAGGGAAGATTAGCAGGATTACACATAAGCGCCATCTTAATCAGTCGTGATGTCGTCAGAAAACATAAAATATAAAGAACAGCCAAACGATCGAGAAAGAATACGAAAAACATGACAAAAAGCAAATATAAAGGTGTCATAAAGAAGGAGGAAGACGTGCCACAAAACCAAAATTATTCTTATTAAAAACTCAAAAAAATGATGATTGACAACTAGCATCAAAGCTGGTGTCGCCACCGGTGGAACAAAGTTAAAAAAGAAAAAGTTGTGATACTTTATACTTCTATAGAGAGAGAATGATGGTTGCTGTTAGTATTTTCTATGATGTCTCCCCATCCTATAATGTTTGTTACTATTTATATCACTACTTTTGTTTTGATTAATATGTCGACTTAATTTTATTATAAATTTAAATAAAAAACAGTCCAAAAGAAATAAAATTATAGCAAAAAGAAATAACAAAACACAATATATCTAAAAAAGTTAGAAAAGCAAAACATCATATCAGTAAAACGCGTCTAGTGGGCTGTAAAAAAGTGATAAAGATGAAACACTGGAGAAATAGAATCAAAGAGCAAGACTTCGTCTCTATTCACCTACACGCTTCAGGATTGAAGTAGAAGTGACAATAAAACCAACAATCTTGGAGGTTGCTTCGAAAAACAAATTTAATTACATCAGTAAACGAACCACAAAAGGATCAAACTATCTAATAATACTTCTAACCTGTTACGTTTCTGATTTTGAATTTTGAGATATGTTTATTTAATCGGTTTCTGATAATAAAAAAACAATAAACCATGAACATAAAATATCTATAATGATTTGTCGAATGTTACGATCAATGTGTCTTACACATATTTTATTTATTGTTTATTTATTAGAAATATTTCAGTTGTGAGAAGACTATGAACCATGTAAGCTTTGAGATTAACTTGTCACGAGCTGGTTTATGGGTTAGTAGTTTGATTAGGAGTTTAAGATAAGGTAAATCGAGTGTCGTATCAAAACTCCTATGCTTTTAGAGTCAATTTGTGAATTTATGGGTATTTTCAGAAAATAATATTATTATATTTATATTTTCCGGAAGTCAAATGTTTTTGAAAAAATCAAATAATATTTCTAAAAATATATGTTGGTCAATTGAAGGTTTAATTTAAGAAATTGTTTTAAAATTAGTCCAATAGTCTTTTTAAAAGTGAAAAAAAAACAAATCGAACAAGAAGACATGTAACTTTTAAGAAGTGATTGGACCATTTTCTATCCTATAGCAAAATTTCTAGTAACTTTTTTCAAATTAATGGGAGATTTCCAGGATTAATTTAGTTAATAATCCAAAATGGATTATTAATTAGGGATCTAGGGCAGTTTGGGGAAAAATTTGGGATCTGGGCCAAAATTCATAGGACCACGTCACCTCCTTATGGTGTGGTCACTTTTATGGCCAACCTCGCCACCTCTTTATTGCGAGGTGCTTGGTGGCTCCCTTCTAGCTGGCTGCTCGGCTCAACTGGTGGCTGGTGGCTGGTGTTGTTGAGGGAAGGGTGACATCGACACCTCCTTATGGCGAGTTCACATGGGCCATGCATGACCAACTAACGTTAGAGGTAACATTTATACTTTATGGAGTCTAATGAAAAAAATTAAATATCAAGATAAAAAAAATAAACGTTAGAGGCAATTTGTATATGGTATACTTTTTTTTGAATATGTTACGATTTTGATACATAGGTTGTGTAAATTAAGTTTTACACGAGCCTGCATATTTATACTGTAAATTTAAATTACTAAACATAAACCCTAAAATACTAAACTTTAAACACTAAATTTTAAATTCTAAATTTTAAATAATAACCATACATCCCTAAGCCCTAAAACTTTTTCTCATTTATATTAAAACTTTTTATTATTATAATTTTCCATTTAGAGTTTGCAAAAATTTCGTTTATCTATAAAGTTTGAAATTTATTTCAAATTCAATTCCGATCAAAACCATAGATTATATAAGTATTTATATGCAACCATACCAGCACACACAAGATGGATTCAAAAATATTTTTTTAAAGTGAGTACATATCAAATTTCAAAATCTCAAGGTGAACACAACTCATAAAGATTAAAAAATATGAAGGACCGATTCATAAAAGTTAAAAAATTAAAATTAAATATGTGGGGTTTAAAAAGTTTAAGGTGGACACGAACTCACCATAAGATACACTTGGGCCACTGAGCACACAATTAAATTGATATGTGTTGTTATTTTAAAAGATATATCTAATGAATTTAAGTTTTTTAAATTCAATTTTAATCGTTAAATTCAAAATTGACACGTGTGTAACAACATACAAACAACAAAGAAATTAAAGGTTCCAATACGATGAATCTAATTGCTTTGTCCAACTCATTAGATGCCTCTGGGAAAGGAACAACAAAATCAAACCCTAATATATCAACATTAAACCAAAATATAGTATACAAATTTGAAAGAGTTTTCAGTAAATTCATGTATTTTCTAAAATAATAATGTCCCTAAAAAGGAAAAATTATGCAAATTACCAGTTCATCTATTGCCGGATAATGAAACTTTTAACAATGACAGTTATAATTTGTAAAAACAAAACTATAGTTTAATGATTATTTTGTAATAATTGAAAATTTAGTGACCAAATTGAACATTAAGAAAAGAATTGGTATAAATATTGGTATCTCGTACTAAGGGGGGTAAGGATTCATATCCTGTACACAAATAAATGTTGGTGATTGTGCTCTTTCACATAAAAGAAAAGTAAAAAAAAAACACTTTAATTCTAAAACATAAAAATATAAAAAAAATATTTAAAAAACACTCAAATTTTAAAACGTAATAGAAATAATTTACAATTAAATAAATATAATATATTTCCTACGGGTCCTCAGTAACACCTTCCGGTGGAAGGATGATGTTTGATCGTACCACTCCGGGAGTCGAACTTGTCTTCGTTGTTGAATCGGAGTCTGCTCATCGTTGTCACATTGGTCACCCATCATTTGCATAGAAGGTGGAGTACTATACATGCCTTGCAAATCTAATGGCGAGCTACTGATCGTGGTAGTCGACAACAAGGATGTCATAGTACCAACAGTCATACCTTTCTCATAGAAGGGTGTTTGAGGATACTGAAATTGTGGAATGTATCCTTCATCATCGTTGTAAGCAGACTGGTAAGATGAGCTTTCTCCAAACTGTGGTTGAGATTGGTCCGAAGAATGCCAACTCGTTGAACCCTTCAAGTTTGGTTGATGAGAGCTCTGACCAAACGCGTACGGTAGTTGTACGCGTCTTAAGCACCGCGGATCTTGAAGCCATTGATTTGCCTCTTCAAGAGGTACTATGAACGGTTTTCCATTTGATGAAAACCACGAATAGTACTCTGAATTAAAGTCAAAATCATCGGCTTGAATTGGACTCAAATTGGCATCTCAATGCCTCCGTCTTTCCCGCCACATTTGGATGAACTCCGCTTGCTTTGCAATCCAATTCTCATTGAATCGACCTCTATGAACAATATGAATTTGTTGAGGTAGAGCTCTAGGAATGGGTTGATGGTAGTTAAATTTCCGCAACACGCTGTCAGCGCAATGAAACTCAACAATAGAAAAATATATCAAAGGCACAACCGCACCCCAGATTGATGAAATTTGCCGAAAATTTAGCGGTATAATGTCCCAGATTGTGTTATTCACATACGGCTGCCAAAAGAACTGCAAAACACAATTATTAATATGCATACACAAACAAACAAACGTGTTACTTTAATAAATTACAAAGCCAAAAAATAAAATTACGATACTTGATCTTTCCCTATTGTTTGGATTTTTAGTCTTATTTCTCTGACAGTGTTGTGCACCACACTCGCATTTGTCATCCTATGTCTCCATCTGTCAAGATTTAAAACATATATTTCTAAGTCTTTGCAGAAAAAAAATTTAATCAATAAAATTAATATACAACTGTAATCACAATATTAGTACCTTCAAGCAAGCGGAAACTCCATCGGTACTTTTACAATTGGCGTTAGATAAGACAGTCTATACCATGCCCAGGACTGCAATAAGATTTGGCATCCACCCATATCTGTTAACTTTCTCGAACCAGACATTATTGAAACTCTGCACATTTCATAGTACAGGAATGCCAATATTGCAGATCCCCAACTGTATGTAGAAGTTGTGTCAAAATTTTCCAAGAACGGCAGATACTGAGTGTGAACCATATTACCAGATGTATCTGGCATCAATACCCCGCCAATAAGTTGAAGTATATACGCTCGATTTGCACACTCAAGTTCTCGGTCATCAGATTCATCTGTTAATGTAAATTCCCGCTGCAACCAAAAAATTTTGATACGAAGACTGATAAGCTCTTAAATGTGACACTTTTTAATTGCTATTTTTCTAGTTTTTAGGATTTCTTGCTACCTAATCCATTTCATTCTGCTATATTTTATGCAAGGGGCCTAATTCTAGAAAACAACAGCAAAAGAGGGCATTTCTCTAGTCTTTTTATTATTCTGGTCATGACTGGCATCGTGGGCACGACACTGGGCACGACGCGTCTGACGTGGCAGTTGCGTGGAGACTTCTAGAAGCTTCTGGAACGTTCTGAGAGATCTTATCATCTTATCCGTTTAGATTTCTCGCATTTAAATTTCAAAACATTTGAATTGTTTTATCTTTTATTTATTATTTTAAATTTTCTTATCTTTTATCTTTGTAAATCCAAGCCTATAAATACCACTCCTTGGTAAAGGCTTAGGCACCAATCAAATTAGTTTTCATCTTTTTAGCTTTGAGAATTTTTTTTAGCTTTTCCTTTGTAAATAGTTTTTAGCTTTAATAAAAGTTCTTTTCCTTTATTTTTCCTTGTTCCATTTATTTTATGTTATTTAATTACTTTTCTAAAAACCAAGTTAAGTATGATAATTAATATCATGCTTAGCTAAATCTTTTAAGCCAAGAACCAGCCAAGTCAATTCGATTCGTGAGAATTGAACTTTGCTTAAATTCTTTTGGGAAATTATTTTTATCTTTCTGCTTAGATAGTTTGGCAATCGACCTTACTAAAAGTTTTTAACCGTTTTTCAAATCAAAAATGGCCCGTTGGTCTGAAATCGCTTAAAAACACAGTTGGGAGGAAGGATCGGCCTGTGGCAATTTTGACTTCCTATGAACACTCTTAGCGGCGGTCCGCTAAGGAAAGATAAAATCAGAAGCGATTCTTTTTAGACAATTTCTGAGTCGGGTTTTTCCTGCTTTTAATCTAAATATTTTAACAGCGATAGACGTGGTTGATTTATTTAAGAACCATCTTTCGAAGATAGACTTGGGAGGATTGGTTACTCAAGAGAGAAACAAGTTACGACGGGTTGGGCCTCGTAGACTGTAACCGACATGATCCCCAAAATAAAAATCTATTTCAGTGATCGAAAGAATTGAAGGAGCTGGTTCGAGGCTATTTTGCATTCTTGAATTTTCTTTATTATTATCTGCACTTTATTTATTTTCTTGCTCAACATTTCAAACATCCCCCATTTTCCTTTTAACGCCTACTTGCAGATATTCCTGGACAAAAAGGCTAACAGGATCAAGTCACTAAACTGAAAAATCTCCCTGTGGATCGACCCTCTTTCCCTATATCTACTTAATTTCTTTATTTTATTGTTAGTCGAAAGAGGTTAATTTATTTATTTATTTTGACGGGTAAAACGACGCCTGTCAAAATTGGCGCCGTTGCCGAGGAGATTTATTTACGGTATATTGACTGATTTCGTTTTTTTATGAACAGGAATAGACAATTTGCGGATCTCGATGATGTAAATATAGGCGAAATCATTTAACAAAAAATTAGCACAGGTCTTCGAGCTAAACGACGTTAAACAAAGCGTTAAATGGGAGGCAACCCATTCTTTTCATTTTCGTTAATTTTAATTTCCTTTCTTTTTATATTTTATTTATTTTCCTTTATTTTTCTTTTTCTAATTACCTTAATAATTTTTATGCAGGATTTTTCTTTTCACACAGCAAGCACAATTCAAGCCTAAGCTGAAGTGCACCGTTTCATTAAAATCGGTGCATTTTAGCACACCCAAATGATCCGGTGCACTTTAGCCATGCCCTTACACCCGTCATATTTTTTCCCTCTTCCTCCCTTTCTTTTCTTTCTTTCCCGCAAACCACCAAACCCTAAAAGCACAATACACCCAGCCACAAAACTCACTCAGCCGCAATTCACCATTCCTCCTCCCTACCGTGGTGGCCGACGACTAACAACCATTCGACGGGTGCCCAACGAAAATGTCGAATCGCCCTTCGCTGCACCTTCTCCAGCACCGTTGTCAGCCGCCGTTCAAGGCTTTCCACCACCGCTAGCCCATGCAACTCCCACCTTGCTCCTCCTCCTCGTTCACCGTCTCCCTCATTCCACTCTATGCCAATGGTGGACTCAATTTCATCACTCACGGGGAGTATCTTTTACCCTTATTTGTTCCTCATTTTCTTTATTTTTATTTTAAATTGGGGCAATTCATTTAAGTGAGGGGGAGGGTAGCAAAACCACTTGTCTTGCTTGTTTGATATATGTTTGACTTTGGTTTAACTTTGAGATGAAAATTTTCTTGCCATTGCTTGATATCCAGCATGTTATAATTGTGATAGTGCATAGAAATACTTGAATGATGACATTTTGATAATCAAATAGCTTGAGTATAATGATAGTTTGACATCTCCTTTCAATTTGCCTTGATTGTGATAATTGGATTTCTCACCTAGCTTAATCAACTTAGCCCAATTTTGTGAGACTTTGAGCCTTGAGCATGCATTCTTTATGCTCGTTTTTTCTTGCTTGAGAGTGTCATCTTGAATTTAGGAATCTAGAACTTGTGGCTTGTATACGATTTGAGACTACACTAGAATGAGGTGCTTTAAGATGATTTAGGCATTAGGATTTTCTCTCTTTCATTAAAACTTACCTTTCGTTTAGTGAACCCTCTTGAAACCTTATATCCATTTTTTTTTGCTTAACCCTCAACCAAACTTTTTTGATTGATCAAATGCTAGAAACTGTGTTACTAGACAAATAAGGGGTTGAAATTTGAATAAGGGCAGAATTTTTCCGAAAAAAATGAAAAAAAAACAGAATTAAAGGAAGCAATTGCTTCGAAAGAAAAAAAAAACAGTTTCGAAAAACCGAAAAGAAAAAGGAAAAAACAACTTGTTGTTTGCTTGCCCACTTTTAAGATCCTCTTTTGTCTTCACTGTTCATCATATCTTGCATTGATCATCTTTCTTTGTTTATTTTCTTTACATCTTTTTTCTAAACCCGCATTACACCTTGAATAAAAGACCTAATGATTTTTGCACCTCGATTCTAATAAGTAGTAGAGAATTGAACTTGTTACAAGCCTATGGAAACCTTTGTTCATGCATGACTTAGAGTGCTTTTGCTTCACATTTACCTTTAAACACTTTGAGTGCTCTTGAGTGTACCTTGGTGAGGATTAAGACTAGGTTAGGATTTGATTACTACTTGATAGGCAATTGAAGGGTTGAAAGGCTATTCTTTTCTTCTATCCACTTGGTTTGATTTGTGTCTCTTTCATGATATTTCTTTTGCACTATAACTCTTATATTTATGCTTGATACTTGTGATGGCTTGAAGAATGCATTTTTGGGTTAATATCTTTTTCGGACATACTTGAGGACAAGTGAGGGGGAATTTGATAAGCTCTTAAATGTGACACTTTTTAATTGCTATTTTTCTAGTTTTTAGGATTTCTTGCTACCTAATCCATTTCATTCTGCTATATTTTATGCAAGGGACCTAATTCTAGAAAACAACACAAAAAGAGGGCATTTCTCCAGTCTTTTTATTATTCTGGTCATGACTGGCATCGTGGGCACGACACTGGGCACGACGCGTCTGACGTGGCGGTTGTGTGGCGACTTCTAGAAGCTTCTGGAACGTTCTGAGAGATCTTATCAGCTTATCCGTTTAGATTTCCTGCATTTAAATTTCAAAACATTTGAATTGTTTTATCTTTACTTTATTATTTTAAATTTTCTTATATTTTATCTTTGTAAATCCAAGCCTATAAATACCACTCCTTGGTAAAGGCTTAGGCATCAATCATTTTAGTTTTCATCTTCTTAGCTTGAGTTTTTTAGCTTTTCCTTTGTAAATAGTTTTTAGCTTTAATAAAAGTTCTTTTCCTTTATTTTCCTTGTTCCATTTATTTTATGCTATTTAATTACTTTTCTAAAAACCAAGTTAAGTATGATAATTAATATCATGCTTAGCTAAATCTTTTAAGCCAAGAACCATCCAAGTCAATTCGATTCGTGAGAATTGAACTTTGCTTAAATTCTTTTGGGAAATCATTTTTATCTTTCTGCTTAGATAGTTTTGCAATCGGCCTTACTAAAAGTTTTTAACCGTTTTTCAAATAAAAAAAGGCCCGTTGGTATGAAATCGCTTAAAAACACAGTTGGGAGGAAGGATCGGCCTGTGGCAATTTCAACTTCCTATGAACACTCTTAGCGGCGGTCCGTTAAGGAAAGATAAAATCAGAAGCGATTCTTTTTAGACAATTTCTGAGTCGGGTTTTTTTCTGCTTTTAATCTAAATATTTTAATGGCGATAGACGTGGTTGATTTATTTAAGAACCATCTTTCGAAGATAGACTTGAGAGGATTGGGTACTCGAGAGAGAAACAAGTTACGACGGGTTGGGCCTCGTAGACTGTAACCGACATGATCCCCAAAATAAAAATCTATTTCAGTGATCGAAAGAATTGAAGGAGCTAGTTCGAGGCTATTTTGCATTCTTGAATTTTCTTTATTATTATCCGCACTTTATTTATTTTCTTGCTCAACATTTCAAACATCCCCCCCTTTTTCCTTTTAACGCCTACTTGCAGATATTCCTGGACAAAAAGGCTAACAGGATCAAGTCACTAAACTGAAAAATCTCCCTGTGGATCGACCCTCTTTCCCTATATCTACCTAATTTCTTTATTTTATTGTTAGTCGAAAGAGGTTAATTTATTTATTTTTTTTGACGGGTAAAACGACACTTGTCAAAGACCGTCCACACAATCTGGAGGAGGTATTTTGTCCAGATACTGCAGACAAAGGTCATCTGCTATACGTGAATTATGTCTGACCAACGGCTTCCCATTTTTTGGGACACCAAGTTGTAGTGCTACATCCTCCAGAGTTATTGTGCATTCACCAAATGGAAAATGAAATGTGTGTGTCTCTGGTCTCCACCGTTCAATCAATGCGGTAATAAAGCCAGAGATAATTTTAAATCCACGAAGAAATAAAGCATTAAAAAAACCTGAATGTTGCAGAAAATAAACTATGTGTTCATCAGGTTCCTTAATCTTCAGTCCTCAACGCCGGATAGTATGCTCCACACCCTATAATTATAATAAAAACCGTAAATAAAGAATTTTTAAATCCAAAATTATAGTAATAAATAAAAATTATACGATCCTAACTTACCCCATGTTCGTGAATATGAGAGGAAATGTGCTCGTGGTCACGGTACAACAAAGCTCCTTCAGATTCCATTTGTGCTAAAACTCTCTAAAATTTTCAACAACAAAAATTTTTTCTTCTCATTTCTCAAGTTGCAAAACTACACAGCATCTTTCGAATATTTATAAGGAAAAATGACATGAAGCAAAAAAAAAGTGGGTGTGACCACGCCATAAGGACATGGCGAGGTCACCTTTAATCACGTGGAAGCAGGCTGGCAGTGGGAGCGGGCTAGGAAGCAAGCTGCCATGCATGCATGCATACAACTTTATTTACATGGGCATGTGACCACACCATAAGCACATGGCGAGGGCACCTTTAAGGTGTCCGGTTCGGTAGGGGCGCAGGGGTAGGGGGCAGGGGTAGGGGGCAGTGGTAGGTTTGTTTGATATATGGTTTAGGGTTTAGGATAAATTTAATATATTTTATATAGTGTTTGATATAAGGATAAATTTAATATATTTGATATAGGGTTTAAGGTTTAGGATAAATTTAATAAATTTGATATATTTGATATAAGGTTTATGGTTTAGGATAAATTTAATAAATTTGATATATTTGATATAGGGTTTAGGGTTTAGGATAAATTTGATATATTTGATATAGGGTTTGATATATGGTTTAGGGTTTAGGATAAATTTAATAAATTTGATATATTTGATATAGGGTTTAGGATAAATTTAATAAATTTGATATATTTATTTATTAAAATAAATTTATTAAAATAAATTTGATATATTAAAACTATAATAAAATTACGAGCCTCTACACAAACTGGTATATTTGATTCGAATAAAATTACGAATTTATTAAAATAAATTTGATATATTAAAACTATAATAAAATTACGAGCCTCTACACAAACTGATATATTTGATTCGAATAAAATTACAAATTTATTAAAATAAATTTCATATATTAAAACTATAATAAAATTACGAGCCTCTACACAAACTGATATATTTGATTCGAATAAAATTACGAATTTATTAAAATAAATTTGATATATTAAAACTATAATAAAATTACGAGCCTCTACACAAACTGATATATTTGATTCGAAAAAAATTACAAATTTATTAAAATAAATTTGATATAAACCAAACCCTAAGCCATAAACTAAACCATAAACCATAAACTAAACTCTAAACACTAAACCCTAAACTATAATCAAACCCTAAACCATAAAACCATAAAATCATAAACCCTATACAAGCTACCCCCTAAACTAACCTACCCTAAAACAGAAATGATGGCTCATGCATGACATGCATGCAGGCTGACACGTTAAAAAAGTGACCTTGCCATGTCCTTATGGCGAGGTGGTGTTGAGATTTTTTTCGTCTATATATGACATGCATGCATGCAGGCTGTGTATTGAGAAGGGAGAAGATAAATTTTTTGTTGTTGAAAATTTGAGAGAGTTTTAACCTGTTGTTAAAGATTCCGTTCGTATTTTTTGAAGATAAATTCGAAGACGGTTTAAGATTGTTGGAGCATATTGTTCTGTTCGATTCCTTCAAATCAGGTAACTTTTATATTTTCGGTTTTGTAATTCGTTTTCCGTTTATTATTTTTAAAGTTTTAATACGAAAATCAAATTTTACAGAGAATGAGTTCATCAACAAATTGTGACACCGAACCCTTAGTCGGTCGTTTTGGCGAATCCCTTGTAGACTTCAGTGATGATGAAGAAAATATTGTTCCTATAGAAGATGACGACGTAGAGTTACTCGACAGAGATTATGTTGAGGCTATTGTGGCAGATGTGTCAATAGGCAACGATATTGATGTTGAAGATGATGTTTGGGCCGCGGCTGTTGCTAAGCTCGGGTTGGGAAATAACCAGCCAGTTTGGGGTTATGTTCAACCAGAGCCCCAACAAGCGCAACCAATTTATCCAGCCTATAAAGCTCCAGCAGCTCGTATGTATGAGGTCGACTATTTTGCAATGCATGATGCTGAACATCAAGCTCATGTGTTTGGTTCTTCATCGCATTCCGAGTTTGGAGAATTGGTATTGAGAGCTGAATTTGACAAAAAAGAAGCTGCCCAGTTGGCAATTCAAGAGCACTGCGTCAAACGCCATACATCATGTCTTGTTAATGAGTCCAATAAAAATACCTATTGTGTAAGGTGTATACATTGGAAGAGCAACTGTCTTTGGTGGGTAAGAGCTTCATACAAGAAGAGGACTGACAACTGGGTGGTGACACGGTTCATTGATGAGCACACTTGTTTGAATAGACTTTTATCCCAAGATCACATTAATTTAAACTCTGATCTAATTTGTACTTACACTAAGGGATTGGTGGAACAGTACCCAAGAATTTCAATTGCAGTCTTGGTGGCATCAATCCGGAGTCAGCTTGGATATAGTCCATCTTACTACAAGGCGTGGATGGAAAAGCAGAAGGCGATGGCGCAAGTGTATGGTGATTGAGATAGATCATACAATGAGCTACCAGCGCTTTTACGAGCAATGCAAATATTCATCTCAGAAACCAAGGTGGAATACGAAACAAAGGTCGCGGCCAACGCACAAGGCGAAATACTCCGTGGTAAAAGAATACTTAGTAAGTTGTTTTGGGCGTTCAATGCGTGCATCGAAGGGTTCCCATTTTGTAAACACATGATTCAAGTGGATGGTACTTGGCTGTATGGGAAGTACATTCATATATTACTCGTGGTCGTTGCACAATATGGAGACAGTAATATATTCCCAATTGCCTTTGCCATTGTTGAAAAAGAAGACGCGGAAGGATGGGAATTTTTTTTGAAGCATCTACGCAACCATGTAGTGAAGGAAGATGGGATTTGCATGATTTCTGATAGGGGACTGCGTTGTTATCAGTAATTGACAGAGAAAACAGTTTATGGAAGCCTCCACATGCATATCCAGCCTATTGTGTCCGGCATATTGCGTCAAATGCGAAGACGCGTTTCGGAAACAATCAAATCCGAAGAGAGATTTTAGGAGCGGGTAAGTTGTTATTTGTTGTTTATAAAAAATAGTTAACGTAAATCTTTTAAACTGATCATGTTGACTTATTTAATTTCTTTTTAATAGGGTACGAACTAGTTCAACCAAAATTTGTCTCGAGGATAAACATGTTGCAGCGGTATAGTCCAGATGTTTTTGATTTTGCAAACGACATACCCAGAGAAAGATGGTCACAGGCATATGATGAAGGTCGGCGTTATGGCCATATGACAACGAACCTTGCAGAGGCTATAAACGCAGTGCTTAAAGGAACACGCCATCTCCCAATTGCAAGTATTGTGTGGGAGACTTATTTCAGATTGGGTAAAGTGTGGTCCGACAAAGGCCAGGAAGTGAACGCCCGGATAAACAACGGAAACAGTTGGTCTGAAACCCTACAAAATAAAATGCTCGAACTTCAAGCCAAAGCCACCTCTATGAGAGTCAAAACATTCGACCCACATGGTTATCAATTTTCGGTCGAAGCTAAGGTTCGAGGTGAGCACAAAATGTACACTATAAACCTTTCTCAGAGATGGTGTGATTGTGGTGCATTCCAAGCATTTAGATACCACTGCTCTCACGCACACGCCGCATGCTTGCATTTCCGTCTCGACCCTTACGAATTTGCGGATCAATGTTATAAGCTGGAGAATATCGCAAATATTTACAGAAATCCGTTTAACACGATCCCCAACCAAGACTATTGGCCGGTAGAGCCAATATACGAAGAATGGTTACCAAATCCAGCGCTTCATAGAAATTTGAAGGGTCGACGGCAGTCCACTCAAATTCATACGAATATGGATGATACGGAGCATAATAGAGAGGGGGAGTTCTAGTTAAGCATTGTACTCTTTGTAGGGCGTCGGGTCATAATAGAACCAAATGTCTGAACAAACACAATCTTTCAAACTATCATGTCGGACCATCAAACTAATGTAATTTGCAATTTGTGTTAATGCAAGTACTTTTTTTATCTCCTTCAATTTTGCAATTTGTGTTTACGTAATTTATTTTACAGAAAAATGAATATTTGATTATTCGAACTAAGCCTTCCTTTTTTACAGTTCATAATTGAACTAAAATAATTACTTAACCTTTACTTTTTTACAGTTCATATTCGAACTAATGTAAAATCATTAACATTTCCTTTTTTTTACAATTCATATTCGAATGAAAAAATATTCGAACTATTGACTGGTATTTAAATTGAATCGATTTAAACAATTAATTCAATTCAATTCCTATCTAAATGATTTTTAAATGTTTTTTTTTTAATTTTGAAACACGTGAAATGAAAAAAAATCAAAACCTAAAAAAAATTCAAATTTTATCCTCGAAATACCCCGACAAATATTAATCATTAAAGAAAGACCATGAACTTCATTTCGCATGAGTGGTGACTACATCATTATAATATGTAAACTTTCATTTCATGTGATATTCTTTGACAATTAAAAAGTATTATATGCATAGAATTTAGTGAGCGTTGTAGTAAAAATCGGATGATATTTATTTTAGAATATACGAGTTTAAATTTTGGTTATAAAATATATATGTATTATTAATATACGAGTTTAAATTTTGTCTATAAAATATATATGTATTGTTAAAAGATTAAGAATATGTATAAACAAATAATACGCTATAATCATCATCTTTAGACTATTATAAAATATATTATGTATGTAATAACTAAAAAAATAAAAAAAGTAAGTGAAAGATGAAATGTGGGGAAAATCACGTGAACCAAAATTGGTGGTCAAGCTTAGGCTGAATTAGGGTTGGTAAAAAAACTATATTCGATGAGTTTTGATCCGATAGAATTTAATAATATCAATTTTTAATAAAATAAGGGTTTTAGGTCGATTTTGAGTTTAAATAAACCTGCACTAATCCAACCCGAGAAAATTATATAAATATTTTTATATAATTTTAGTTTGAATATTGATAAAAAAATAAATTAAAAATTAACATATACAATATTAGGCCAATATTAGGGTTATATTATTAAATAAATTAGTTGTTCATTTTTATTTTCGCAAAAAAAAATTAAATTGAAAAAAAAAGTTAAATGAAAATTCATGATTGAATTTTTTAATTCAAATCAAATTATATTAAATTTATATTAGATTCGAATTAACGTAAAAATAGATCCGCCCGAAAATTACCTCTAAATCGCAAATGAGCCTCGAACCCTAATCTACACAAATCTGAAACCATAAACAATCCTAAACATTTACCTAACCCCTAAACCATATTAACCATGCTTGAACATCATGCAGGTTACGTAATGTGCATGACCCATGTGACCTCGCCATAAGGAGGTGGCGAGGTCACCCTTCCCTCAACAACACCAGCCACCAACCAGGATTTGAGCCGAGCAGCCGGCCAGAAGGGAGCCACCAAGCACCTCGCCATAAGGAGGTGGCGAGGTTGGCCATAAGAGTGACCACGCCATAAGGAGGTGGCGTAATCCTGTAGATTTTAGCATAGATCCTAAAATTTCTCCCAAACTGCCCTAGATCCCTAATTAATAATCCATTTTGAATTATTAACCAAATTAACCCAGATTTCCATCCTAAATAAATTTCTTCAAAATCCGTTCTAAACTATTGCAGGTGATTTAATAACCACCTAACTTTTTTCATAAATACTTTTATCATTTTTTTTCTTTCTAAAGTCTTCTAAATTTGTGAATTTTCTATCATTATAACTTTCCAATATACATATATTTTGCATCACGTTTACTTTTAATTGTCTTTCTTGTATATATTTTTACCTTTATGTAGCTTTTCCAATAAGTTCAGGGTAGTTCTGAATTTTATATTTTTTTGTCGATACTTGGCATATTTCTGTCAAGACAGAGTTATTTGAATCGTGTGCTAATGTCTGCAGATAAATAGAAGAAAATGAGGTGTCTTTATTATATAACAGCCAAGAACAACTATTCATAAGAAATCTCGGGACCAAAAAAGATTGTACGGCCTTCACGGGTACAACTAATATGAGAGCCACGCGGTGCATATAGGGATGTAAAAACAAGTCAGAACCTGGTAACCTGACTGAAACCTACCCGAGTCAGAACTTGATTTGACCTGATTTTTTTTTACCCGAACCCGATCTGCAACCGACTGTTGTTGATCCGAACCCGAATTTGACCTGTTACTGTAGCAACCGAACCCGATCTGTATCCGACTGAAAACGACCCGAACCCGAATTGGACCTGTTAATTTGGACCTGAAACCCGACCTGCGTCCGACTGAAAAGAACCCGAACCCGAAGCCGACCTGGCAAATAACCGAAATTACCCGACTGAATTGACCTGATATCCGATTTTACCCGACCTGAAATGGACCCGACCTGAAATGGACCCGACCTGAAATGGACCCGACTGAAATGGACCCGACCTGCTTTTGAACCCGACCTGTTAAGTGACCCGACCTGTTCTTGACCTGAGATGAAATTAACCCGAAACCTATGACATGATGAATTAAAAAATTTATAAAAGTTCATATATCATATACATATATAATGTATATACATATACACTTACATATATTGATATAGGTGATGTATATGCGCGCATACATATATATATATATATATATATATATATATATATATATATATATATATATATATATATATATATATTAAGTACTAAAGTTTAAAAAAAGAATAAATAATTGATAATTTATGAAAATAAAAAATTAAATGAAGAGTTGTTTTTAATTTTAAAGTTTATTCATTAACTTGAATAAAATTGTAAATTTACAAATTATAAAAAATTAAATAACAATTGTAAACTTATTTGTAGTTCATAAAATTTACGAAAGTTATAACATATATATGTAGTTCAAAAATTTACAAGTCTAAAATTTTAGAAGTCTACAATTTTATTTTTTTATACTTAGTTAACAGATTCTTTAAGATTGTAAAACTTAGTGAAATTATAACACTTATGTATAACATTTATAATTGAAAAATGACTAAGTAAATTTAGAAATTATAAAAAAATTGAAAGTCTACATCTTTAATATGTAATATTTTATACTTAACAGATTCAAGTTATAAAAATTGTAAGTCATCCTACAACTTTTGCAGTTCAAAACGGATAAGATTATAAAGTATATGATTTTACATAAGTAGAACAAATTAAGTAATTGTTGTCTTAAGTTACAAAATGTAGAATTAAGTTAAGATATAAAAAAATTCATACACTTAAGTAAATAAATTAACAGATATAAAATAAAAATAACTAGAATATCAGATTATCAATACTTTATTACTTAAGAAAATATCATTACAGAATGTAAAAAAATACAAGATAAAAATTTACTTATAATTTTACAAACCGAATGTCACAAAATACAAGTTTGTAATAAAATTAGCCCTCAGATCTTATAGCAAAGCTAAAAGCACTTTGCTACCAGATAATTCTTCATCGGGCTATCTCATCTAAATGCTACCAACAGCTAATTATGGGTAACTGGTAAGAAACCAACATAATTATGGGCAACACTAAGATAAGAGAGGAACAGCAAGCTACCAGTAACCAACAACAACACCAAGCCATTAACAGCAGCAGCAAACAGCATCACCAACTCACAAACAACAGCAGCATTCAGCTAAGAAGCAAGAAAAAAACAGAATCAGATGCAACATCAGATGCAAAACAAAACACTAAGTCAAATTAAAGAAACAGAAACAAGAATTATACCTCACTTAACAAGAAACACTAAGTCAAATTAAAGAAATAGAAACAAGGATTATACCTCACTTAACGAGAAGGATTATACCTCACTTAACAAGAAGGATTATACCTCACTTAACATCAGATGCAACATACACATCAGATACTTCTACATTGAAGTGCTTCCTGCAAAACAAAACAAAGTCAGTAACTGAATATAAAAATAAAACAAGAATTGAAAAAACAGAAAAAGGATTATACCTTAACCTTGAAGTGGATCTTCAACAGACACATCCGAGACTGAGGCATCCTTCCCAACAGCAAGAAATTCTCCATCCCTTTCTTCAGGCTCAAAACCATACAACCAATTTCTGGTTGTTACAAACACTTCTACATTTTTAGGCAAAAGCCTAGCCCTCAACTTGTTCAATATTCGACCTCCCATACTAAATGAGGATTCAGAAGCTACAGAGGTGATTGGAATGGCTAACACATCTCTAGCCATGAGTGAAAGCACTGGAAAAGACACAGATTGTGTTTTCCAATACTCTAAAATATCGAACTCAGCATCTGATGTGCGAGGGAGAAGGGGCAAAGAAATGTAGGAGTCAACATCGGACTTACCACTCCTAGAAGCTGCCAAATTGGCATCAAAGTTCTGCATTAAATAAAAAAAATTAGTAAACTGTAAATGAAAAAAATTAACTATAAAAACAGAAGCTAAAAGATAAACTGACCTGAAAGAGATTAGATTTTTTGAATGTCCTAGGGCGACCAGAACTTGACAGACTTGAAGAATGAGTAGAGTTACTTTGGACAGAAGAATTATTAGAAGAAGTACGTGCAGATCTTGAATAATAAATATACATACTCACAAACTCATTATAAACAACACTTACCCTCCTTTCAACCTCATCCTCAACATAGAGGACACCATACAACTCCTTCAGAAGTTGTAACTTATACCGAGGATCAAGTAAAACAGCAAAAGACAGAATAGTTGAATGATCAGACCAGTATTTCTCATACAAATCAAGCATAGGACCAGCCATTGCAGAGATGCCCTCACATGGATCATTGTGAGCATCACATAAAAGTTTCTCAATGGCAACAACATTAGCCAAGTACAAATTAGCAGTAGGATACTTGGATCCTGAGAACAGAGTTGAAATTTCAAAGAAGGGCTCAAGGAAATCACAAATTAATTGAGCAGTTTTCCACTCAACATCAGAGATTACATCCAAACCATTTTCCCTATTAACAAACAAGTTAATAGCATGTTTAGCTTCTAGTGCCCTACGAAGCATCAGGTAAGTAGAGTTCCATCGAGTAGGAACATCCAAGACCAACTTACCAGAAAAATCAGAACCACAGTCATTAATAGCAGAATCAAAGGAACAGAGTCTAGAATCAGAAGAATCTATAAATTTAACAATCTCACGCAATTTAACAACAGATGAGTCGATTACCTTCAAGCCCCTTTGAACTATCAAGTTCAGGATATGGGCAGCACACCTTATATGAAAAAACTTACCATTGCATGGCAGAGGAGAAATTGCATGCAAATCATCTTTCAGACGCCTCACCATTCTTTCATTTGCAGAAGCATTATCAAGAGTCATTGTAAAAGCTCTCTTCTCAAGACCCCATTCAGTTAACATATTTTTAACAAACTTGTAAATAGACTCACCATCATGGGGAGGGGGGAAACGACGAAAATTTAAAATCTTAGACTGAAGTTTCCAGTTATTATCAACATAATGTGCAGTCAGTGCAAAGTAAGAACGTGAAGTGCAAGCAGACCAGCCATCACATGTAAAACAGATACGACTCGGAACAGATTGCATTGAATCAAAAAGCAATTTCTTATACATCTCATGCTTTAACATGCAAGCCTTAGTAATAGAGTACCTTGAAATATCTTTCACATTAGGATTTAAATAATTATGCAAAACCCTAAGTTTATCATGCTCAACAACACTCAAAGCATAACCATGACAAAGAATTGCTTCAGCAAACAGTTCACAATATCTTTTCTGATCAAAAGCAGCTTCTGAACTACTATTGGGATTAGTAGCAAGAAACTCCTTATAAGCATCACATTTTCAGTATGTCTTTTCGGATTAGAAGTACCAATATAAGAGTCAGCTTTATACCTTTTCTTTTTGCAGTACTTACATTCTGCAAAAAGCCCTTCTGGAAGCTTGATGAATGTGTAATGATCCCAAACAGGGGATGTTCTTCTCCCAATGTCCCCTCCAGCTGAAGCTGTAGACTTCCTCTTGGAGGTACGAACTGTCTCAGACAGTTGATCATTTGCACCCTCTTCTAGCAAAAACATACAAAAAAAGAGTCAGAAATATACAAAATATAAGTTAAAAAAAATCATAATGAACAAGGATTAATAAATTACCTTGAGACAATATAATTTGGTCATTTAGATTTCTTTCTCCAGGAAAGTCCAACTCATAAGAGAATGAATTCATAGCTGTCACAAAACTGAAAAAGTGCAAATCAGAGAACCAAAAATAAAAAAAATACAAAAACATATATACAGACATCCATAAACAAAGAAAAATTTCTAATGGTTTCAGTTTAACCCTTGTACGTGGCGTTGTTACACCTATCCACAGGGACAAAATTTAAAATCCCCCTTTGGCACCAGTAGCACCGCAGGTCAGGTAGTCCAGTCGATATACTCAGGTTAAACCAACGAAACCCTAAAGACTCGGACCATACATATGCATACATGCATAAAGATATAACACGCAGAAAACAGATATAACATGCAATAAAAAGATCTCAGATAACATGCAAACTGATATAACATCCAAAAACAGATCTCAGAAAACAATCATACATATAAACAAACAGAAACATAAATATAGAAACATGCATAAAAACATACATGATACAATAAACAGACTCGGACCATACATATAAATACATGCATAAAAATAAAAGCATAGAAACTGACATGCATAAATACAAACTGACAGAAACATACATGATACAGATCTCAGATAACATGCAATAAACAGATCTCAGATAACATGCAATAAACAGATCTCAGATAACATGCAATAAACAGATCTCAGATAACATGCAATAAACAGATCTCAGATAACATGCAAACTGATATAACATCCAAAAACAGATCTCAGAAAACAATCATACATATAAACAAACAGATCTCAGAAAATAATCATACATATAAACAAACAGAAAGAAACATGCAAAAGGAGATATACAACCTTCCAGCTTGATGAACAGACCGGCACGCAACAGGAACAGAAGAAAGAAGCCAGAAACGATTCTGAGAAAAAAGGAAAATAGTAAGAATCTGAAAATCAAACAAAAAAATAAATAGAAGAAAAAGAATATATAACTTACACGAATAGATCTGGGAAAATGAAAAGGCATAGAACAGCTCTCGGAAAATGAAAAGACAGAGAAGAACAGATCTCAGAATCTGAAGAGGTAAGATGAGAATACGAAAGGATGTTGGGATTAGATGTTAGGGTTTGGGGATTAGATGTTTAGGGTTTAGGGTTTAGATGTCAGGGTTTCAGATTTAGGGTTAGGGTTTTGGGATTAAGGGTGTAGAGGTTAGGGTTTTAGATCTAGGGTTAGGGTTAAGAATAAATTAGGGTTTAGGGTAAAACAGAAATGATTTTGGGTTTTGGGTTTAGAAGGATTGAAGATAGAAATTCTCAAGAACACGAGGTTGTTCTTGAGAAAAGAAGGGGGTTTGATCGAAGAAAAACAGGTTTAAGGAAGAAATTTGTGTTTATAGAAGATCTGGGAGGAAATTTTGGAAGAACATGGAAGAACACGAGGTTGTTCTTGAGAAAAGAAGGGGGTTTGATCGAAGAAAAACATGTTTAAGGAAGAAATTTGTGTTTATAGAAGATCTGGGAGGAAATTTTGGAAGAACTTGGGAAGAACACGAGCTTTTGATCGAAAGAAATGAGGAAAATCTGGGATTATGGTGTTTGTGGATGAGAGAGATTTTGAGACGATATTTCGGCAGCATAACAGAAGGGAGAAAGGAGCAAATTTGGCTGAGGGGTGAGGGTCTATTTATAGGGCTCGAGCCGGGTCGGAGGATCTGCGCACTTTGAAACGGGTTCTTCGGGTTTTGCTCCGCAAGCACTCCTTCTTTGATTTCTTTCAATTTCGTCCTTTTTGTTTTGAAATTGAGCCTAAATCTTTGATTATTTTTCAATTGCATCCTTAATTCAGTTTTAACTTTTAAAGTTTAGGGTTATGGTTTTAATTTAGGGTTTGTGGTTTTAATTTAGGGTATAAATTAAGGGTTACTGATTTGTTTATGGCTAATATATTTTATTTAGTTTTTTTAGGGTTAATATGTTACTTTAGGGTATAAATTAAGGGTTTTGGGTTTTTCGTTTAATGTTAATGTGGTTTAGGGTTTATGATCTTTAACTAGGGTTTTAATTTAAATGTATAGGGTTGAAGGGTTTTAGATTTTAGTAATTAATTTTTAGTTTTAATATTTGTAGGTTTTGATTTAGGGTTTAGGGTTTCATGAAGCAATGTACTTCGATCCTTTAGTTTTAATGTTTATGGTTTAGTGTTAGGGTCTAGTGTATTGTGCTTAGGGTTTAATGTCACGATAACAAGTGACTTAGGGTTTTGATTTTATGAGTTTCAATTTAGTGTTTAAGTTTTAGGGTTTAGGGTTATCATTAGGGTTTTGAACCTTAACCCTAAGCCCTAAACCCTGAACCCTAAACCCTGAACCATAGGGATTAAACACTAAACCCTTAGATCCTTACCCTAAACCCTAAGCCCTAAAGTATGTAAGTATTTATGCATTTAGGGTTTACGTTAGTATAATGAACTAAGGTTAGTTCGAGTGATTAGTTTGTAAGGTTTAGGGTTTAGTGTTAGGGTCTACTGGTCTAGGGTATAGTGCTTAGGGTCTAGTGTATAGTGCTTAGGGTTTAATGTTACGATAACAAGTGACTTAGGGTTTTGATTTTATAAGTTTCAATTTAGGGTTTAAGCTTTAGGGTATATGGTTATCACTAGGGTTTTAAACCCTAAACCCTAAACCCTAAACCCTAAACCCTAATGTATATAAGTATGTACATATGTACATATTAATACATGAATCTCAAACCTCAAACCCTAAACCTCAAACCCTAAACCCTAAAGCTATATACACTACAACACAACCCCTAATGTATGTAAGTATGTACATGTGTACACATTAATCTCAAACCTCAAACCCTAAACCCTAAACCATAAACCCTAAACCCTAAAACCTAAACCCTAACCTACATACACTACAACACAGCCCCTAATGTATGTAAGTATGTACATGTGTACACATTAATCTCAAACCTCAAACCCTAAACACTAAACCCTAAACCCTAACCCTAAACCCTAACCTACATACACTACAACACAACCCCTAATGTATGTAAGTATGTACATGTGTACACATTAATCTCAAACCTCAAACCCTAAACCCTAAACCATAAACCATAAACCCTAAACCCTAAACCCTAAAGCTATATACACTACAACACAACCCCTAATGTATGTAAGTATGTACATGTGTACACATTAATCTCAAACCTCAAACCCTAAACCCTAAACCCTAAACCCTAAACCCTAACCTACATACACTACAACACAACCCCTAATGTATGTAAGTATGTACATGTGTACACATTAATCACAAACCTCAAACCCTAAACCCTAAACCCTAAACCCTAACCTACATACACTACAACACAACCCTTAATGTATGTAAGTATGTACATGTATACATATTAATACATGAATCTCAAACCTCAAACCCTAAACCCTAAACCCTAAACCCTAAACCCTAAACCCTAAACCACAAACCCAACCATATTGTATATAAGTAATTAATTATATACGTGTGTACATATTAATGCATGAACGCTCAACACAAAACCCTAAACCCTAAACTTTATTTTTATTCTAAATTGACATATACTTATTGTTTTTTTTTTCATTACTCTAATTTTTATACTTTTAATTTGATATTTTTGTTTTTATTATAGTCCCTAAAACTTTATTTTTATTCCAAAATACCCATTTTCCTTATTTTTTTTTAATTTGTCTAATGTTTTATAATTTTAATTTGATATTAATGTTCATTATAATCTCTGAAATTTTATTTGTAATCCAAATTGACCCATTTTCTGTCCAAATCGACCCATTTTGATTCTTTTTTAATTACTCTAATGTTTTATAATTATAATTTGATATGACTTTAAATAATTAACTCAAAATTAACGACGATTGACGAAGGTCAACCTAAAGTCTATCAACTACTTATATGGTTGTACGACCGAACTCAAACTGAATACGAATTTCAATCACAAAAATACCCCGACCTGAATTACCCGACCTGAAGCTACCCGACCTGAAATTACCCGACCTGAAATGCACCCGACCTGAAATGCACCCGACCTGAAATGAACCCGACCTGAAATGAACCCGACCTGAAATAGACCCAACCTGAAACGAACCCGACCTGAAATGAACCCGACCTGAAACGAACCCGACCTGAAATGAACCCGAACTGAAATGGACCCGACCTGAAATGTATCCGTACCCGAATTAACCTGCCAATTATCTGCTTCGGACCCGACCCGTTCTAACCCGACCTGAAATGGACCCGACCTGAAATGGACCCGACCTGAAATGGACCCGACCTGGAATGGACCCGACCTGAAATGGACCCGCACCCGACCCGAGTCGAGTCAATTTTTTTTTTACCTGAAATGACCTGTATCCGATTTTACCCGACCTGACAGAACCCGACCTGAAACCTGACTGATTACCTGTTTTTACATCCCTAGGTGCATATATGAGCCAGACCATGTTAATAGTTGAGGTCATAGTTTGCCTGCTGCATCACAACAAATCCCCAAGAAAATGTACTAGACAATATCTGAAGGCACAGTCTGCTCGTACCATCAAGACAAAATGACTTGGTGGGACGGATCACAAAAGAGAGCCAACACTTGTTGCATTCCTATTGACGAGTTATTTCTTCCTCCTCCCCCTATATATAGAGCCCACTGTTCACAAGAAAAGATGGTCTCAACCAATAAAAAACATACATTTCATTAAAATTTTCCCTATCATCTTTTTACTAAGTAAATCTACAATTGTTAAAAAATTATTTTTTAATTTACAATAAATCTGAGTGAAGATTCACTCGGTAATAAAATGACATAAAAAATTAATGAAATGGATGTTTTTTATTGGTTGGAACCATGGATGACGTGACGAGTCGGGCCTATAGAATAATTTTTCGTTTTGGAGAGTTTTCTTACAAAAATTTTCAGATAAAATGGCTCTAGCCATGGAAGCTTAAAGAGCTTGGATGTACTGTGTAGAACGAAGCAACATGGCGGCTGAAAAGTCCACTAGATCGAGTAGTTGTAACAGTGGTTACCGCAAGGCTCGCCAATCCGAGTTTGTGCATTTGAGTACTCTTTTCCTCCTTCTACAATTCGATATCGACTTCGCCAATCCACGTATTAAAAATATGATGTACTCTTTTTTCTTTATTAAATTTTTGTCCTCAAATTTTTCTTTTCAAACAAAATTTTAACTAGACAAATATTTAGGACATCCAAGAAAGTGCTATGAGTAATATTTGTTTGGATGTTCTTTCACTTCATCTCTACAATCCTTTGGTCTTTCATCTTCTTACATATCTTCTTAGTATTTATAATTCTTGCCCCAGAAATAATGACATTGTAAAGTTTGTATATATAAACAATAAAGGTATAATGTCAAAAAATGCTCGTAATGTTTCATAAAATAATTATTTTTGTCCCCTTTTACCCTTAACATTTCATTTTGGGTTAAAATACCTTTTTGGATAAAAATCGTTAATTAACTAATGGTCAATGCGAGATGATGACGTGATATGTTGACTTCTCTTGGGACACTGGCGTGACACGTTACCACGTCAGCAATTTTTTAAATTAATTTTTCTATAAAAAATTGTAATAAAATTTTCATTTATTATTTTTAATTTATTTTAAAATTTTAAAAATAATAATTTATTTGAGTTATTTTAAAAAAATAAATTTTATTAATTATTTAAAATAAATTAAGTATGTTATTATTTATTATTTTAAAAAATAATAAATTAAATAAATTATTATTTATTATGTATAGGAAAATTTAAAAAGAAATATATAATTTATTTAGTTAAATATTTTTTTAAAAATAATAAATTTTTATTTATTTAATTTATTACTTTTTAAAATCGAAAATTATAATCTAAATTAAATAATATTTGTTATATTTAAAAATTAAATGTAACGCCCTGGGTTTAGGGGTCGGATGTTACTCGGATAAATCGGGTTCGAGTCGTGGGTTCGTTTTAAAATTTAACTAAGCTTTGGTTTAAATTAAAAAGGATTTGATTTCATTAAGGGCATGTTGGTAATTTTGAAAATAAGGAAAAGATGAGTAGAAGGGGATTTTAGAGACTTTTCTCTTCTTCTTCCTCCCTTCAAAAATTTCACGTCAAAAACCTCCCTTAACCCCTAAACACTATTTCATCAAATTTATTCATCATTTCAAGGGCTCTCTTCAAGGTAATTGTATTTTTTATGTCTCCTCATTATTTCCAACATTTCCATAGCATTAGTTTTCATGGAAATCATCTTTTAAATTTTTTGAAGATTTCAAGTTTTGAAGTAAAAGTATGAAACTTTAATGGATTTTCTTTTTGCTTTTGATATGTAGAGTTCATTTATGAGTTAACCAAGCCCTAAGGTTCATTATATCTTAAATTAGTGTTTTTTTATTAAGAATCCCGAAATAGGTTTTTCATGGGTGTTTTAAAGAGTCCAAACTTGTGTTTTTTGTGTGATTTTGTGAAAGGGAGTTGGGCTGGGGTTATAGTGATACTAGAAGGATGGTTTGAAGGTGTTTTGGGTGTTGGAATCAAAGGATTTCTGCTGGGTTGTTGGGGAGTACGAAAATAGGAATTTTAGGTATTGGCTTTGGGTTGAAATTGTGAGAATTTGGATTGTGGTAGTAGCTTATGGTTGTGGCAGTGGTTTATGGTGATTCGATTGAGTAATGTATTGCTTTTGTTTGGTTAGAATCAAAGGAAACCGTTGGAGAGGCTTCGGGCACGATTCCGGGAAATTTCGAGACTTGAGATCGGTGTTCGGCTTCCGTATGGGTTGCATCGGTGAGTGGAAATGTTTTGAACTTGTTTTGCTTTCGGGATGGGTTCTTGGGGGTTTGGGTGGAGCCTTGTGGGCTAACCTAAACCCAAGTGTAAGTTTACTAAACCTACCTTGATGGTTAAGTGATGTCGTGTGAGAAATTGTTGTGATATCATATGCATTGTGAATTGCTTTTACATTCGTTGTTGTGTGTAGTCGTTGTTGGTGTCGAGCCTCACGTTATGGTTATCATAACTACGGTGATGTGTGGTCCCACCGGTAGTGACTAGTAGAAGAGTAAGGTGATGTGTGGTCCCATCGGAAAACTACTAGACGAACGGTGATGTGTGGTCCCACCGTGTGTTTTGGTTGTGTATGTGCAACCCTATAGTTGTGTTGTTGAGATACCTTTCGTGCATTTAAATGGTTTATTTATCATTTAAGAAATGTGTTTTAAAAACTACATGATTGATGAGTTTTTAGAGCTTCGCTCACTAAGCTATCAAGCTTACGCTCTCATTTTCCAACATGCAGATCGTTAGAGTTCGGAAGGCAAGTGGGCAAGAGAGAAGCTTTTGGAGTTCTCGAGTAGCTCAAGTATGATTTAAGTAATTGTAATAATGCCTAGACATTGGGGGTATAGACTTGTATGGGGTTGGTGTTCAATGTTGAGTGTGTAAAAGTTCTATAATTTACCCCCCATTTAACCCATATTTCTGCTGTATTCAAGAATAATTCATTGCATCTAGGTTAGATTTCATTTATACATCACAAATATATCAAATGGCACAGTTTCTACTGAAATTGGTTGCTTTTGCAGGTAGCTGCTGTAGCAGATGGAGGGCAGTGGAGAAGCAGACGCTGGGCAGTGAAGAAGCAGAGTTGGAACTGGATGTGAAGACGAGGAGGACGATGCTGCCATGGCCGCTGCCGTGGCAGCCAAGGACGACAGCAACAGTGAAGGGAAGAAGCAAAGTGGGCCTCGACAGAAAGAGGAAATTAAGCCGGTCTGTCGTGGAACACCCTTATATTTTTCCAAGCCCTAGATCAGAATGAAGGCCAAGCCCAAAGTTCAAGGAAGAAACTCCAAGAAAGAAGGAAGGACGAATTAAAGATATATGCTCTGAAGATTTAGTCTTTAATAGAGTTGTACTTTAGTTTAAACTTGTATTCTTGCCTTATTAGAAAACTTGAACCCAAGGCCTATATAAAGGCATGTAATTCGACCTAGGGAATGACATCTTACTCTCTAGCCTTCTCTTCTAAACCCTAGTCGTTTTCCCCTCCTCATCATGTTCTAAACTTCCCCTAGGGCTAAGGGTTGAATTGTAAAGTAGTTGCAAGGATTGCATTTGTTTTAGGAATTTTTTTGTTCAATAAAATAGACTTCAAGTTTGCTTATTCTGGTTTTCAACATCTTGCAAGAGTATCGGGAGAGCATTGTGAGATTATACATTTACTTAATATCGGGAGAGTTAAGTATACGAAAGGAATAAGTACGGGTTCTCCAGTTTATGGTTGAACTATTTCGGACCTAGGGATAGGACGAGGTTAAGTGGCTAAGGAAGAATTCAACAACATCGGTGTTCATCCTTTGATTCACGCCGGGAGGTATCATCAAAGACGTGTTCATCGACAGACTTGGACCTAGGGATAGGCCAAGGCATAGCAGGGATTCTTGCCAAGCTTGAAGTACAGAGTTGTATGTTCGCTGCCGCGACTACCAACAGACCGCTGCCGCGACAGGTGCTGCCGCGACAGGCGCAACGACAGAACAGATATTCCTAGACTTTGCAACACCTACACTATTGAGCAATTCAATACCGGCCCATTCTCTTTATCCTGAATTCTTTACTCTTTTATTATCAGTATTCTTTATATTCTCGTGACAAACATTTAAACTATTTCTTTTTCCTCTCGTGCAGTAATCCAAGGTGAAGCTATTAGCCCAGTCCTTGTGGAGACGATATCTGATACTTACGTATCACTTTACTACTTGCGTCGTGTACACTTGCACTACATCGCGATAGACTCTTTTACACGCAACATTCAACTCCTTAGTTTGGTTTGTTGGTGTTCAAGCATGATTAGTTTGATGATACTATGAGTTTTGTATGAGCGTTTATAGACTCATGTATGCTTGGTTTTAACGTTGATGTTGCTTGAATGCTTTATGTTTTGAAGACCTATAGCCATGTTCCATGGATGCTTATATGTTTGTTTAAAGGCATGTGAAATCTTGTTATGAAAGGTCTATGTGTGTGTTTATTGCCTTTGAATGAAATGGTGAAGTCGTGTATGTTTTTATGCAAGTTTTCTACCTAAATGCCTATCTTGAGATGAATGCCATGTTTGTTCGGTTAAGTAGCCTAGCATGCTTAATCTTGGTTGCTAAATGGTGTATGAGTGTTGGTATGTTACTAGATGAGTCGTAAAATGCATCTAGGGTTGAGTCTTGGTCGGTTGCAGTGCAGGGCGTATCGGTACGCCCAAGGGCCATATCGATACAGTCATACACTTTGGGGCTCAGTTTAAGCCTAGCGTACCGGTACATGGGGGTGTATCGATACGCCAAAAGATCTCTGGAAATCTGAGATATTGACGAGATTTTAGCGTATCGGTACGAGTCTTAGATATATCGGTACGGTCTTTTATCGTTTGACCGTGAGAAGTTGACCGTTGAGGGCGTATCAGTACGGTCAATCAGTGTACTGATACGGTCTCCCTAGATTGACTTTGGGTAGTTGACCAAGTCAAGGCATATCGATACGGTCTCCTAGCGTATCGATACGGTCTGTTGTAAAGGCTAAAATGGGTTGTTGAATTGTTTGTTTTGATTGCTTCACATCGCTTCGTTGTCTTTCCGCTGTCGTATCTCGCATAGGATGTACGAATGCCTTTAGACAAGATAATGTTTAAAAGAAATTTTCTAGGGTTGCTAACCGAAGGGGAGCCTTATCGGGTTTCACTTCGGTTTTCCCCGTGTAACCTACTCGGACTGGTCAGTCGTCCAGACCGGAACGAGGGGGTTACATTTGGTGGTATCAGAGCCTGAGGTTTTTGAGACCTCTGGTAGGTAAGTGAGGTAAGTTTGATGTGTTATGTTGTTGCTATGTCTCGATGAGTGTTTTACTATGTATGCTTGAAGTTTGCTTGCTAGTACAGTGTTTGAAAGAATGTTTTAATGGTTTTTTTGATTGGTTAAGGGTTAGTCAAATGTCCCTATTGTTAGGTGTTGTTGTAAAAAAATGGTTTTGGTTTAACGAGCTTGAGAACCTAAGTCCTTGCCCTTTTGCTAACCTAACATTTTTCTTGTGTGTTGTGTGTTTGCTATTTTAGATACTGTCTTGATATGGTGAGACCGAGGGGTCGTCCTAGAGCGGGTGACCAGGCACCCGGGGGTGAGCCTCCTGTTTCTCTTGCTCCAGGTGGTAATGGAGTGGGTGGCGAAGGTAACGTGCCTCAGGCTGGTGCGCAAGTCGGAGGTGATGGTAATGGGCCTCAGGCCGGTGCTAACGTTAGAGGTGTTGGGGCTCAAGCAGGTCAGGGTCCAGCGGGCGCGGACATGACCCATTTGATTCAGACCATAGCCGGAGCTTTTCAGACAGCTTTGGCCGGTGTACAAGCTGCAGCACCACCTCAGGGTGCGGGGACAGGATTACCCCTAGAGAGGCTCCGTAGTTTGGGCGTAGTTGAGTTTCGTGGGTTGACTCCCGAGGGTTCGGAGGCGTGGCTTGAGAGTACTACACGCATCTTAGGACAGATGGAGTGCTCAGACGCCCGTAAGTTGGGTTGCATTGTCTCCTTGCTTCAGGGGGACGCACATACTTGGTGGACCACTGTTACTTCGGGTATGGCCGAAGCGGATACCACGTGAAAGTTCTTCAGAAATGCCTTTAAGAGAAAGTACCTCAGAGTTCGGTATTTGGATGAGAAGAAGAGGGAGTTTATGTCTTTGGTTCAGGGTAACATGACCGTGTCAAAGTACGAGGTTCAGTTTGTGAGGTTGAACCAGTATGCACTTGAGTTGGTTCCTAGTGAGAGGGAGCAGTGTGAGCGCTTCCGGTATGGGTTGACTAGAGATGTGAAGACCTACATGCTTGCCTCTGACTACACCGAGTTCGATGTTTTGGACTCTAGAGCTAAGGATATTGAGTAGAACTTAGGCTCCAATGCTCATGCTACTGGGTCCGATTCCGGGAAGAGACACGCGAATTGGAACAAAGATCATGTCAAGAGGCATAGGGATAGGAGGTATCAGCCTGATTCGAGACATACGAGTGGTAACTATGGATGGGGCCATCAGGGCCAAGGAGCTATTGTACACACTCCGGAGTGCACTAGATGCGGGAGACGCCACCAGGGCGAGTGTACGAGTACCTTTGGGCCATGTTGGAGCTGTGGTTCCCGAGATCATATGAGGCGTAACTGTCCACACCCGGCTAGGGGCGGACCGGCTCCAGCTAGGGGTTTTGAGCATCAGAGAGGTCGTGGGCGCGGTCGTGGAAACTTTTAGCCGAGGAACGAGGGTCAGAGGAACTTAGCTCATGTAGTAGCAGTTCAGCCCGAGGGAGGAGAACCGGCTAGGGTGTATGCTCAGCGAGAGGCTGGGAATGATACATATATCATTGCAGGTAATTTCTCGTTACAGTCTTTGAGTTTGCTTTCTTTGATAGATTCGGGGTCGACACATTCTTACATTTTGGGTGAACACGCAAGGTCATTGGGGTTACCATATGAATGGTTAGAGGTAGGTGTGAATGTTACTAGCTCTTTTTGGTGATACAGTGGTAGTTAGGAAAATGTATAGGAGGTGTCCCTTGATGGTTCAGGGCCACGTGTTTCCGGTTGATATGATGGAGTTACCGTTCTACGGTTTTGACGTGATTTTGGGCATGGATTGTGGTAGTTGGTGGTAGTTGGTGAGAACGTAAGGTTTTTGTCCAATGTTGTTTCTGCTTTGGAAGCTCAGAAGTTGTTGAATTCGGGTTGTCAGACTTATTTGGCTTATGTGATGAATCCGAATATGAGTGAGGTTAGACCACAAGACATCAGAACAGTTTGTGATTTTCTGAGTGTTTTTCCGGAAGAGTAATCGGGGTTGCCTCTAGATAGAGCAGTTGAGTTTGCTATTGAGACGTATTCTGATTCTGCACCGGTGTCTATTGCTCCGTATAGAATGGCACCGAAAGAGTTGAAAGAGTTGAAGACACAACTTCAGGAGTTGTCCGATAGAGGTTTCATTAGGCCTAGTAGTTCTCCGTGGGGTGCTCCGGTCTTGTTTGTGAAAAAGAAAGATGGTAGGATGAGGATGTGTATAGATTATAGGCAGTTGAATAAGGTGACAGTGAAGAACAAGTACCCTTTGCCTAGGATAGATGACTTACTTGACCAATTGAGAGGTGCTTCCGTGTTTTTGAAGATTGATCTGAGGTCCGGATACTATCAGTTGAAAGTGAAAGATATGGACATACCGAAGACAGCCTTCCATACACGTTATGGGCACTATGAGTTCCTGGTGATGCCTTTTGGGTTGACTAACGCCCCAGCAGCTTTCATGGATATGATGAACCGTGTGTTTCATGAGTTTTTGGACAGGTTTGTGGTAGTGTTCATAGATGACATCTTAGTGTACTCTAGGACCGAAGAAGAACATAATGAGCATTTGCGGTTAGTGCTTCAGACCTTGCTTAAGAATCAGTTGTATGCTAAGCTAAGCAAATGTGAGTTTTGGATTAGGTAGGTAGTCTTCCTAGGTCACGTGATCTCGGCTAATGGGATTAGTATGGATCCTAAGAAGATAGAAGGTATAGTGAATTGGAAACAACCGAAGTTAGTGACAGAAATCCGTAGTTTCCTAGGCTTGGCGGGGTATTATATAAGATTTGTCGAGGGATTTTCTAGGATAGCGGCTCCTTTGACTAAGTTGCTTCAGAAGAATGTCCCCTATGAGTGGTCAGATGCAAGACAACAAGCGTTTGAGAAGTTGAAGAAAGCTTTGACCGAAGCTCCTATTTTGATTCAGCCTGAATCGAGAAGAGAATTTGTGGTTTATAGTGATGCATCATACGTAGGTTTGGGTTGTGTGCTTATGCAAGAAGGTAAGGTGGTAGCTTATGCTTCGAGGCAGTTGAAAGTTCACGAGAAGAATTATCCCACTCATGACATAGAGCTAGCCGTAGTAGTGTTCGCTTTGAAGATCTGGAGACACCATCTTTATGGTGAGAAGTGCACCGTATATACCGATCACAAGAGTTTGAAGTACTTGATGTCTCAGAGGGAGTTGAACCTTAGGCAGCGTAGGTGGTTAGAGTTTCTTAAGGACTATGACCTTACGATAGAGTACCATCCGGGTAAGGCAAACGTAGTGGCCGATGCTTTGAGTAGAAAGGTGCCAATTGAGTTGCGATCTATGTTTGCGAGATTGAGTGTGTCCAAGGATGATGGTTTGATACCCGAGCTTCAGGTTAAGCCTTTGTTAGTCCAGTTGATCCGAGAGAAGCAGTTGCGAGACGAGTCTTTGGCACCTCACGTGCAAGATATAGCCGAAAATAGGCCTACCGATTATTGTTTTGGCGAGAATGGGATCTTGTGTTACAAGGATAGGATAGTGGTTTCGGAAGATGCTAAGTTGAGACGTACGATCTTGAACGAAGCTCATAATAGTTCTTTTGCTATGCATCCGGGTAGTACGAAGATGTATCGGGGGTTAAAGGAAGAGTACTATTGGGTTGGATTGAAGAAAGATGTGGCCAAGTTTGTGAGTAAGTGTATGGTTTGTCAGCGAATCAAGGCCAAGCATCAGTTTCCTTCAGGGTTGTTACAGCCGTTGAAGATTCCGGAATGGAAGTGGGAACGTATCACCATGGACTTTGTGTCAGGTTTACCGTTAACTCCTTCGAGGAAGAATTCAGTGTGGGTGATAGTGGATAGATTTACTAAGTGTGCTCACTTCATTCCTGTTCATACCACCTATACCTTAGATAAAATGGTCGATCTGTACATCTGTGAGATAGTGAGACTACATGGGGTACCGAAATCGATTGTGTCAGACCGAGATTCGAGGTTTACAACTAGATTTTGGGAGTGTTTGCATCGTGCCTTGGGTACTTGGTTGAACTTCAGTACTTCGTATCATCCGCAGTCAGATGGTCAGTCCGAAAGAGTGATTCAGGTGTTGGAGGACATGTTGAGGTGTTGTATCATCGACTTTAAGGGGTCGTGGGAGAAGCATCTACCGTTAGTAGAGTTTGCATACAACAACAGTTATCAGGCTAGTATTTAGATGGCACCGTATGAAGCTCTCTATGGTAGGAAGTGTATGACTCCAATTTGTTGAGCCGAAGCCGGACAAAAGCTTGTACCGAAGCCCGATTTGCTTAAGGGCACTACTGAGAAGGTAAAGTTGATTTGTGATTGTTTGAAGGCAGCTTCAGACCGATAGAAGTCGTATGCCGACTTAAAGAGAAAAGAGATAGAGTATGCTATGGGTGAGAAAGTGTTTCTGAAAGTCTCACCTTGGAAGAAGGTGATGAGGTTTGGTAGGAAAGGTAAGTTGAGTCCGAGATTCATTGGACCTTATAAGGTAGTTGAAAGGATTGGTCCCGTTGCCTATAGATTGATGCTCCCGACCGAGTTGGAGAAGATTCACGATGTGTTCCATATGTCGATGCTCCGAAAGTATAGGTCAGATCTGTCTCATGTAATGCCCGTAGAAGATATTGAATTGAATCTGGATTTGACATATGACGAGGAACTAGTGGAGATCTTAGCCTCAGACAACAAGGTGTTGCGTGGTAGGTCAATTGAGTTGGTCAAGGTGAGATGGCAACATCGAGGGGTGGACGAGGACACTTGGGAGAGAAAGGAGGATATGGAAAGGCAGTTTCCTTATCTCTTTCAGTCAGGTAATTTCGGGGACGAAATTCCTTAAGTGAGGGAGAGTTGTAACACCTCGGGTTTAGGGGTCGGATGTTACTCGGGTAAATCGGGTTCGAGTCGTGGGTTCGTGTTAAAATTTAACAAAGCTTTGGTTTAAATTAAAAGGGTTTGATTTCATTAAGGGCATGTTGGTAATTTTGAAAATAAAAAAAAGATGAGTAGAAGGGGATTTTAAAGACTTTTCTTTTCTTCTTCCTCCCTTCAAAAATTTCACGTCAAAAACCTCCCTTAACCCCTAAACACTATTTCATCAAATTTCTTCATCATTTCAAGGGCTCTCTTCAAGGTAATTGTATTTTTGATTTCTCCTCATTATTTCCAACATTTCCATAGCATTAGTTTTCATGGAAATCATCTTTTAAATTTTTTGAAGATTTCAAGTTTTGAAGTGAAAGTATGAAACTTTAATGGATTTTCGTTTTGCTTTTGATATGTAGAGTTCATTTATGAGTTAACCAAGCCCTAAGGTTCATTATATCTTAAATTAGTGGGTTTTTTTTTTATTAAGAATCTCGAAATGGGTTTTTCATGGGTGTTTTAGAGAGTCAAAACTTCTGTTTTTTGTGTGATTTTGTGAAAGGGAGTTGGGCTGAGGTTATAGTGATACTAGAATGATGGTTTGAAGGTGTTTTGGGTGTTGGAATCAAAGGATTTCTGCTGGGTTCTTGGGGAGTACGAAAATAGGAATTTTAGGTATTGGCTTTGGGTTGAAATTGTGAGAATTTGGATTGTGGTAGTAGCTTATGGTTGTGGCAGTGTTTTGTGGTGATTCGGTTGAGTAATGTATTGCTTTTGTTTGGTTAGAATCAAAGGAAACCGTTAGAGAGGCTTCGGGCACGATTCCGGGAAATTTCGAGACTTGAGATCGGTGTTCGACTTCCGTATGGGTTGCATCGGTGAGTGGAAATGTTTTGAACTTGTTTTGCTTTCGGGATGGGTTCTTGGGGGTTTGGGTGGAGCCTTGTGGGCTAACCTAAACCCAAGTGTAAGTTTACTAAACCTACCTTGATGGTTAAGTGATGTCGTGTGAGAAATTGTTGTGATATCATATGCATTGTGAATTGCTTTTACATTCATTGTTGTGTGTAGTCGTTGTTGGTGTCGAGCCTCACGTGATGGTTGTCATAACTATGGTGATGTGCAGTCCCACCGGTAGTGACTAGTAGTAGAGTAAGGTGATATGTGGTCCCATCGGAAAACTACTAGTCGAACGGTGATGTGTGGTCCCACTGTGTGTTTTGGTTGTGTATGTGCAAACCATGTAGTTGTGTTGTTGAGATACCTTTCGTGCATTCAAATGGTTTATTTATCATTTAAGAAATTTGTTTTGAAAACTGCATGATTGATGAGTTTTTAGAGCTTCGCTCACTAAGCTATCAAGCTTACGCTCTTTTTTTCCCAACATGCAGATGGTTAGAGTTCGGAAGGCAAGTGGGCAAGGGATGAGCTTTTGGAGTTCTCGAGTAGCTCAAGTATGATTTAAGTAATTGTAATAATGCCTAGACATTGGGGGTATAGACTTGTATAGGGCTGGTGTTCAACTCCTTAGTTTGGTTTGTTGGTGTTCAAGCATGATTAGTTTGATGATACCATGAGTTTTGTATGAGCGTTTATAGACTCATGTATGCTTGGTTTTAACGTTGATGTTGCTTGAATGCTTTGTGTTTTGAAGGCCTATAGCCATGTTCCATGGATGCTTAAATGTTTGTTTAAAGGCATGTGAAATCTTGTTATGAAAGGTCTATGTGTATGTTTATTGCCTTTGAATGAAATGGTGAAGTCATGTATGTTTTTATGCAAGTTTTCTACCTAAATGCCTATCTTGAGATGAGTGCCATGTTTGTTCGGTTAAGTAGCCTAGCATGCTTAATCTTGGTTGCTAAATGGTGTATGAGTGTTGGTATGTTACTAGATGAGTCGTAAAATGTATCTAGAGTTGAGTCTTGGTCGGGTTTGCAGCTAAATTGAGTCTTGCAGTGCAGGGCGTATCGGTACTCCCAAGGGCCGTATCGATACGGTCGTACACTTTGGGGCTCAGTTTAAGCCTAGCGTACCGGTACACGGGGGTGTATTGATACGCCAAAAGCTCTCTGGAAATCTGAGATATTGACGAGATTTTGGCGTATCGGTACGGGTCTTAGATGTATCGGTACTGTCTTTTATCGTTTGACCGTGAGAAGTTGATCGTTGAGGGTGTATCGGTACGGTCATCCAGTGTACCGATACGGTCTCCCTAGGTTGACTTTGGGTAGTTGACCAAGTCAAGGCATATCGATACAGTCTCCTAGCGTATCGATACGGCCTGATGTAAAGGCTAAAATGGGTTGTTGAATTGCTTGTTTTGATTGCTTCACATCGCTTCGTTGTCTTTCCGCTGTCGTATCTCGCACAGGATGTATGAATGCCTTTAGACAATATAATGTTTAAAAGAAATTTTCTAGGGTTGCTAACCGAAAGGGAGCCTTATCGGGTTTCACTTCGGTTTTCCCCGTGTAACCTACTCGGACCGTTCAGTCGTCCAGACCGGGACGAGGAGGCTACATATTATTTATTAATTTTTGAAGAAAAAAATTAAAGTATTTGTTAAAAAATTTGTTGACATGGCGAAGTGCCGCGTCAGCGTCACAAGCCAAATCAACAAGTCACATCATCATCCTACGTTGACCGTTAATCAACTAACGGTTTTCATCCATGGGATCGTTTTGACCCAAAATAAAACTTTAAGGGTGAAAATGAACAAAAAAAAATCTAAAATGACTATTCCATACAACATTAAGGGCATTTTTTAACACTATACTAACAATAAAATATATATTTTCTCGTATTATGTTGGTCTTGTTCTTCTTCATGTATAGTTTATAATAATTAATTATTAATAACATTTTTCTAATACTAAAACTGAAAAAAAAATTCTTCATTGATATACTAAGCTTCGCCGTTAACAAATCCTGGTATTCCTGTACCTTTGGTTTGTATTCTACTTTTTATTAAAAAAAATCTTTTTTTATGGTTACTCATTAAAAATAAAAACAAACCGAGTATCTATTTTTATGGATAAAAATCTTCGAATTTTTTTATGTTATTTTCTATGCACAAACACTAAAAAATAAATTTTAAGCCTTAACTCTAAATTTTAAATTTTAAATTATAAAAATATACCTTACTCTTAATTCCCTAAACACTAACTCTAAACCCTAACCTTAAACTCTAAACCTAATTTTTTTAGGGAAAACTACACCGGTGGTCCCCAAACTATTACCGTCTTCCTATTTTGGTCCCAAAACTATTTTTTTGGCAAAATCGTCCCTTCTGTTACATAGTTCTCCTGTTTTGGTCCATCGTCGTTAAAAACTAACGGAATTGCTGACGTGGAATTTTTTTCTTATTTTTTAAATATTTTTTTTTATTTTCCCTCTCCTATATATATTATTTAAATTTTTTATTTAGACTAATGTGGTGGTGACACGTGTCACCACCATAACAAAGAAAATAAATTGAATGTGAGGGGGAGCTGGGATTTGATATGTTAAACTCCAATTATTGATATGTTTTAGCACAAATTACATTTAAAACAATCAAATGAACCCCAAAAACCAAAGAAATAGTTGAAAAAAATGACTTGCAATAAGATTCAAACTCATGTGCCATGGCATAAAAACACCAAGCATAAATCAAATGTGCCAAAGAATTATTTCGACTAAAATTTATATTTAACGTATATTAATTTACAAACAACACAAAATAAAATATTAAACCTAGGGAGGGATTCGAACACAAAACTTTATTGATAAATTAATATATGTTAAATATAAATTTTAGTATGCATTAAATATTTTATTCGAACACAAAACATTATTGGTAAATTAATAGAATATATGTTAAATATAAATTTTAGTATACGTTAAATATTTTATTCGAATACAAAACCTCATTGATAAATTAATATACCTTAAATATAAATTTTAGTATATGTTAAATATTTTATTCGAACACAAAACCTTATTGATAAATTAATAGAATATATGTTAAATATAAATTTTAGTATACGTTAAATATTTTATTCGAATACAAAACCTTATTGATAAATTAATATACCTTAAATATAAATTTTAGTATATGTTAAATATTTTATTCGAACACAAAACCTTATTGATAAATTAATAGAATATATGTTAAATATAAATTTTAGTATACGTTAAATATTTTATTCGAATACAAAACCTTATTGATAAATTAATATACCTTAAATATAAATTTTAGTATATTTTAAATATTTTATTCCAACACAAAACCTTATTGATAAATTAATGGAATATACATTAAATATAAATTTTAGTATACGTTAAATATTTTATTCGAATACAAAACTTTATTAATAATTTTTTTTACCAAGACAGGCTACTACCATCAATCGATAGATGAATAAGAATGCTACCCAACCGCACGCACTAACAAGAGAATCTCTCTTTACGCTTTACTAATTCTCCTCAAATGGAGGCTAACATCTACTTTGAACTTCTTTTAATAAGGTCTTCCCTTAACTCAATTCCTTTAGGCTAGGGGTGGCGGGAAGCAAAGGCACCAATAAATAGCTACATGATATGATCGCATAGAAGCTTTAAGAGATAGATAGGGGGCCGTCCACCGAAGATGGAAGCGGGAAAGACGAGAGCACAAACGGGGTAGCTTTTTTTATCCTTTGGTTTATAGTCGAATCTGAAGAATATGAACTCATCACATTCTTCTTTTCGGTACCTTGTTATGAGCAGCTCTGGTGCTCAATCTCGGGTCGAATTATTATAAAGAGGGTCTGGTCCTTATCTAATTCCCAAGCGGAAAGTAGCTGTGATAGAAGGATGGATTTCATTCGATTGATGAAGGATTGGTTCTTAGTATTAGAAGCTAAGATATTGTTTTTTGATAATTGACTTTTAGATTGAATATCAACCCGGCCCTTCAATCATTTTGCCACGATCCCCCATTTCTCTGAAGAGTGACGATTTCTGACATCGAATTCCTGCAAGCACTTTTAGACGACTGACTGAAGCAAATAGGACATGCGGGCGGGAACGACGGAAATGGAGTTGCAAACTGCTACTAAGCACATGCTAATAGATGTCCAGGATACTACTAGACTTTCCCTGGGAGGAACAGAAGAGAGAGAGCTTATAATCATGCCGGAAGAAAGGTCTGCTAGAGCTATTGCAGTATGGGCAGCAGTGGAGTTGTCAAGAATAGGAATAGGCAAATCTCCATCTTCGCTGCGAGAGTATGTCTGAGGAAGAGGAAGATGCAAAAATACTGCGTTCTAATGATACTTTGGGACACCTCTTGGCTGATTCCCTGAAGGGGGTGATAAAAGAGCTTTCTCTATGCAAAAGGGTGCTTCGGAGTAGCTTTTCCACTAAGTAGAGCCCTTATTCATGTTGGGCTAACCTCTTTCCTTTAGCATCCTTGCACCATTGTGCTTACTTAAAGGTAAGGAGGAAGGATTCTTTCAAATGGCAAGTGATAGATCAATAAGTTTATCACGTTCGAGTGCTTCTGTCTTCATATATCAATAGTGAGTTATAAGGATAAGCTAGTTCAGTTCCATCACTTATCCCTTCCTTAACCAGAACAGTTAGAAAAGCAGTAAAAGGAGGATTCTTTAATCCTATAGCCCATGTGACAATCTTTCTAGTCCTATCTCTACGGGAAGGACAAACGGTTCATCCCCTTGAACCCTAGAAGCTTTGAGTTAATAACTTGCTTTTAGTACTACCAATAATGGGTACTATGGGCCTAACGAGACTTACAGGATGGACTATTGGGGATAGCTTGGATACGATCAACAGGTCTGAATGAGACTTTGTTGGATTGACCATGAAATACTAATTCAGATTTACAGAACTATTTTAGCAATAGCTTTGGACAATGTATTAGGGGAGGAAGGGTAAAAGATGAAGAAGAGCTAACCATGCGTTCACATTCGACTCAAAAAGAGGGGTCAAGCCATGGCCTTCCGTTCACTGGTACCATGGTCTTCTCTTTCTTTCAATGGTGTTCTGTAGTTGTCTTCTCTCTCTATGGGTAAGTAGCTTTTTATTCCTTTATTCGTCGTAGGAAGAGATTCCAACTATGCTTCCCTCTAACGATAGAAGTGGAATTTGAGCTCCTAGACAAAAGCTTGAATACAGAAAGATGAATGCTTTATATTATAGAAGCTGCGCCTAATGCTCAACTAACTATTAGCTACTATATTAGATAAAGAGTGAATTTGTCCATTACTATATGCTAGTAAGCACTTTATTAGGGTTAGGGTATGAAGGGGAAGCACATAACTGATAGGGTTCAGGCTTATACGATGAATGTTATCCCCCCGAAGCCCCTATCGCTCCTTGAGAATGAAAAATAAGATCTCTCTTCTTTTTCATTTTACTTCACTCTTTCACTAGAGGCCTAAAAGAAAGCCTTTTTTCGAAACTTGTGTTAGGCCTACCTATATCAGACAGCTTTCATTGGTGGGAAATAGAAATTGCCTTATATAAAGTGGATAACTGTATAAAGAAGACAGAAAATGCTGGCTAGATGACTAAGAAAAGTAATCGATATCCTTGTTTCTACCCTTCCCTGACTCGATGGATAGTTCTTATCCAACTTAGAAAACTGGCTGGCTAACGATGAAAGGAAAACAACTAAAAGAACTACCGACAACGACTACAACTAACTTGCTTCAAAAGTATTCTGCTCGTTCCTTCTTGAAGGACAAGGAACTGTCAATACTAGCTGCAACCCCGATGGTTTGAAGGCAAAGCAGCTGGCTGGAAGGATAGATGAGAGAAGAAGAGAGGCTAGAAGAGTACTCGCTCGCATCAGAGTATTGATAGATATCCTATTTCCTCAACACAACTGGCTTGCTTCCAGGGATTGTCGGCAAAGAGAGCGAGTGAGGGAGTCAGGTTTAGGCTTGAACACTAGGTTTTGTTCAATAGGTTAGGGATCCTGAAGTCCCAGAGCCTATTCGATTGGTATCCTTTTACGCTATTTGCTTCGATGCTTTACTACTCTACTACTCTTGAAAGTCGGAAAGGAAATCGGATTCTATTTGATCTTCTTTCTTGTCTGAGACTGATGAAGGAAAGTGAGGCACTATTCGCTAATCAGGAAAGAGGCTTGACTCTTGCTTGTCGATCTCTATTCCTCCTCGTACATTAAGTAGAGCCTTTCCTTCAGTCGAGTTACTACGTTCCTCTCCTTTCATTCCACTCCTAGGGAATAGGAATAGTAAAAGAAAAGGCCTAGAGCAAGAGAATCTAGCTAGTTCGATTTTCACTAATCGCTGTTCGGGAGGGACTTTTTTCGGCAGTATGGCTAGTTTCCTTCCCAGAGGGGTTGTTAGCAAGTTAATCAATAGTAGAAGATATCCCCACCCTCGCACAAAGAATAGGCAACTAGAAGGGCTTCTTTGCTACGTGAATCAGAAAAGGTTGGACTGATTGATTTCCCATTAGTAAGTAAGGGAAGGCAATGCCAAATAGAAAATCCTTCTCAGTTTAGAGATGCGATTCCTAGTAAGTCAAGGAACTTCTTAACCATAAATTCGGGCTTATGGGATTGATGTAACAACACATGATAATTGGTTTGAAAGGATAGATACCATTCTGATTATCGAGGGATTTCTTAGTTCGTGCAATGAATAATATTCTCCCTAGGTGTAGACTTTTCAAGGAACTTTTTGGGTTTATTAAGTCCCATGCCGGAAGAAGGAAATCCGCCCATTACTACTGGAGTGAAAGAACATCTCCTTCAATATACGACGTATGAGGTGACTATGCCACAAGCATCAGCCGAGAAGGAGTTTCTTTTTGAGATCTACTTTTCTGGTATGCTGACCCGAGGTTCCTTTTTATGTTCAAGACTATGTGGGCAATAGCAAGCTCAACTCAAGACGAGAAAGAACTCCTGTCGTTCCATGGGGAAGGAGCCCGATAGAAGATAAATCAAGTTGAGGTTTTTTATATAGCTCTTTCTTACCATAATTGATGTCCGAGGAAGGAAGCAAGGATAAATAGGAGGGATGGCATAGAAGAAGCAGTATCAGCGTCTACAGGTACTTCTGTGAGGGAGGAAAGATCATATCTCACGTAAAAAGTGGTATATAGTATTTTTTTTCAATGGTGGAGTCCTTTGTGAAAGAATACGCTATGGAATGTGGATCGAACGAGAAGGATTTGAGCAAGTACCGGACACAAACAAAATAAACAAATAAACAAGAAAAGGGTCACGATCCTATCTTCGTTTTCGCCCTGCCCCGATGATGCGCTCCTAGGTCGCGGAGCTACATACCAGAAAAAGAAAAAGACTCTTTCTATTACTTTGAAAAGAGAATCGTTGGTTTGCCCGACGAACTACGTGAGAAATACGAGATCTAGGCAAGCCGCTACAAGTTCTCCCCTTGCCCTTTTTCGATAGAAGAACTACTTATATTCTCTTAGATAGCAGTCGATCGGTTCGCATCTATGGTCAATCAATAGGTCCGCGGATCTCTTCTTCTATACGATAAATCGCCATCTCGTAGCACCAACCACTACGACAACGATTTCCCGTCGTAGGGAGCACTCTCGGGACGGACCCAACAAAATTCTCTAGCATATGGGCGACGGCTAAGCTTCGGTTTAAGCTAGCACCCCTGTTCGTATGCAGGATCATTCTATTGTACAGGTTCATGTTAAGGTTCCTTGGATGGCTCCTTGTTGCTCTTACTGTAAGGTGTTTGGCCATTCTGATAAAACATGCTCAATGCCGGGTAATGAGACATGCAATGCTGAATGGAGAATTAAGGCGAAGGCCTCCGTCCCGGCTGACATTGCTTTTGAGTCCTCTTTGAAGGGTGTTTGTTTTGATGCTAGTACATGTGCTGAGCAGGGAGTTACTGGCCTTGCCAGTGGTGACAAAGTTCATGTTGACTCTGGTCAAACCTCGAAAATGGTTGATAAATCTATTGAGGCTGGGGTCCATGTTGTTGAGGCTATGGTGGTTGACACTTCTCCCCCGCAGCTGGCAGAGGATTATCCCCCTCTGCAAAGTTTTGATGGTAAGAAGAAGGGAGCTTTGAAGAAGAAGACCTCAACTATTGTCTCGAAAAATAAGTTTGATGTCCTAGCTGGTGTTGATTCAGATTTGAAGGAACTTCGCCTGCCAAGAGCTGCTGCTCAAGGTGTTGCCAATTTACTTCTGGAGATGAAAACGAAAAAGGATAAGCTCAAGCTTAAAGTTCCTGGTGTTGTTGATAGTTTGGGTGGTGGTTCTGCTCTCGCTTCTTCAATGAGTCTGGTTTTTTGGAACATACGGGGATTTAATAATCCCAAGAAACAAAGAGATGTATTAAAGCGTATGAATGAGCTTCATGTTGATATTTTTTGCTTACTTGAAACGCGGGTGAGAGAGCCGAAATCAAGGGAAATCTTCGCTCGTTTTTCTGATGAGTGGGTTATATTTCATAATTATGGTTCGATTGGACTAGGTAAGATCTGGATTTTTTGTCACAAGGATCTTCATTTTAGTTTGGTTCTATCTGACTCTCAATCAGTTACTCTTAAGGGGGAGCTTGAGGGGCAGACTTTCTTTGTTTCTGCTGTTTATGGTAGCAATGATGGCGTTGATCGAAGGGGATTATGGGATCAATTACGGCAGATTGAACCTTTGGTAAATGATTGTCCCTAGATTGTGGGGGGGACTTCAACGTGACTTTTAGTGCAGAGGAGAGCTCTGACTTTGAGCAGATGGGGCCTCATACTTCTCCTGATATGGCTGAGTTTCAGAGTTGCTTAGGTGATGTGGGCCTTCGAGATCACCCTTTTTCTGGGCCTATCTTTACCTGGTCGAATAAGCATGAAGGGACTTTTTTAGCCCGAAAGCTTGACTGGGTCCTTGTTAACTCTCAATGGTTTGTGGAAGTTTGCCAGTCTTGTGTGGATTATTTGGCGCCAGGTGTTTCAGATCATTGCCTTGGTCTTGTGAGGATTCACGAAAGGCCTCCTGTGAATAGGCCTAAGCCGTTCAAGTTTTTTAACTTCTGGGCCCATCATCCGGATTTTGGTCCAATTGTTGCTTCTTCCTGGGCTGAACCTGTTGCAGGTACCCTTTACAGATCCTTTTTGCTAAATTGAAGCGCTTAAAGCCTTGTTTGCGGGCTCTTAATGTGGGGCACTTTGCTGATATTTCTAAGCGGGTGGAGGAGAAGAGAAAGGCTCTTGAAGTTTTGCAACTTTCGAATCTTTCTGGTCATGTTTCGAGTGCTACTGTTTCTGATGAGAAGCGTTTAAGGGAGGAGCTTTCCTCTCTTGAGCAAGCTGAAGCTCAGTTCTATAAGCAGAAGGCTAAGGTGGATTGGCTACAACTAGGGGATAGAGGGACTCGTTTTTTCCACTCTACGGTTGCTGAAAAGCGCAAAAGAAACACCATTCGATTTGTACAGGATGATAATGGAAACAAAATTGATTCTTTCAAGGGTATGTCAGAGGAGTTTCTTCGGTTCTTCACCGGTCAGATCGGTTCTATTGATAATGTAGTCAAGAGCTATGATGTGGATACAATGCGATGTTTGTTGCGAGGCTCCATTCCTTCTAATGTCAGAGATAGCATGACTCGGGCTATCACTAATACAAAGATTAAGAGTGCTATATGCTCTCAGGGCAAAGATAAATCGCCTGGTCCAGATGGGTACACGTCGTGGTTTTTCCGAATGGTTTGGGGCACTGTGGGAAGTGACTTCTGTGCAGCAGTGAGGTATTTTTTCGATTCATCTACCCCTCTTCCTGCGTTCAATATGACTGCTATCACTTTGGTCCCGAAAGTTCCGAATGCTTGTTCTCCTCGAGACTTTCGACCCATCTCTTGTTGTTATGTGGTTTACAAAGCCATTACTAAAATCCTAGTTGAGAGGTTGACTGGATCTTTGCCTGGGTTAATTTCTTTGAATTAGTATGCGTTTATTAAGGGGCGGAGTATCATTGAAAATACCTTGCTAGCTCAGGAACTTGTAAAGGGATACGGTAGAAGGTCAATTTCTCCTCATTGTGCATTGAAGATAGACCTGCAGAAAGCCTTCGATTCCCTGAGTTGGTGCTTTCTTTCCACTGTACTGAAGGCTATCGATCTACCAGATAAATTTCGAAAGTGGATTGAAGTCTGTTTTACTGGGAGTAGATTCTCCATTTCCCTCAATGGAAGTCTTGTTGGTTTCTTTAAGGGGATAAGAGGGGTTCGACAAGGGGACCCTCTTTCCCCCTATTTGTTGGTTCTTGCAAGGAACATCCTTTCGCACCTTCTGGACCTTGCAGCTGAAAATGGTATTTTCCAATTCCATCCAAAGTGCCGGAAAATTAAGCTGACTCACTTGTGCTTTGCTGACAACATGCTTATATTCTGTAAGGGGAACCTTGATTCTATTCTTGGTGTTCAATGTGTTTTAGATGAGTTCTACTCTATTTCTGGGCTCAAGTTGAACATAGCTAAGTCCGAGCTCTTCCTAGCAGGGATTTCAGTTGCCTAGCAAGCTAATTGGGGTGCTATTACAGGCTTTAAAGTTGGCTCTCTTCATGTTCGTTACCTGGGCATACCTCTGGTTACCCGAAGACTGTTTGGGAAAGACTGTGTTGTCCTTGTGGAGAAAGTGAAGAAGCGTTTGGAGGCCTAGAACAACAGACACCTTAGTTATGCTGGAAGATTGCAGCTCATCAATGTTGTCCTCTTCAGCATAGTTAATTACTGGTGCCAGCAGGTCCTGCTTCCCAAATGTGTCATCAGACGCTTAGAGCAACTATGTTTGCGTTTTTTTTGCATGAAAATGACTCCTCTGCACATGGTGCTCGTGTGGGATGGAAGCATATCTGTAAGCCTAAGGGGGAAGGTGGTATTGGTATCAAAGACCTGCATTTCTGGAACAAGGTCTGTATCATTCGGCTCATCCAAAAGCTTTTATCTGCTGAAGGCTCATTGTGGATTGCTTGGGTTCACGCCTATATCTTTAAGGCCCATAGCTATTGGACTGTGGTCCCCAAACCTTGGTTCAGTTGGAGTGTTCGAAAGATGTTAAAACTGAGAACTGTGGTGCAGGCCCTTCCCCAGGGCCCTTTAGCTTTACGACTCATTTGGAATGAAATCAGGGAGCCGGACTCAAAGGTTACTTGGGAAAAGCTGATCTGGTTTGGAGCACGTATTCCAAAACATTTTGTTATAGTTTGGATGGCCATACTTAATCGTTTGCCAACAATGGATAGGCTTCAACGTATGGGCTTACATGTTGATTGTCCGTGCTGTTTGTGTGCTGATGGACAAGAGACTAGGGACCACATTTTTTCTAATTGTTCCTACTCTAAACAGATTTGGCAGGCTGTGTTGGGATTTTGCGGTCTCAACAGAGATAGTTTGGGATGGGAAGCAGAATTGGCTTGGCTCTCCACGAACTTAAAGGGGAAGAAATTGCCGGTGGTTGTTTGCAAGATTGCATGGTGCTCGTTTGTTTACCACATTTGGGAGGAGCGCAATTATAGAAGATTTAGGGATAGTAGACGTGATTGTAATACTTTGATACTAAGCATTAGAGAAACTATGAATATACGTATACAACGTATATGGGAGAGCTTGTAAGTAGCACGTTTAAGGATGCTTGGGGAATTCCCTAAGGGGATGGCTGCCCAAGGCCTCTTAGGTTGTCTGTTCCAGTCTTTTTAACTGTTTTCTTTGGATAATAAACTCAACTTATCCAAAAAAAACTTTATTAATAAATTAATATACCTTAAATATAAATTTTAGTATATGTTAAATATTTTATTCGAACACAAACCCAATTGATAAATTAATATGTGTTGTTGGTAAACTAATATACGTTAAATATAAATTTTAGTTTAAATAATTCCTTGACACATTTGGTTTATGCTTGGCCTTTTTATGCCATGGCACATAGGTTCGAATCTTATTGCAAGTCATTTGTTTCAACTATTTTTTTAGTTTTTGGGGGTTCATTTGATTTCTTTAAAGATAATTTGTGCTAAAACATATTAGTACTTGGAGTTTAATCCAGTGGTTAACTCAATGCCTTTAAAGCTAGGGGACATGGGTTCAAAACTCAGCTCACCCCCTTATATTCAATTTATTTTCTTTGTCGTCACCACCACATTAGTCTGAATAAAAAATTTAAATAATATATATATATAGGATAGAGAAAATAAAAAAAAAGAAAAAAAATTCCACATCAGCAATTCCGTTAGTTTTTAACGACGGGGACCAAAACAGGAGAACTATGTAATAGAAGGGACGGTTTTGCCAAAAAAATAATTTTAGGACCAAAATAGAAAGACGGTAATAGTTTGGGGACCACCGGTGTAGTTTTCCTTTTTTTTTATGTGAGAACATACATAAAGATATCGAAAAAGATAAAAAATTTATATTTTATTTTAATTAGACCTCAATCCCAAAAGTCTGTCCAAAACATCTAATTTTTATATCAATTAAAATCATTGATCGCAGATTCACGATACATATAAATAGATTAATCAAACAGTTGAATCATAGTTTAAATGTAAACCACGATATCGTTATTTTACAGTCTCGGCTTACTTATTGATATCTAGATTTTATTTTATTTTATTTTTGTTTGAACCAGGGTATTTTAATCTTTAAACTATAATTATATATGAATTTATACTAAAATGTTATGAATATTTATCTATGTGGATGTCTATTATGATTAGAACTTTATCTAAGGAGTTTGATTTATTTATTATTAGGAATATTATCTCTATTAATTAGAGTTTAATGTATTATGTACTTCTTATGCCTATAAATACATGATTCATTGAAGGCATTGTACACAATTCTATATTTGAGAATAATACAAATCTCCCTATTTCTTTCATCTCTTTGTTCTTCTTGTTCTTATTCTTGTTCTTCTTTATTTTATTCACAACATGTTATCAACACGAGTTTGCTCGAAAGATTTTGGTGCTCTTTGTTTGAATCCCAAAGTAGTTGCCGAAACAAATTTGATTCTACGTTGAACCGAAGATAAGTTTTTTTTTCCCCACATTTTTGTTATTGATTGTTTTTATCTTGATATTTTAATTTGGTCTTTATTTTTGAAAAAGTATGGTAACATGTTTTGAAGGCTTGAGCGAACCATGGAATCTCGCCCAATTACCCTGGTTCTTGTTGGTGATTCTCAAAAAGATTTCAATTTGATATTGACGATCACATGTACCATATATTCAATATATTCAACTTAGCTTGGAAAGTCTTGTATGTTTTACTTATTTACATATAGATATAGTGATTGACTAATCACTCACAAATTAAGGTTGGTATATTTTAATATATTATTTAATTATTATTTCGATCTAATATTATATGATGTTTATTGGACCAAGTTTATATATTTAACCTTCAGCGAAACCTTCAGGGAATGTACTTGGATAGGTGACGATTCAATCTCGAGTATCAATGCACTTGGTTATGGTGCTTTCCATTTTGAAGTGAATTTGATCAAACAACGTTCAACCATTTTGATGTCATTGGTGTAGCATTGTTCTTTAACACCGCTTTAAGGTGATGTGCGTACATCCACATAAGAGGTTTATAAATTGGTTAATGTATTTTGGTATGGCTTGAATTAAGATAAAATCAAAAGAGGTACGTTTCTTCAATATGTTTATATTGAGATCAATTTTTATTTTCGTTATTCTATTGGTGAAAGCTAATATTTTTAATCTTATTTTGAGTTTTACATGTATTTAAATGACTTGGAAAGAGACGTGATATAAAGAGATTATAAGAAGCTGTCTCGTTCATTTGCTATGTCTCCATCGTTCTCGAAAGGAAAATCATTATCGGTAAAATCTATTTTCCCCTTAAACTGTGATTTTAAAGTGCGATAAATCATGGTGAATTTCAATCTATAAAAAGATTGTTTTAAAGTCTATATTTGCTTGAAAACAATATTATTTTTGTGTCGAAAAATTCGACTATAGACTTCTCCCAAGTTCAAGTTACGAAAATCGTCTTGATCCAAAAAATTTATGGGAGGCATTCCCTGAAGTGAATGCAAGCATGATATTTATTCCATGCGATTATTGGACTTATGTCATTCCTTGAAGTGAATGCAAGCATGATGTTTATTCCATGCGATTATTGGATTTGTTTCATTCGTTGATGTGAATGCAAACATGATAATTCACTATATAGTTAGTGAATAAAACTCAATTATGTGCCAGAGTATCATTGATGAGGTTTTAAAGACCTATTGGCCTCCGCTACATTCCCTGAAGTGAATGTGATTTTTTTATAGCGAATAAATAAATAAATACCACATTAGCAATTGTGGTCGCGATTGAGGCCATAAAAAATAGACATGGATATGATGATCCTTTTGAGAATGTTTATATCCACCGAAAGTGGGATTATAAGGATAACAAGAATGATAGATTTCATATCAAAATCTTTATGTTATCAATACGATGGTACAAACCATTGGTCTCGTACTTGTCAAACGCCAAAGTATTATGGACTTTATCCATAAGCATGAATGATAAATGAAAGAAAATATAAACAAGTTTTTGTTTATGGCGAAAATAATTATGGCGTTGTTAGTCCAACTCAATTGGATATTATTAATTTCTTCATAACCCTTGAAGGGAATAATTCGTCATTTATTTTATTTCCCTTATAACCTCTAAAGGGAATAATTGATCTTTTATTTATTTTGTTTTTATGTTAATTTTATTATTTATTTATGTTAATTTACTTTATATTAACTTGTTTTACATATTATTTACTTATGCTTTATGTTCATTTATTCTTTGAAGAATGTGATTACTTTCGGAATAAAATATACAATGAGTTGTGGCTATTTATGCCTAGCAGACAATGCAAGTACGCATACTATACTTAAGTGTAAGAAATATTTTCCCATTTAAATGCAAGGAAAAATATGAGTACTATTTCCCAAAGTACTAAAATATCAATGCTTCGTAAGAGCAATAAGTTCTTGAGGGTTTATGTAACACCCCAATTTAGCCCCAATTTGTAAAACCTAAATCGTAAAATCCCCAATTGGAAACCCTAAAATTTGGGGGAAAATCGGAATTTAACCTAATCTAAAAAGGGGACCAAATTGAATAAATTAAGAGTTTGGCGGTTAAATTGTTAGGCGGGCAAAACTTTGGACCCTCCTTTTGTAATTTACCCAATTGTCTAGGGCAAATACTCTTTTGGTTCTATTTGAGTCTGTGCGCCGCTCTTCCTTGTTTTCTATTAAAATAATATTAAAATACCAAAACATATCAACCATTCCCCGTTTTTCCGTCGAAGCTCCGGTCAAGGGGTTTTCATCGCCGTTCAAGCGGTTCGAGGCCAGTGGAGTGCTTGTCGTCACCGCGCGAACAAAACCCGGCCGCCGTCACTCGTCGCACGCCGTTATTTTTGGAGACGGATTGAGAACCGTCGTGGTCGCGCTCTGTCGCCGCCGTTGCCACCAGAAACATTTGAGTTTCCTTCGAAAACTCCTGCCGCCGCCGTCCTCTGTGAGCGTCGCTGGCGTCTCGAGTTGGGTGAGTGTTGTGGTCGGGGTTCTGTTTGGCTTTAGGGTTACTGTTGGCAGCTGTCGGGGGGGTCGTGGCCGTCGTTGGGGTCGCGTCGTGGGTAGTCGGGTGCCGCCGGGGGTGGGGTGTTAGGGTTGTTAAATTAGGGTTAGGTTTGGAAGTTGATTTGGGTGGCTGTTGGATCTGAACCGGACCGGTTGTGTTGGTGCACCGGACGGTTGGGCTGAACCGAACCGGACCAGTGGGCTGATGCAACGATGATGTCATCCGCTGTTGCAGTGCTGATGCAGTCAATGATGACGTCAACGTTGACTTTTGGTTGACTTTTTAGCTGAGTCCACTTTTAAGTTTTTCGACGTTCCGGTTCCGTTGCCGCTGTCCGTTCCTTCAAATTCGAACCCGAAATGCCTTTTGGATCAAGTTTATATGTTGAGCTCAGATTTTTGTTAAATGTTGCATGAGAGTTTGACTCGGATATTTTCTTGTGTTCAGGTGACGTGGACTCTGACCCTGAGTTTTTACCTCCTTCACCGCCAGGCAGACCTCCGGTGGCACAGTCTTCGAGATCTTCTAGTAAGTTATATGTTAAGCGTAATTATTCGAATGTGGCATAGTAGAAAGTCTTATATAGTGTTATTTGTTTTTAGGAGCTGATTCTGTCCGATCTTCCGCTAGGACTGAGCGTGGGAGACGTCACTATCGACGTTGACTATTTAGCTGCCTAAGGTGTGTTCTCTGTCTGTGCTACATGTATGTGTTACCTGATTTCGTGATCTGTATGAGAAATATTCTGTGTTATCCTGCTCGGTTGATTGAGAAATATTTTGTATGCTATTCTGCTCTGTTATCTGATAAATATTGCATGACTCGAATGTATGATATTATGTTCTGTTATCTGATAAACATTATATGACTCGGATGCTATGATCATGTTATGTAACACATATCGGAATCTGATTATTATGTACATGCATCTTAGTTATTTAACAATATTGCATTCGGACTCTGAAATCGGATTACATGTCATATCATTGGGTTAGGATATTGTACGGAGGAAGCTCAGCGACTTCATCCTTCGGGTTGAACTTCGCTTCGGATCAGTAGTTCCATCTTTCGGGATGAGTTCTGCTTCGGACATGGTGTTGAGGTGTAGAGTGGTTCAGGGGAACCCAACTCTTCGGGAGGTGATGTAGTTGGGTGCATGTCATGTTATGATATATGTATGCTTTGCTTGTAATACTTCGGAATATCTGTAAATTCTTGATACGTTGTTTGACTGTTGGATTGACTTCTGTTATGCACTTTAGAGACACACTGAGCTTTATAGCTGACTCCCCCTTAGTATCAGTTTCAGATTTCCAGACTTAGGTTTCGATACTTGGAGGATCTCGTTCGAACATTATTTGATACTATTTATCAGTACGTTTTGTTCTAGACTTATATTTATTTATTTAAGTATTTTTCGGATTTGATTGTAAACGTGAACTTTGGACATTTATTATTTTTGGGTTTGATAAACTATTTTTAGCATGCTTGTTTTAAGACGAAACAGTAAAGGATATCTTTTATAATTGAATAATAATTTTGGCATAATTTTTATAAATAATCTTACTTGTTGGGAAAGTTTCCAAATTGTCAATTTCAATTTGTTATAAACCCTTAGGTCAAAATAGGGGGTTACATTTAGTGGTATCAGAGCCTAGGTTACACCCCTCGGCCTGTGAGGCTCGATAAAAATTTGATAATAAAGTTTTCAAAATTTTGCATGCATAATAATGTTTTCGGAAACTACGAGATTTTCAGATAAATGTCCGGATTTTTAAGAAGTAATATATGTTTTAATTAAAGTCTCCAAGTACCAATTTTGACTTTAGGACTCTTCTTTTGTACATAGACTACTATGCCACCCCGTAGGAGTACTAGAGTTACGGTCGGCCGAGGTTGAGGCTGTGGACGAGGTCTTACCGCTGCTAATACTAGTGACGTTAATCCTCCTGAGCATTCGCCACCACATTAGGAGGACCCACAACATGAGCAGGCTGAGGAGCAACATGAGGTTCATACGAGTGGTCAACAGACCGATCACCCTAATCAGCAGACTCAGAGTGATGGTCCCCGTGCAGCCGGTAACAGTGAGACTGCTGGAGTTGATATTGCTGCAGTGCATTTGGAGCTACTTTAGTATCTTCGACAAGGTTCTAGGAGACCCATATCTGCTGAGTTTTTGTCTGCTGGGATGTCGATGTTTGATGGTAAGACGGCTGTAGATCCGGCTGACGCAGAGTATTGGCTGAAGAAATTACAGCATCTATTTGATGAGATGGACTACCCCGCTGACAGAAAATTAAGAGCTGCTGTATCTTTATTGAAGGGTGAAGCCCTGAACTGGTGGGAGGCTGAGAAAACCGTTATTTCTGCTAGTAGGATCACTTGGGATCATTTCCGTCAGGCTTTCCGAGATAGATATGTTGGGGCTGAGTATCTAGCCAAGTGTCGTGAGGACTTTATAAATCTGAAGCAAAATGACATGACTGTGAATCAGTATGAGATTGAGTTTCTGAGGCTGGTACAGTACGTCCCTGGGTTAGTTACTACAGAGCAAGAGAAATGCAGCTGGTTTCTGAAGGGTCTGCGACCTTCGATCAAGACTGGTGTGTCTTTGCATTTGGACAAAGAGTACAAGGATATTACCTTGCGAGCTAGGACTGCAGAACGCAATGAGGCAGAGTTGAGGCAAGCTGAGTCTCATGGTATGGATCGGGGTAAGAGGCAGTCGACCGCGACAGTTCAGTATAGTCAGGGTAACCAGACCAGGAAGAGGACAAGAGATGAGAGTGACTATCAGAGTTATTCCAGAGCCAGACTAGTGACCACTGCTGTTTCGACTTCTAGTGTTGGAGGATCGACTAGCACGCGGGGGCCACCACAGTGTTCTTTCTGCAAGAAATGGCATTCTGGGGAGTGTAGGAGACAGTCCGGGGCTTGTTTTCGATGTGGGTCTTTCGATCATATTTTCAGAGATTGTCTACATGCACCTCCGTCAGCTCATATGACGACTCCGTCACAGGCATCAGTACAGACTCCTGCTAGGGGTAGAGGTCGAGGTAGACCCGATTTTACAGTTTCTGCTGGTAGAGGTAGGCCAGCTCAGAGTGGAGGATCAGCTGGATCCGGGGTGAGACAGTCAGGTTTGGTTTATGCTACCAGGAGACATGAGGATCTTGATGAGCCAGATGTTATTGCTGGTACATTTTCTATCCACTCTATTCCGTATTTTGCTATATTAGATATTGGTTCTACCATTCATATGTTGCGAGTTCGGTATCTGGGGGACTTGAAATTCCGGTTGAGAATACTGGGAATGCGGTTTCTGTTTATAGTCCAGTGGGTGATCATGTCAAGGTTTCTAAGGTGTACAAGAATTGTCCTTTGGAGATTCAAGGGAAAATATTCTCCGCTGATTTGATGGAGTTACCTTTCAGAGAGTTCGACCTTATTCTCGGAATGGACTGGTTATCCGCACATCGAGCCCGTTTGGATTGTGAAAAGAAAAGGGCGACTCTGAAAACCTCAGATGGGTGCGAGGTGATTATGGTTAGAGAGTGTAGATGTTATATGACCAATGTTGTTTCGGCTCTCAAAGCAGAAAAGATGATTCGACATGGGGCTACTGCCTATCTTGCTTATATTCTTGACTCGAGGCAGTCAGATTCTGATTTGGATAAGATCCAGGTGGTTAGGGATTTTCCAGATGTTTTTCCGGAGGAATTGCCGGGGGTACCACCAAAACGTGACGAGGTTGAGTTTGGCATAGATGTATATCCGGGCACAGCTCCTGTCTCTATGGCTCCTTACAGGATGGCTCCGAAAGAGCTTAAAGAATTGAAGATTCAGTTGCAGGAATTGTTGGATAGGGGTTTCATCCGACCTAGTGTTTCTCCTTGGGGTCCCCTGTTTTGTTTGTGAAGAAGAAGGACGGATCCCTTCGGCTTTGTATTGATTATCGGAAGCTGAACAAGCTGACGATCAAGAACAGGTACCCACTTCCCCGTATTGATGACTTGTTCGACCAGTTCCGAGGAGCTACAGTATTCTCTAAGATAGACCTGAGATCGGGTTATTACCAACTTAAGGTTAAGGTTTCTGATGTGTTCAAGACCGCTTTTCGGACTCGTTATGGTCATTACGAGTTTCTGGTGATGCCGTTTGGATTGAATAATGCCCATGCAGCCTTTATGGATATGATGAACAGGGTGTTTCAACCCTATCTGGACTAGTTCGTGGTGGTTTTCATTGATAACATACTGGTTTATTCTAAATCGGAGGCAGAACATGAGAAACATCTCCGGGTTGTTCTACAGACTTTGCGTGAAAAGCAGTTGTATGCAAAGTTCAGTAAATGTGAATTCTGGTTGACCGAAGTTACCGTTTTGGGACATATGGTTTCCGCTAATGGTATTCAGGTTGATCCAAAGAAGATTGAGGCTATTTTGGGTTAGAAGTAGCCCAAGAATGTTCTTGAGATTTGAAGCTTCTTGGGTTTAGCTGGTTACTATCGGAGGTTTGTGGAAGGTTTTTCGATTATTGCAGCTCCTCTGACTAAACTTCTGAGGAAGGATATTCCTTTTGTCTGGACTGAAGCTTAGCAGACCAGTTTTGAGAAGCTTAAGACCGTGTTGACTGAAGCATCGGTTCTGATTCAGCCTGAGCCTGGGAAGGCCTATACGGTATACAGTGATGCCTCTCACACAGGATTGGGATGTGTTCTGATGTAGGAGGGGAAGGTAGTGGCCTATGCATCTCGTCAGTTGAAAGTGCATGAGTGCAACTACCCCACCCATGATTTGTAGCTTGCTACTGTGATCTTTGCTCTGAAAATCTGGAGACACTATCTCTACGGAGAGAAGTGTTATATCTTCACTGATCACAAGTGTAACACCCGGGTTTAGGGGTCGGGTGAAAATAATATTTTAATATTATTTGGGCTCGGTTTTATTACTAAAATGGTTCTTTCAAATTTCAGGTTTCAAAATAAATATTTGAAATGGGACAAATTGATTTAATTGCAAGTTGAAGAGCTTTTTAAAGATCAATGAAATAGCCATTTATTAATGGCCTTTTTGGTAATTTACCCATTTTCTAATTTAAATCCCCTTTATATAATAAAATACCCATTCTCTCTTCATTATCATCTTCTTCTTCAACGTTTGAAGAAGCTCTCTCCCCGTTCCACTTTTTCATCTCCTTTCTCCTTCGTTTTGGCTCGGTTTTGAAAGGTTGTTTAGAAGCGAGAATTTGCGTTGGAGAAGCTTCGGGAAGGAATCCGGAAACTTGAAGGTGATGCTTGCTTGGTAATTGAGCTTGGAGGTAGAGGTGAGTGGTTAAATGTTTTTGAAATGGTTTTGAGTATTTGGTTCAAGCATGTGAACCTAGGATGGGCTTGGTAATCCCACCTAGAGTTGGGATTCGAGTGGTAGCCTAATCCCAAGCTTTGATTAGAGACTTTGGTTGCACTCTTTAATGGTTGTATATGCCTCGTGTTAGATTGTGATGATGTTGATTATGTATATGTTGTATACATGTGTGTTGAGGCATGTTGGATGCATTGCTATATGCATGTTGATGATAGATATGATATGGTTGTTAATGATGTACATGTGGTGTTGATGTGTGAAATGATATTATGAGGTGATTGTATGATTCGAGGATCATGGTGAGTACATGCTAGGCATTGAAATGTGGTTTGTGTATGACAGTGAGTCATGGTGAGTACGTGCTAAGCACGGAAGTTATTATGAAATGATATTGCGAAAGATTATTGAAATGTGTAGTATTGGCAATAGTATGCTTAGGTACAAATGATCGATCATTAGGATATTTAGTGTGCACACAGGAGTCTAAATTCGAGCGTGGCCTTGGTGGCGTTGAGTCACCAAGGAGGAGTACGGGTACGCCAGGAAATTGTATTATATTAGTCGATGATGAGTGGAATCCCATCGACGGGGCGTGAGGATGAGTGGAATCCCCTCCGCGTGAAACAGGGCGTGAGGATGAGTGGAATCCCCTCCGCGTGAAACGGGGCGTGAGGATGAGTGGAATCCCCTCCGCGTGAAATGAGGCGTGAGGATGAGTGGAATCCCCTCCGCGTGAAATGAGGCGTGAGGATGAGTGGAATCCCCTCCGCGTGAACGGTGATGAGTGTAATCCCACCGTCAGGTAATGGTTGTGTTGTTGGATGTGAGTTCCAACGGGTTATCCGCGTATTCGAGTCATAGCTAGGTGTCAATATGAGGTTGTATGTGTATACCAATATGAGACCATGTGTATATGCTTATATGATACTGAATGTGATGCCCTTTATGAATTGATATATGATGTGGTTAATGCACTGAGTTATGTATCATTGTACGTTGAGCTTATGAGTTGTTGAGCATGGCATAATGTTGATTATATGTTCATGCATCATTTATATTTATGACTCATATGGATCGAAAGTAAAATCATGTTTTACATCATGATAGTTGCTCGAGCTTCGACCCTGTATTGTCGAAGGTTTGTTTTATGAGCTTACCCTCACTAAGCTTTTATGCTTACGCTCTCTTTTGTTCGACAATGCAGATAAATAGCTTGTGGGTGGCAAGGGAAAGGAAAGGTCTTCAAGTGTTGCTTTTGGTGAGCTCAAAGTATGATTTAAAAATTGAAAGATTGTAATAGTAAAGCAATGGGATAGGTGTTGTTGTTTTTGATGCTTTGATGTGTGTTAATTTGGTTTGGCACTTAGATGCCTTGTTTGATTTGTAAATATCACTTGTGATGCATGCCTTGATGAATGCTTGAGTGATGTATGTCTGTAGATGTTTAAATTGCTTATTATGTGTGTTGGTCATATGCCTTGTGAGGATGCCTAAGTGTGTGGATGTTGAAGCATGAGACCTTATGTGCTTGTTTGCCTACTTTTGATCGAATGCATGATTTTCCTTGGTTGATTAAGGTATGCTCATGTTGAGTATCATGTATGAAAGGTTCTTAATGTATAATTTACTATGTATGTATGATGGTTCATATTCATGCTTTGAGTATGTTGGAGTACGTTTAATCTAGGACGTATGCATCTAGGCTTGGGTGGCTGGTGTTGAGTGCCTTTGCCTCTTTTAAACTCATATGTATGAATATGTATGATTCTAATGTGTTTTTATCATTGAAAGTCATTAGGATGAAGCAAAATATGCTCCCTGCATCTAGGTTTCGAAACTAGGGGTAAAGTTTCGAAACCTTTGCAAATTTTTGGATTCCAGAGGCCACTGCCAGCCAAAGTTTCGAAACCTTTAGGCAAGGTTTCGAAACTTTTGGTGAAAATTGGATTCCAGGGGCCACTGCCAGCCAAAGTTTCGAAACCTTTGGGCAAGGTTTCGAAACTTTGGTCAAAGGTTTCGAAACTTTGGTGAAAATTGGATTCTAGGGGCTACTGCCAGCCAAAGTTTCGAAACCTTGTCAAAAATGCCCTGTTTGACCCTTGTAGGCCTTCTTGAAGAGAAAAATACATAGGTACTAATGTGCTATTAGCCAAGATTAAAATTGGGATATTTGAATGTGGTTTGAGGTTTGATTGTTGTCTCGTGTGATATATTCCGTTGTTTGATCACTTAGAATTTATTACTCGATTATGACAAGATTAAAATGAAAAAATAGGGTTGCTAACCGAGGGGGAACCTTAACGGGTTTCGCTTCGGTTTTCCCCGTGTGACTACTCGGACCGGTCATCCGGCTAGACCGGGATGAGGGGGTTACATTTGTTGGTATCAGAGCCAGGTTTCCGAGACCTTGGGCAGGTAAGTGAGGTAAGTTTAAGTTTTGAATTGATATGCATGGTGTTTGCTTGCTCTGTAAGTGTGATTGTTTGATTGAGAATGTATGTTGTTTGATCGTAAGCATATGTTTGCTTGGTTAGCAAGTATGCCTTATTATATGCTTGGTTGAGCATGTATGTGTGTTGATTTGTTTGAAACATGTTTCGTAGAGTCCCATTGCTACTATTACTTATTTGAAAGGATTTTTGTAAAGGAGTATACTTGAGCACCTTGGACCCTTGCTCTTGCTAACCCTGAATATTCTTGTTTGTGTGTTTTGTTTATTGTTGTATTGTTGTCTTTAGTAAGTTTGAGGCCGAGGCGTGGGCCTAGAGCTGGTAATCGTGAATCTGAGGTTTTAGAGGATGTGAATGAGGAGCGAGTTCATCGCTTTAGTTCAGGGCAGTACGACAGTACCAGAGTTAGAGGTACAGTTTGTTTGTTTGGGTCAGCGTGCCTGTGAGCTGGTTTCTGTTGAGAGAGAGCAATGTGACCGATCTTGATTTGAGTTGGTAATAGAAGTGAAGACTGATGAGTTGGCCTCGGAATGATGTCGATGTTATAGCAAGTAATTCTTTGATACAATCAATGGGGTTGTTTTTCTGAATAATTCTGGATCTACGTGTCCGTGTATTTGGAGTGAGCATGCGAAGTTGTTGAATCTACCTTGTGAGGTACTAGAGGTAGGTGTTGGTATTGCTAGCTTCTTCGGGGATACAGCCGTGGTCAGAAAGATGTACAAGTAATGTCCGTTGCTGGTTCAGAGTCACATGTTTTCAGTTGGTGCGATGGAATTGTTTTTTTTCGGTTTTGATGTGAAGCTGTGCATGGATTGGCTTGTAGAACATAGAGTTAGGGTAGGCTTTGAGACAATGGAAGTTCTCTTAAAGCTTACGGATGACTATGAGATTGTAATGGTAGGTGGGAATGTGGATTTCGTATCGAATGTTGATCCAGCCTTAGAGGTCAAAGATTGATTGAGTTTGGTTGACAGGCTTGCCTAAAAGATGTGATGGATTTAATTTTTGAGTGAGGATTAAACCGCAGAATGTTAGAATAGTTGATGTTTTCCTAAAGGTGTTGGCAAGAATTACCCGATTTGTCTCTTGTTGGGGAAGAAGAGTTTGTTATTGATACCGTCTCCGAGTTTGCTCTTGTTTTGTTTGCTCTGTATCTCATGATTCTCGACCGACTTGAGAGTGTTGAAGAATCCACTACGAGTTTGTTAGACCTTAGATTCATTTGGCTTAGTACATCATCTTAGAGTGTGATAGTGTAACTTGTAAAGAAGAGAGATGACAATACGAGAATGTGTTTAGATTGCAGACAGTTGAGACAATTGACAGTGAGTAGTTAGTATATGTTTCTAAACGTCAGTGATTGGTTGATCAGTTGAGGGGTGTTTCAGTCTTTACAAGATTAATTTGAGACCCGATTACTACCAGTTGATAGTGAGAGAGGTTGATGTACCGAAGGCAGCTTTCGGGGCAGATGTGATCACTTTGGGTTTTGAGTTATGCCGTTCTGATTGACTAGTGAGTTAGTCACCTTTATAGAGATGTTGAGCGAAATACTTACTGAGTTTCTTGATCAGTTGTAGTAGCTCTCTTAGATAAAACATGGGTGTATTCACGTACCGGGGAAGATCATGGCAAGCTTTGAAGTTAGTGATGTAGACTCTATTAGAAAATCAGTTGAATGCCAAGATTGAGCAAGTGTGAACTCTGAGTCAAGGAAAATGTCCTATTAGGACATGTAGATTAGCCGAGTGTATTAGAGCAAATTTTAAGTAGACAGAAGAATGTTCAGTTGTGCGGTTAGATGCGAGACGATGAGCTTTGAGAAACTGAAAGAAACTTCGAAGAGAGTTAATGTAGTAACCGATATTCCGAGTTATATTTGTTGTTAGAATAGTAGTTGAGTTGCGAGCTGTAATTGCCGGTTTCAATTTGTTAAGTCATAGTGTTTCGAGACGTACTGTTTTGGCCGAAGCACATGACAGTTCTTGTATATTGCATCAGAGTAATATGAAGACATATTGTGGGTTGAAGATGAGTAATTCTGGATTAAGTTGATGGACGATGTGGGTCAGTATGAGAGTAAGTGTGTAATTTGCCAGCGTGCCAAGACCGAGCATCAGTTTTCTTCTAGTTTGTTACATTCGTGAAAGATTCTTAATGAGATTGGGAAATAGATTTGAGGGACTTGTGTTCGGTTCGCCTTTAATTTCCTATGGGAGAGTTTAGCCGGGAAAACGATGATAGTTGCACCGAGTGTACTCATTTTATAAACGTTCACGTCACTTGTGCCTTGTGTATGATGGCGGGGTTGTGCCTTAGCAAGAGTGTGAGTTGTACAGTGTCTTGCTTTCGATAGTGGACCATAGAGGTTCAAGATTTCAACTAAATTTTTGAAGATGCCTACAATAGTGTTTGGTTACCTGTTGGAGTCAGATGATCAGTCAGAGGAAGTTATGAGTCAAGTGTTCAAACAATGTCGTATGAGTTTGTGAAACGGGCTAGTCCTGTTGTTTGTTTGTTGCAGTTACCACCATAGTTAGAAGGAGGTATGTAATGTGTTCTGTGTATCTATGATTCAGAAGTGTGAGTCAGTTTTGTCCCGTGTTATGTTGCTGAAGAGATTGAGTTGAGTTTAAAATGGTCATGCATTGAAGGACCCGTTGAGATCTTAGTATCAGATAGCTAATGTTGTGTGGTGAGTCTACCGAGTTGGTGAGTACGTTGTGTGAGGAAGAATGTGTGAAGGAACTTGTTCCAGTGGCTCTTCCTGTCTGATAAATTTCGGGGACGAAATTTCCTTAAGTGGGGAAGAGTTGTAACACCCGGGTTTAGGGGTCGGGTGAAAATAATATTTTAATATTATTTGGGCTCGGTTTTATTACTAAAATGGTTCTTTCAAATTTCGGGTTTCAAAATAAATATTTGAAATGGGACAAATTGATTTAATTGCAAGTTGAAGAGCTTTTTAAGGATCAATGAAATAGCCATTTATTAATGGCCTTTTTGGTAATTTACCCATTTTCTAATTTAAATCCCCTTTATATAATAAAATACCCATTCTCTCTTCATTATCATCTTCTTCTTCAACGTTTGAAGAAGCTCTCTCCCCGTTCCACTTTTTCATCTCCTTTCTCCTTCGTTTTGGCTCGGTTTTGAAAGGTTGTTTAGAAGCGAGAATTTGCGTTGGAGAAGCTTCGGGAAGGAATCCGGAAACTTGAAGGTGATGCTTGCTTGGTAATTGAGCTTGGAGGTAGAGGTGAGTGGTTAAATGTTTTTGAAATGGTTTTGAGTATTTGGTTCAAGCATGTGAACCTAGGATGGGCTTGGTAATCCCACCTAGAGTTGGGATTAGTGTGGTAGCCTAATCCCAAGCTTTGATTAGAGACTTTGGTTGCACTCTTTAATGGTTGTATATGCCTCGTGTTAGATTGTGATGATGTTGATTATGTATATGTTGTATACATGTGTGTTGAGGCATGTTGGATGCATTGCTATATGCATGTTGATGATAGATATGATATGGTTGTTAATGATGTACATGTGGTGTTGATGTGTGAAATGATATTATGAGGTGATTGTATGATTCGAGGATCATGGTGAGTACATGCTAGGCATTGAAATGTGGTTTGTGTATGACAGTGAGTCATGGTGAGTACGTGCTAAGCACGGAAGTTATTATGAAATGATATTGCGAAAGATTATTGAAATGTGTAGTATTGGCACTAGTATGCTTGGGTACAAATGATCGATCATTAGGATGTTTAGTGTGCACACAGGAGTCTAAATTCGAGCATGGCCTTGGTGGCGTTGAGTCACCAAGGAGGAGTACGGGTACGCCAGGAAATTGTATTATATTAGTCGATGATGAGTGGAATCCCATCGACGGGGCGTGAGGATGAGTGGAATCCCCTCCGCGTGAAACGGGGCGTGAGGATGAGTGGAATCCCCTCCGCGTGAAACGGGGCGTGAGGATGAGTGGAATCCCCTCCGCATGAAATGAGGCGTGAGGATGAGTGGAATCCCCTCCGCGTGAACGGTGATGAGTGTAATCCCACCGTCAGGTAATGGTTGTGTTGTTGGATGTGAGTTCCAACGGGTTATCCGCGTATTCGAGTCATAGCTAGGTGCCAATATGAGGTTGTATGTGTATACCAATATGAGACCATGTGTATATGCTTATATGATACTGAATGTGATGCCCTTTATGAATTGATATATGATGTGGTTAATGCACTGAGTTATGTATCATTGTACGTTGAGCTTATGAGTTGTTGAGCATGGCATAATGTTGATTATATGTTCATGCATCATTTATATTTATGACTCATATGGATCGAAAGTAAAATCATGTTTTACATCATGATAGTTGCTCGAGCTTGGACCCTGTATTGTCGAAGGTTTGTTTTATGAGCTTACCCTCACTAAGCTTTTATGCTTACGCTCTCTTTTGTTCGACAATGCAGATAAATAGCTTGTGGGTGGCAAGGGAAAGGAAAGGTCTTCAAGTGTTGCTTTTGGTGAGCTCAAAGTATGATTTAAAAATTGAAAGATTGTAATAGTAAAGCAATGGGATAGGTGTTGTTGTTTTTGATGCTTTGATGTGTGTTAATTTGGTTTGGCACTTAGATGCCTTGTTTGATTTGTAAATATCACTTGTGATGCATGCCTTGATGAATGCTTGAGTGATGTATGTCTGTAGATGTTTAAATTGCTTATTATGTGTGTTGGTCATATGCCTTGTGAGGATGCCTAAGTGTGTGGATGTTGAAGCATGAGACCTTATGTGCTTGTTTGCCTACTTTTGATCGAATGCATGATTTTCCTTGGTTGATTAAGGTATGCTCATGTTGAGTATCATGTATGAAAGGTTCTTAATGTATAATTTACTATGTATGTATGATGGTTCATATTCATGCTTTGAGTATGTTGGAGTACGTTTAATCTAGGACGTATGCATCTAGGCTTGGGTGGCTGGTGTTGAGTGCCTTTGCCTCTTTTAAACTCATATGTATGAATATGTATGATTCTAATGTGTTTTTATCATTGAAAGTCATTAGGATGAAGCAAAATATGCTCCCCTGCATCTAGGTTTCGAAACTAGAGGTAAAGTTTCGAAACCTTTGCAAATTTTTGGATTCCAGAGGCCACTGCCAGCCAAAGTTTCGAAACCTTTGGGCAAGGTTTCGAAACTTTGGTCAAAGGTTTCGAAACTTTTGGTGAAAATTGGATTCCAGGGGCCACTGCCAGCCAAAGTTTCGAAACCTTTGGGCAAGGTTTCGAAACTTTGGTCAAAGGTTTCGAAACCTTCCCAAGGTTTCGAAACTTTTGGTGAAAATTGGATTCCAGGGGCTACTGCCAGCCAAAGTTTCGAAACCTTTGGGCAAGGTTTCGAAACCTTCAATCAAAAATGCCCTGTTTGACCCTTGTAGGCCTTCTTGAAGAGAAAAATACATAGGTACTAATGTGCTATTAGCCAAGATTAAAATTGGGATGTTTGAATGTGGTTTGAGGTTTGATTGTTGTCTCGTGTGATATATTCCGCTGTTTGATCACTTAGAATTTATTACTCGATTATGACAAGATTAAAATGAAAAAAATAGGGTTGCTAACCGAGGGGGAACCTTAACGGGTTTCGCTTCGGTTTTCCCCGTGTGACTCACTCGGACCGGTCATCCGGCTAGACCGGGATGAGGGGGTTACAACAAGAGTCTTAAGTACCTCCTTACTCAGAAAGAGTTAAATCTGAGACATCGTCGCTGGTTGGAACTTCTCAAGGATTATGACTATGAGATAGAGTATCACCCGGGAAAGGCGAAAGTGGTTGCCGACGCCTTGAGTCGTAATGCTATCTTAGATTTGAGGACCTTGTTTGCTCGGATGAGTTTGTTTGAGGATGGTAGTTTGATGGCAGAACTTCGGGTCATTCCTACGCTGATATCTGATATTCGAGCTGAGCAGCCTACGAATCCTTTTCTTATGCATCGTATCAGAGAGGTTTCCGAGGGTACATCTGTGGATTATACCATTGATCCGGATGGTGTTTTGTGTTTCCGAGGCCGGTACTGTATTCCGAGGAAATCTGGGTTGAAACAGGTTATTCTTCGCGAGGCACATGACAGCCCCTATTCTATGCATCATGGTGGTGATAAGATGTATAAAAACCTTCGTCAGAGGTATTGGTGGAAGGGTCTTAAGCGGGATGTCGGATTTGTGTCTAAGTGTATGACTTGTCAGAGAGTCAAGGCAGAGCATCAGCGTCCATCTGGGTTTCTTCAGCACATCGAGATTCCTCAGTGGAAGTGGGAGCGTGTGACTATGGATTTTGTCAGTGGTCTTCCGATGACTCCGTCCAAGAAGGACCCCGTCTGGGTTATAGTGGACCGTTTGACTAAGTCTGCTCATTTCATTCCGGTTCGAGTCAACTATCCTTTGAATAAGTTGGCTCGGCTCTATATTTCTGAGATCGTTCGACTTCATGGGGTACCGCTATCGATTATTTCTGCTCGTGATCCGAGGTTTACAGCGAAGTTCTAGAAGGCACTTCACTCTGCTTTGGGTACCCGGTTGAACTTCAGTACATCTTATCATCCGCAGACTGACGGGCAGTCTGAGCATGTGATTCAGATTCTTGAGGTCATGTTGAGAGGTTGTGTTCTCGATTACAGTGGTAGTTGGGAGGATTTCTTGCCGCTCGCAAAGTTTGCATATAATAACAGCTACCAGGCCAGTATCAAAATGGCACCGTATGAGGCTCTGTATGGGCGTAGGTGTAGGTCACCGATTGGATGGACTAAACTTAATGAGCATAGATTGTTGGGACCGAACCTAGTCCGTGAGGCCGAGCAGACAGTCAGGTTGATTCGGGACCGGCTTAAGGTTGCTTTTGACAGACAGAAATCTTATGCTGACTTGAGACGTCGAGATCTTGAGTTTGAGCTTGGTGATGAGGTTTTCCTGAAAGTATCTCCTTGGAGGAAGGTACTTCGGTTTGGTCGGAAGGGCAAGCTGAGTCCTCGTTATATTGGTCCTTATCGGATTCTTCGTCGGGTTGGATCTGTTGCTTATCAGCTCGAGTTACCACTAGAGCTTCAGCGTATTCATGATGTTTTCCATGTTTCTGTGTTGAGACGCTATCATGCTGATCCGTATCATGTATTACCCGTGGAGGAGATTGAGATTCGTCCTGATTTGCGTTTTGAGGATGAGCCTATCGAGATTCTTGCTCAGGATAAGAAAGTTCTCAGAAGGAAGACCATTAAGATGGTCAAAGTCTTGTGGCGTGGTCGCAGTCATGATGAGGCTACCTGGGAGCCCAAAGCTGTCATCAAAGCTCAGTATCCGCATTTGTTTGCTCCAGGTAAAATTTCGAGGCCGAAATTTCTCTTTTTACGGGGGGAGAGTTGTAACATCCCAATTTAGCCCCAATTTGTAAAACCTAAATTGTAAAATCCCCAATTGGAAACTGCTAGAATTTGGAGGAAAATCGGAATTTAACCAAATCTAAAAAGGGGACCAAATTGAATAAATTAAGAGTATGGCGGTTAAATTGTTAGGCGGGCAAAACTTTGGACCCTCCTTTTGTAATTTACCCAATTGTCTAGGGAAAATACTCTTTGGTTCTATTTGAGTCTGTGCGCCGCTCTTCCTTGTTTTCTATTAAAATAATATTAAAATACCAAAACATATCAACCATTCCCCGTTTTTCCGTCGAAGCTCCGGTCAAGGGGTTTTCATCGCCGTTCAAGCGGTTCGAGGCCAGTGGAGTGCTTGTCGTCACCGCACGAACAAAACCCGGCCGCCGTCACTCGTCGCACGCCGTTCTTTTTGGAGACGGATTGAGAACCGTCATGGTCGCGCTCTGTCGCCGCCGTTGCCACCAGAAACATTTGAGTTTCCTTCGAGAACTCCTGCCGCCGCCGTCCTCTGTGAGCGCCGCTGCCGTCTCGAGTTGGGTGAGTGTTGTGGTCGGGGTTCTGTTTGGCTTTGGGGTTACTGTTGGCCACTGTCGGGGGGGGGGGGGTCGTGGCCGTCGTTGGGGTCGCGTCGTGGGTAGTCGGGTGCCGCCGGGGGTGTGGTGTTAGTGTTGTTAAATTAGGGTTAGGTTTGGAAGTTGAAGTGGGTGGCTGTTGGATCTGAACCGGACCGGTTGTGTTGGTGCACCGGACGGCTAGGCTGAACCGAACCGGACCAGTGGGTTGATGCAACGATGATGTCATCCGCTGTTGCAGTGCTGATGCAACGATGATGTCATCTGCTGTTGCAGTGCTGATGCAGTCAATGATGACGTCATCGCAGTCAGTGATGACGTCAGCGTTGACTTTTGGTTGACTTTTTCGGCTGAGTCTACTTTTAAGTTTTTCGACGTTCCGGTTCCGTTGCCGCTGTCAGTTCCTTTAAATTCGAACCCGAAATGCCTTTTGGATCAAGTTTATATGTTGAGCTCAGATTTTTGTTAAATGTTGCATGAGAGTTTGACTCGGATATTTTCTTGTGTTCAGGTGACGTGGACTCTGACCCTGAGTTTTTACCTCCTCCTCCGCCAGGCAGACCTCTGGTGGCACAGTCTTCGAGATCTGCTAGTAAGTTATCTGTTAAGCGTAATTATTCGAATGTGGCATAGTAGAAAGTCTTATATAGTGTTATTTGTTTTTAGGAGCTAATTCTGTCCGACCTTCCGCTATGACTGAGCGTGGGAGACGTCACTATCGACGTTGACTATTTAGCTGCCTAAGGTGTGTTCTCTGTCTGTGCTACATGTATGTGTTACCTGATTTTGTGATCTGTATGAGAAATATTATGTGTTATCCTGCTCGGTTGATTGAGAAATATTTTGTATGCTATTCTGCTCTGTTATCTGATAAATATTGCATGACTCGACTGTATGATATTCTGTTCTGTTATCTGATAAACATTATATGACTCGGATGCTATGATCATGTTATGTAACACATATCGGAATCGGATTATTATGTACATGCATCTTAGTTATTTAACAAGATTGCATTCGGACTCTGAAATCGGATTACATGTTATATCATTGGGTTGGGATATTGTATGGATGAAGCTCAGGGACTTCATCCTTCGGGTTGAACTTCACTTCGGATCAGTAGTTCCATCTTTCGGGATGAGTTCTGCTTCGGACATGGTGTTGAGGTGTAGAGTGGTTCAGGGGAACCTCACTCTTCGGACGGTGATGTAGTTGGGTGCATGTCATGTTATGATATTTGTATGCTTTGCTTGTAATACTTCGGAATATCTGTAAATTCTTGATACGTTGTTTGACTGTTGGATTGACTTCTGTTATGCACTTTAGAGACACACTGAGCTTTATAGCTGACTCCCCCTTAGTATCTGTTTCAGATTTCCAGACTTAGGTTTCGGTACTTGGAGGATCTCGTTCGAACATTATTTGATACTATTTATCAGTACGTTTTGTTCTAGACTTATATTTATTTATTTAAGTATTTTTCAGATTTGGTTGTAAACGTGAACTTTGGACATTTATTATTTTGGGGGTTTGATAAACTATTTTTAGCATGCTTGTTTTAAGATGAAACATTAAAGGATATCTTTTATAATTGAATAATAATTTTGGCATAATTTTTATAAATAATCTTACTTGTAGGGAAAGTTTCCTAATTGTCAATTTCAATTTGTTATAAACCCTTAGATCAAAATAGGGGGTTACATTTAGTGGTATCAGAGCCTAGGTTACACCCCTCGGCCTGTGAGGCTCTATAAAAAATTGATATTAAAGTTTTCAAAATTTTGCATGCATAATAATGTTTTCGGAAACTACGAGATTTTCAGATAAATGTCCGGATTTTTAAGAAGTAATATATGTTTTAATTAAAGTCTCCATGTACCAATTTTGACTTTAGGACTCTTCTTTTGTAGATAGACTACTATGCCACCCCGTAGGAGTACTAGAGTTACGGTCGGCCGAGGTCGAGGCCGTGGATGAGGTCGTACCGCTGCTAATACGAGTGACGTTAATCCTCCTGAGCATTCGCCACCACATCAGGGGGACCCACAACATGAGCAGGCTGAGGAGCAATAAGAGGTTCATACGAGTGGTCAACAGACCGATCACCCTGATCAGCAGACTCAAAGTGATGGTCCCCGTGCAGCCGGTAACAGTGAGACTGCTGGAGTTGATGTTGTTGCAGTGCATTTGGAGCTACTTGAGTATCTTCGACAAGGTTCTAAGAGACCCATATCTGCTGAGTTTTTGTCTACTGGGATGTCGATGTTTGATGGTAAGACGGCTGCAGATCCGGCTGACGCAGAGTATTGGCTGAAGAAATTACAGCAGCTATTTGATGAGATGGACTACCCTGCTGACAGAAAATTAAGAGCTGTTGTATCTTTATTGAAGGGTGAAGCCCTGAACTGGTGGGAGGCTGAGAAGACTGTTATTTCTGCTAGTCGGATCACTAAGGATCATTTCCGTCAGGCTTTCCGAGACAGATATGTTGGGGCTGAGTATCTAGCCAAGTGTCGTGAGGACTTTATAAATCTGAAGCAAAATGACATGACCGTGAATCAGTATGAGATTGAGTTTCTGAGGCTGGTACAGTACGTCCCTGGGTTAGTTACTACAGAGGAAGAGAAATGCAGCTGGTTTCTGAAGGGTCTGCGACCTTCGATCAAGACTAGTGTGTCTTTGCATTTGGACAAAGAGTACAAGGATATTACCTTGCGAGCTAGGACTGCAGAACGCAATGAGGCAGAGTTGAGGCAAGCTGAGTCTCATGGTATGGATCGGGGTAAGAGGCAGTCGACCGCGACAGTTCAGTATAGTCAGGGTAACTAGACCAGGAAGAGGACAAGAGATGAGAGTGACTATCAGGGTTATTCCAGAGCCAGACTAGTGACCACTGCTGTTCCGACTTTTAGTGTTGGAGGATCGACTAGCACGCGGGGGCCACCACAGTGTTCTTTCTACAAGAAATGGCATTCTGGGAGTGTAGGAGACAGTCCGGGGCTTGTTTTTAATGTGGGTCTTTCGATCATATTTTCAAAGATTGTCCGCATGCACCTCCGTCACCTCATATGACGACTCCGTCACAGGCATCAGTACAGACTCCTGCTAGGGGTAGAGGTCGAGGTAGACCCGATTTTACAGTTTCTGCTGGTAGAGGTAGGCCAGCTCAGAGTGGAGGATCAGCTGGATCCGGGGTGAGATAGCCAGGTTTGGTTTATGCTACCAGGAGACATGAGGATCGTGATGAGCTAGATGTTATTGCTGGTACATTTTCTATCCACTCTATTCCGTATTTTGCTTTATTAGATATTGGTTCTACCCATTCATATGTTGCGAGTTCGGTATCTGGGGGACTTGAAATTCCGGTTGAGTATACTGGGAATGCGGTTTCCGTTTATAGTCCAGTGGGTGATCATGTCAAGGTTTCTAAGGTGTACAAGAATTGTCCTTTGGAGATTCAAGGGAAAATATTCTCCGCTGATTTGATGGAGTTACCTTTCAGAGAGTTCGACCTTATTCTCGGAATGGACTGGTTATCCGCTCATCGAGTCCGTTTGGATTGTGAAAAGAAAAGGGCGACTCTGAAAACCTCAGATGGGTGCGAGGTGATTATGGTTGGAGAGCGTAGAGGTTATATGACCAATGTTGTTTCGACTCTCAAAGCAGAAAAGATGATTCGACATGCGGCTACTGCCTATCTTGCTTATATTCTTGACTCGAGGTAGTCAGATTCTGATTTGGATAAGATCCAGGTGGTTAGGGATTTTTCAGATGTTTTTCCGGAGGAATTGCCGGGGGTACCTCCAAAACGTGACGAGGTTGAGTTTGGCATAGATGTATATCCGGGCACAGCTCCTGTCTCTATGGCTCCTTACAGGATGGCTCCGAAAGAGCTTAAAGAATTGAAGATTCAGTTGCAGGAATTGTTGGATAGGGGCTTCATCCGACCTAGTGTTTCTCCTTGGGGAGCCCCTGTTTTTTTTTGTGAAGAAGAAGGACGGATCCCTTCGGCTTTGTATTGATTATCGGAAGCTGAACAAGCTGACGATCAAGAACAGGTACCCACTTCCCCGTATTGATGACTTGTTCGACCAGTTCCGAGGAGCTACAGTATTCTCTAAGATAAACCTGAGATCGGGTTATTGCCAACTCAAGGTTAAGGATTCTGATGTGTTCAAGACCGCTTTTCGGACTCGTTATGGTCATTACGAGTTTCTGGTGATGCCGTTTGGATTGACTAATGCCCCTGTAGCCTTTATGGATATGATGAACAGGGTGTTTCAACCCTATCTGGACCAGTTCGTGGTGGTTTTCATTGATGACATACTGGTTTATTCTAAATCGGAGGCAGAACATGAGGAACATCTCCGGGTTGTTCTACAGACTTTGCGTGAAAAGCAGTTGTATGCAAAGTTCAGTAAATGTGAATTCTGGTTGACTGAGGTTACCTTTTTGGGACATGTGGTTTCCGCTAATGGTATTCAGGTTGATCCAAAGAAGATTGAGGCTATTTTGGGTTGGAAGCAGCCCAAGAATGTTCTTGAGATTCGAAGCTTCTTGGGTTTAGCTGGTTACTATCGGAGGTTTGTGGAAGGTTTTTCGATTATTGCAGCTCCTCTGACAAAACTTCTGAGGAAGGATATTCCTTTTGTCTGGACTGAGGCTCAACAGACCAGTTTTGAGAAGCTTAAGACCGTGTTGACTGAAGCACCGGTTCTGATTCAGCCTGAGCCTGGGAAGGCCTATACGGTATACAGTGATGCCTCTCACACGGGATTGGGATGTGTTCTGATACAGGAAGGGAAGGTAGTGGCCTATGCATCTCGTCAGTTGAAATGCATGAGTGCAACTACCCCACCCATGATTTGGAGCTTGCTGTTGTGATCTTTGCTCTGAAAATCTGGAGACACTATCTCTACGGAGAGAAGTGTTATATCTTCACTGATCACAAGAGTCTTAAGTACCTCCTTACTCAGAAAGAGTTAAATCTGAGACAGCGTCGCTGGTTGGAACTTCTCAAGGATTATGACTGTGAGATAGAGTATCACCCGGGAAAGGCGAACGTGGTTGCCGACGCCTTAAGCCGTAATGTTATCTCAGATTTGAGGACCTTGTTTGCTCGGATGAGTTTGTTTGAGGATGGTAGTTTGATGGCAGAACTTCGGGTCATTCCTACGCTGATATCTGATATTCGAGCTTAGCAGCCTACGGATCCTTTTCTTATGCATCGTATCAGAGAGGTTTCCGAGGGTACATCTGTGGATTATACCATTGATCCGGATGGTGTTTTGTGTTTTCGAGGCCGGTACTGTAATCCGAGGAAATCTGGGTTGAAACAGGTTATTCTTCGCGAGGCACATGACAGCCCCTATTCTATGCATCCTGGTGGTGATAAGATGTATAAAAACCTTCGTCAGAGGTATTGGTGGAAGGGTCTTAAGAGGGATGTTGTCGGATTTGTGTCTAAGTGTATGACTTGTCAGAGAGTCAAGGCAGAGCATCAGCGTCTATCTGGGTTGCTTCAGCACATCGAGATTCCTCAGTGGAAGTGGGAGCGTGTGACTATGGATTTTGTCAGTGGTCTTCCGATGACTCCGTCCAAGAAGGACTCCGTCTGGGTTATAGTGGACCGTTTGACTAAGTCTGCTCATTTCATTCCGGTTCGAGTCAACTATCCTTTGAATAAGTTGGCTCGGCTCTATATTTCTGAGATCGTTCGACTTCATGGGGTACCGCTATCGATTATTTCTGATCGTGATCCGAGGTTTACAGTGAAGTTCTGGAAGGCACTTCACTCTACTTTGGGTACCCGGTTGAACTTCAGTACATCTTATCATCCGCAGACTGACGGGCAGTCCGAGCATGTGATTCAGATTCTTGAGGACATGTTGAGAGGTTGTGTTCTCGATTACAATGGTAGTTGGGAGGATTTCTTGCCACTCGCAGAGTTTGCATATAATAACAGCTACCAGGCCAGTATCAAAATGGCACCGTATGAGGCTCTGTATGGGCGTAGGTGTAGGTCACCGATTGGATAGACTGAACTTAATGAGCATAGATTGTTGGGACCGAACCTAGTCCGTGAGGCCGAGCAGACAGTCAGGTTTATTCGGGACTGGCTTAAGGTTGCTTTTGACAGACAGAAATATTATGCTGACTTGAGACGTCGAGATCTTGAGTTTGAGGTTGGTGATGAGGTTTTCCTGAAAGTATCTCCTTGGAGGAAGGTACTTCGGTTTGGTCGGAAGGGCAAGCTGAGTCCTCGTTATATTTGTCCTTATCGGATTCTTCGTCGGGTTGGACCTGTTGCTTATCAGCTCGAGTTACCACCAGAGCTTCAGCGTATTCATGATGTTTTCCATGTTTCTATGTTGAGACGCTATCATGCTGATTCGTCTCATGTATTACCCGTGGAGGAGATTGAGATTCGTCCTGATTTGCATTTTGAGGAGGAGCCTATCGAGATTCTTGCTCAGGATAAGAAAGTTCTCAGAAGGAAGACCATTAAGATGGTCAAAGTCTTGTGGCGTGGTCGCAGTCATGATGAGGCTACCTGGGAGCCCAAAGCTGTCATCAAAGCTCAGTATCCGCATTTGTTTGCTCCAGGTAAAATTTCGAGGCTGAAATTTCTCTTTTTACGGGGGGAGAGTTGTAACACCCCAATTTAGCCCCAATTTGTAAAACCTAAATCGTAAAATCCCCAATTGGAAACCCTAGAATTTGGGGGGAAATCGGAATTTAACCTAATCTAAAAAGGGGACCAAATTGAATAAATTAAGAGTTTGGCGTTTAAATTGTTAGGCGAGCAAAACTTTGGACCCTTCTTCTGTAATTTACCCAATTGTCTAGGGCAAATACTCTTTTGGTTCTATTTGAGTCTGTGCGCCGCTCTTCCTTGTTTTCTATTAAAATAATATTAAAATACCAAAACATATCAACCATTCCCCGTTTTTCCGTCGAAGCTCCGGTCAAGGGGTTTTCATCGCCGTTCAAGCGGTTCGAGGCCAGTGGAGTGCTTGTCTTCACCGCGCGAACAAAACCCGGCCGCTGTCACTCGTCGCACACCGTTCTTTTTGGAGACGGATTGAGAACCGTCGTGGTCGCACTCTGTCGCCGCTGTTGCCACCAGAAACATTTGAGTTTCCTTCGAGAACTCCTGCCGCCGCTGTCCTCTGTTAGCCGCTGCCGTCTCGAGTTGGGTGAGTGTTGTGGTTAGACCTGGCAAACTTGACCCGAGACCCGAAACCCGAACCGAATTACCCGAATCGAAACCCGATTTTGACCCGAAATGATGATTCGGAGTTGACCCGAAACCCGAACCGAACCGAACCGAAATTTTTTGTTGAACCGAAATGGACCCGAACCGAAATGGACCCGAACCGAATGGACCCGAACCGAATGCTACCCGAACCGAAAGCTGAACCGAATATCGACCCGATTTTGACCCGAATTTGACCCGATTTTGACCCGAATATCTATTTTTAACAATATAATAAATAATAAAATGAAGTATAGAAATTTGAGATCTTGGTGACCAATTTTATAATTTCATCATAAAATATAGCATAAAATTGAAATTGTAGACTAAATTGACAATTTGGAAGTGGAGAAATTTGAGAGTCCAATGACCAATTTTGTAATTATACCATATAAATAAATAGGGGTCAATTTTGGCTAAAAATTAAATCTTTGAAATTAAAATGAACGAAAATATCAATATATTAAATTAATAGACTAAATTACAAAGATTAGTTAATTTCAACTAAAAGTAAATTTTTAGAGACTAAATATCACTACTGGGAGGGGATTTCTATATCCGAAGTCTAAACCGTGGGAATACTTGTGACTAAATTAAATTAAACTAAAACTTAAAGTTGACTAAAATGTAACATTTTAAATGCAACATGACCTAAAAAGTAATTAATCTCTAGCTTAAAAAATTGGTGGCTTATTTCCCTCCAAAATTTTGTCTTTTCTCTCTCTATTTTTTCCAATTGTCTTTTTCTTTTCTTTTTCAATCTAGCTTAAAAAATTGGTGGCTTATTTCCCTCCAAAATTTTGTTTTTTCCCTCTCTATTTTTACCAATTGTCTTTCTATTTTTATTAATTTAATTGAGTTTCAATTTAGATTAATTTAATTGAAATTTCACATTTAGTTTTAAATTTATTTTAATTATGTCCGTGATTTATGCTTTTAGATTTTAGTTAGTTCAATTAGATCCTAAGTTTAATAAATTAATTCATTTCAGACATTATTATTATTATTATTATTATTATTATTATTATAAACTTTGATTTAATATAATTATACAAAAAAGTTATATGGATACATGAAGCTTTGATTTAAATATTTAATCAAATTCAAATGCATAGATTAACAAGTTGAATCAGAATTAATCTCATACACCAATAACTCTAAACTAAACCATAAATACTAAACCTCAAACCTTTAACCCAACTCAAATCGAATTAACCCAAAAATTTAAATGTTGACCCGACCCGAAATTGACCCGAAATTGACCCGATTTTAACCCGAACCGAAAGCGACCCGAACGACCCGATTTTGACCCGAACCGAAAGCGACCGATCCGATATTGACCCGACCCGAAAACAACTGATCCGATATTGACCCGATCCAATACCCGAACCGAATCCGACTCATCACAGACCCGAATTAGACCCGAACCCGAACCGAACCGACCCGAACCGAATCTAAACCGATTCTAGATAGACCCGAAATGACCCGAACCGAAACGACCCGAACCGAACCCGAACCGAATGACCCGATTGCCACCTCTAGTTGTGGTCGGGGTTCTGTTTGGCTTTGGGGTTACTGTTGGCCGCTGTCGGGGGGTCGTGGCCGTCGTTGGGGTCGCGTCGTGGGTAGTCGGGTGCCGCCGGGGGTGTGGTGTTAGGGTTGTTAAATTAGGGTTAGGTTTGGAAGTTGATTTGGGTGGATGTTGGATCTGAACCGGACCGGTTGTGTTAGTGCACCGGATGGCTGGGCTGAACCGAACCGGACCAGTGGGCTGATGCAACGATGATGTCATCCGCTGTTGCAGTGCTGATGCAACGATGATGTCATCTGCTGTTGCAGTCAATGATGATGTCATCGCAGTCAATGATGACGTCAGTGATGAAGTCAGCGTTGACTTTTGGTTGACTTTTTCGGCTGAGTCCACTTTTAAGTTTTTCGACGTTCCAGTTCCGTTGCCGCTGTCTGTTCCTTCAAATTCGAACCTGAAATGCCTTTTGGATCAAGTTTATATGTTGAGCTCAGATTTTTGTTAAATGTTGCATCAGAGTTTGACTCAGATATTTTCTTGTGTTCAGGTGACGTGGACTCTGACCCTGAGTTTTTACCTCCTCCTTCGCCAGGCAGACCTCCGGTGGCACAGTCTTCGAGATCTGCTAGTAAGTTATCTGTTAAGCGTAATTATTCGAATGTGGCATAGTAGAAAGTCTTATATAGTGTTATTTGTTTTTAGGAGCTGATTCTGTCCGACCTTCTGCTAGGACTGAGCGTGGGAGACGTCACTATCGACGTTGACTATTTAGCTGCCTAAGGTGTGTTCTCTGTCTGTGCTACATGTATGTGTTACCTGATTTCGTGATCTGTATGAGAAATATTCTGTGTTATCCTGCTCGGTTGATTGAGAAATATTTTGTATGCTATTCTGCTCTGTTATCTGATAAATATTGCATGACTCGACTGTATGATATTCTGTTCTATTATCTAATAAACATTATATGACTCGGATGCTATGATCATGTTATGTAACACATATCGGAATCGGATTATTATGTACATGCATCTTAGTTATTTAACAAGATTGCATTCGGACTCTGAAATCGGATTACATGTCATATCATTGGGTTGGGATATTGTACGGAGGAAGCTCAGCGACTTCATCCTTCGGGTTGAACTTCACTTCGGATCAGTAGTTCCATCTTTCGGGATGAGTTCTGCTTCAGACATGGTGTTGAGGTGTAGAGTGGTTCAGGGGAACCTCACTCTTCGGACAGTGATGTAGTTGGGTGCATGTCATGTTATGATATCTGTATGCTTTGCTTGTAATACTTCGGAATATCTGTAAATTCTTGATACGTTGTTTGACTGTTGGATTGACTTCTGTTATGCACTTTAGAGACACACTGAGCTTTATAGCTGACTCCCCCTTAGTATCTGTTTCAGATTTCCAGACTTAGGTTTCGGTACTTGGAGGATCTCGTTCGAACATTATTTGATACTATTTATCAGTACGTTTTGTTCTAGACTTTTATTTATTTATTTTAGTATTTTTCGGATTTGGTTGTAAACGTGAACTTTGGACATTTATTATTTTTGAGGTTTGATAAACTATTTTTAGCATGCTTGTTTTAAGACAAAACATTAAAGGATATCTTTTATAATTGAATAATAATTTTGGCATAATTTTTATAAATAATCTTACTTGTGGGGAAAGTTTCCAAATTGTCAATTTCAATTTGTTATAAACCCTTAGGTCAAAATAGGGGGTTACAGTTTATCTCTGATAGATAACCAATTTGATATGATGTGCTATATTTAATATTTTTCATTCCCTGAAGTGAATGAAACAAAGCACATTTTGAAAGATGCATAACTATGCATATTTTCCCATTTAAAATGCAAGGGAATAATGTGAGTATTATATCCGGAAGTACTAATATCACAGAAGGCTTCGACTGAGCAAATATGTTATTGCCAAATGGAACTCTATTCCATTTTCACAGTGCAACATACTCGTCAAAGACGCAAAGAGACTTATTGAATTTTAAAGATATTTGCAGAAATATATTGAGAATATTAGTCGAGGGGTGCTGACTATCTCAATCTTACGAGTATAACTCAAGGCAATAATAAAATCTTGAAAAAAAATATGCACTGTCATCCATATTGTACTATACAAGAATTAGTACAAATTAAAGCTTATGCTATTGTAAATCAAAAGTTTATTGATAACTTTATTATTTGGCATGACCGGTTAGGCCATCCCGATTCAATTATGATGCAAAAATTTGTTGACACTTTCATGTGGTCATTATTGAAGAACTAAAATTTTCTTCAAGGTAATGTTTTTCATGTGATACTTGCTATCAAAGCAAATTGATTATTCAATCATCATCAGCTAAGATAGATTGTGAATCTATTAATTTCTGGAACGGATACAAGGTGATATATGTGGGCCCATACACCTTTCTTACAGTCCATCTAGATATTTTACGATTTTAATCGATGCATCGAATAGATGGTCATATGTATCCTTGTTATCAACTCGTAACTTGGTGTTTGTTAGGCTATTTGCTCAGTTGATAAAATTATGAGCACATTTTCCAGATTACCTTATAAAGACAATCGGTCTTGATAATGCTGGTGACATGTCATTCTACATGTAGTATCACTAATTCGCATCAAGCCAACAAATTACCATAAGTTATCCCCATTACAAATGGTTTTTGGTTAAAACCAAATATTTCTCATCTTGGATTTTTTTTGTGCGGTATATGTTCTGATTCCTCCACCACAACGCACAAAGATGAGTTCTCAAAGGAGGTTGGGAATATATGTCAGATTCAAATTTCCCTTGATAATTAAATATCTTGAGCTTCTGATAGGGAATTTATTTACAGCTCGATTCGCCGATTGTCATTTTAATGAGTCAGTTTTCCCAACATTAGGGGAGAAAATAAAATAGCTGGAAAAAGAAATAAATTGGAATGAATTATCATTATCTTAGTTTGATCCACGTACTCAACAATGTGAACTATAAGTCCAAAGGATAATTCATGTAGCAAATCAATTGTCAGATGATTTTGTTGACCCTAATAGAGTGACTAAGTCACATATACCAGCTATGAATGCTCCGTTTAAATTTGATGTCCCGGAAGGACAAACTCTAGTTGCTAATGAGTCTAACTTACGCCTGTAGCGTGGTAGACAAGTAGGTTCCAAAGATAAAAATCCTCGAAAAAAAAGAAAGAGAGCTATAGTTATGATGGTCTGATCGAGGAATCAATAAATTATGAAAATCTCAAGAAGAGATTAAAAGGTCTCCAATAGAGACATTAACATGACTCAGGTGCCTGATAATAAAGAGATCTCAATAGATTATGTCATGTCTGGTAATAAGTGGAACTGAAATCAAATCGACGTCGATAATACATTTGCATTGCAATATAGCACTAGAGATTTTATTTGATGATGTCGATCATAAATCATTGTCAATTGGACAATGTAAACAAAGAAATGATTGGTCAATATGGAAAGAGGCAATTGAGGCGAAACTAAGATCTCTTTCGAAAAGAGAAGTATTTGGGCCTATAGCCCGTATATTGAAATGTGTAAAGCTCGTGGATATTAATGAGCCTTTGTGAGAAATAAAAATCAAAAGGAGAAATCACGAGATATAAGCTCGTTTGGTTGCAAAGATTCTCACAAAGACATGAAATTGATTATGAGGAAAATATATTCCTCGGTGGTGGATGCATTTACTTTTAGATAGTCTGACAATAAATGAAATAACTCAGTTTCCGCCTAATGGATGTTGTTACATCTTATTTGTAAGAGCCTTTTGATAACAACATTTACATGAAACTTCTGAAAGGATTTAGACTGCCAGAAGCAGTTAATTCAAGTTCTCAAGAACATTATTCAATTATATTGAATATATCTTTTTATGGATTAAAATATTTTGGGCACATTTGGTATAATCGCCCCATTGAATACTTATTAGCGGAAGGCTATAAGAATAATTTAATTTTCGAAGCATTCTATTAAGAGGTTTAGCTCTAGATTTGTCTTTGTTTTTATTCTGTATGTTGGCGATTCATTGAGACTCATGAAGAGATCTCCTTAACAATGGAATCCTTGTGCAGCAATCAACATACACAGAAAAATGTTTAAAGAGACTTTACATGCATAATGCATATTTGTTTATCACTATTCGGTTGCTAGGTCTCTTAATGTAAACAAAGATTCATTCCGCCCTCGAAAAAAAGGTGATGATATTCTTGGTCTAAAAGCACTATATATACATTAATTGATCTGGAAGCATCGTATCTTAGCTGGTCCAGAAATACTATCTAAGTGCTACGAGACCATTGCCTTTAAATAATTGATATGCATGAGGCAAAGCCGAAATATGTGTTTGGCTAAACATATCCAGAAGATATGTGAATTACTTTCACAAGATAAGATGCAAACTATTTCATGTAGAGATAATGCAGAATTTATATCTCAAGGTGGATACATCAAATGTGATAAAACGAAACATATCTCTTTAAAGTTTCGTCCCTCATGATCTTCAGAAGAATAGTATTTGATGAATCATTTCAAGCAATAATTTAGAAGATTTATCCACTAGTGCATACTCTATTTCAACATTTGAAGATTATATTCAAGATTGAATTATGAAGATTCAAAGATCTTATGTGATATTTTTATGAGGGGGAGTAAATACGCGTTGCACTCTTTTTCCCTTAACCGAGGTTTTGTCCCAATGAGTTTTCATGGTAAGGTTTTTAATGAGGCAACATGTTATGCGTATTAAAGATGTGTGTACTCTTTTTTCTTCACTAATGAATTTTTTTCCCACTGGGTTTTTATCTTAGTAAAGTTTTAACGAGGCACATTATCTTCATAGACATCCAAGGGGGAGTGTTATGAATATTTATCTATGTGGATGTCTATTATGATTAGAACTTTATCTAAGGAGTTTGATTTATTTATTATTAGGAATATTATCTCTATTAATTAGAGTTTAATGTATTATATACTTTTTATGCCTATAAATAGATGATTCATTGAAAGCATTGTACACAATTTTATATTTGAGAATAATACAAATCTCCCTCTTTCTCTCATCTCTTTGTTCTTCTTGTTCTTATTCTTGTTCTTCTTTATTTTATTCACAACATAAAATTTAAATACTAAAAAATAAGACAAACACCGAAAACGGTACTTGTTTTGTTTTATGTTTTTCTTTCGTATTTATCTTTCTCTTTCCTTATTTCAATACCTTTTTTTTCCTTCGAATCACCAATTAAAATTTCTTATGCAACGGAAGAGTTTTCAAATTAAAGATATAGGTATCAATTTAAAATAGATTTCCTGAAATGATAATGGAAGGTTTGAATATAAAATTATTGAAAGAATAAAAAAGTATACAGTTTCATGATGTGATCAAAATGGCAAGAAAACAAATCATTTTAGATAGTTTTAAGCTCACATCGGCATCACACAATTTCCATTAAATGCCAGAACTGTCCTCTACTATATGAGAAATATCCATATTATTGGAGGGCATTTAAAGCATTTTCCAATGCAATATTGCTTAGAATTTTCTCAGTATGTTCTGGTTCACAAAACCCAGGTTCCCTATGCTGACTTATCTTCAATCATTCACAGAATGGCATTGTTTTGCAAATCAATGGGAAAGCTTGAGCTGGATAAACCCTGTGAATCTTTATGTTTTCCTCTTTTTCTGATCACTTTCTTCTCATATCAGCTGCTTTCTTCAGCATACACACTTCCAGACGAGTATTTCATCAACTGTGGATCAAACCTGGACATAAACGTCTCCCAGACGACCTTTCTCGGTGACTCGAATTCCGATTCCGATTCCGTTTCATGTGCCAAAGGAAGCAGCTTTGTCACAAACAACAACCAGGCATCAGAGACACAATCTCTATATCAAACTGCAAGGGTTTTCAGGAAGCAGTGTTCATATGAGTTTAAAATCAATACTGATGCCAATTACACTTACCTGCTACGCCTTCATTTCTTCAACTATGCTGATGTCTCAGCTGCAGTTTTCAATGTTTCAGCTTCTGGTTTTCTGCTCCTGCATAATTTCTCAGTCCAAAACCGTGGCGGCGGCTCTGCCTCTGCCCTTACAAAGGAATTCATTTTCAGCATTCCTAGAGGCAAATTCTCAATCAACTTTGTACCACGGGGATCTTCTTTCGCTTTCGTGAATGCCATCGAGCTCTTCCCTGCTCCTCCGGATTTCATTCTTGATAATGCTATGCAGATTAGTCGGACCGGAAACAGCAATGATTACAAAGGCCTACTCTCTTATACTTTGCAGACGATTCATAGAATTAATGTTGGAGGCCTTACAATCACTCCTGAAAGTGATACTTTGTTAAGAACATGGCTCCCTGATGATATGTATCTGAATAATCGAAACAATGCAAAGAATAGCGGATTTTTTGCAGGTAAGCTTAATTATTTATATCCTGGTGGCGATTTCATTGCACCAGATCAAGTATACAAGATTTCCAAAGTGATCATATCAAATGACTCCAATATAACCTGGTCTTATGATGTGACCAGAAATGCTAGGCACTTGGTTCGGATTCATTTCTGCGATACTATTAGTCTAGCATTGAATACCTTGAGTTTTTTTCTGTATATAAATAGCAACTTCAGCCAGGAAATAAATCCTTATAAAGAATGGGAGCAACTGGAAACTCCATTTTTCAAAGACTTTGTGCTTGATTCTGATGATTCAGGGTTCATAAACATCTCCATAGGCCTTGATAGCAGTTCTTTTGAGAAAAATGCCTTTCTTAATGGCGTTGAGATAATGGAAATGATGGGGAAATCTGATTTGGTTCCTATGACATTTAAGTCCAACCAAATGTCTCCCTTCGTTATTGTTGGTTCGGTCCTCGGAGGTCTAGTTCTTGTCTGCATCTTCGGGGGCCTGTTGTTTATTGGATTGAAACGTAGGAAGGAAAAACCTGTTGAAGCTTCCGAATGGTCACCATTACCTGATCTCAAAGGAAGTTCTCACGGTAATTTGAAGATGTCTCGACTGTCAACACCAAGCAGAGATGGAACCATTAATGCTTCCCCTGTTCCTAACTTGAACCTGGGTTTAAGGATTCCATTTGTTGAGATTCAGCTGGCAACAAAAAACTTCGATAAGAAGTTGCAGATCGGTAAGGGTGGATTTGGGAATGTCTACCGAGGGACTCTCAGGAACGGTATGAAAGTGGCAGTGAAACGAAGTGAACCAGGATCAGGTCAAGGTCTGCCGGAATTTCAGACCGAAATCATGGTTTTATCCAAAATCCGACACCGCCATCTTGTTTCCTTAATCGGATATTGTGACGAAAGGCTTGAGATGATACTGGTGTACGAGTTGATGGAAAAGGGAACTTTGAGGGATCACCTATATAACACAAAACTACGTTGCTTGTCTTGGAAGCAAAGGCTTGATATTTGCATTGGTGCAGCAAGAGGACTTCATTACCTCCACCAAGGTGCATCTGGGGGCATCATTCACCGGGATGTCAAGTCAACCAACATCCTGCTCGATGAGAACCTTGTAGCCAAAGTAGCTGACTTTGGTCTTTCTAAGTCAGGTCCTCCAGATCAAACCCATGTCAGCACAGCCGTTAAAGGAACTTTGGGCTATCTTGATCCCGAGTACTTTACCACACAACAGCTGACTGAAAAATCTGATGTATATTCGTTCGGTGTGGTTCTTCTTGAGGTGCTTTGTGCAAGGCCAGCTATCGATCCTAAACTTCCTAGAGAGCAAGTGAACCTAGCAGAATGGGGAATGCTTTGCAAGAATAAAGGATTTCTAGATCAAATTGTTGATCCATCAATAAGGTCTCAGATCAACCCCAACTCATTAAGAAAATTTGCAGAGATAGCAGAGAAATGTTTGCAAGAAGACGCCTCTGATAGGCCTACCATGGGTGATTTGGCATGGGACTTGGAGTATGCTTTACAGCTTCAGCAAACTGCAGTTGTACGAGATCCACACGAGGACAGCACATCGAATGCTTCCGGTATGTTATCTTCACATGTCCTCCAACGTTTACCTTCCACAACTGTGGAATTTGAGAGAGATGATATGTCCATGTCAATAGCAAGGGAGAATGACTCTGACTCAGTCCCATCAGGAAGTGAAGTTTTCTCCCAATTGAGAATCGATGATGCCAGATAAATCATTCGGTTTACAAAGCTCGGCTTCATATCTGAAATTAAATTCAGTGCTGCTTTCGTATACTAGATATCTCAATCACAGTGTTTGAACCATTTGCATGATAAATGAATTGCTTCTTTCTAGCATCCAAATATGCATAAAATGTTCAGAATCTTACCAGGTTGATATGGCTTAGAAGGCTGAGTAAACGGAAGATACAAAATGAAACACAGGCTTTCAAGTTGTCTATTAAACTATCAATCCAAAGGCTAACTTGTCTGTAACTTATAAATTTCTCTGCAATATGAAAGTTACATCCTTTGAAAGCCCTAACAATTTCTTTGAGACACTTGCAATTATATATTTACATCTGCTCTAAAACTGTACACGTTCAGCTACATACACTACACAATTTGCATATATAATATAATGCTAGAGACCTATACTACGGTCCCGAGCAATTACAAACCAGAAGGACAAAAATCTGCAGGGGAGATTTGTACTAGTGACCAGGGCCTTTTCTGCTCGGTCCGGAATCCGTAGTTACCACTTGCTGCTTTGATAAAACCCGATCGCTGTTATATTCAGCAGAATTCGAAGTTGAACCTATGCTAACATTGTTAACCTCGGGAACTGCTTCCTCGGTTGCATCTCCGGTGTTCTTTGTCGATTGAAGAGTTGTAAAAGAAGAAACAGAAGGTGAAGGAACAAGCATGGCCGACACCACCAGGACAAGACACAAGTAGTGTTTCATTGTTAGTGTTGTAATTCTTGTCCTATGGTCTCGTTTGTCTTAATGTCGTAGCACCCTGTTTGTATAATAAAAATTCCAAGGGTTTTCAAAATATTCTGTGAATAAAGAGTGGAGCTAAAAAGAATGGTTAAGCACCTCCATTGAATGAGGAAACAAGGTGGCAAATGAAAGGATGGTCTATGGCCTTTTCTGAGTGGTTCCATTAAGGGAAATGTTTGACTGGGTTTCCCAAGCTCGAATCTAAGTGCTGGATACGAATATATAGCAATATATTAGAACGGATACAATCGACCTTTTAGGGTGTTTTCATAAAGTCATGCATTAGATTATTAAAACACCCTCACAATGTGTGATTGTTCAATAACTCGGTTCACCCTGATAAAATACATTATTCATTACCACTAGGACCACCTCACGAGTACAATTGGCGCCGTATTTAAAAACACATGTTATCTCGTTTTTAAAAATAAATGTAATAATAAAAAGAACCGTTACTAATAATAATATAGTACTGTTTCCAACAAGTGTTGGTAAGACACATTGCACCCAAAAAGAGGTAACAAGTTCAAACTTTGAAGAAAATATTGTTGAGAAAGGTTATCTCGCACCCCAAACATAAACCGTTTGACACACGTACATATTTCTAAATAATAATAATAATGATAAAATAAATAAAAAGTGCTCCATAATACTTAAATATTACTACTATTGCTGCTACTACAACTAATAAAGAACTAACGTAATAAATAAATAAAATAAATGAAAAATATAAAATAAGCGAGAAAAACAGTAATTAAATGCGTCTAAATGCGGTTAATCGTGTAAAAGGACCCATAGTTTGTTTTCAAAGATTAAAATAATGAACTATTAAAAAATTAAAATAATAATAAAATGTTTAGTATCTAACTTTTTAAAATAAAAATGAAAAAATAATTATTAATAATTAAAATAGAATATAATTGGAAAAATATAATAATAATAATAATAATAAATAAATAAATAAATAATGCGGTTAATCTGGTGTCTTTGTACTAAGCTACTGCTAAGTTTCCTTAGATATCATTCTTCTGTGTAATGTGAGACGTACATGGATTTATTCTAATCCATCCCTAATGGCTTTTGTAAAATGACAGGAAATCTGAATTGCTGGCAATGTAGCACAGAAAGAGATTGGCAAGTACATGAAGATCCTGGGAGAAGCTCTACAATTAAGTCAACCTATGAATAGTAATTCTATATCAATGGTGTGTAGGACTATATCACATTGTGATGCCTAAGAATTCTTTGATTTCCATTGAAGTCTTCTTCATGTATTCAGGAGTTGGCAACTCATATTGGGGAGGTTGTGCTTTAATGCTTTTGCACCATTAGTATCTCTGCGGCTGCTATATATTTGGCTTGCCAATTACAAGACACAAGCTGAGATATGTAAGGTGACAGAGGTTACCCTTCGAAAAGTCTACAAGGAGCTGTTAGAGAATTGGGAGGTAAAAAGCTGACCCGACCTGCAAAACTGACTGAAAATCGACTTGAGTCAGAACTGCTTGTGACTCAAAGGACTGGTGACCCGAAACCGATTCAAGTTCGAATTGGTGTTGACCTGAACCCGAGTTGGACCTGGAAATTTTGGATCTGAACCCGACCTGCACTCGACCTGAGAATGACCTGAACCCGAATTCAACCTAATAACGTGATAACAGAACCCGACCTGCATCCGACCTAATATGAACTCGAACCCGAGATTAACACGGTAAATAATTGATATTATCAAACATGTTATGAACCTGATCTGTAATTGATTCAACCTATAAATAATTTGACTTGTTATTGAACTGATATGATATTTACCTGACGGAAAATTCTACAACGTGCGACAAACACCGATGAACACCACTAATGATGAACACCGATGAATTAATTAATAAAGATTTAAAATTTTAAGGACCGATCGTATAATTAATAATTATTTTTAAAAATTCAATTAAAGTATTTTTATATATTAAAATTTTATTTTTTTAATAAGGTTAACTATATATTTAGTACCTCACCTATTTCCGTATTTCTATTGAACCCTCATTATTTAAATATTATTTCAATTTGACTATATTCTTTATAAAAAAATAATTTAACCCTAAACCCTCAACCTAAAACCCTAAACTATTAAACCTTAAACCCTTAAACATATACCATTAAAAATAATTTCATCATCATTGTTTTGCATTCATCTCCGAGATTCAATTCAACACATTTCATCGGTGTTGAATTAAGCTTACTTGGACAAGAGAGTGGTTTGAATTAAGCTTGCCTTGAACATGTTTCCTTAACTTTCGTATTGCCTGCTTGTCTTGGTCATCATCAGCGCATTCCTCCGCTAATTCATACCTGAAAATTCCCAAATAGAAATAATAATCAATGAAACAAAACCCTTAAAACATTTAGCGTAATGATTAAGCATTTAGCAGTGATTCGAAGTGTCTCACGCGCGAGCAAAGGCGTTGAGTAGATGCACATGTTGAGAGATATAGTGCTGGAAAGAATCGGCGCTTAAATTCCCAGCTGCAACGCAAACGAAGAAAGGAGTATAATTAACAAACACCGATTCGCTCCTGAACTTGTTCCACAACTTCCTCGCGGTGCCTCCTTCGGCGTCCATCCCTCCCATTCCTCGCCGTGGTTCCGATGAAGTAATCGGATCGGATCAAATGATAGTAAAATTATTTTTAATGGTATATAGTTTAGGGTATATGTTTAAGAGTTTAAGGGTTTAAGGTTTAATAATTTAGGGTTTTAGGTTTAGGGTTAAGGGTTAAATTATTTTTTTTACGAAGAATAGAGTCAAATTGAAATAATATTTAAATAATGAGGGTTCAATAAAAATACGGAAATAGGTGAGGTACTAAATATATAGTTTACCCTTATTAAAAAAATAAAATTTTAATATATATAAATAATTTAATTGAATTTTTAAAAATAATTATTAATTGTATGACGGGTCCTTAAAATTTTAAATTTTTATTAATTAATTTAATGGTGTTCATCGGTGTTCATCATTAGTGGTGTTCATCGGTTTTCGTCGCACGTGGTAGAGTCATCCTTTACCTGACTTGATATTTAACTGACTTGTAATAACTAAAAAGTTACCATTAATGAAGTTGTGAGATTATGAATTTATTATATTATAATGTAACAAAATACATCTTCACAATTTAAGGTACATAATTACCTAAGATCTTTAAATTAATATGTTTACTTTTTATATTTATAAATTAAAATATTTAAAAGTTTTATTAAACTAATAATTTTCTTTTAAACAAATATTAAATTATTAACTTGAAATGGATAAATTCAATAGAAAGCAATTCTTTAAATTTTAATAAATTATTAATTATGATCGTTAAATTCATTAAATTTATTAAATGATTTATTTATTTATTGATTATTAAATTTATTTAATGATTTATTTATTGATTATTAAATTTATTAGATTAAAATTTAGATTATATAAAATGACTTTAAATATCAATAAATTTAATTCATTAATTTGATGTAATAATTAATTAATATTTTAAATATGATTATTATGAGTAATGATAATATAAAAACCCGAAATTGAAAATTTTAGTAATTTTACAAATTTTGAAAATAAAAAAATTATAAATGTACAAACTAAACTTATTACAATTTAGTTAGTACACTAAAATTATAATTAAAATCAAGGTTTATTTATTTATGAGATTAATTTTGATCCATTAAGGTCCATGGTTTGGTACTAATGGTTTAGTTTATAGTTATTGATTTATGATATTAATTTTGATTCCTTAAGTGTTGAGTGGATCGTAGAATCGATTTAAGCCGAGAGGGGGTGAATTGGATTTTTAGAATTTTTGGTGGTGGAGTGGAAAATAAAAATTTTCTAGACAAGAGATTTAGGTTGGTTCAAGTTCCAATTGAACTCTACATCCACTACCTTAGCTTCACTAAGGATTTTCCAACAACTCCACTAGTTGATCTTCCCCTTTTTACAAGCACTCAACCCAAAAATTGACCCAATCCTCACTCAAAGATTACAAAGAAGTTTGGGGCTAATAGCAAGTATCTCTCAATACAAATGTAGCCCTTTTTACAAGCACTCAACCCAATTGAACAAATAAGATTGGAAATACAAGGTTCTACAATTAGGGTTTACAAGAAAATATGGGATTTTAGCACAATAGCTTGAATTTGATGTTTGGATCTTTCCTTTTGGATCAATAGTTGTTGCTGGTGCTTTTAGAAGTCTATTTTATACATTCTCATTGAATTCTAGCCGTTGGGTTGTTGCCTTCATTATTATAGCCGTTGGGATGTTATCTTCCCTCCATAAATGCAGTCTGCAACTACCCGTTCCGAAACGCCTGACCCTGTTTCGAAACAGACCAAAATAGAAATAGTCGTTGGGGTGTAATAAATAGGTCGTACCGAAACGGACACGACCATTTCGATATGCTAAGAGCATGTTCCGAAACGTTCTGAAGCCCGTTTCGAAACAATTTGCCACTGTCAAAACTTGTATCGAAACGGCTTAGAAGTGTTTCGATACGCTTTAACTAGATCTTAAAAATTAGTTAAAAAGTTCAACGGTTATATTTTGAAACCAAGTTTGAAATTCCTTTCGAAATGTTTGAGGTCATTTCGATATTGCCGTATCGAAACGGTTCAAACTGTTCCGTTGTTCTTCACCCATTTCGAAACACAAAGACTTGTTTCGATACACCCGTATCGAAACGGGTAAGCTAGTTCCGAAACAGAGGTTAACAGTTTCAAAATGTTCCGAAATGCCGTTCCGAAACGGTGACTCGAAAATCACTGTTTTGACTTGGTAAATACTTAGAGAAATTTGAGTAAGCTTAAGTTTTGACTTTGACAATTTTCTTTGAACACATAGAGAGGTTTTGAGGACTTAAAAATTAATTTTTTCTTTTTTCAATTTAGTCCTTAAATCCTTTGTTATATCAAAATCAAATCATTAGTTTTACAATCTAAACCTTTTTGATATAACAAAACCAAGTTTGAATTTTTAAAAATTTTGAAATCTTGAAGACGTTCTAACTCCTCCTCAATGTAAGATGGGTTTTAAAGTTTTGAAGAGATTTAAAATTCAAGTGTTTGAAACTCAAAACCAACTAAAAAAATTGGTTCTTATATTACTTCTCCCCCTTTTTGTTAGATCAAAAAGAATAATAATCAAGACTAATCATGAGAAGAAATAAGGTTATAAGCAAGAAACAAAACAACATAATATCGATATCATTAAGTTCAAGAAACAAATCATCAAACACAAATACTTAAAGCATTAGAGTTTAAGCTCAATCCCAAAGAAAATAATCAAAGCATAGGTCTTTTAAAACATTAAAAGATAGATATGTGCAAACTTAATCCTAATATGATAGACTAATATGATATGCAATATAAATCTCAAGCATCGTCATCATCGTCACCACCATCATCAAGAGAATCATCATTGTCTTTATCTTGAGCACGACGATAGTTCCTCCAATCACCATAGAATGTGGAGAAAGATAAATCCATAGATGATTGTTGATTCTCAAGAGAAGAGACGCGTTCCTCCAAAGATTGCATACGAGTGTTGAGATCACCAAAACCCGAAGCCATGTTTGTATCGATCGAGTTGAACCGCTTGGTAAGGAAAGCCATAAGCGCCCCATTGTTAGGAGTCAGAGCTTGAGGTACCGTAGCTCGCCTATCAACACGAACCCATTGGCCAAGAGTATAGCGAAACCCGAACTTGATAAGAGAAGATTCACCAATCTTTTGCTTGTGGGGTTCCAGAGAATCATAAGAACAGTCAAAATTGAGGGTACCAAAGACATAGCTTAAAACAGCCCCATAAGTGAAGGATGTAAGTGCATCGGTGTTGCGAATCTTCATTTGATGGGCCATCTCGGCGAACATGATTTTGACCAAGATCAGGCGTTGTGCTTTGCGAAAACACTCCAACCAAAAATAATCAACTTGACGAACGTGGGCAAACTTACCTCCTGAAGGGCGGATGAACCAAGAGATCATCAAATGGAGGAACCGGTCATGAGCATCCAATGTGAGAACGGATCCGGTGTGAGCACCAAAGTGGTTCTCATCCTAAATGCCTTCATCTTTGAGCCCAAGAGTTTTCTCTAAAATGGGTACATCAATAGTGAACTTCCTGCCCAAAAGGTACGACTCAATGCCAATCACCTCGGTATGATCTTCATTATCAATAAGAACGGCATTGGAGTAGAGTAGCATGACCATATGCTTGTAGATAATGTTCGGAATGCTCAAAAAGGCCAAGAAGCTCCATTCTCGCAAGAGAGCTAGATAGCGGAATTCAAAGTGCTCAGAGTCAAGGAACGTGATATCTACAACTCGTTCTCGGCGAACGGATAAATTTTAATGGTTTTGAAACGGTCCTTAGTCTCTTGATTCCTAAGACTCTTTTGAAAAATAAGGGTAAGGTTAGGACGGATGTTTGCTTGGGTTGAACCTTCACCCGTTTGAGTCTTGCGTTTCTTGTTAACGTTTTCCATGAAATTCCTAAAAACACAAAGCAAGCAAAAAGAATTTAAATGTATGCATTTAAATCCTTAATCCAATCCAATGAAAAATCCCATTAAGGTTTTAAAGAAAAACACTTTAAAAACGTATATACATATAACAAAATTTTTTTGAAGAAGAAACAACTTTTGAAAAACAGTAAAAAAATACGAGTGAAAATAAATATATTCGAATCAAAAATTGAAGATTTTGAAAAAAATTTACAAGTTTTGAAGAACCCAAGTTGAAAAACATATAATTTATACAAAATTAATATTTTCTAACCTAAGATGCGAATAAAATCAAAGGAAAAAGAAAATGATGAAAAAATACCTCAAAAGGGATTTTTGGATGAATGAATGGAAGAAATTGCACCAAGTTGTTGAAGCTTGCTTAGACTTTAGTTTGTGAGTAAAAGCCCTCAAGATTTGATGAAAGACAATGAGGTTTAGAGGGTTTTAATAGAGAAAAGTTGGGTTTAGGGTTTTTAGGGGTTTGGGGAGTTTTAATTAAAAGTAAACTTTAGCAATTAAAGCCCTTAAAAAGTGTTCGGATACGCGTTTCGAAACGGCCACGACTGTTTCGAAACAGGTGTACCGAAACGTTGACTGACGTTTCGAATCTTGTTGACCGTTCCGATACGACTTTGACCGTATCGAATCCCACGTGATAACTCATATTGAAATGCTTTTGGGTCATTTCGATACATGTCTTGGCAGAGGCAAAATGTTTCGAAACCCTTTTAGGCATTTCAAAACAACCTGGTCAAAAAACATTCTTTTAAGGCACCCGTATCGAAACAGATTGACCGTTCCAATACGCCTAGGCCTGGAGGTGTAGCTGAGGCTCTAAATTACAGAAAAAATGAATTCTAGTAAGTCTTAGATGCATAAATGCTATATATGAGCAAGAGAAACATGTAAAAACATAAACATACCCCCTAACTATAAGCATGGATGAAATTAGGATTAAAAACACATAAGCATGGCATTATGCAAGAAATCAAGCAATTTAAGCACAAAAAGGTCATAAAAGGTCAAGATATGCTAGTTAGACCTAACTCTCTCCTAAGGGACCAAAAACGCTCCTTATCTAGAGGTTTTGTAAAGATGTCCGCTAATTGATTGAAGGTGTCTACGAACTCTAAAACAACATCTTTCTTAAGGACATGATCTCTAATGAAATGATGCCTTATTTCTATGTGTTTGGTTCTAGAGTGTTGGATGGGATTTTTGGTTAAGCATATAGCACTAGTGTTGTCACACTTAAGGGGTATAGTTTCAACTTTAACCACATAATCTAAGAGTTGTTGCTTCATCCAAAGGACTTGAGCACAACAACTCCCCAAGGATATGTACTCGGCTTCGGTGGTAGATAGAGCTACACTATTTTGTTTCTTAGAGAACCAAGATATGAGCATACTACCTAAGAATTGGCAAGTGCCGAAAGTACTTTTCCTATCTATTTTGCAACCCCCATAATTCGCCTCCGAATAAGCATGAAGGTTAAAGGTTGAGTCTCTAGGGTACCAAAGACCAAAACAAGGAGTATCTATAAGGTACCTAAAGATCCTTTTAACGGCTATAAGGTGAGACTCTCTAGGACTAGCTTGAAACCTAGCACACAAGCAAACATTAAACAATATATTTGGTCTACTTGCGGTAAGGTAAAGCAATGATCCAATCATAGAGCGATAAAGCTTAGAGTCAACACACTTGCCTCATTCATCTTTTTCAAGCTTTGTAGATGAGCTAATAGGTGTGGCTTGAGGCTTTGCATTCTCCAAGCCAAACTTCTTGAGCATATCTTTCACGTACTTTGCTTGATTTATGAAGGTGTCATCCTTCCTTTGTTTGATTTGGAGTCCCAAGAAGAATGAGAGCTCCCCCATCATGCTCATCTCGAATTCACCTTGCATTAACTTTATAACACCCCTCACCCCGGATTAGGGGCAAGGAGCGTTATATTAACTTATAACTGATTCGGATTAGTAGGCAGCGGAAGGGTTTGCTAATTCGTGTAATATTTTTTTTATTCGAATACAATATACATACATGGCTATCGTATACTCAACAATACACATGTATAACAACCATATCAATTCTATCATAAAACATTTGATATACAAATTATCATTTTATCATTCTATCGATTCTAATGTGGGCTCATACTATTCGGATATCAATCTTTAATCTATAATCCAATCTAATTAAAATACCATTTGCATACAAATTATCATGTACATGTGAATCATATATTAAATTTCTAAATTCATTGGTAATTCCTAATTCGAATAGATTAGTTTATTTCTTATCGAATTGGATGTCTTATACATATATACATCTAATTCGATTTAACATCCAACTATGTTACAACTGATATACTATTCGATTAAGATCAATCTTAAAGTTCCTATTTCATTCGAATGACAAGTAATCAATTCTATTTGGTTTATACAATTTCTAATTCTAATTCTTTGCTTAACCCATTCGAGTAACATACATATGTCTCATTTCAAGAATTTAATCTACATTGCAAGACAAGATTAATTCGATCCATACATAGCCGAAACATTCATCATCATATATATATATATATATAATGCATCATCCGTTTCATAACCATAACGTTTTTAGTTTCCCTTTTTACAAAATAAACCGGGTACTACGTCGGCCTAACCTATCGGTTGCCTATACAAAAAGTGACTTCCAACAAAAGAATCAAGCCCTAAACATATAAGTGGGCGATCTATACCCCAAATATTTACCCCCTTACATACATATCAAAATATAGGGAAACATGTTAAAAAGTTTATATCGAACCAAAGTAGTAGTTCATGAACATAACCATCAGACCAAATTGAACTAACATGCTGAACGCTAGGCCACCCATCATGAGTACGACAAAGACAGGGAAAATCATACTTAAGCTTCGTACGGGTAGGATACGGGTAGAGGTCAACGATGCTAGAACCTGAAATTTAGGGGAAGGCAGGAAGGTTCGAGTGGTAAGTACTTCTCGTACTTAGTGAGGAAACCCTAATCTATTCGGTTTCCAAATTAAACATTATGATCAAACGAATTAATTTCACTTTGCACATTAGCTCATTCGAATGATTCAAGCAATATAATCAATCCACAATTTATAATGCACTATAGCAATCATTCGAATATATGCATCAAGGAATCATGTAATTCTACTCGAATACATGCAATTGATTTCACATCATTCATATCACAAATACACATACAAGCCATGAAACCTAAATTTGACTTCCAAATATCAAATTATCACAATTAACGTTTCATAGCATATCAAGAATGGCAAATCATGAAAATTCAATCTTTCATTCGAATGTTACAACAACCAATTTCATGAATTTACTTTCAATTTTCACATTTCATTCCTTTAATTGTTCATTTAATTCATTTAGCAATGCCTTGGATAGTAGAGTATGATAGGTAATCAAGTCACATATAACAGAGGTTGTGAATCAAATTCACCATGTAATAGGTACCACGTACCAATTCGTATCACATATAACATATCATAATGTCCGCAAACATTAAGCAAGAAGGTACACTTACGTACCACAATATCGAGTACACTAACGTACCGATTTTCTTATTGAGCTCAGACTCTAGGCTAGCCGTACTACCTAAACAGACTGTACACACCAAGGGCTTTGCATTTAAATCTTTAATTTAATCAGATACATAATCAATCAAATTTTCAGAATTCTTAATTAATCCTTTCGATTAATTGCTTATAATTCCAATTCCATTAACATATTAGCATACATGATCATATAACAATTTACATGCTCAATTCGCATTTTTTTTCAGATCGGCTTTCATATAATTCCAAGCTCATATCACTTAAATCAGAATCACATTTCATAGTTCAATACTCAATTGAACCCATCAAGCTAAAGCATACATGTAAGATTATCACATACTCGCTTGTCATAATTCAATGTCATTTTATCCACATAAAATCAATATCACAACAATCCAATAATCAGCATTACTAGATTCATCCAAAGCAGTACAATTAACCAAAAATCAGTTTTGGAATCAAACATATCAATCATCAATTTAATTTTGAATCACATACGCATCACAATCGCATATCACAAGCATAAAAATCCGAATTCCATTATTCCTTCTTCCCTTACTAAAATCGAATAAATAATTAGTCCAAATTTCATGCTTATCATAACTTAAAATCAAATTAAGGCAGTTGGAACTCTAATTCCAACTCTAAAAATCGTTTCACTCACAATTTGCCGAGCTAGTTTTGAATCTGGAAGCCCTTCGCTCGATCCGAAGCCGATCCCGGAGTAATCTCTTCTTCTACCCTTTCGCTTCTAGGATCTAAGGCATTCAAGCCAAGCAAATAACAATTTTTCAGAATTCAATTTATGCATTTAAAGACTGAATTTTGCATTTCTATTCAAAACAGTCCCTTAACTATTTTGGTTCAATTCGACTCTTTCCATTTTTCCTAATTCCTTCAATTAGCCCTTTAATCCTTCAAATTGACCACCAAAACTAATGAATTTCATTCCTTACAGTTTATAACTCAATTTAACAATACTTCATAAGATCCAATTTTACCAATTTTATAAATCCAAATTTCTAATTTCACATTTTTTTTTCATTTCTACTCATTTCTGACCACCTATATTGATTCACTTAGTATTCTCTGTATACAACTCCAAATCAGACACCGTTTGTTCCTAAATTCAGTTTACATATCCAATTTTAATATATCAAAAATTCAGATCAAAACTCTCAGTGGATTTATTTCTACGATTTTTCAAAGTTCACTGTCCAGCTCGAATCAGTGCTGGACAGTTTTGCATGTTACTCAATTTCATGCTTCCAGGTTTTAGCACAGCCATTAAAACCCTATTTTATCATTTTTCTATTATTCTAAACATGTCAAAGTGAAACATATCCAAAATTTAGCATTAGACTCTGATTATAAAATTTTCTATAATTTTTCAAAGATGCATGTCATGAACTTTACAAATCTGCCACATACTTTGCATGCATGTTCTTAATATTTTATAACTCCTAATCTTTTAGGATTCTTATGGATTTTCATATTTCCAGCAACCATACTTAAGAACATCATCTTTATAATTTTCTAGACACCTCATATCACATGATCTATTGCAATTTTTACCATAACCGATTTAACAAGGGAAGGATCTACTTACTTCCGATTTTCTTCTTAATTTCCTAAGGACTTTACACCACCATGCAAGCTTCCTTCTTCTCCACCGAGCTCTCAACTCTCTCTCAAGTTTCTATGTTGTATTTTTGGGTGTGAAAGAACAATTGAGGTATGTGAGTTGGCTTAGGGGTAGCCGGCTAAGGAAAGTGGAAATGGGGAACAAATTAAATGAGATATGACCAAGGGGTCATGTCCCAACTAATCCCCCTAATTAACCCCTTAAAAATTCCACTAACTCATGTATAAAGTCTTAGTTATACAATAATTTCATCTTATTAATAGTATTAATACATGCATTTTCTTTTTAGCATACAAACCTCAACTTTTCCACCTTATTCGGTTTGGTCATTAAGCCTATTGACCGAATTCTTATCACACATTTATCTACAATTCAATTTGGTCCATAATGAACCAATTTTCAATTCGAAGATTTGGAAATCAATCTAATTATTCACTTAATCATCTAATTAGACCTCTAATCTTCTAGGCTAATTTTTAGGATGTTACAAACTTAGCAAACTCTTTGCAATGACATTCATTAGTAGATCCAAAGATAATATCATCAACATATATTTGTACTACTAAAATGTCATTTTTATATCTTTTTATGAAAAGTGTAGTGTCCACCTTGCCTTTTTCAAAACCTTTTTCAATTAAAAAGTTTGAAAGCCTTTTATACCAAGCTCTAGGAGCTTGTTTTAAACCATAAAGTGCTTTGTTTAGCTTAAAAACATGATTTGGAAATTTTGAATCCTCAAAACCCGGTGGTTGTTCCACATACACTTCTTCATTTATAAAACCATTTAAAATGCACTTTTTACGTCCATTTGAAAAAGCTTAAAATCATGATAACATGCATATGCAAGCAACATCCTAATAGCTTCCATTCTAGCTATGGGAGCATAGGTTTCATCAAAATCTATTCCCTCTTCTTGAGTGTAACCTTGAGCAACTAGTCTAGCTTTGTTTCTCACAATGTTACCACTCTCATCTAGTTTATTCCTAAATACACATTTAGTTCTTATAGTAGATTGATTTCTAGGCCTTTCAACTAATGTTCATACATTACTCCTCTCAAATTGATTTAACTCGTCTTGCATTGCCATAATCCAAAATTCATCTTTTAATGCTTCTTTAATATTCTTAGGCTCAATTCATGAGATAAATGCAACATGATTAAGCATTTTAAGAGAAGAGCGAGTAGTTACCCCCTTGGATGGATCACCCAAGATTTCACCACCTTTGACATAGTTGTACTCCCTTGGGTAGCTCACTTCATTTTCCTCAAGAGCCAAGTCCTTCAAGGCTTCAAGAGGTGGATCTTGTGCATCTTCTTCTTTAGTTGAAATCTCATCCTCCTTTGAAGTTTGTCATCCATCAAAGGCATCAAGGATTCCTACATCATCATCATCACAAGAGTCCTTCCTCGAAATGAGGTTATCATCGAAAACAACATGTATAGATTCCTTTACAACTAAAGTTCTTTTGTTAAACACACGATAGGCTTTAGAGTTTAAAGAGTAACCTAGAAAAATAGCTTCATCACTTTTTGCATCAAATTTACCTAAATTGTCTTTTCCATTATTTAAAACAAAACACTTGCAACCAAAAGGATGAAAATAGCTAATGTTAGGCTTTTTAGATTTTAAAATCTCATAAGGAGTTTTCTTTAAAATAGGCCTAATCATTACTCGGTTAATAATATAGCAAGCGGTGTTAGTGGCTTCAGCCCAAAAATACTTAGGCAAATTGTTTTCACAAAGCATAGTCCTAGCCATTTCTTCTAAAGTTCTATTCTTAACTACCCCATTTTATTGAGGAGTTTGAGGAGCTGAAAAATTATAGCTAATCCCATTTTCATTACAAAATTAATTAAAACTCATATTTTGAAATTTCGTTCCATGATCACTTCTAATTTGTGAAATTTTAAGTTCAAGATCATTTTGGGTTATTTTTGAAAATGTGATGAAGTTTTCTAAAGCCCCATCCTTGGTGCTTAAAAAGAGAACCCAAGTATATCTAGAGTAATCATTAACAAGCACAAAAGCATATGATTTTCCACCCAAGCTAGTTGTCCTAATTGGACCAAATAGATCCATATGAATTAATTGCAAGTACCTAATTGTAGAAACATCATTAATGGATTTAAAGAATGATCTATGTTGTTTACCCTTAGAGCATGCATCACATATTTTATCATTTGAGAACTTAATCTTGGGTAAACCTCTAACTAGATCTAGGGAAACTAATTTTTTTCTAAAACACTAATGCTAGCATGTCCTAGTTTCCTATGCCATAACCATGCATCATTTTCATCTTGAGCAACAAAACATGCATGGTATGAATGAATGTCATCTAGATGCACCATATATATGTTTCCTATGCGATGACCAATGAACATTGTTTTATTAGATTTAATGTCAACAATTTTACATCCATTTTTATCAAATAAGACATTAATCTCTTTTATCGCACAATTGACTAATGCTCAATAAATTATGCTTTAGACCATTGACATACAACACATTTTCAATGAGTATGGTAGAGTGATTACCTATGGAGCCAATACCTTCAATGTGGCATTTGGAGTTTTCACCAAATGTCACTACTCCTCCACTTTTTGGCTTTAAGTCTATGAATTGACTCTTGTCTCTGGTCAAGTGCCTCGATCATCCACTACCAAGGTACCATGAGTTCTGGCTTTGTGCTTTGGCCTTGTAGCAATGCTCCCCTTACAAACAAAGAGTTAAGATTTGATTTTTGGTATCCAAATCATTTTGGGTCCATGAGTGTTAGTTCCCAAATACTTGGTTCCCTTAGGAATCCAAGATGAAATGGCTACAATATTGTTAGAAACTACAAGTTCCTTAGGAACCTATACACTTCTAACTTTCTTGTTCTTGTGATACTTATGGGAGCCTCTTTGTTTGTGGTCAACAAAGTTTCTCTTCACATGTTGGGATTTTGAAGAAAATGCTTTTTCAAAACCGTTTTTCCCAATATTGGTTAGAGAAGCTTTGAGTTTACTCACCTCCTCTTGGTGGTAAACATGGTATTTTTCAAGAAGGTCATTTAAATCATTTGATTTCTTTTCAAACTCATTTGAGGAATTTTGTAAAACTAATACTTTTTTTTTCTAATTCTGAGTTGGTTTTAGAAAGGGAGTCATTTTTTATCCTTAAAACCGAAATGATTTTCTTATTTTTTAAAACCGACTCATTGTATTTCTCAACCAACTCATCATATACCTCTTGCAACTCATCATATGCATCTAGAAGTTCATCATATGTAAAATCAAAAGTAGATGAGTTAAAGGTTACCATAGAAGAATCCTTCTCAAGAGCCATGAGGCAATGGTTGGCCACTTCATGTTCCTCATCCTCGGATGACTCCTCATCACTCCAAGTAGCAAGCTTGGCTTTGAGCTTCTTCTTCTTCTCAAAGCCCTTCTTCTTGAGTTGAGGGCAATTGGAACGTATGTGACTCGGCTTCTTGCACTCAAAGCAAATGACCGGATCCCTTTCTTCTTCTTTGCCTTTGTTCTTGAAGTCCGTCTTCCTTTGAAATTTTCTCCCTCGGTTGGACTTCATGAACCGTGAGAATCGTTTGGCTATCATAGCCAATTCCTCAAAATCTTCCTCCTCACTAGAAGAGCTCTCCTCTTGTAGATAGGCTTTGAGAGCAACTCCTAGCTTCTTCTTCTTCTCTACCTCATGCTTCTCTATCCTTCTCTCTTCCTCTATTTCATGCTTCATGATCTCGTGTGTAAGAAGAGACCCAACAAGCTCATCAAGCTTCAAGGTTTTCAAATTCTTTGCTTCAATGATGGTCGGCCTCTTACCGTCCCAAGACTCTAGGAGAGAGTATAGAAGCTTCCTCACTAGCTTATTTTCGGGAATTGCTTCACCGAATCCTTTAAGGCCATTGACGATGATCGAAAACCGATCAAACATTTCTTAGACGCTCTCATCGGGGTCCATCTTAAAATTCTCATAACTCAAGTTTAGCAACCCAATCTTTGTCTCTTTCACATTGCTAGTGCCTTCATAATTCGTCTCCAAAGTGTCCCACACTTCCTTTGCGCTTTCGATAGATGAAACCTTTGAGTAGATATCCAGACCAAGTGCACAAAATATGATATGTAGAGCTTTGTCATTGACTTGCATCTTTCGTCTATCTTCCTCGGTCATCTCTGACTTTATTTTCGGAACTAGTCTTCCTTCATCGATTCTTTTAACCAGAATATAGGGGCCTTCTTCCACTACATCCCAAACCATGTAATCCGTTGACTTGATGAAGAGACGCATTCGATTCTTCCAATATGGGTAGTTGTCCCTATTGAAGAAGGGTGGTTTAGTGGTTGATTGTGACTCATAAAGGTTGGAGGTTGAAGTAGATGTCATGGCTTGTCTTTTGTATAGATCACACTCTCCTTGGAACTCCACTTTCGGTTGTTAATCCGTCAAAGAGGTAGGCTCTAATACCAATTGTTGAGTGGATCGTAGAATCGATTTAAGCCAATAGGAGGGTGAATTGGATTTTTAGAAATTTTGGTGGTGGAGTGAAAAATAAAAATTTTCTAGACAAGAGATTTAGAGTGGTTCAAGTTCCAATTGAACTCTACATCCACTACCTTAGCTTCACTAAGGATTTTCCAACAACTCCACTAGTTGATCTTCCCCTTTTTCTAGGCTTATGATGAAATCTTTACAAAATGGTCAATTTTTCTACCAAAAAATTGACCCAATCCTCACTCAAAGATTACAAAGAAGTTTAAGGCTAATAGCAAGTATCTCTCAATACAAATGTAGCCCTTTTTACAAGCACTCAACCCAATTGAACAAATAAGATTGGAAATACAAGGTTCTACAATTGGGGTTTACAAGAAAATATGGGATTTTAGCACAATAGCTTGAATTTGATGTTTGGATCTTTCTTTTTGGATCAATAGTTGTTGCTAGTTCTTTTAGAAGTCCCTTTTATACCTTCTCATTAAATTCTAGCCGTTGGGGTTGTTGCCTTCATTATTATAGCTGTTGGGATGTTATCTTCCCTCCATAAATGCAGTCTGCAACTACCCGTTCCGAAACGTCCGACCCTGTTTCGAAACAGACTAAAATAGAGATAGCCGTTGGGGTGTAATAAATAGGCCGTACCGAAATGGACACGATCGTTTTGATACACTAAGAGCATGTTTCGAAACGTTCTAAAGCACGTTTCGAAACAATTTGCCACTGTCAAAACTTGTATCGAAACGACTTAGAAGCGTTTCGATATGCTTTAACTATATCTTAAAAATTAGTTAAAAAGTTCAACGGTGATATTTTGAAACCAAGTTTGAAATTCGTTTTGAATCGTTTGAGGTCGTTTCGATACTGCCGTATCGAAACGGTTCAAACTATTCTGTTGTTCTTCATCCGTTTCGAAACACAAAGACCTGTTTCGATACACCCGTATCGAAATGGGAAAGCTAGTTCCGAAACAGAGGTTAACATTTTCAAAATGTTCCGAAACGCCTGAAGGTCGTTCCGAAACGGTGACTCGAAAATCATTGTTTTGACTTGGTAAATACTTAGAGAAATTTAAGTAAGCTTAAGTTTTGACTTTGACAATTTTCTTTGAACACATAGAGAGGTTTTAAGGACTTAAAAATTCATTTTCTCTTTTTTCAATTTAGTCCTTAAATCCTTTGTTATATCAAAATCAATTCATAGTTTACATTAAGGTTTATGGTTAACCTTTAGTATTAATGATCTATGATTTAATTTAGGGTTATTGGTTTATAAGATTAATTCCAATTCAACTTGTTAATGTTATGCCTTTGAATTTGATTAAATATTTAAATCAAAGCTTCATGTGTACAATTAAGCTAAAATTAAAATTTCAACTTTCATGTGTACAATTACATATTTACATCAAAATCAAAATTTTATGTGTATAATTAATTATATTAAATCAAAGTTTAATAATAATAATAATAATAATAATAATGTCCGAATTGAATTAACTTATTAAACTTAAGATCTGGTTGAGTTAAATTAAAACCTAGAAGCGTAAATCACGGACATAATTAAAAGAATTCTAAAACTAAATTTGAAATTTTAATTAAATTAATCTAAATTGGGACTTAATTGAGTTAAACTAAAACTTAAAAGTAAAAATTCGGGACTTAAATAAAAACATTTAAAATTGGAAGGGCTGAAAAAATAATTGCCCATAAAAGATCACGATTCACACATGAATTAAACCGCACATTTCATTTTAATTAAAAAAAAGTAAAGACATTTGGTAAAAAAAAAGGAAAAAGGAGATAATTCTGGAGGGAACTAAACCACCTATTTTACAGGTTAAAGATTAATTACACTTTAGGTCTTGTTACGTTCAAAATGTTACATTTTAGTTCTAATATATACTTTTAAGTTTTAGTTCAATTCAATTTAGTCACAAGTATCCCCACGGTTTGGACTTCGAATATAGCAATCCCTTCCCTACGGTGATATTTAGTCCCTAAAAATTTACTTTTAGCCGAAATTGACCCCTATTTATTTCTATTTTTTGTAATTTAGTCTAATAATTTTAACATGGTAATATTTTTGTACAATTTGGTTCCTAAGATTTATTTTTAGCCGAAATTGACCCCTATTTATTTCTATGGTGAAATTGTAAAATTGGTCATTGGACTCTCAAATTTCTCCACTTTTAAGTTGTCATATTAGTTTCTAATTCCGGTTTCATGCTATATTTTATGGTTAAATTGGTCATTGGACTCTCAAAATTCTCCACTTTCAAATTGTCAAATTAATCCCTAATTTCGATTTTATGCTATATTTTATAGTAATATTATGAAATTGGTCCCTAATTTTAGTTTGTGGTTTAGGGTTTAGGTCTTAGTGTTAATGGTTTAGGTTTTCTGGTGTAATTTATGATTATTGGTTTATGAGATTAATTTCTATGGATGAATGTTTATGGTTTAAGATTTAGTATTTAGTATTAATGGTTTAGGGTTATGGTATAGTTTAGGGTTAATAATTTATTAGATTAATTTGTATGACTTAAGGTTTATGGTTTACTATTTAGGGCTTCGTTGGCAATGATTTAAATTTGTTTTTATTATTATTTTCTTTCTAAAAAAAATTGATTGATTAAAATAAAAGCTTGATTAAATTAGAAATGTTAATTAAGCTACCAAAATATTTATTAGTGACCAGATTGTAAGGATGTCAAAATTAAAGGCCAAAATTCCTAAGAAAATAGTGACCATTTTATTAAAAACAATGAAAAGCTTAGTATCCCACGGAGCAAAAAGAGATAGGGCGGAGGGGTTTAAAAGCTGTAATTAACTCATTTTGTTTTAAATCATATGGGTATAAAACCCAACTTTACAAACACCTTTTATTTTTCCCTTTTAAAATTTTGGATCAAACACCCATTTTGAAAAACACTCTCAAATGTTCATCCGTGTTCTTCATTTTTCGAAGAACACGATGAGCCTCCACCGTGCCGATCGCCGCCACCGGCGACGGCCGCCGTCTGACGATAGTGATTTTATTTTATTTATTTTATATTTTTTCTTTAAAAAAAAGATTCGAATTTGGCTATAACAACAACATTTCAACACAAGATCAAGGTAAGTGTTATCTTATTTTTTAAATATTAGATTCAAAATACAAAGGAAAAAATTGTTGTGAATAAAATAACGAATAACAACGAATAAGCATAAAATAACAAAGAGATGAGAGAAAGAGGGAGATTCGTATTATTATCAAAAACTAGACTTGTGTACAATGCCTTCATCTATTTATAGGCATAAGAAGTACATAATACATTAAACTCTAATTAATGGAGATAATATTCCTAATGATAAAGTAAATCAAATCTCCTAAATAAAGTTCTTATCATTATAGACATTCACATAGATAAATATTCATAACACTCCCCCTTAGATGTCTATGAAGATAATGTGCCTCGTTAAAACCTTACTAAGATAAAAACCCAGTGAGAAAAAAATTCTTTAATGAAGGAAAAAAGTACACACAACTTTGATACGCATAACATGTTGCCTCATTAAAAACCTTACCAGGAAAATCTATTGGGACAAAACCTCGGTTAAGGGAAGAGTGCAACGCGTATTTACTCCCCCTCATGAAAATATCATATAAGATCTTTGAATCTTCATAATTCAATCTTAAACACTATTTTTCTAAAGATCGTGAGAGATGGAACTTTGGAGTAATATGTTCCATGATGTATCCACCTTTCATTATCTCTACACAAGATAACATTTGTATCATATCTTATGAAAGTAAATCACATATCTTCTGGATATGTTGGGTCAATGGTCTTAGCCAAACACATTTTTGGCTTGCCTCGTGCATAACAATTATTTCAACAAGATTTGAGGAGGCACTAAGAACGACTAAGTCAGCATAAATTCTCACTCGGGAATATCAAATTCTTTTAAGGCACTAAGAACGTTGAATCGTTCTAAGCGGAAGCAAACTATAGAGAAGACAACTCATGTAACACCCGTGTTTTGGGCCTAGGAGTTAGCCGGGTATTGGTTCGAGTCAAATAAAACTTAATTAAAACATTTCAACTTCAAATAATGGCCTAATTGAATTTTGGAAAAAGGGAAGGGACTAGGGTTGTAATTTTACCCAAAAGTTTTGTAAAGCAAGACCACTTTAACAAAAAAGTTGTCTTCCTCCCCCTTTATTCCAAATCCAACGTCAAAAACACCATAAACCCCTCCTAAACTCTTTCAAACCTAAAACACTATTCCATTGGCTTTCAACTTCAATCCAAGGTCTTTTTGGAAGGTAATTATGTTTTCTAACTCTCCTCTTCAATCTCTATCTATCCCTTATTTTAGATTTCAAAAATATGGTGTTTTGGAAATTAGGGTTTATGTTAAAGTTTGAATTTTTAAGGGGTTTTCTATTTGGTTTTGATAAATTGGGTTGGGGTTTTAGTTAACTATGTTGTAATGAGTAACATATATCAAATTTGTTGATTTTGGGTGAAAATTCGTAGCTTGTCCTTGAGGTAGATTTTAAGGTTTTAAAACTTGAGTTTTTGGTGGGTTTTGTGTTGAAATTGAAGGGTTGTTGGTCTACCTATGATATGAGGGTGTTTTGGGATGATTTGGAAGTCATTTGGATGTTTGGAAATTGGTTTTTCAGCAAGTCTTTAGGGGAGCACGAAAATTGGGATTTTAGGGGATTATGTGATTTGAGAAATTGAGGAAATTGGGTTGTGTTAGCAAAGTATGTTGATGGTTGAGTTTAGCATTGAATTGGGAAGTAATGTGTATGTTTTGTTTGGCTAGAAGCAAGTGGAAGTGCGGAAGAGGCTTTGGGACCGAATCCGGGTTCGTAGGAAGATTGGTTTGAATTGCTAAGGAAGGGCGGTGAGTGGTTTCAACTTGTTTTAAAGTTTGGTTCGAGTGTGTGTGTGTGGGGGTGAAGTGTGCTTGGTAAGCCACTTCTAGTTGATTCAAGTTGTTAGCTTAGCCTTTGATATCTATATGCTATTGTGCTTACTAGCTATGCTCTTGTGTTGTGGTTAATTGGTACATGTATATATATCATGATTAGTAGATAAGTGATGAGTATGTATTGTGGTTGATGATATGTGTTGTGATAATGATAATTGGCACTAAAATAATTACCGGTTGTAAATGATCGATCATTAGGATAGTGTACACACAAATTGAGTCAAAACGTACGTGGCCTTGATGGCGTTAAGTCATCAAGGAGGAGTACGGTGATGTAATATTCCACTGGAAGCTTTTTATATTTCTACGGGATGATGAGTGGAATCCCATCCGTAGGGCATGTGGCGATGAGTGGAATCCCGCACATGCAAGGTCTGGTGATGAGTGTAATCCCACCGAGGTAAAGTGTTGTTGAGGTTTAAATCCACACAATCGAGGTAATTAAAGTGGCCAATTAACTTGTTCATACATTGTGATATGTGATGATGTTATATGTTGATGATATATGGTGTTGTTTTATGATGTTGATTTTGATAAATGAGCTTGATAGGATTGAGAGACCATATATGCCACTTGAAAGACTAGCTAGGTCTACTTGATTGTATGCTTATGCTTGATGTGTGTAAGACTAGGTTTAGCATGCTTGAGCCCTGCATTGTTGATGTTTTTCGTTTTAGAGCACCCTCACTAAGCTTATTGCTTACGCTCTCAATGTTCAACAATGCAGATCATTAGCGTGGTGTTAGCTCGAGGCAAGGCAGGAAGGGCTTCCAAGTTTGTAGCTCAAGTATGGTTATCGATTTTGTATTAGCTAGCAATGTGGCAAAGGTCTCTGTATGAGCGTGTGTGACTCATTTGATTGATGTTGTTTTTGGATTGATCATGGGTTGTAAGCATGTTATACTATGATGAATGTTTTGATGTGTGATGGTATGTTTTAGAATGTTTAGGTTGCCTTGTGTATGAGTGCAAACCTTTCAAGATGTCTTGTCCCTTTTAAGGTCTTTTGTGTTCTTGTGTATGCCAATATTGTAGGAATTGCTCTTTAATTAGAATGTTATGTATGAATGCTTTAATCCATTTTTGAATGACTCCCTTGGCTTAAATATGTGTGCTTACATGTTTGTATATGCTTAGGTGAGTCGAGAATTGCATCTAGAGTCGTGTTTGAGGTCGTTTAGCTAAAAATAGTGTACTTACAGTGTAGGGCGTATCGATACGCCTAAGGGATGTATCGATACGGCCTTGCTCAGAGAACACAAATTTGGTTGGGCGTATCGATACGTGGGGTGTATCGATACGGTCCCAACTCTCTAGAATCTTGGGGAGTTGTGGAGTGCATGGCGTATCGATACGGTGTCCAAGCGTATCGATACGGTTCAACCTAGTTGACCAAGTGGTGTTGACCGAGAAGGGCGTATCGATACGCTCTAGGGCTGTATCGATACGGTCTTCTTATGTTGACCTTAGGGTGTTGACCTTGGTCAAGGCGTATCGATACCCTCTGGAGGTGTATCGATACGACCTGTTTAAAAAGGGAAAATGGGTTGTTTTAATGTGCTGATTTGGTTGGTCGTTGCTATGGTGTTTGTGTTTCCGCTGTCGTGTTTCACATAGGACTTAATAAGGCATTTAGACAATATTAATTAATGGAAAAAAAATAGGGTTGCTAACCGAGGGGGAACCTTAACGGGTTTCGCTTCGGTTTTCCCTGTGTGACCCACTAGGACCGATCTTCCGGCCAGACCGGGACAAGGGGGTTACAACTCAAGAACAGCACATAGAGTTTTAGAGTGAATCCCTTGATTACTCAGAAGATGAGTGATACAAATGAGGTGAGGAAGACCTCTATTTATAATTGAGTTCCCCTACATCCGGTCTCTAATGATTTACATCGATGACAATGATCGAAGCCCACCAACCATAATGGAATATTCCCTAGAATATTTCTCATATCTAAGGAAACAAATCCTATGTTTACATGGAAAGTTTACATAGGTCAAAGTGGTTGTCTTTTAGAATCCTCCACAGTTCGGGCTAAGTCTGGTAGTCTCTTTAGTCCCTAAATCTCCGTTGGAACCTCTTGGGCAATCATGCGTGCATGTGACTCGAACTAGAACTGGCGGCCCGTGACAATATGGTCAAGTATTGTTCACTTTGATTATAGAGTTAAAGACTTAAAGAGTTTAACGGTTTCGTACCAAGTCTCACAAATATGAGCCGTCTTTATTATATTAAGAGGTACATACATATAAATGGTGTAGAATAAAATAAACTTTTCTGGAGTAGTATCATAAACAACTACAAATGGTTCTTTTAACTCAAAATATAATTATTAAAAAACTTAAAATATAAATATTTTTTATAAAATAAATATATTTTAATTAGTTAATAATTTCTATTATAATTAATATAATTTTTCCATAAAAATAATATAATTAACTTAAAATATGATTTAAAATAAATGCTTAATAACCAAATAGGTGCTCAAACTATACACGTAGTTCACTTTTGGTGCTTAACCTATTTTTTGCTCTAAATATATGCCTAAAGTTTCATTTCAATCATTTTAAGTATCTAACTGTTAAAAACGTTGGCCAATTAGAATGTGATACGTGACATGTTCTAATATATATTCTAATAATGTTTCAAATTCGTCGATTTGGGTAGTGGTCGTTGGTTACAGCTTCAGTGGTGGCTTTTAAAGCAAGGTTCAAATCTCAGGGATTGATACTAAAAGTTGTTTTCTTTTTCTTTTTAATTTTAGAGACTAGTTTAGAATAAGAGTCATAGTTTGAAGACTTCTTGTGCAATTAACTCTAAAACATCTAGAAATCAAGTTTTAAAAAACATCAATTTTAGGGACTAACTATTATTTATCCCAATTTTGATATAGTGTAAATAGAGTTGATTAACCGAAAAGAATGGAAAATACGTGTGTTTCTTTAGCCCAAACTTTTCAAGTCCATTGAGGCCCAAATAGTTCTCAAAATACAGTTCATGTTCGACATTTGTTTCAATCTTCCCTACCATCTCAGTATGAAACTTGATAGTTTTACTCTATGTTGCACGAATATGAATACGAGTATAAGGACAAATTCGGGGACGAGAAACGATAATTTTTAAAATTGTAAGGTACGAATACAATAAGGATATGACAAATGTAAAAACAAATCAATGCATATAATCATAAAAACATTAAGATTCACAGTAAATTAGAAAATCTAATGATTTTCAAAGATTAAAATGAAGTCCAAGTTAAATTCTCATTAGTTGTAGTGGTCTATCCTTCAATCAAAATCTAATGATTTTGTGATTCCTTTAAAAAGATATTAACAAAAAATTATAATTTCTATCTATTTTTTTTAAAATATAGTCTTGTTAAAACTTACTATATTTTTTCAAAATTTTTATTAAAAATTACTTTAAATTAAATAATATTTTAAAGCTATGAAATTAGTTTATTAAAATAAAAATACTTTATACCTTAGTTTTGCGTTTCCTATTTCTCTCTTTTTTGTCAACCACTTCCCTTCAGTTCAACGTAAACAAAACGGTATAGTTTTAAAGTTCTATGAAAACGTTGTTGTAAGGGTTAAATCTCATTCACAGCTGTTGTTTCTTATTCATTCTTCTTCATTACTATTATTTCTTCAAGTAATGGAAAAATTAGTGTTGGTTCCCAATATGCATTTAATAATAAAATTAACTCTTACCATTTAAATGTAATAAATGTACAATATAATATAAATACTAATTATAATATTCAAGTACTGGAGAAATTAATGTCGATTTTCAAGATGCATTTAATTCTTTCATTTTTTTAGTTTTTCTAGGTAGTGTAGTGTCGGTTTTCAAGACCCAATTAATTTATTCTCGTTAGTGTTTATATTTTGCCTTGAATCAAGACCCTTGATGTATATTTTTTTTAATAATAAAATTAACTTTTATCATTTAAACACTAAAAAAAATCTTTTTACTTCTTCCTTTTACTTTCTAGAATCTTTCTCCTTTTTTCTTTTTTTTTTCTTTTTCCTCTTTGCAACTTCATCGCATCGCTTTCATACAATCATCCAGAGGATCGTTCTGATCTGGTGGACGACGCTTGTATCGCCAATAATAGCAGGAAATACCAGTTGAAATCGCCTTTTAAAGATTATCTATTTTTTTTCTTTTTCTGGGAAAATATATGTATTTTTTCTCTGTTGATCGTTAACAGGATAATAACGAAAATAATGGTTTGTTATTGTAACACCCACATTTCCGTCCTAGAATTTAAAGCCGTAGAATTTAATTATTTTATTTTTTCTTAGAAGCAATTGAGCTTGCGAATTCGTAAATTATGCAATTTGGTCCCTAAAGTCCTCAATTGGGCAATTAGTGCACCAATTCGGATTAGAAAGGAAATTGGAATCGAATTAATTAGTCTAGCCGATTGGTAAGCTAATGAAATTGAATTAGTGATGTCTAGATTTAAAATGTGGAACTAAAAGAATACGAAAGAAATTAAAATAACATTGTACTCCTTAAAATGGGACGAAATTGATAAAACTTAATTAAGCTTGTAACAAGGCAATTTAGGGATTAAATTAAAAGATTATTAAATAGTGAATATTGCATGTAAAAGATGGATTATCCTTAAGGCTGCCCCTAGTAAATTAAGAATAAATGAATAAGTGAAAAGGGCTTATAGGTAAATGCAAAAGCCATCAAATCAAGTATATGATGAAAGCTTGTCATCTTTTTCCCATTTTTGCTCTTCTTTGCCGTGAAGAAAGGGAAGAAATGGGGGAAGAGAGAAGCTCAATAGTCAGCCATGTTTAAGAGCAAAAATGTGTGAGTTTTCGGTTGCATGAAGAAGGATTAAGCTAGGATATTGAAGAGTGTAACTAAGGTTGTCAAGAGATCAAAGAAAGTAAGTCTCCTACACTTTGAAATTTTCGGTTGAGCTAAAAACATGCATGCAAACCTAAGATTTATATGAACATGAAGTTATATGAGTCTTGAGTAAAATAACAAGATAAAATATGGAAAAATGTGGAATCTATGCAAGAACACATGAAAGAAGTAAAGAGGGGACTGTTTTGAAAGAAATATAAAATCTTGAGCTTTGGAAAAATTTATTAAGAGTCAAAATCTGAAAATGGTTACTAAGAGAAACTTGTTAAGGGATGAACATTTGGTTATAAAAGTTTAATGGTTGCTGGAAAAATGAAGTAGGAAGATGGTATGATGATTAGAACTAAAAATGGTTATGAGATCGAAATTTGTGAAGATTGGGGACTGTTATGAAAGAATCGGTAATTTGCATGCCTAAATGTTGGAATTAGAAACTTACATGGACTGTAAAAATACCCTTGAAAAGTATAATAAGTCATGCTATGAAAGAAATTTAGATTTAAGTATGTAATTAAGAGTATGTTCAAATTAAAGTGTTAATTAAGAAATCTGCCCAGTGAAGTTCAATGTAAAAGCAGTGACTTTGGAAATTCACCAAAAATCGAATATAAGGTATTTGAAGCTGAAATTTATACAGTATAAACTTTAGTATGTCTAGAAGCATTGAGAGAAAACGGAACTAAATTTCAGTATGTAATTTGAAAGATACGAATTTTTAAAGTCGGGCAGTGCATGCTGTCCAGAATTGCCGAATTGAGTATAAATAAGTAATAAACTGTATTAATCCGAATAAGATAAAAATATGAGGTTAATATGAATGAAAAATTGGGTTTAATACCTTTCCAACGGTATATGATATGTTAATTTTGGATTAGTAAGTAAAAAGTTATGGTTAAAACGATAACTAGTCCTCGAACTAGTTTAATGAAAAGTCAGAATTGAAATTAGGAGTTCATGCTTGAATTGTGAATTAGTATGGTTGAATTGCTTCCTAATATAGTGTATTTGTTTAATGTTGAGAGTTAAGATCGTAATAGCGAAGAAACTTCGGAGGAAGCTAGGATCGATCGTTCGAAAGGAAGAAGCAAAGGCATCTCAATTCGAGATCAAGCTTAAGGATAGTGAGTGTAACTTTCGTGAGTGTAATTTTATGAGTTTAATTTTGTATTAGGGTTGGGACTAGTGTCCGAACCACTTTAATATTCTGTAAATTTATATTTTTATATGCATGAAAGTGGACTAAATGCTATCCGGTAATATGTTTAGTAAGGGAAGAAGTTATAAAGGAAATTGAGTGTATGATTGCAATTTGTGATATGTGTTTGATCGAATGCGATTTGTGGACTGTTTTGCATGATGCTAAATGCCATGAATTCTAAGTTAATGTGGATTTGATGATTGATTAAGTATGTACAAATGTGGACTGCCCATGTAAATGATGGTATGGTAGATAAGTATGAAATGAATTTTTGATCATAATTGATATGCTGATTATGTGGACTGCCCTATGACATGAAGATGCTATGCTTGAAAATGCATATGTTATGTATGAATGATGTTGCTGCCATGTTATGAGTGAATGAGTATGCAATGTGAATTCTGAAAAATATACATGAAATGAACTAATGGACTAATCACTTAACAAGATCCCGCCCTTGGTCGTTTGGACGTTCTAGATAAGAACGGCATGCCTAGAGTCTGAGCTCACCCTCCGATATTGCTTTGTGCAATCTTTGATATTACTTTGTGTACTCTTGATAAGATGTGTGATCTTGATTGCTGTTCGAGACACACGATGCTATGGGCATCACCTTTGATATTGCTTTGTGCAATTTATGACGTTGCCGCGGGCAACACAACTCCGATATGCGTTACATGTTACCCTTCCGATGGCTCGAAATTATGTTACGACTATTCTACCATGGGCAAAATGTTAAATTAAATGTTGTGTTATGAAATCATATTAAAGAATAATGGGACTTAATATGATATGCTATGATGTGAAATGCTATGCTATGTGGACATTGATCCTTTCCGAATATGCTATGATGTGAAATGCTATGCTATGTGGACATTGATCCTTTCCGAATATGCTATGTTATGAAATGAAGTGCTATGATATGTGGACATTGGTCCTATCCGATTATGCTAAGAAGCATAAGAAATGCTTACAAGTTCGATTATGTGAAATTGGGTAATAACCCTATTCGAATGTATATGATTATGAAATGAAAAATTCTGATTTTTGAATGATAAATTGAGATCATTCGAATGATATGCTATGGTGATATTGTGAATTTGATTTGATAAGTTGAAAATGCTATGTATGGTTTGGCATGAAATCTTGATTTATTTAAATGCTAAAGCATGATATTGAGTATGCTGAAAATGATATGAAAAATGCTATTGATCGAATCATGTATAAGCATGAAATAAATTATCGTGTTATGCTATGTGTTCAAGCATGTGATATGAATGTGGATATGACATGTATGCTGCCATATGTATGAATTTTGTGTGAGCTTAGTTGGGTGATTACCGAATTGCTAATAAACCTAGCTAAGTAACCTCAATGTTTGATCACGCTTAAGCTCAAGAACGAATTAGTTTTAGCATTACCTCGCTAAGTACTTTTTGTACTTACCGCTCCGTTGTTTTCTTCTTCCCAACCTTAGCAGGATAGCTCGGACCCTAAAGCTAGCTTATGTTGGATCAAGATTATCAAGTTCACAGTTCCGAAATATGTACGATCTAAGTCTTATCTTTAGACTCCTAGATGGTGGCTTTGAAGTTTGTCTCAGGATCCGTTTTGTTTTATTTGGTCGAAACTTAAGTTTGAAATGGTGTTTGAAACTACATGCTCCGTGATGTTTGGTTAGGAGGCTAGAATCATGTTTTGTATCTAAGTAGTTAGCCTCATTATTTTGTGTAAAAATGTAAGTCAAGCTAATGGTTGTGTCGATCCTTTTTGTTGTCCATAGTCGATAGCTTGACATGTTTAGAGGCATATAAGCTATGTTATTTTGTAAGCCTTAAGTAAAGGAAATCAAATGCCATGATATGAAATTGGAACCTATTATGTGATGTATGAAAATTGGCTTGTTTAAATATTTGGTAATTTTTGGATTAATTCGAAATCACCTAGACCATTTAATTAAGGGTTTTCGAATAGCATGTAATTGGTTAACTAAGTATTCGACATTTTTGGCTTAAATACATTAGTAATATGATAATAAAAATAAAAGTTTTAAATTGGCCCAAAAATTAGTAACAAGGTTAAAAGAAAGTATGTTTAAGTTTTTGTTAGCCCATTTTCTGCGTGCGCATTAAAATGAAATAGCGATTAAAATAATATCACGTCATCAAAATGCTTCCGCAATTGTCTGATAAGTTCCGTTTGTCCGCCTTTCCTGTTCCGGTGACGCCCTTAACTCCCGGCCTGGGTTGGGGGTGTCACATTTGTTTTGGTATCAGAGCTTTTTAGGTAATAGGTCCTATAGACCTCGAATGTGTTCTGTGTGCGTCATTAGTTTAGTCAAGCCACCTAGGGATCATACATATTGTTACTTGTGACTTGATCCTAACTTGAAATTTGTTTGATCTGAATTAGAATGAAAGAGACACATTTAGCTCGAGACGATGAAAGTCCTCGAGAATCCTCAAGTGAAGGGGATAGTGTTCGTATGAAAGAAAACCCTCCGGATAAGGAGAACCCTCCTGTACCAGATAACACTCGACAGCAATCTCTTGTTCAGCCTCGAACGAACACTGACAATCCGACTGTTCAGAATGTTCAAAGAGATTGTCTTCTGAGCATGAAAGAAATGTTCGATCAGCTCTTGACGAACATGAGACATGAACAACCTGCTCCGGTAGCTGCTGCCCCTAGCAGAGCTCCTATTGAAAAGCTTGCTCAGCACCGAGCCTATACTTTTGCAGGCTCTATTGACGAGAAGCCTGAAGAAGCTGAGTATTGGTTAGAAAGAACTACTCAGATATTGACTAAGCAACTTCAGTGCTCCGATGAGCATAAGCTCGAATGCGTTGTAGCCTTACTTGCTGATGAAGCCTTGAACTGGTGGGAAACCACAACACTAACTGCTCCAGTTGAATCTGTGAACTGGAAATTCTTTGTAGACGAATTCAAGAAGAAATACATCAGTGAACAGTACCTGGCCGATCGAAGAAAGCGTTTCTTGCATCTGAAGCAAGCGGGACGCCCAATAGAGCAGTACGTGGCTGATTTCTGTAAGTACTGCAAGTATGGTTCTGAGTACATCAAGTCAGAGAAAGAAAAGTGCCGTATGTCCATTGACGGTCTAAATGATGAGCTGAGTCCGATGTTTACCGCACTGGATATCACGGACTTTCAAACTCTCGTAAATCGAGCCATTGCTACGGAATCCAAGTTTCGGACCGCAGAAAAGAGGAAAAGCGGGTACCGTCATGATAAGAAGCGTAAGAGTGATGACAAGTCTCACTGGAAATCGAAGAAGTCTAGAAGCTTTAAAGAAGGTACTTCTTCGTATAATCCAGCACCTCGTAGTAACTTCACACCGAAGCCTCACTCTGTGAGTAGACTCTCTGTTCCAGTCATATCTGTTAACAGCCCTGGGAATTCAGAAAGGGTTGCCATTTGTCAGCATTGTCAGAAACCACATTCTGGTCAGTGCCGAAAGCAGGCCAACTTATGTTTTGCTTGTGGCGGAAGTGACCACTATATCAGAGACTGTCCAGTAATGAGAGATCAAGCTCCTGCTCAAAACTCTGCTAATCCGAGTCATGTGCAATCCAATCGGAACAAGAATATTAGACAAGCTCAGTCTGGGAATCAAGGCAAAGGCAGAAGCAATCAGTCGAAAGCCATCACACATCAGGAATCACGAGCTCCAGCTCGAGTCTATCATATCCGTGGCAAGGATGAGGAAGAGTCTCCGGATGTTATTGCGGGTACGGTTGAACTAAACCTTACTCCTGTTTATGCTTTAATTGATTCAGGATCAACTCATTCTTTTGTGTGTTCTCACTTAATCGACAAGTTACAGTTAAAGCCTGAATTTGTTAAAACTGGGTTAATTGTCTCAAACCCTATAGGAGGTGACTTACCAATCAACCTGATCTGTAAGAATAGCCTTGTCTCTATTCGAAATGTACCTTTTCCCTGTGATTTGTATGTTCTACCTAAGTGTGAGTTTGACCTAATACTAGGGTTAGACTGGTTGAGTAGACATGAAGCCTGGATTGATTGTCAGAATAAAAGACTGTACTTAAGGGGATTAGGAAAAGAATCAATTCTGCTAATTGACAGGAAACCAACATCTATTTTTGCTGCTATGGCCTTGCAAGACGAATTAGATTTTGGCTTAACAGAAATGCCTGTTGTATCTGAATTTGTTGATGTTTTTCCTGAGGAACTCCCTGGACTTCCTCCAATTCGAGAAGTTGAGTTCAAAATTGAAGTTCAGCCTAGAACTAATCCTGTGTCCATTACGCCCTATCGTATGGCACCAATTGAATTGCAAGAACTAAAGAAGCAAATTCAAGAATTAGAAGATAAGGGTTTCGTTCGACCCAACACTTCTCCCTGGGGTGCTCCAGTTCTCTTTGTGAAAAAGAAAGATGGGACGATGCGACTTTGCATCGATTACCGGCAATTGAACAGAGTCACTATCCAGAACAAGTATCCATTGCCCCGAATTAAAGATCTGTTTGATCAGCTGAAAGATGCTGGTGTATTCTCTAAAATTGACCTTCGATCCGGATATTATCAGATGAGAGTGAAAGATGAAGATATACCCAAAACTACTTTCAGAACTCGTTATGGTCATTACGAATTTCTGGTGATGCCATTCGGGTTAACGAATGCCCCTGCTGCATTCATGGATCTGATGAACCGAGTATTCAAGCCTCATCTTGACAAGTTTGTTGTCGTATTCATTGATGATATTCTGGTCTATTCTCGTAATAGAGAAGAACATGCTCAACATCTTCGGATTGTACTCCAGACACTCCGAGAAAATCAGCTATTCGCTAAGTTCACTAAATGTGAATTCTGGCTTACAGAAGTATCTTTCCTCGGACATGTTATTTCAGCCGAAGGAATCAAAGTTGACTCTAAGAAAGTTCAGTTAATTCTTTAATGGCGACCTCCGAGCAATGTAAGCGAGGTCCGAAGTTTCCTTGGTTTAGCTGGATATTATCGGAGATTTGTGAAAGGATTTTCGGTAATTGCTGCACCGCTAACCAAATTGCTTAGAAAGAGTGAACCATTTAAGTGGACCGAAGGACAACAAAGAAGTTTTGATCAGCTTAAACAAGCCTTGACTTGTGCTCATGTTCTCATTCAGCCTGAGTCCGGAAAAGAATTTGTTGTTTACAGTGATGCTTCACATTCCGGCCTTGGATGTGTCTTGATGCAGGAAGGTAATGTGATTGCATACGCTTCTCGACAACTTAAGCCTCACGAGCTAAACTATCCAACTCATGATCTTGAGTTAGCAGCCATTGTTTTTGTATTGAAAATTTGGCGGCATTATTTGTACGGTGAGAAGAGTAAGCTATTCACCGATCACAAAAGTTTGAAGTACTTGCTTACTCAGAAAGATCTGAATCTTAGACAAAGAAGGTGGTTGGAACTACTCAAGGATTATGATCTGACCATCGACTACCATCCTGGAAAAGCTAACGTGGTTGCCGGTGCTCTGAGTCGGAAACCGAACCTCGGTACGTCTTTCGAAATTCTCAAAATCTAAAATTGCTCAACCTTGACAATTCTCTAAATCATTCGAATAATGACTTGCTTTCCAAGTAATATCTTTGATTTGTTTGTTCATAGCTTCTTTGGCCATCAATGCTCATTTTCGTCTATGTAAAGCTCAGAATTATCTGAACGAACTCCAAGTCCAATCTGTTCTGATTTCTAGAATCAAAGAACTCCAACAAGTTGATCCGGAACTTCAGAGAATCTTGTCTAAGCTTGAGTCTAATCCTGACTTTTCTGTCAAGTCAAACGGTCTTCTATATTTCAAGGATCGGATTTGTGTTCCTAATAATAAGGAATTACAAGCTGAAATTCTGCAAGAAGCACATCAAAGTTCTTTTTCAATCCACCCTGGATCTGTTAAGATGTACAAGGATCTCAAGCCCTTGTATTGGTGGTCTGGAATGAAATCGGCTATCAATGAATTCGTATCGAGATGTCTGAATTGTCAGCGAGTCAAAGCTGAACATCGTGCTCCTACTGGATTACTTCAGCCTCTTGAATTTCCGCAATGGAAATGGGAACGAATTACGATAGATTTTGTAACTGGTCTTCCTGACTCTCCTAGAAAGTGTGATGCTGTCTGGGTAATCGTTGATCGTTTCACTAAATCAGCACATTTCATTCCGGTGCGAATGAATTATAGTCTTGAGACCTTAGCAGAATTGTATGTTCGAGAAGTTATCCGTTTACACGGAGTTCCAACTTCTATTGTTTCAGATCGATACCCTCGATTTACAGCTCGATTCTGGAAAGCTCTACATAAGGCTCTTGGAACTAAGCTGAATGTTAGCACAGCATTTCATCCTCAAAGTGATGGACAATCTGAACGAGTAATTCAAATTCTTGAAGATATGCTTAGAGCTTGTATTATCGATTTCGGTAAGAATTGGGAGAAATCTCTGCCGTTAATCGAGTTTGCTTATAACAATAGCTATCAGTCTTCTATTCAGATGGCTCCTTTTGAAGCACTGTATGGAAGAAAATGCCGAACTCCCTTGTGTTGGTCTGAACTCGGAGACAATAAGGTTTTAGGACCTCATCTGCTTCAGGAAACTGAAGAACAAGTTCAAATTATTCATTCCCGATTGAAACAAGCTTTTGATAGGCAGAAGTCATACGCTGATCTGAAGCGTAGAGACATCCAATACGAGATCGGAGATAAAGTATTTCTCAAAGTTTCTCCGTTGAAGAAAGTTTTTCGTTTCGGCAAGAAAGGAAAGCTTAGTCTGCGTTTCATTGGACCGTTCGAAGTAATTGAGAGAATTGGTCCTGTAGCTTATCGCCTTGCACTACCTCCTGAATTCGATAAGATTCATAATGTCTTTCATGTTTCTATGTTAAGGCGTTATCGATCCGATCCGTCTCACATTCTCGAACCAGAAGAAGTTGAACTTAACCCTGACCTCTCCTATGAAGAGGAACCTGTTAGATTCTCGATCGAGAAATTAAAAGGCTTCGTAACAAGAGTGTCCCTCTTGTTAAAATTCTCTGGAAGAATCATAACGTTACAGAAGCAACTTGGGAACCCGAGGATACGATGCGAAAGCAATATCCTCATTTATTCAGTTCAGGTAAGAATTCGAGGACGAATTCTTTCTTTAAGGAGGAGGGAATTGTAACACCCACATTTCCGTCCTAGAATTTAAAGCCGTAGAATTTAATTATTTTATTTTTTCTTAGAAGCAATTGAGCTTGCGAATTCGTAAATTATGCAATTTGGTCCCTAAAGTCCTCAATTGGGCAATTAGTGCACCAATTCGGATTAGAAAGGAAATTGGAATCGAATTAATTAGTCTAGCCGATTGGTAAGCTAATGAAATTGAATTAGTGATGTCTAGATTTAAAATGTGGAACTAAAAGAATACGAAAGAAATTAAAATAACATTGTACTCCTTAAAATGGGACGAAATTGATAAAACTTAATTAAGCTTGTAACAAGGCAATTTAGGGATTAAATTAAAAGATTATTAAATAGTGAATATTGCATGTAAAAGATGGATTATCCTTAAGGCTGCCCCTAGTAAATTAAGAATAAATGAATAAGTGAAAAGGGCTTATAGGTAAATGCAAAAGCCATCAAATCAAGTATATGATGAAAGCTTGTCATCTTTTTCCCATTTTTGCTCTTCTTTGCCGTGAAGAAAGGGAAGAAATGGGGGAAGAGAGAAGCTCAATAGTCAGCCATGTTTGAGAGCAAAAATGTGTGAGTTTTCGGTTGCATGAAGAAGGATTAAGCTAGGATATTGAAGAGTGTAACTAAGGTTGTCAAGAGATCAAAGAAAGTAAGTCTCCTACACTTTGAAATTTTCGGTTGAGCTAAAAACATGCATGCAAACCTAAGATTTATATGAACATGAAGTTATATGAGTCTTGAGTAAAATAACAAGATAAAATATGGAAAAATGTGGAATCTATGCAAGAACACATGAAAGAAGTAAAGAGGGGACTGTTTTGAAAGAAATATAAAATCTTGAGCTTTGGAAAAATTTGTTAAGAGTCAAAATCTGAAAATGGTTACTAAGAGAAACTTGTTAAGGGATGAACATTTGGTTATAAAAGTTTAATGGTTGCTGGAAAAATGAAGTAGGAAGATGGTATGATGATTAGAACTAAAAATGGTCATGAGATCGAAATTTGTGAAGATTGGGGACTGTTATGAAAGAATCGGTAATTTGCATGCCTAAATGTTGGAATTAGAAACTTACATGGACTGTAAAAATACCCTTGAAAAGTATAATAAGTCATGCTATGAAAGAAATTTAGATTTAAGTATGTAATTAAGAGTATGTTCAAATTAAAGTGTTAATTAAGAAATCTGCCCAGTGAAGTTCAATGTAAAAGCAGTGACTTTGGAAATTCACCAAAAATCGAATATAAGGTATTTGAAGCTGAAATTTATACAGTATAAACTTTAGTATGTCTAGAAGCATTGAGAGAAAACGGAACTAAATTTCAGTATGTAATTTGAAAGATACGAATTTTTAAAGTCGGGCAGTGCATGCTGTCCAGAATTGCCGAATTGAGTATAAATAAGTAATAAACTGTATTAATCCGAATAAGATAAAAATATGAGGTTAATGTGAATGAAAAATTGGGTTTAATACCTTTCCAACGGTATATGATATGTTAATTTTGGATTAGTAAGTAAAAAGTTATGGTTAAAACGATAACTAGTCCTCGAACTAGTTTAATGAAAAGTCAGAATTGAAATTAGGAGTTCATGCTTGAATTGTGAATTAGTATGGTTGAATTGCTTCCTAATATAGTGTATTTGTTTAATGTTGAGAGTTAAGATCGTAATAGCGAAGAAACTTCGGAGGAAGCTAGGATCGATCGTTCGAAAGGAAGAAGCAAAGGCATCTCAATTCGAGATCAAGCTTAAGGATAGTGAGTGTAACTTTCGTGAGTGTAATTTTATGAGTTTAATTTTGTCTTAGGGTTGGGACTAGTGTCCGAACCACTTTAATATTCTGTAAATTTATATTTTTATATGCATGAAAGTGGACTAAATGCTATCCGGTAATATGTTTAGTAAGGGAAGAAGTTATAAAGGAAATTGAGTGTATGATTGCAATTTGTGATATGTGTTTGATCGAATGCGATTTGTGGACTGTTTTGCATGATGCTAAATGCCATGAATTCTAAGTTAATGTAGATTTGATGATTGATTAAGTATGTACAAATGTGGACTGCCCATGTAAATGATGGTATGGTAGATAAGTATGAAATGAATTTTTGATCATAATTGATATGCTGATTATGTGGACTGCCCTATGACATGAAGATGCTATGCTTGAAAATGCATATGTTATGTATGAATGATGTTGCTGCCATGTTATGAGTGAATGAGTATGCAATGTGAATTCTGAAAAATACACATGAAATGAACTAATGGACTAATCACTTAACAAGATCCCGCCCTTGGTCGTTTGGACGTTCTAGATAAGAACGACATGCCTAGAGTCTGAGCTCACCCTCCGATATTGCTTTGTGCAATCTTTGATAGTACTTTGTGTACTCTTGATAAGATGTGTGATCTTGATTGCTGTTCGAGACACACGATGCTATGGGCATCACCTTTGATATTGCTTTGTGCAATTTATGACGTTGCCGTGGGCAACACAACTCCGATATGCGTTACATGTTACCCTTCCGATGGCTCGAAATTATGTTACGACTATTCTACCATAGGCAAAATGTTAAATTAAATGTTGTGTTATGAAATCATATTAAAGAATAATGGGACTTAATATGATATGCTATGATGTGAAATGCTATGCTATGTGGACATTGATCCTTTCCGAATATGCTATGATGTAAAATGCTATGCTATGTGGACATTGATCCTTTCCGAATATGCTATGTTATGAAATGAAGTGCTATGATATGTGGACATTGGTCCTATCCGATTATGCTAAGAAGCATAAGAAATGCTTACAAGTTCGATTATGTGAAATTGGGTAATAACCCTATTCGAATGTATATGATTATGAAATGAAAAATTCTGATTTTTGAATGATAAATTGAGATCATTCGAATGATATGCTATGGTGATATTGTGAATTTGATTTGATAAGTTGAAAATGCTATGTATAGTTTGGCATGAAATCTTGATTTATTTAAATGCTAAAGCATGATATTGAGTATGCTGAAAATGATATGAAAAATGCTATTGATCGAATCATGTATAAGCATGAAATAAATTATCGTGTTATGCTATGTGTTCAAGCATGTGATATGAATGTGGATATGACATGTATGCTGCCATATGTATGAATTTTGTGTGAGCTTAGTTGGGTGATTACCGAATTGCTAATAAACCTAGCTAAGTAACCTCAATGTTTGATCACGCTTAAGCTCAAGAACGAATTAGTTTTAGCATTACCTCGCTAAGTACTTTTTGTACTTACCGCTCCGTTGTTTTCTTCTTCCCAACCTTAGCAGGATAGCTCGAACCCTAAAGCTAGCTTATGTTGGATCAAGATTATCAAGTTCACAGTTCCGAAATATGTACGATCTAAGTCTTATCTTTAGACTCCTAGATGGTGGCTTTGAAGTTTGTCTCAGGATCCGTTTTGTTTTATTTGGTCGAAACTTAAGTTTGAAATGGTGTTTGAAACTACATGCTCCGTGATGTTTGGTTAGGAGGCTAGAATCATGTTTTGTATCTAAGTAGTTAGCCTCATTATTTTGTGTAAAAATGTAAGTCAAGCTAATGGTTGTGTCGATCCTTTTTGTTGTCCATAGTCGGTAGCTTGACATGTTTAGGGGCATATAAGCTATGTTATTTTGTAAGCCTTAAGTAAAGGAAATCAAATGCCATGATATGAAATTGGAACCTATTATGTGATGTATGAAAATTGGCTTGTTTAAATATTTGGTAATTTTTGGATTAATTCGAAATCACCTAGACCATTTAATTAAAGGTTTTCGAATAGCATGTAATTGGTTAACTAAGTATTCGACATTTTTGGCTTAAATACATTAGTAATATGATAATAAAAATAAAAGTTTTAAATTGGCCCAAAAATTAGTAACAAGGTTAAAAGAAAGTATGTTTAAGTTTTTGTTAGCCCATTTTCCGCGTGCACATTAAAATGAAATAGCGATTAAAATAATATCACGTCATCAAAATGCTTCTGCAATTGTCTGATAAGTTCTGTTTGTCCGCCTTTCCTGTTCCGGTGACGCCCTTAACTCCCGGCCCGGGTTGGGGGTGTCACAGTTATCGCCGCAATCGGACGTTAATCGTTAAATCGCAGTCGCAATTCGCCGTTTTGGTGTGATCTGATTCCCGTTAAAATGTCTTTTTGTTATTTTCAAACTAAGAATTTATTGCGAATTCAGTTTAAGCAACTTCACAAGAGTTAGATCTGTGAAGACCATGGATTTAAATCTCAGTTGCAGTCGCGTTTTTGGTTGTGTCGTGGTATTCGCGATTGCGGACATAACAGAGGCTATTGCAATCATAAAAAGTTAAAGTGTTGTTCAGTTAGAGTGTTTTTCAACACGTATTATAAAACATAATAATTATAATTATAATCATAAAAAGTTACTTTTAATGATTTTAAAATTTTTGCAACACTTATGAACTTAGATTATTAAAATTAAAGGATTACATTGAACAAAAAAATAAAATTTTCACTTTAAATTAGGAAAAATCCAAGGACTGAAATAACAAAGATAAAAAGTGGCATGGATGGAATGAAAATTAACATATACCCTTAAAAACACGTTGACATCTCATAATTTAAAATAGAAATCATTTGCCCCTTTTGGTGCCTTTATGTATACCTCCACACTAAAAATTAGATTTAGGGTTTAAAGTTAGTAGTTGTGGTTATAGTTTAGAAAATTTCAGGGGCGATTCAAAGATTTTGGGGGCCCTGTGCAATATATTAAAATGTGGGCCCTTATTTTGTAATCAATAGTAGATATAAGTTGTTTTTTTCAAAAAAAAACTTTAATACAAAAAAATAACTTATATACACATTATATATATAAATCTATTTTTTTTTACAAATATTTAATTTAATTTAATTTAGGTTCTCTATTTTGGGGCCCCTCTCTATTGGGGGCCCTGTCCGGTCGCTCCTATCGCGCCTGTCCAGAACCCCCACTGGAAAATTTAGAGTATGATGTATTTTTTAGGGTATATGGTGTAGCATTTAGGACTTGAAATTTAAGGCTAGGGCTTACAATTTAATTTTTAGTGTTTTTTTTGTGTTTGGGCATAAAAAGACACCAAAAAGTGACAAAAAAATTTATCTCATAATTTAACATTTTATTTATTGGGTCAAACCCTAATCCTCGGTTTTAATTAAAAATCCTTAATGAACCCCCTCTTTTTTATTAAATTAATGACTCTCTTAATACATTTTCCTAATTGGATTCTCATAACCAATTATAATATTAACGACAAAACCTAAATCCCTCTTTATTCTTCGTTTACTCTTTGGCCTTCAAACCCTAAAAGGGTTATTTTCACGCCGTCGTCATCAGACCAGCATCTAGAGCCGCGCGATTGCACCTCTTGTCGTCGGCACGCCGTCAATCCCCTCTCCTCAACGTCGACCAATCCTCTCCCTGTAAGTCTCATCAGCTCGCCTCCCTTTACACTCTTACGCTCACCCTTATCGCCCGCCCATGGAATTTTTTTTTAGATTTTACAGTAACGGGAGAAAACAGGGATAGCGGCCCGTTATTACCGTTCTTTACCGCTACCCGTTAAATTGCGACCGCAATCCACCGCTACTAGTGTGATTCCGCGTCCTACCGTTGTTTTCGCCGATAGCGGTTTCGGCCGGCGGCATTACCGCTAAATAGCGGTCGCGGGCCGTTTTTTGAAACCCTGACTGATTGCTGACATCTCTTGATTTCTCAAGGTAAATTTTGTTGGTGAGCCCAACTCGAGTTACCTTTGAACTGTGAATGGTCTTCTAAGCATGTAGTTTTCATATTAATAACTTTGTTTCGGGTTTTCACCATTCATGTCTGTAGGGTATTTGTTGAGATTTATGAACATGTAGTTTTAATATTAATAACTGATGGTTCCATATGTTGAGATTTAGGCTGCAGTGTGAGAAAATGGATCGAGGAAAGAAGCTTAGTAACATGTATGGGAGCAAAAACAGCAAGATGTACATGGATCTGAAGGACATAATAAGGGAAAATGCACTTCCTTTCCTTCCTGCTAAATCGCTTTTTCGGTGCTTAGGGGTCTGTCGGGATTGGAAGCTTCAAATATCAACACCATTCTTTGCGCACAATCAATCGAATTCTTTCGGTTGTATCTCGGGCTTCTTTTATCAAACACAAGCAGGCAGGCCATCCTTCATGTCTCTTGACCCCATGGCTTATGGTATTCCGGATACATCATTAAAGTTTCTACCCGAACCTATTGATGTTAGGTCCTCTTGTAATGGGCTGCTTTGTTGTCAGGGGCGTACTGGTTACAAGGCTTACTACATCTGCAATCCGGTTACCAAGCGTTGGGAGAAAATTCCGAAACCAGAGGCTGATCATGGGCCTGACCCTGCTGTAGTGCTTGTATTTGATCCATCATTACTGAACTTCACTGCTGATTATAAGCTGATCTGTGCATTTCCTTCCGATCTTGATGGGTATGAGTTTGAGATATATTCCTCTGGAAAAAGATCATGGAGAATTTCTGGTGAGATTTGCTTTTCTGATACTACACTCGTGCCCAAGTCAGGTATTCATGTGAATGGTACTGTCTATTGGCAGACAGTGGATGCTAGAATTATAGCATTCCATCTCACTTCTGAACGGTTTCAGCTCCTCAGTAGTGCACCTGGACCCTTAGGAATAAGGAACGGAAAGCTTTGTACGGCTCATGTACGTGGTCAAATCTTAGTGGTGAGTACATTATCGAATATGCACTCTAACACCATGCAAATTTGCAGCAATGCCAAGACGTGGGAAGAAATGCAACCGAAAATTTGTCTCGATAGTTCACTGCCTGCATCATCTGGGACTAGGCATGGTGGAGTAGCGTTTATTGGCGGAGATATAGTGTTGCTTAGCAGTGGGAGCACGTTTTATTGCTATGACATGAAGAAAAAGGTCTCTCAAAATTTGGGTGAAGTTGATTTTCAAGCCAGGCCAGGAATTGTGGGTTATGTGAATAGCCTTGTTGAGCTCTAGACTCCATTAAATTACTTCATCTTTTATTTTATTTTAGATTTTTTTTATCTTTTTTGTTGCTTGTAGTAAGGATTATGTTAAAACTTCTCAATTGTTAAATATACGTTAATAAATACATTATTTTGGATCATATCATATTGATTCAAAAATTATATCATAACAAGTATGATGCAAAATTAACGGTTGAAAGTCTTAAAATATCAATCGTAGAAAGTTTGAGGAAAGTATAATTCATTTAATTTCACACTAATATTGTGTCAAACACTTTAAGATGTTGGTGTATGTTTTATACTTTTTCAATAAATTTATATATTTTTTAGAAGTATATATTATCTAATTTATTTTGTCCAAACTATTTAAAGTGAAAATCAAATCATTTCTATAAACTGTCATTTAATAAATAATTTGTTAACTAGTATTTACCAATTAATCAAAAAAATCCCATCCAAAATAGTAATTTAAATAATTTAATATATATTTATTATTATCGAAACAATACTGAATTTTGATGATTCAGTATCGAGTCGTCACCGGATTTTGAGTTAGGTAGATCGGATACCTAGAGAAAATTAGAGAAAATCGAACTCAATAAAAGTCGGTTACGCATGAGGAATGATTAACACCCTCGACGCTCAAAATTCATACTTAATTGATTACAAGTTGTATTGATAAAGAAATTGTGATCTCAAAGGTTAATTTTAAAAATATGATTTTTTATGCATGCAGTATTAATTTTAAAAGAATGAACATGAAACTCGAAGTTCACTCAAAATTTCAAAAGCGTGTCCCCTTATTTTGAAAAATTAACGAAAATTGCAATCTTGTCATTCACGACACTATCTTGTGTAACCTTATAATAAAAGAACATTGACGTTATTTTCGTGCAGAAAACAAAACCAAATGATGCAAGGGCAATATAAAGAACGTGACAATATACAAAGGGTAATTATTTTGTACACTAGTGGTGGAAACAAAACTTTTTTACAAGTATATTAATTTTAGGGTTTAAGATTTTGTTTAGGATTTAGATGTTTAGTTTTAGAGGGTTATGATTAAAATTTAGATTTTATAGTTGAAATTTTGGGTTTAAAGGTTAAAACTTGAATCCTTAACCTATTACTCTAAATTCTAACATTAACCCCTAAACCCTAAAATTAAGTCACAGTAGATGCATGAGACATTTTCCTATACACAAATGCAAATAAAAATAAACATGCAATACCTAAAATAAATATGAATGCAAATATTAATAATTGTTAGCAAGTAGAACCAATATAATAAATAAATAAATATACTCATGTGTTATGAATATTTATCTATGTGGATGTTTATCATGATTAGAACTTTATCTAAGGAGTTTGATTTACTTTATCATTATGAATATTATCTCATTTAATTAGAGTTCAATGTAATATGTACTTATGCCTATAAAGACATTGTACACAAGTCTATATTTGAGAATAATACAAATCTCCCTCTTTCTCTCATCTATTTGTTCTTCCATTCTTGTTCTTTGTTCTTATTCTTGTTCTTTGTTATTTTATTCACAACACGTTATCAGCACGAGTTTGCTCGAAAGATTTTGGTGCTCTTCGTTCGAATCCCAAAGAAGTTACTGAAAAAGTCTGATCCTACTTTGAACTGAAGATAAGTTTTTTTTCTCTTTATTTTTTTAATTACTAACTGCAACATCTTATATTTTAATTTGGTCTTTAATTTTTGGTGATATATTTTGAAGGTTTAAGCAAGCTATGAATTTTGAAGCCGCTCGTAAACACCAATTGAGATGTCAGGCTACACAAAATCTGATGCTCGTGGTTCAAGCTAATGAACGGCTTACCATTGGTTTGTTTTCTTTGACCTGCTTTTATTTTTCTAACTTGAAAAAGGAAAAAAATCAGTTTTAGACAAAAAAATAATTAAAGTTATGGTGCGATTAGTTAAAATAAACATATATATTATTTATGAAGAAAAATTGTTTTCTGTCAATGAAGTCGTGAAACCTAGATTTTTAATATAAAAAAACATCTATCTTAAGGGTAAACTATGGCCTTAGTTCTTCATAGTTTAGATCATTTTAGTTTGACCCTGATTGTTTTATTTTCTACACCCTTAGGCATTATGCTAACTTATGATAAACAAAAGAAATATATAAACGCATCATTGTTATGCCTAGTAACTGTCTATACAACTATGTTTAAAAAATAAAAATAAAAAGAGAGTATTATGCCGCAAATTCTCTAGTTTCTAATATATTCAGTTCAGTCCATATATATAGATCTAATTATTATTGTTTCATATATGTTTAAGTTTGACACAATGGTTAAACTTGGAATTAAATATCAATATTTGTTTATCTTATTTTATTGATAAGAGTTTATATGTTTTGAGTTTTTACATGATATGTTTAAATGGGTTGGAAAAAGTCATGGCTTCTCCGAAGATAAAATCTAAAGAGGTAAATTTGCTAGATTCTGAGGAGAATTAACGGTTTGGCAATCCATATCGCAACTTCCTTCTCAATCTGTTAAGGTATTAATCTTTTCTTTTAAATTATTAATAAGGGTTTTTCTTATAATATGTTTGTTCGATTAGATTTGTCTCGTTCCCTAAAGTGAATGAAAGAGTTGTTATAAAATCTATATTTGCTTGAAAGCAATATTTCTTCTATGTCGAAAAACTTGACTACAAACTTCTCCCAAGTTCACAAAAATTCGTCTTAATCTAAAAGGTTTTATGGGAGGCATTCCCTGAAGTGAATGCAAGCATGATGTTTATTCCATGCAGAATTGTGAATATTGCAATAATTACCACTAATGGTAATAATATCGTCACCACTAGAATTGGAAATTTTAAATGAGCAAATATGAGTTCGCAAAATATCCCTTTGGGAATTATAGATAACATATGTTATCAATTAGCATTTGAAATAAGCCATTGTGGATATAAGTTCTGGTAGCCAAAAAGTCAGTTGAAAGCTCTAGAAAAGCTATATATATTGCTACCAAAAGATAATTTCCATTGAAAGCTCCGAAAGAGCTAAACATATTTCTATTCAAAGGAACAATTTTGATGATCGTACTAGACATGTACGAGTGAGATTGAATCACATGTTATGGTAAACCAGAAGTTTACGAAATTCAGAAATGTATATACACACTTGTATGTAGTTGGTATAATCGGTTAGACCATCCTGATCAATAATGATGCGAAAGCTATTGAGATTTACATTCACATATATTAAAAGAACTTAGAGTTCTTATGGTGCTTATTCTCAAAGGAATGGATTAAATTCCACTTATTAAAGAACGTGAAGTTCTTGTGTTGCTTAAAGGAATTGACTAAATTCCACTTACTAAAAGAACCTGAAGTTCTTGTGTTGTTTGTTCTCAAAGGATATAGATGATCCCACTTACCAAAAGAATTAGAACTTGAAGTTCTTGTACTGAAGTTGAGACTTTATGTCTTGCATATCTGAACGAAATATGGGCCCATATATCCACAAATGTGGAAAGTTTTATATGATTTTAGTAGATGCATCTACATTGTTTTATCAACTTACAACTAGAAGTTTGTGAGATTGATTCAAAAAGGATTCAGATTATGCAATTAGACTATTCGTTTTGCAAAAGTTTGTGAGTTTATATTTTAGGCTATATCGGTTGTTATAAAGCCTATTGATTATGAAAAATACGGTTTAGCAAATTTTTAATTGGATGCCTCCTATTTAATAGCTAAACTGTGAGAACAAAACATTTATTATTTATATGGTATTTCCATATAACAACACTTATACGCATCAAGCCAACGAGTTATAATAAACTCCCCATTATGATTTGACTTTTGGTCAGAAGCCATATTTCCCATTTTTGAATTTTTGAATGTGCAATATATAGTTGAATTGCTCCACCATAACGCACAAAATGGGCAAGTAAAAAGAGTTGAGAATATATATTGAGTACGAGTCTCCTTTTATGTTTAAATTCTAAACATTAATTGGAGAATCATTTATTAGATGATTTTTCTCAACATCAGGGGAGAGAATAATCAGCTGAATAAAGAAGGAAATAAATTATCATTATCTAGATCCTCGAATATGAACTAAAAGTTCATAAGATAATTCATGTTATTTCATGTCAACTGTCAGACATATTTACTGACCCAACAAGAGTAATTAAGTATCATATACCAGCTGAAATGCTCTAAGTTTAAATTACATGTTAGAGCAAGTGGATGTAAATCATGCTTGAAGCATGATAGTTGAAATGGTTCCAATGATCAAAATTTTCGTAAATGAAAAGTATTATGAGATGGTCATATTGGAGGCGGGTGCTCCTAAAGAGACCCAAGACATAACTAATAATAAAACTCTTGAAGAGTTTTAGGTACCAGAAATAAAGATTGAAATCTTGAAGAGATCTCGATGAGTTATGTCATTACGAGAATGGAACCAGAAAATTGGAAAGTTGTTGACAATGATTTTACAAACAATTTTACATAAAATACTTCTATAGAAGTAAAAAAAGAAATCAAAGATCTTGTATAAAATCTGTCCAGAAGTATAGATATTGAATTGGTCGATGTTGAAAGATGCTTTGAACTTCTAAAATAGAAGTATTTGGACTAGCAGTCCAAACACCTAAAGGTGTAATGCAAGTGAGTCACAAATAAGTAGTCGTAAATAGGACTTGAACTATGATTTATGAAAAGTTTTAATTACTTCATGGTGGATGCAATTACTTTGGCAGTTATGAAAAATTTTACATGCGTCTAATCATTTGTGGATCCATATTTATCCTTGAAGGATTTAAAATGCTAAAAGCATTTGGAAATTTCTGAGGAAATTTATTTAGACGTGTCTCATGAATATTTTGGCGTATTTGGTATAATCTCCTTAGTGAATACTAATTGAGAAAATACTATAAGAATGATTAGATTTCCTTATGTATTTTATAAAGAAGTTTGGATCAAGATCCATTATGATAATTTTAGAACTCCCAAAGAGCTTCAAATTGGAAACTCATGAAGTACTTTCAATACAAGTACTTGAATCTTGACATCAAGTTTATCTCGACCTGAAGATCGAGCATTTTTATATTTTTCTTTTTGTCTATGAATAGACATAAGCTGAAATAATCTTAAAGAAGATTAAATATGAATAGAGCATATCTATTGAGTATCCCAATTAGGGCTGTAAATGATACGAGACAGATCGCAAGCTACTCGAGATCGACTCGGTCAAAGCTCGGTCAAAGCTCGACTCGATTGGACTCGACTCGAACTCGAACTCGACTCGAGTTCTTAACGAGCCGAGTCGAGCTACTCGATACTCGACTCGAAAAGCTCATGAGCTACTCGAAAAAATAATATTTAAATATATATTTTTTATTTTTAAAAATAATTTATTAATAAAATTTAGTTTTAAGTTATTTAATTTTTTTTTAAAATATTCTAGTAATAATAGACAATATTTGAGATTTTGAATCTTGAATCGAGCTCCTACATAAGTTTGAGAATATTTCGAGTTCGAGCTTTTCGAGCTTTTGGAATTCGAGCCTTTCGATTTTTCGAGTTCGAGCTTTTCGAGTTCGAGTTCGAGTTTCATTTTTGATTTCGAGTTCGAGCTTGAGCTCAATAATTTTGAGCTCGCGAGCTTTCGAGTCGAGTCGAGCTCAGCTTCGAGCTTTTCGAGCTCGAGCTCAGCACTACTCGAGCTCGACTCGGCTCGTTTACACCCCTAATCCCAATAGTTGTAAGATTGTTGGATGTGAATAAAGATGATTATATCTTTTCTTGGTCTTGAAGCACTATATATTAGTTGGTCAAGGAATATCTATGAATATACAAAGATCATTACATTTAGATCTTCAAACATTCGTCGATGCCTCCTCAAATCTTGTAGAAATAATTGTTATGCACAAGGCAAGCCAAAAATGTAACCCCCTTGTCCCGGTCTGGTCGGATGACAGGTCCGAGTGGGCCACACGGGGAAAACCGAAGCGGAACCCGTTAAGGTTCCTCCTCGGTTAACGACCCAGAAAATTTCTTTTTAAGTTAATCTTCCCTAAATGCACATTTAATTCCTATGTGATCACAGCAACGGAAGACAAGCCTTCATGCAACCAAGACTCAAACAACCTGAACCAAACAGTCCATTTTTATGTGATTTAACAGGCCGTTTCGAAACACCCTCAAGGTGTATCGAAACGCCTTGACCTGGTCAACATTTCTAAGCCTACACGAGGATGCCGTTTCGAAACGGGGGTCAACCGTTCCGAAACACCCTCCCTGGTCAACTTCTCGTGGTCAACGAGATTTGACCGTTTCGAAACACCATAGACCCGTTTCGGAACACCTTTATCTCGCCAATTTCTCAAAATTCCAGTAGCAAAAGTGTACCGAAACGGCCCCTACCCGTTTCGAAACGCTCGGCCAAAAACAAAGGGACCGTATCGAAACAGGGTAGCCCGTTTCGAAACACCCTATGTTTGCAGACTGGTTTTAGCGGTTTTAAGGCACAAGGGTGTCCCTAAACCCCACCAAAACCTCCCACAACACACTATTAAAAAGCCTAAGGCTAACCAACATACAAGCATGCTTGAGCATCATCAAAACAAGGCTAAGCACTAAGGCACAACATCACAAGCCACACATCCATACATGTCATTATAGATATTAAGCTTTAACATATCCAACACTTAGGCAATTCTAGATAGCAAAAATACTAACATGGTTTCAAGCATAACATACATCCCAAAGCCAAATTAACAACACCTACGAGGAGTCTAACATGCTCCTAAACAACAATAACAACAACAACATTCCAAAAGCATCATAACACGACACCTATCCCATTGCTTTACTATTACAATCCTTAAATTTAACTATCATACTTGAGCTAACCGTAAGCAACACTTGGAGGCCTTTCCTTGCCCTTACCACCCATAAGCCATTGATCTGCATTGTCGAACAAAAGAGAGCGTAAGCATAAAAGCTTAGTGGGGGTAAGCTCATAAAACAAACCTTCGACAATGCAGGGTCCAAGCACGAGCAATTTCCAAAATGAAATGCATGATCTTACCTCCGATCCACACGAGCCATAAATATAAATGATGCATGAACATATATCCCATATCATGTCATGCTCAACATGTTTAATCCACAACATATGAGTTCACATATATTAAACCATGTTAGCAACACAACCCAAATCACATTGGCTCACAATTAATCACATATTGGCAACATAAACCACAATCCGTATTGGCACCTAGCTATGACTCGAATACGCGGATAACCGTTGGAACTCACATCCAACAACACAACCATTACCTGACGGTGGGATTACACTCATCACCGTTCACGCGGAGGGGATTCCACTCATCCTCACGCCTCATTTCACGCGGAGGGGATTCCACTCATCCTCACGCCCCGTCGATGGGATTCCACTCATCACCGACATATAAATATATAAGAAGATTTCCGGGCGAACCCGTACTCCATCTTGATGACTACCATCATCAAGACCACGCGCGCATTTTGACTCACGTGTACACACTAAACATCCTAATGATCGATCATTTGTACCCAAGCATACTAGTGCCAATACTACACATTTCATTACTCTTTCACAATACCATTTCATAATAACTTCCGTGCTTAGCACGTACTCACCATGACTCACCGTCATGCACAAGCCACATTTCCATGCCTAGTATGTACCCACCATGATCCTCGGATCATACAATCACCTCATAACATCATTACACATGTCAACACTACATGCATCTCAACAACACAATTATCACATCATATTTCATACATATGTATATCTCTATCACATTTATCATCAACATGCATGTAACAATGCATTAAGCTATACCTCCACATACATGTATAACAACATAAGCATAACCACCATAAGCATGATTAAACATGAGGCATAATTCAACCCTTTAAAGATCAACCAAGGTCTCTAACTAAAGTTTGGGATTAGGCTACCACCCTAATCCCAACTCTAGGTGGGTCTACCAATCCCAACCTAATTCACATGCTTGAACCAACACTTGAAAACCATTTAAAATATTTAACCACTCACCTAAGCTTCCAAGCTCCAAGCCAAGCAAGCAACCTCCCTCAAATTTTTGGATTTCTTCCCGAAGCTTCCCCAACACAAATTCCCGCTTCTAAACAACCTCAAACACATTTCAAACAATTCCAAATCAGCCCAACATCAAAATACCAACCCGGAATACAATTCAAATGCAATTTATCATGTTGCAAACCATGAACAAATCCCATTTTTAGCAATTTCGGGCAGCCCCTAAACCATGTCCAAAAACCATGTTTCCAACATCCATAGCACCCACAATTGATCCTAAAACAGCCCCCAACTATTACCCTAACATCAACCCTCAATTTCCAACACAAACCATACCCAAAACTCATCTAAAAACCCTCCTAAAACCCCACCAAAGCCCAAATTCGGGAATCTCAATAAAACACTTTAAAAATCATATATGTTGGACCTTATGGTTCATAGACAACATATCTAACCATAATAAATCAAAAGCTTTAATAAAGAATCATAAAGTCACTACCTTTAATCTTTTTTCCCTAAAAACCCAAATTCTTAAAACATGGATGAAAATGAAAACAAATGGTACTTTTGAAGAGAGGAAGTTGAGAGCAAAATGAAAACGTAATTACCTTTCAAAACCGAGCCAAAATGGAGGAGAAAGAAGATGGAAAAGTGAAAGGGGGAGGGAGCTTCTCCTTGTCGTGAGTTTTGAAATTGGAGTGGGGAAGAAGATGAGCACATGTTTAATTCAATGAAAGGGGGATTTTTTTTATTGAAAGTCCATTTATTTACCTTTTGCCATTAATGAGATGGAAACTCCATTTATTCTAAAATCCATAAGAAAATGAGTTTCAATCAATTTGGTCCAACATAAATTGTTGCTTTGAAATCATGAAGCCTAAAATAATATATTATTATTTTAATTATAAAACCGAAACCCCATAATATTATTTAAATATTATTTTCACCCGACCCCTAAACCCGGGTGTTACAAAAAATGTGTTTGGCTAAGACCATTGACCCAATATATCCGGAAGATATGTGATTTACTTTCACAAGATATGATACAAATGCTATCTTGTGTAGAGATAATGGAAGGTGGATACATCATGGAAAATATTACTCCAAAGTTTCACCCCCGCGATCTTTAGAAAAATAATATTCAAGTTTGAATTATGAAGATTCAAAGATCTTCTAAGATGTTTTCATGAGGGGGAGTAAATATGCGTTGCACTCTTTTTCCCTTAACCGAGGTTTTGTCCCAATGGGTTTTCCTAGTAAGGTTTTTAATGAGGCAACATGTTATGCGTATCAAATATGTGTGTACTCTTTTTCCTTCACTAAAGAATTTTTTTACACTGGGTTTTTATCTTAGTAAGGTTTTAACGAGGCACATTATCTACATAGACATCCAAGGGGAGTGTTATGAATATTTATCTATGTGGATGTCTATCATGATTAGAACTTTATCTAAGGAGTTTGATTTACTTTATCATTAGGAATATTGTCTCATTTAATTAGAGTTCAATGTAATATGTACTTCTTATACCTATAAATAGACGATTTGATGAAGACATTGTACACAAGTCTATATTTGAGAATAATACAAATCTCCCTCTGTCTCTCATCTATTTGTTCTTCCATTCTTGTTCTTTGTTCTTATTATTGTTCTTTGTTATTTTATTCACAACATCCTGTAATTTATTTAGACTAAATTTATCAAGACAAATTTCCTTTTTAGACAAACGATCATTCGAGTTGTTATCCCGTCATTTGTAATACTACTCATGAATCTTTTGTACAAAAATAATTTTCATTTCGAATAAAATATAACATATATAACATTATAAAATATTCTAGTAATTATTAACAAAAAAATATAAGGGTTTTTCTATACGCAACTAGCTATATTTAAAACTTACCAGATTCTTATAATTAATGTTATTTCCTATTTTAATGAAATCTATTAAGATATAATTAATGGTAGATATAATTAATAATTTTTCTATATGCAATCTTAGATGTAAGCACCAAATTTCGACCTGATCAAACACTTAGCTCAAATCCAATTAAACCCAAGTAAGCCCAAACATATCTGAACACAATACATCTTCCCAAAATATCCCCCAGTCAGTTTCGATTCCCCTGCATCTCCATTCTCACGAAAATCTCTCAAGATCTCATAGTCAAACTAAACCAACCACCCTTGAATATCTCCATCCACATTCCCACAATATCTGAGATTTTATTTTGGTGAAACATTTATAAATTGTTGAATTAAAAGATAAAAGGGGGGAGAGAACCAGAACGAAAAGGCTCCCGGCCATGGCACCCGTGGAGCCTCACACCACACCGAGCTATTGCTTTTCCCGAGCATTGCCTTCTATCAATGCACCATACTCTATCACCCCCATTCTCGAGGCTTTCACCCCCTAAACCTCACCATCAATTCCAACACGACCCAAATCCCTAAACCGTCATTGCACAACACTAAAACCATTGTTGTAAACACCCATTGTAACCTCACCTATACACTCTTCAAAACACATGCAACATCAGCAAAGCCAGAGAATAAAAAACCAAAAATTCAAAAAATAGAAAAAGCAGAGGAAGCAAAAGTTAGAAGTTGAAGAGTCTCACCTCGTTTTGTGGTGGCCCAAACCTCGCTTGTAGAATCCGTACGGTGAGGGGATTTATTACAGCAAGGAGAACCACATATCCCGAAATCAGTTCGATCCAACGGTGAATTTAGCAGATCAAAACTATGAGAGACGAAGAGTTTCGATCTAGATTTGCGAGCTTTGAATCATTTTCTGTTGAAACGGTCATCAGATTCGAACTCATGACATTGAGACGAGTCCCCTACTAAAATTTCGAGTCAAATGGTCATCTTCCACCGCTGAAAATGACGGCGCAGGCGGTGGCCGAAGATGGTGGCTCACAATGGCAGTGACGATATGAATTGAGAGAGATGGGAGAGCTCTCTGTTTATTTGAAATGAAAGAATAAAATTAATTAAAAATGTTAAAAACTCTTTCAATGAGAGTTGGGAAATTGTGCAGTATTGGGGAAGGGATTCACGCAAATCAACACGCCTGCTTGAAGTCTAGGGTTTATTTACATTTTAAGTCCTTCTTTTAGGAGCTTTGCATTTATGTTTTTTTATCTTTTAGATTTTAGTTTACTTTATATTAGTCTCAATTTTAGATTTAATTTAATTATTTTTTGTCTTTAGGTTTAGGTTCTTTCTTTGATTAGATCGGCTTTTATAAAATTAATTAATAATTAAACCTTTTAATTCGCTTTAAATTTGCTTTGGTAATTGATTGACTTTAATAATTTGGTTAATTTGTGAATTGGTTTCTAATTAAGTTTGGTTAGATGAATAATTTTGAACTTGATTAATAATTTAATCTTAATTTTTGATTATGTTCGATTTTGTTCTTTTCTGATTTAATTTATTTTGTTTGTGTAATTCTTTTCTCCCATGCATTTGCATTTTTTATCATACCACGTCATTTTTCATATTTTTAGCAGTATAATTTTTTTAGTAGTACTATTAACCCTGTTTTGACTTTCCGTTTTTAGACAACCATAATCCTTAGGTACCAATTTTGGGCGCAGTGGGGGTGCTATAACCTTCCTCACTCCTAACCGACTCCCGAACCTGACGAAGATCTCGGTGATGACGCAAACCAGTTTTACAGGTTTTCGGTTGTACCCAACCCAAAAAGACCGATGGTGACACTATTAGTTTGACAGGCTTTTGAAAGCCCAACCAATATCAGCCCGGACAAAAAATGGTGCCTATAGCTTGGCGACTCTGCTGGGGACGTTAGAGATTCGAGCCATAAAAAGGTATATGTTGTCTTAAAAAAGGAAAAAGGAATTTGAACTATTGGTGATCACAAAAATTGAGGGGTTTCGTATTTTTACAGAGATTGTTCGATAGTGGTCACCTCGTGTTCAATGTTCCTTTGCGCATGAGCATATCATAAGCTCTCAACTCGAGCTTTGTCTCGCTTAAGTGGTTATAATCTCTACCCTTCGAAAGGTTAATCCTTCGTACAAGAATGTGTGTTGCTTCCGGTGTTCACATATTTTTTGTCTTCGAGAGGTCAATCCTCCTTACAAGCTTAAAGAAGTGAACCCCCTAAACTGAACTCGGTTCATAGGAGCCTATAATGGGTGAGGATCGAGGTTCTTATTAGCCTTAGTAGGTTAGTAAGGACAATTTGGGTACCCTTCTTAGAACCTTGAACCTCATGTAGTGAGCCATAGGAGCCCACCCAATTAGATCTATGACGAACCCGAATTGTTAGTGGTCACCTACATATGTACACACACACTTTTTACCATGCATTAACTTTGTATTTGTACATATTCATTTGTTTATGATGTACTAACCATGTTTTTTTTTGTTTTTTTCTCACACGCATCATGTTTAGAATGTCTAATAAAGGGATGATGATATACGATTAGCCGTTTAAAATAGAAGGTTTTCATAATCGAAGTTCTGTAGATTGTTCTATGAATGGTTAATTCTAAAGCAGCACCTTTTATGCATTTAATCATTAGCATTGCATTTGCATGCATTCATAATTCATATGCGTAGATAATCGAGAAGCGATGTATGGTGAAGAATAAGAAGATTCAAGAGTAAGAATTTTCGGTGCCCACACGGAGCAGACCATTGTCATAATTTTCTCAATTAATTCTATTTTTTTAAATTTCAAATTTTGAGAAATCATTTTTGTAAATAACTTTTGAGCAATGAATAAATGGTGGCATTTTCAAAAATGAGCTTCCAAACTATAGCTATGAAGAATGAAACAAATTTGTAAAATTTTGAAGTTCTATGAAAATCAAACAAATCAAATACTTTCTGGAGAATCAAGATTATGGACCTTTGACATATGACAAGATTAACCTTTCACTTGAAACCAAAAACATGATCTCTTGATCATTTCATCTTAAAATCTTCATGACTAGTACTTGAAAATCTAACCTTACGAGGAAGAAGATCTTCGAGTAATACCTTTGTTTTTTTGAAAGTTTGATCGAAAGTCAACCTTTTTTTTGCTCGCAAGATTATCCTTTTAAAGAAGACGATAACCAAGTCACTCATTGGTTTTTTAAAGTTTGACCAAAAGTCAGTTTTTTCTAGATATACCTCAAAAGCACGAAAATTAAAATGTTCACTGGAGTACGAATCTTCCAACAAGAAGACAAGGTGGAGCATCACATGTTGATACTGCGGATGAGCTCGAACAGTTGGGTCATGCATGAAGAAAAAGAAAATAAGAAAGATTATATTATCATGCATTATTTGTTTTTAGACGATTCTGTGAATAAACGAGTTAATTCTGAATATCTATTATTATAAGGGTAACTTTTTTTTCGAAAATATTCATGTATGAGATGACATTTGGCATTCCTTCATCATCCCTTCACAAAAAGAGAAAATTATCATTTGTTGTCCCCGTTTGAGCCTTATAATTTTCTTTGATTTAAACCCTAACCAAGGATCACCCTCGACACTAGGGGGCAAAGGTGAAGAACTATCTGTTTGTATGAATATATTGTCGATTCTGGTCATACTGCGAGGATGAAGCCTTATAGACTAGAGGTCAAGAACAAAAATACGTGTTTCAGCCACAAGAGGTGATTTGTGCTCAAATCAAAATAAAATTCTGAATTCATGAAAAAGAGAACGAAAGGAAAAAGGAAAGGAAAGAAAAGAAAGAAAGAAAAAGTAAAACATGAAATAAACAGAACGAGAAGCAAACATGTGAAGTCCCTAATCAAAGATGACTTTTTGTTCGAAGTTCTAGTTCCAACTTTCGTGGAAATATCATGAATCCTTGAAGATAAAAAAGAAATAAAAGAAATGAACTCTAGGATGAAAACCCAAAAATAGGCAGTCTAGAGTGATCCGAAAAAGAAAATATGTAGAAACAGATTCAAGTCGAGAAAAGTGAGATTCCAACGAAAACAATCGATCCTTGGTTATTGACCCTTGTTGAGTTGATCGAACACTTGCAAATGGTCAAGATGGGGGTGAATTGGCAATTAAAATTTTGGTGAAGAGAAAGAATGAAAATAAAAATTGACACAAGGGGTTATAGTGGTTCAAGTTCTCCAAATGAACTCTACATCCACTACCTTAGCTCCCACTAAGGATTTTCAAACAATTCACTATTGAATTCGTCCCCTTTTCTTGGATGAGGAGGAAACCTTACAATTTCGATTAAGCTTTCTACCCAAAGCTTAATCCACTCAAATACAAAGAAGGAATTTGGTAAACTCAAATTTTTCCTCTCAAAGGATAATTGTCTACCCAATTACAATTTCAACAATCCCAAACTCACAATACAATTTGACAAATTGAAAGACAATAGAGTTGGGTACAAGAATTTGACTTTGAAGAGCACTAGGGTTTGGATTTTTGCTTTGATGATGCTTTTGGGTTCAATAGTTGTTGCTGATGCTTTAGGATGTCTCTTTTATACCTCTTCATTGATTTCTAGCCGTTTGGGTGGTTGGGGACATAAATGGAGCCGTTGGAACCCTCTCTTACCACCATAAATGCACTTCTGCAGCTATGCGTATCGGTACGCGGGAATGGGTATCGATACCTGTCTCAGAAAAGAAAGAGTCGTTGTGTGCAATAAATAGGGCGTATCGATACACTCGTAAGCGTATCGGTACGTGGTATCGAAACGGCAAGGGCCGTATCGATACTATTTTCTGAACTTAGCTCACTGTCTAAACTCGTATCGGTACGGGGGTTAGGCGTATCGATACGGGTCAACGACCTTTTAAAGTTTGGTTACCAACCAACTGACACCAATGTTCATATTTTTAAACCGACTTAAATACTTTAAAAATTATAAAGCTCGTATCGATACGGAGGTTTGCCGTATCGGTACGCTATTCAAACTCTTTGAAATTTAACACAGGGGCGTATCGATACGAGGGTTTGCTGTATCGATACGTGTTCCTCCAGTAGCCAAGTTTTGCAAAATGGTATCGATACACCTGGAAGGGTATCGATACTCTTTGACGTTTTTCAATAGTTTTGGCTTAGAACACTTAGAAAATATTTTGAGTTTGAGTTTTACAAATCAGTTTTAAAGTGTTGGTGTTTTAAAACTTGTTAAGGGATTTATAAAAACAATTTTAAGTTTTTCAAATTGATCCTTAAAGATCTAGTTATATCAAAATCAAACATAGGTTTTACAACCCTTAAACACTTGTTTGAGCCTATTTATCCTTTCTTTCATAACCCTAAACCATAGCCTACGTTACATGCCTATAAAGTCCATTTTGATCATACATGGATATTTGAGTTGAAGAGTCTATTTTTAGAATTGATACCTCCTCTTGGAGTTAACTCGTTTGTTTGCAGAAGATTTCTAAACCTTATAATGCATGATGAATAATCAAAAGAAAAAAGAAAAGGAATAAATAAAAAGAGGGTTCCAAATGAAAACCCGCAAAGGGCATTTTGAACCAATGGTGAATTTGAGTCGAAACTTGAAAAGGTAGCTCGAATATGAAGTAAAATATACATGATTGGCATGCGAGAGATGATCCCCTAGAAGTTCAATGAAGTTCCACACATCCTAAAATCATGAGAAAGGGTTTGAGGTTAGTGAACAGTTCCAGAAGTTGCACACGAAGCTTCCATGATCATTCAATCATTTCTGAACAAATCAATGAACATTTGAAGAATCATGTCTCATTCAAAACAACCGATCCCAAAACACATTGTACTCCAAACTGACTCATACCTTGAAATCACCAATAGTCTTGAAACATGTCAAAGAGCTATAGTTTTGAAAGATCGAAAGAGTAATTGTTTTGTTTGATCTTCAATGAACTTAAATTTTTATGAAATGTTTCAGTTGTGAGCCTTGAGTGTGAGGCACATTTTCCTTTTGCAAAAATATTTTCAAAATCTCTTTATGATTTGAAAAATATTTTAAAATAAAATCTCTTGAGAATGAAAAAGATTCTTTTGACAAGGTTCACTCAGATTTGAAGAGCCTAGAATCAAGAATGGGGCAAGGAAAAGAAAAGACGAAAGTTTGGAGACAAATTTATTGGGGCAAAACTGAATTGTCATAATCGGGAAGTGATGAATTTACGCCCAATTGGAGAGAAAAAAAAGTAAAGGTGATCAAGCTTGGTTCGAGAAGGAAGACTTCCCAAATATCTTTGCATCACAATTAACCATGAGATCATGCATTTACATCATTGATATACATATTTCCGTATGCATTCTTTGCACATTGATTATCAAATAGGTACAAACAGAACCTTGTCTCAAGCACGAGTAAGCGATTCTACATCAAATCTTGTTTCAAACACGAATGATCAGATCTTCACCTCCAAGATGGAGTGCCAACATCAAGCTTCCAAGATGAAATGCCACCATTTGCCTCCAAGATGGAGAGCCACCATTTGCCTTCAAGATAAAGTGTCACCAATGACCTCTGAGATTGAGTGTCATCAAGTTTCCAAGATGGAGTGCCACCATTTACCTTCAAGATAAAGTGTCACCATTTTCCTTCAAGATGAAGTGTCGCTCTAAATCCTCCCAGATAAAGTGCCACCATTTGCCTCCAAGTGGGAGTGCTACCATTTTCCTCCAAGACGGAGTGTCATCATCAAGCTTCCAAGATAGAGTGACACCAACTACCCCCGAAAGGGAGTGTCATTTGCCTTCAAGATTAAGTGCCACCAATTACCTCCGAGATGGAGTCTCGTCAAGAATCCAAGATAGAGTGTCATCAAATTACCTTTCGAGATGAAGTGTCAAGAATTACCTCAAAGATGAGTGTTATCATATCTAATTACTTCAAAGATGAGTAAATGAAGTTGTCAAGCTATCGTCCCCAAAGATGAGGGAGTAGAGTCTTACACCCAAATTAGAATTCAACCCAGCATCTTCAGGTTTGAAGGAGTGGAGTCAGATTTGGCATCCTTAGGTTTGAATGAGCAAATCAAATTTTCAACTCAGTATCCTTGGTTTTGAAGGATCAGAGTTTCTGACACAGCATCCTCGAGTTGAAGAATGGAGTTTTACACCGAGAAATGAGTTCTTGAATTCTAATGCCCTTGAGACGAGCGGGGTACATTGAGTTCCAGAATTTCAGTGCCCTTGAGACGAGCGGGGTACATCTTACATCGCCCTTGAGATGAGCGAGGTACATCCTACAATCCTAGTGCCCTTGAGAAAAGCGGGGTACATCTTACAGCGCCCTTGAGATGAGCAGGGTGCATCTTACATCGAGAAATGAATTCTCGGATCACAGTGCCCTTGAGACGAGCGGGGTACATCTTACAACGCCCTTGAGACGAGCGGGGTGCATTTTACATCGAGAAATGAATTCTCGAATTCCATTGCCTTTGAGATGAGTGAGGTACATCTTACAACGCCCTTGAGACGAGCGTGGTGCATCTTGCATCAAGAAATGAATTCTCGAATTCCAGTGCCCTTGAGACGAGCGGGGTACATCTTACAATGCCCTTGAGACGAGCGGGGTGCATCTTACATCGAGAAATGAATTCTCGAATTCCAGTGCCCTTGAGACGAGCGGGGTACATCTTACAACGCCCTTGAGACGAGCGGGGTGCATCTTACATCGAGAAATGAATTCTCGAATTCCAGTGCCCTTGAGACAAGCGGGGTACATCTTACATCGAACAATGAGTTCTCAAATCTAGCGCCCTTGAGACAAGCGGTGTGCATATTTTATTAGAAAATGAGTTCTTGATCTTCAACGCCCTTAAGACGAGTAGGGTGACATCTTTGCAGGTTCAATTCATTAAACAAAATTTGTTGCTTTTTTGTCTTTGTCCTATTCCTCTCATTCGAAAAATGGACAAAGAGGGGCAGCTGTAAGCACCAAATTTCGACCAGATCAAACACTTAGCTCGAATCCAATTAAACCCAAGTAAGCCCAAACATATCTGAACACAATACATCTTCCCAAAATATCCATCAGTCAGTTTTGATTCCCTTGCATCTCCATTCTCACGAAAATCTCTCAAGATCTCATAGTCAAACTAAACCAACCACCCTTGAATATCTCAATCCACATTCCCACAATATCTGAATTTTATTTTGGTGAAGCACTTATAAATTGCTGAATTAAAAGATAAAAGGGGGGAGAGAATCGGAACGAAAAGGCTCCCGGCCATGGCTCTCGTGGAGCCTCACACTACACCGAGCTGCTGCTTTTCCCGAGCATTGCCTTCTATCATTGCACCACACTCGATCTCCCCCAATCTCGAGGCTTTCACCCTCTAAACCTCACCACCAATTCCTACACGACCCATATCCCTAAACCGTCATTGCACAACACTAAAACCATTGTTGTAAACACCCATTGTAACCTCACCTATACACTTTCAAAAACACATGCAACATCAGCAAAGCCAGAGAATAAAAAATTCAAAAAATAGAAAAAGCAGAGGAAGCAAAAATTAGAAGTCGAAGAGTCTCACCTCGTTTTCTGGCGGCCGGAACTTCGCCTGTAGAATCCGTACGGTGAGGGGATTTATTACAACAAGGAGAACTACATATCCTGAATTCAGTTCGATCCAACGGCGAATTTAGCAGATCGAAACTATGAGAGACGAAGAGTTTCGATTAAAATTTATGAGCTTTGAAGCATTTTCTGTTGAAACGGTCATCAGATTCGAATTCATGGCATTGAGACGAGTCCCCTACTGGAATTTTGAGTCGAACGATCGTCTTTGACCGCCGACAATGACGGCGCAGGCGCTGGCCGGAGATGGTGGCTCACAATGGCAGTGACGATATGAATTGAGATGAGAGAGCTCTCTGTTTCATTTGAAATGAAAGAATAAAATTAATTAAAAAATGTTAAAAACTCTTTTAATGAGAGTTGGGAAATGGAGCAGTGTTGGGGAAGGGATTCACGCAAATCAACACGCATGAAGTCTAGGGTTTAGTTACATTTTAAGTCCTTCTTCTTTTAAGAACTTTGCATTTATGTTTTTTTTATCCTTTAGGTTTTTGTTTAATTTATATTAGTCTCAATTTTAGATTTAATTTAATTATTTTTGGCCTTTAGGTTTAGGTTCTTTCTATGATTAGATCATCTTTTATAAAATTAATTAATAATTAAACCTTTTAATTCGCTTTAAATTTACTTTGGTAATTGATTGAATTTAATAATTTGGTTAATTTGTGAATTGGTTTCTAATTAAGTTTGGTTAGGTCTAGTTAGATGAATAATTTTGAACTTGATTAATAATTTAATTTTAATTTTTGATTAGGTTCGATTTTGTTCTTTTCTGATTTAATTTATTTTGTTTGTGTAATTTTTTTCTCCCATGCATTTGCATTTTTGATCATACCACGTCATTTTTCATATTTTTAGCAGTATAATTTTTTTAGTAGTGCTATTAACCCTGTTTTGACTTTCCTTTTTTAGACAACCATAATGCTTAGGCACCAATTTTGGGCGCAGTGGGGTGCTATAACCTTCCTCACTCGTAACCAACTCCCGAACCCGACGAAGATCTCGGTGATGACACAGACCAGTTTTACAGATTTTCGGTTGTACCCAACCCAAAACGACCGATGGTGACTCCATTAGTTTGACAAGCTTTTGAAGACCCAACCAATATTAGCCCATACGAAAAACGATGCCTACATTAGATTATGTTTAAATTTTAGGGTTTAAGGTTTATGGCATGTGTTTAGAATTTATGATTTATGGGGTGAGCGTTTAGAGGTTATGGGGTGTTATGAGATTTAAAGTTTAAGGTTTAATGTTTATGTATATAGTTTATAGTTTATGGTTTATGAGGTGAGTTTAAGGTTTATAGTACAATATTTATTATTTAGGATTTATACAGTATTTAAATATCATAAATTTGATGTTTGTTTTTAGAATAATTAATAAAATAATATTTTTTACTGAATATTAATTATATCTTATAGATACTATTGAAAATAAAAGATAAAAATTTAATAGGTTTTAACTATAACCCTTTAGGTTGCGTATAATAGAACTATATTTAACTTGATTGTTTTAAAAAACTATATTTAACTTCAATGTTGTAATTCTTTTTTTTTGTTTGATCAAAAACTTCAATGTTGTAATTCACCCTTCCAAATTCAATACCAAATCTGCGGTTTACCATAATGAAAAATCAGTTGTTCTTTCTCGAATTTTAACTCTATTATCCCCATTGCTTTTTTACCTAAATTTAAACTTCGTTCCTTTGTGGGGAGCATCTTCAAAGTCTAAACGAAAAGAATGTCTGTACACGCCTTGAAAGAAAAAGAAAATCTCCCTTCTAAAACAAACTCATCCGTGTTTCTTAGATCCTGCCAGTAATTTCTCCGCTTAATTTCATTCTCTTAGCACTCCGAGTTTGCCACTGTAATGACTTGATATCATGCAAGTAGGCACAATTCGACCCCTGCCGACAACCCTTTGAACTGCTATAAAACATGCAAGGTTTTCGAAACTTGATTTTCGATGCCCCAGGTTTTAAGTTCTGGATATGATTTAAATGACTTCCGGTTTGTGACATATTATGTGATTTAGCTTCTTCCTTTTCTCTCCCATGTTCTCTTATCAGGTTCTTAAAATAGTTAGCATCCTTCACTGTGTTTGCTTCCATTGTTTGCATGGCTGCCTGCACAGGCATCACACTAAGAGCAGGTTTTACCTGGTTCATTCTTGAGTTAGCAGCGGTTGCTACCCCGTGTCCTGAAAGCATATTTATGTTCGTGCTGGCTAAGGGAAACGATGACGACTCTACCCTCACAGGCATGGGATTGGAGACGGTTTCGGCCCTGGAAACTGGTGTACTTACAGCAGGTTGGAACTCTTTTACTAAGTGGTTTGAGTTTACGGATGGCATTGTAGCAGGTTTTGAGCATGGTACAGAAGTAACTCCTGCTTCTGGCTCTGGAACAAATGAAGGTGCACTTACCAAATTGGCATCGGGATGTCCATGATTGTGAATTAATTTCTCAACCATTTTTGGATCACTGAGGATTTTAACAAGCAAATCAGTGTCGACCAAACTTCCTTGCTCTTTGCTTTTCATGACTGTAGTTAAGGCAGCCAAAGCAGCTGCCATCATATTAGAGCTTGCACCGGATGTAGGTCGCTCGGCCGCTGAACTAGGGCAATGTGGCATATTAGGAGCACCAGTGTTTGACAGACCTGGGGGCATTAGCAATGCTGGTGTCTCAAAATTAGAGGGAGATTTTGCTTGAGCAGCTATAACAGAACATAACTCTGCACTCTCATCGTCTTCAATTGGAGTTAGAGGAACAAGAGGGATTCGGTTATCATCATGGCCTTCAACTTGTACATCCGGAAAAACAGGACTGTAAAAATGGTACGATCGGAATTCAGTCAGATAAAGACAAAGGGAATATTATAAGTGTTCACAAGGATGAAACATACTTGGGGGGAATGACAGAGAGGCGAGGATAAACTGCTTCGAGCACTCTCTTTTCCCGCAGTTTTTGAGCCTCCGCTTCCTTGCTCTCTTCACCAGCCACAACATGCCAGTTAAAATTCAGGGAAAACTGTTTAAATGTGGCAGAAAGCAAAAGGTTAAATTTTAAGACTAAATACAGAAGACAATATTAAAGAATTAAGTCTTTCTCTACACAAGATGTGAAAAAAGAGGGGATTTGAAATCGATATATCTGGTGCTTACCTTAGGAGGGCTTTTCCATTGGATCCTAGGTATCTTAGCAGCTAGACCACACTTATATCTACCAGTGTGATGACCAGCTTCAAACCCAGGGGGGAGTTCATTAGCATACATGCCACTGGGACGCAATGCCCGTGATATATTTGCTTGAAGAGTATCTTGATGTTCACCACCAACCTTTGAGGGGCAATCCTCTTTCAGAAACAGCTTCACCTGAGACGATACCTATAATTAGTCCACTTTAGCAAGTTAACAATTACCAAATCATCTGATTGCGGTCGTAGATAAAGTTCATGGCAAGAATTCCAGGTATACAGCAGGCTTAGAGATTCTGAACATGCTAACAAGCTTTTTGCTTAGCATTGACAAACAGTTAATTTCCATTATAATTTTTTATGACAGGACCATTCAGATAAACAATGTTATATACCTGGAAAACAAAGAACTACATTCGACATCCAAACAACCTATCATAGTTCATGTTTTGTACCCATCAAATAGATTAAGTTATCCTTTTCTAATTTTTATCATCTTTCCTAGTCAGGTGCATAATCCATAAAAGACAATCATAGAGCCATTAAGCATCAAGTCAAATTTATGAAATGGAGAGTAAAACTTTAACAATGTCATATCTGTAGTTTCTGTGGAACTAAACACTCAAGTCTAATGCTAAGCAAAAACTATGTTCTTTTATAATCATTGGACAAAACTAGTTCTAGGCTACTTGTCCAGGAACAAAACACCAACTTTACCTAGCCTTGAACACTTTCCTGCTTCATTTTGAACATTAAAGTGTCAAATTAAAATTCTCTGTTAAAAAAACGAAACCAGTTAATGATTGATCGAAGATATGACAATGGCGGCTATACCTGACAAAGATTAACACCTGGAGCCCAAGAAACCCTGTTCGTTTTCCACGATCGCTTCATATTTTTACAAGTCTCAAATCAATATCGATTCCTTTAACGCTTCTCAAAAAGCTTTCTTTAGAAACAAAACAATCAATCCGATTATATATTTCGAAAACCCTTTAAAGATCCAATAGCAGTTAATGAAAACCCCAAAAATATTTTTTTAGAGAGTTTAGAAAGTTTGAGAGACGCGACTAATCGAAAATCATCTGGAGAAGAGAAGTGAAATCCCTAGAGAATAGCCCAGTTTATCCAATTTATACGTGAGAAAAGGGTGACAGCTCATATAAATATACTACTCCTATATTTATAATAAATAGGAATCCGAGTAGGTCGAAATTTTACATATATTAATTTTAGGGTAAACTACATTGGAAGTCAATCAACTATTATTTCTTTCGTATTTTTGCCATCAAACTAATTTTTTTTGGCACATCGGTCATTAATGTCGCACACTTTTCTATCTTGGTCGCTCACCGTTAATTTTTCGTTAGTTATAACAAAGTTGGTGACATTGCAATTGGTATAATAAAAATTTGGTCCCCATTCTATAGAGTTTAATTTTTTTTTATATTTTTATAATTTGGTCCTCTCACTTTTACTTCCCTTAAAAAACAACCATTGTCTTCGCTTAGAAACCGTAGGGGTTAGTATTTCATTCCTACACCTTTTAAAATTTGGTATTTTGAATATCCATATTGTAAAATGGATGTAGTTTACCCAATTTAGTTTACCCCAAATACGGTGGAATTCTAGGTTAAAGAAAGCAGTGAAATTGCTATTTTGATCTCATTTTCGCATTGAGATTTTAAAATTGTTGGACTAGATTTAAAAATTTAAAAATAAATATGGGCCAATTTAAGTAAAAATAGACTTTTTACTGACTAAATTGAACAAAAATAACTTGAGAGACTAAGTATGGCATTTAGCTTTTTAATAAAATCAGACGTTTGACTTAGTCAAAGAGGAACTGACATGACGCGATATTACTAACTGAAAATGTTAGAAAGTAACGACATGAGACAAAATATTTAACGATAAAAACGTTAGAGACACAAGAGACTAAAATATATATTAAATACCAAAATACAAAAAGTGATAAACTTGAGGGAGTCTAAAGAACGACTATTTAGTGTATGGCTAATAAACGACAGGATGTTAGACCCGTCATATGGGAAAACTTATAATTTTGACCGTTAGATTTAGATTCTCATAAAAAACACACAGAAACGGGAAGATGTCGTTGCTGGTAAGTATTGAAATGTAGTAAGATGTTTCACAACTTTATGGGGAGAAAATTTGTGTTGCAACGTCAAAAGTCAAAATAACGCATACGTTGCGAAACTATGAAATATGTACCGGAACCGGTAGTTAATAGTTTAAACCCAAATTGTTAGTGAAGTATCTGACAATTAAATTTGAAAGAAGATGTCTCGGAATTTGATATAGAGTAACGAAATAGTCTGTTGTGAAAGTAACATTTAAGGGTTAACGCGTAACAGTTGACGTTTTTCTCCTGATATCGTAACTTTTGTATATGTTTCGTAACCTGTAGAAAATGTGTAAACTAGGTATTGTTTTGATATAGAGTAACGAAATAGTCGGTTGTGAAAGTAGCATTCTTTGATATGGTTTGGAGTGAGAAGGAAAATTAAGACCAAGAAGACGGTTTATAAAACTTAAGGTTTGGCAATTGATGGTTTGCATTGCTTGAGGACAAGCAATAGTTCGAGTTTGAGGGTGTGATAAGTGCCCAAAAGTCTTATATTTTTACCCATTTTACATGGCAATTAATGCTCAAACTACACCCAATTGAGCTACATTATGACCCTCTATGCATTAATTACATTGTTTCTTCATTGATCCTTACATTTGATTTATTTAATGAAAAGTTATTGTTTTGATGCATTTTGGTGCTTGTGTAGATTTACTCACTACCAGGGCAGGGGATGCCCTGACAGGTGATGCCGTCAGGACAGGTGATGCCGCCAGGTCATGTGATGTCGCGTGGGCAATGAAGAAAAAGGAGGATGGTGTGGAACGAGCTTTCGACAGGTCCAGACCGAGCCGAGCCAAAGATGAAAGCTTCTACTGAAGGAAGCTGGTTTATAAAGATAAAGCCTTGCGGAGCAGATCTAGTTTCAGACCCATGCCAAGACAACATAATTCTATGTCGCGGCAGCTCATTGCCTTGGCAGCATATAATGCCAAGGCATTGTACAACCAAACTTGCCAGCGAGCAAAACATGCAAAGTGGTAGGCGATTTGAAGAGCATAAAACGTTGAATTTTTCTACACACTTTGCATGGCAATTAGAGTTCGGGAAGACGACAAAAGCATGGAAGGAAGGTTAAGGATGGAATTCGGCAAAAATAGATAAATGCATTAAATTAAAGAGATTCACCTCTTTAATGAAGACAAGTCCAACTCTAACTTAACTTCTTATCCAAGAAAGACTTTGCCCCAAGCCTCTTCCTATTTAAAGAAGGACAAGCCACCAAATTGAAATTGTTGAGTATAGAGAGTTTGAGAGGTTTAGCATGTTTTAGTTCTTTTTCTTAGGTTAGGGTTATTTTTTTAGTAGTTGTGGGAAAACAATTGTATTTTGTTTAAGTTTTTAATACAATAAATTTAAGGTTTGCTTATTCTTGGCTTTAATCATTCTCGCATACTTATCGAAAGAGAGTTTGTGAGATTATCCATTTATTCAATATCAAGAGAGTTGAATTCACGAAACGAATAAGTACGGTTTTCATCCCACGTGGTGTTAACTAACTCGGCCTAGAGATAGGTTAAGAGTTTCAGCGACTAAGAGAAGCGTGTGATTGGTTGGTGTTTATCTTTGGTTTACGCTGAGAGGTATGGTCAAAGTCCATTCATCAACATTGTTCCGAGCTTAGAGATAAGAAGGAGCTATTTAAGGACGCTTTGCCGAACCTTAACATCATCTGCCCATGAGCAAGGAATTGTCGCGGCAGGAACTCAACCATTGCGGCCGCGACAAAGACTTAGGTCACTACCAAGGCAGTTTTGTGTTGCTTGCATTCAAAGACGGAGACAAGTCAACTGGTTTCCACACTACGACACAACCCATGAAGCGCATGCCTCAGCAACTGATAACTGCATAAATATCCTTGTTTTCATACCTTTTTTCTATATCATTTGCATGTTCTTGAGTTCATACCGTAGCATTTAGACTGTATTTAGGTTGCATTTTCTTCTTCGGGGTGCATCTTTATCTTTGCTGGTTATTGATCCATATCGAGGGATACTGCTTGGAGGGTTAGTTTTTGGGTTATGATGTGCAGGGAAAGAGTCAAGAGAGAAAGTTTGTGCCGAGAATTGCTATAGCATGATGGAAGTGGATATTAGCCAGCACGTGAGATGCACGTGAGCTGCAAAAGCACGTGAACATACAAAAAAGGACGATCCAACATGTGCAGCAGTCGGTACCCACCTGTAGACTGTCCTCCTTATCCCCTCGCAGCACACCTTGTTGGTGGATATTCCTTGGGATTATCAAGGCATCTTTAGGGCACCAAACCCTAGGAGCCTTCACTATAAATAGAGGGAAAGCAGCTTGGAGAAAAGGGGTGGAGGTAGAGGAGCGAAAGAGAGAGAAAGTTACACGGAGAGAGAAGTTTCAACCTTAATCTTCTCTAGCTTAGTGTCCTCCATCGTTGAAGCTTCAAGGAGTGGTCTCACCGGCCTCGAGAGAGGCGGTGAGCCTAAGACAGTCGGGAAGTCCATGGCGGAGAGGGAGTTCACCTTTCTTTCTGTCGCTATAGCAATTTCTCTTCATATCTTTATATTTGGTGATGTTATCGTAATGATACGTTGGATGATATTGCCCAGCCACGAACTGTTTTAGGTGGCTTGGGTTTGATGGATGGTTTTATTTTGAGTACTTTTTAATGCATGTTATGGCTTTTTCAGTGTTTATCACGATTCTATGCTTTGCTTATGCATTTCTCATTTCCTTAAAGTTGTAAGAACTTAGGGTTGTAAGTGCTTTGAGAGATAGGCCCTCCCTTAAGCGCCTTCGAGAGTTGGCCGTTCTTTAAGTGTATGTTAGGGTTAGTAATCGAGAGAGCTAGCCTTAGAACCCTCATAAGCAATGGAGTGACTGTTGAGAGGCAGACTCTAACCTACCTTAGAGATAAGTGATAGGTTTCAAGGGCTAAAAAGGATAGTTCGTGAAGGGTAGGGGAGTGTTAAGAGTTTACGCCGAGAGGTATTGTCGTAGCATTTCTAACTCCCAGTTTCCTGGCTAGAGATAGTTTAGGAGCATTCTTAGCAAATCTCGACTAGCATAGAAGATAGCTGAAGAGCCTTAGTATAGTTAAGAAGCTTGAGTTAGGTTGTCCATCATTCCCAGCCAGTCATTCAGTAGTGAGTTTCGTATACGAAAGGGGACCTGGCTATCATATTGTTATCTCATCTTTCTCTGCACTGTTTTGCTTCAGCATTATTATTCCTCATTTCCTTTACTATAGCATTGCCATCTGCAAAAAATTCAATCTTTATTGTTACAGCAACCGTGAATACCTCCAATCCATGTGGAGACGATACTCACTCATCACTTTATTACTCGTTCAACGTGTATACTTGCACCATTTGCGTATCATTTATAGTACTGCAAGATCACACAACAAGTTTTTGGCGCCGTTGTCGGGGATTGGCAATTGGTTGTTTACGGTTTTTGTTTTTATCGCTTGTTCTTTTTGTTTTTGTACATATTTATTTTAGGTTTTTTCATTTTTTCTTTTCAGGTGTCTTGCTAGTGTATGACCAAAAGGTGACCTAGAGTACCCATGCAGTCACCTATTTTTGAAATCGAGCATTTCTTGAGACTTAGGAGACGTGTTTGAAGAGAAGAGACTAGAAACATGAACGAAGAAATACCACCACCTCAAGGTAACAAAGATGCTATGGCAAATGGCCAGGAAGAAGCAGCTCGACCACGAGCAATTAGAGATCATTTGACTCCTATCTTGGACGATCTCTATCCCGGAATAGTAGCTCCAGAAATTCAGGCAGCCCAGTTCGAGCTTAACCCTATTATGTTCAACATGCTGAACACTATTGGTCAGTTTGGAGGTATGCCTCATTAAGATGCAAGACAACATATCCGTGCTTCCTTGGAAGTTTGTGACTCGTTCAGACAACAAGGAGTGCACGAGGATGTGCTAAAGCTTAAACTATTTCCATATTCTTTACGTGATCGTGCTAGAGCATGGCTAAGTGGAGTGCCAGCTGGATCAATGGAGACTTGGACAGATCTATGCAAAAGTTTTCTGCTACGGTATAATCCACCAAATAGGAACACTCAGTTGAGAAATGATATAGCTTCTTTTCGTCAAGCTAATGATGAATCCATGTATGAGTGTTGGGATCGATTCAAGGTATTATTGAGGAAGTGCACAAATCATGGTTTTCATGACTGGACCCAAGTGGTTATGTTTTATAATGGGGTAAGTGCTCCTACAAGGATGATGCTAGATGCTTCAGCAAATGAGACCTTGTTAGACAAATCACCGGAGGAAGCATTTGGCATTCTTGATAGGGTAGCCAACAATGATTACCAGTTTCCGACCACAAGGCTTGGAATGGGGAGGAGAACCCAAGTAGCTCGAGACAGTGAAGTTGATGACTCGGTAACCACCCAGTTAGCTGCTATAACAAATATGCTAAAGAACCTTTGACGTCCTAACGAAGTCAAGGAAGTGAAGTCCACAACCTTATGTCTCAGATACGATGGCAATCACCATTTGAGTGAATGCCCTGACAATCAAGAGTCAGCCAACTATGTGGGGGAATTATAACCGCAACAACAATCCATACTCCAATACCCACAACCCAGGATGGCGTTAACATCCAAACTTCAGTTGGGGTAATCAAGGGCACAGTAATACCGCTAAGCCAGGGCCACAACAAAATCTGATCGAAGCACCATCTTCTAACCGAATGATGCCATGGCAAGGTCACAAGGGAGCAACATCTTCATCGAACAGCTCGCTAGAGACTACATTCAAAGAATTTATGGCTATGACAAAAGATTTTATGGGAACCACGAAAGTTTTGCTACAGGATCATGCATCAAACATTAAAAATCAAGGAGCCTTATTGAAAAGCCATAGTTCCTATCTCCGAGCCTTAGAAACACAAGTTGGTCAGATAGCTCAAACCTTGCATGCATGACCACAAGGAAGTTTGCCTAGTGACACTGAAGCCACTAAGCACCATAGCAAGGAACAATGCAACACACTAACATTAAGGAGTGGCAAGGAAATTAGCAAAGAAGACAAGTTTGGGGGAAAAGAGAAGGAGGACTCTCAGCTGAACTTGCCTCAGAAAGAAGATAACTTACAAGATCCTCCAGTTGAAGAGAAGGGTGAGGAAGTCATAGCAAAAGAAACACCGGAGGAGGAGTCTGCTTTTGCTACAGAAAAAGATGTAACTCCACCAGTTCAGAAAAATGAAGTTAGACCCCCTCTTCATTTTCCTCAACAATTTAAGAAGCAGAAAGAAGACCTTCAGTTCCAGAAATTTGTGGATATCCTGGACAAATTACATATCAATGTCCCATTTCTGGAGGCCATTGATCAGATGCCAGCATATGCCAAGTTCCTCAAGGATATAGTCACGAAAAAGAGGAAGGTCGAGAAGAAAGAGACTGCCGTTATAGCAGAAGAATGCTATTCTATGTGGAGCAAGCTGCCACCTAAAAGGAAGGACCCATGTAGTTTTGCTATCCCATGTTCTATTGGCGACAAGTTTTTTGGAAGAGCACTTTGTGATTTGGGATCAAGTGTTAACTTGATGCTTAAGTCAATTTTTCTAAAACTGGGAATTCAAGAGGCACAACCCACCAAGGTTGTGCTACATCTAGTAGATCATTCTCATGTTCGCCCAGAAGGGAGAGTTGAAGATGTTGTGGTAAAAGTGGACAGATTTATCTTTCCAGTCGACTTCTTAATCCTAGACTGTGAATATGATAGCAATACACCCATTATCTTGTGAAGGCCATTTTTAGCCACCGGGCGAGCTTTAATCGATTGCGAGAAGGGTGAATTCACTATGCGAGTGGCTGATCGGACGGTCACGATCAATATTCATGACACCCTCAAGTATGCAGACAACCCAGGAGTATGCCAATATGTAGATGCTACAACACATAATATGATTGATGAGTTTTGTTGTAGCAATGAGATGCAAATGGAAGAGTTTGAAGCACTCTGCAAAGATGATGATTCAGACCAAGAAGAGCTCTCAAGGGAACTGGAGCAGTCTAGTCGACTCGAGGCTAGACCAGGTACGCACTTTGAACCTCTTGACTTTTCAGAATTTATACCTCATAAACCTTCCCTTGAGCATACACCATCTTTAGAACTGAAACCTTTGCCATCACATCTTAAATATGTTTACTTAGGGAGCAATGAAACTTTGCCTGTGATAATTTCATCTAGTTTCACACCTAAGCAAGAAACTAGTTTAGTAAATATGTTGTTACAACATAAAAAGGTGATAGGGTGGACTATGGCTGATTTGAAGGGTATAAGCCCTGCTATATGTATGCACAAAATTTTGCTTGATGATTGTCACAACAATTCAGTTGAGCCCCAGAGGAGACTAAACCCAATCATGAAGAATGTAGTGATGAAAGAAATAATCAAGTGGCTTGATGCTGGAGTAATCTACCTGATATCCGATAGCTCATGGGTCAGCTCGATGCAATATGTACCGAAGAAGGGAGGCGTGACCATGGTAAGCAACGAGGAGAATGAGCTATTGCCTACTAGAACCGTCACGGGGTGGAGGATTTGCATGGACTATAGGAAGCTCAACAAGGCGACCAAGAAGGACCATTTTCCCCTCCCATTCATTGATTAGATGTTGGATCGACTAGCGGGCAAGGCATTCTACTAATTCCTCGATAGGTATTCTGGGTACAATCAGATTGCTATAGCACCCGAAGACCAAGAGAAGATGACTTTCACATGCCCTTATGGAACTTATGCTTTCTGGAGAATGCCCTTTGGTCTCTGCAATGCTCCAGCAACTTTTCAAAGATGTATGCTGGCCATCTTTTCAGACATGATCGAAGATTTTTTTAGAAATTTTCATGGATGACTTCTCGGTCTCCGAAGACGACTTCGACACATGCTTGGGCAATCTCGCCAAGGTCCTAAAGAGGTGTAAGGAAGCGAATTTGGTGCTCAATTGGGAAAAATGCCATTTCATGGTAACGAAAGGAACGGTATTAGGCCACAAGATTTCGAAGGAAGGGATAGAAGTCGACAAAGCAAAGGTCGAGGTCAGTGAAAAACTACCTCCCCCACTACTGTCAAGGGAGTAAGAAGCTTCCTAGGGCATGTTGGCTTCTATTGGAGATTCATCAAGGATTTTTCGAAGATCTCAAAGCCGCTATGCAATTTGCTAAAGCAAAATCAACCATTTGTGTTTGACAAAGATTGCGATAGCACATTTCAAGAACTGAAGGAGAAGCTTATCTCAGCACCAGTTGTCATTCCACCTGATTGGAACGAGCCGTTTGAGCTGATGTGTGATGCAAGTGACTACGCTATCGGTGCAACACTTGGACAACGCCGAGGTAAACTCTTTCATGTTATTTATTATGCTAGTCGCACTTTGAATGATGCACAAATCAATTACACCACTACTGAAAAAGAATTGCTTGCTGTAGTATTTGCCTTTGATAAGTTTAGGTCATACTTGATAGGCACTAAGGTCATAGTTCATACCGATCATTCAACCATTAAGTACTTAGTGACTAAAAAGGATGTTAAACCTAGACTTATTAGGTGGATACTCCTGCTACATGAATTTGACTTAGAAGTTAGAGATAGGAAAGGATGTGAAAACCAGGTAGCTGACCATTTATCTAGGTTAGAAAATGCTATCACAAAAGGTAGTGAAACTGAAATTAAGGAGGAATTCTCTGATGAGAAACTGTTAGCTGCTATAGCAATTCCGTGGTTTGCTGATATTGTTAATTATCTTGTTAGTGGTATTTTGCCTCCTGATTTATCTAGCCAAGGACTCAAGAAATTCAGACACAATGCAAAATTCTACTATTGGGATGAACCCTACTTGTTCAAGCAATGTCCTGATCAGATCATAAGGAGATGTGTTCCAGCGGAAGAATACCATAGCATTATGTATCATTGTCATTCATCACCGTGTGGAGGGCATTTTGATGGTGCTAGAACTGCTGCAAAAAGTTCTTCAAGCAGGATTCTATTGGCCTACACTTTTTAAGGATGCACACGAGTTCTACAAGACTTGTGACAGATGCCAAAGAACGGGGAACATCTCCAGGCGGAATGAAATGCCATTGCAAAATATTCTGGAGCTTGAAATCTTTGACGTGTGGGGAATTGACTTCATGGGTCCGTTTCATGCATCATATGGAGATCTATATATTTTGCTAGCAGTCGATTACGTGTCAAAATGGGTGGAGGCTGTTGCCACCCCAAGGAACGACTCCAAGACAGTCATGAAGTTTCTTCACAAGAACATCTTCACTAGGTTCGGAGCACCCCGAGCCATCATCAGTGATGAAAGAACTCACTTTGAAAACAAGATTATTGCTAAAGCATTACATCGCTATGGAGTTAGGCACAAGATTGCTACAACATATCATCCGTAGAAAAACGGACAGGCTGAAGTTTCCAACCGAGAAATCAAGAAAATCTTGGAGAAGGTGGTTAATTCTAAGAGAAAAGACTGGCCCCCAAGTTGGATGAAGCACTTTGGGCATATATGACAACCTTCAAGACACCTTTGGGCATGTCACCCTTCAAGCTTGTATTTGGCAAGGAGTGCCATTTACCCGTGGAGCTTGAGCACAAAGCTTATTGGGAAATCAAGAAACTTAACATGGATGCCCAACTTGCTGGTGAAAGGAGATTGCTAGAGCTTAACGAGCTGAAGGAATTTAGAGCCCAAGCATATGAGAATGCTCACATCTACAAGGAGAAAACCAAGAAGTGGCACGACAAACACATTTTACCAAGGCATTTCTCAAAAGGTCAACAAGTGCTTCTCTACAACTCCAGGCTAAAGCTTTTTCCTGGAAAGATGAAATCGAGGTGGTTAGGGCCATTCATCATACACAAGGTGTACCCTCATGGAGAAGTGGATATCAAGAAGTTGGACGACGGTGAAGTCTTCAAGGTCAATGGCCAATGCCTGAATGTGTACAGTGGAGCCCCTATCCTCAGAGACAAGTCACACCTGGATCTTCACGATCCTTGAAAGTTTGCATCTCTAAACTCTATCTTTTATGCTATAGCATGTCCATAAATAATGCTTTTTTTAGTCTAGTTTTATGTTATCTTTGCTTTTAATTTTCATATCTTTTCACATGACCCTCATACAAGGCTTTCTCTTTCCTAGTACAATGCCAGGTACAGGACAGGAGAGCGTGCCATCTACAGGGTTGGTAGCAAAAGGGAGAAGGGCATGGAGTTTGTTTTTATCCACTTTTAGAGGGACGAAAGAAAAAGAGGAAAAGAAAAAGATAAGGAGGTTTTATCCGAAAAGTGGGGAAGATGAATTAAAAAAGAGAAAGAAAAACAAAAAGCAAGAGAGAGAATGTTCATCTATTTAATGAGGAGAAACCCTAGCCACATAAACCCATATTCTCTCTCCAGCCGTCAGCCATCACATTAACTCCAAAATATTTTTCTCTCCCTTAAAAACCAACACACGTCCCTATCACCTCCCCTCTTCCTTTAATTGTTCAGTTTTTTTCCACCTTTTTCAACCCCCCATATTTCCCTCATCATCATCCACCGTCCCCTCACCTTCTTCAACACTCAAAACTTTTCCCTTTATCCATTCGATTTCCTCCCAAACGTATAAAACACCCTTCACCATTTTCTTTCCATTCACATATTCACTCCCCCCATTTTCAACAAAAACTCCATGGCTCACTGCAAGAACGCCCTTGAGACTTCCGACCGTCCCAAAGAACAACCAGTCCTAGAAATTTCTAAATTTCCTGACGAGGCAGCAAAGGAGAGATGGAAAAAGCTCAAGGATAGGAATGTTCTTCCAGAACTAGGGTTCAAATACCCTCAAGACGAAGAAGATCAGTTCGGCCAGTCTATAATGGAGGTCATTGGTACACATGGATGGAAAACCTTCGCTACTCACCCTGAGGAGATTCGTACATCACTTGTAAAGGAGTTCTATGCACACCTCACAAATCCAACACATTCTACATTTCATGTGCGAGGAGAGCAGATAAAGTTTACTGCCACATCAATCAACAAGTTCTATGGGCTAAAGCACACTGTAGACCGTCACACTTCTTTTGTGATGACAATGGACGCGTAGACGCAGGTATAGGTGCTAGAGGACATCTGTTTTCAAAGAACAGTGCTGGACAATAAAAAGTCAGTCGAGAGAGGATGCCTCAAACCTGAGGCAAAGGTATGGAACCACTTTGTGAGACATAAGCTTATGCCTACACTACACACTGCCACCGTCCACATCTCTAGAATTTTTCTCATTCACTCGATAATACATGGTAGACACATTGACATAGGAAAGATAATAGTGGATGAGGTATATGCTTGTTTGAAACGGCCCTGTAGTCCCCTTGTTTTCCCTAACCTGATTACTGCCTTGTGTAAAAGAAAAGACGTCTTCATAGACGATCTTGTAGATACAACTCTTTCAGGAAAAACAGGTTTGACTCTAGCCCTCGTTACGGAACTCCGAGGATTTAATGAAGACATGCCTCAGCAAACAGTGGAGGGAGGAACTAAAAGTTTTGCTGCAGCAAGAGTAGCAGCATTGGTGGCAACAACAAAAGAACTGAGCACTGAGCTCAGCCTGATGAAGGCACACCAGCGGGCGTACTTCATATATGCCCAACACCGCGATAGTGCCATATCATCCTGCTTAAGCAAACTCCTACCGGACCAGAACGTCTCTTTTCCACTATTCCCTGTGGAGTTACTGCAAGTCCCCACCACTGCTACAGCAAGCACAATGTCCCCCGGTGACCCTAGCTCCGTCCAACCTACTGCCAAGAAGAAGACTCCGAGAAAGAAGACGTCTGAAACTCTTGCTGCCCAACCAGAATAAGAAACTTCGTCTGCTCCACCCATTGCAGAAGAAAACGACCCAGCAGCCTCTTCGGCCAAGAAAAGGAAACGCACCAGAAAGGTAACTAATCCTAAACCGTCACTACCAGAAAACCCACTTCCTGAGCCAGAACACATACCAAGTGATCCTGAGGAAACCCCTCAGAACGAAACCACTACAACACAAACAATTGAGCCGACACCAGCGCGAACTGAGGATGCTACAACATTTAGACCAAAAACACGCATCAAATATACTGCTGGACGTGTCAGGCCCTCATATAGTGCTCAGTCAGTATCCTCAGAGAGTGTGGACAATGTAGCAGACCCACACCACTACTCCTCTGACACATCAATGGACAACACCAGCAGCACCACGTAGCCTCCGCACCTAGGAGGTAACTAACTTTTTTCTTTTCATTTTTTTCATTTTTCATGGCATATAGTGTAGATTAGTTTATGCATTGCGGACACTGCATTTCTCAAGTTTGGGGGTGTTAGTGTTCATAGTAATATTTTGCTTTAGCATATGCATTATAGAATAGAACAAAATTTTTACTATGGCATTCGGTTTAGTCTAGAGACAATCTATGAATGTATTTATGATGTCTGACGATGAAATGTTTAAGGCCTGAACTATGTTAGAAAAAACACAACTAGTTGAGATCTATAGAACTGACTTTAGGATCTAGTTGTTAAAAAAATTGTTACACAACTGCTCTCTTTCTATAAGTAAGTTTGTTAGAAATCTTTTTAGGAAGAACCCTAGTAAACTCTGATATGTAAACTCTAGAGAACTTAAAAGAAAAACTAGATGACCCTGTGCTAAAACAAACGAATAAATGCTACGACATATCTATAGAAGGACACTCCGCTTTGCTATAGCAGTGTTAAAAAATAAAGCTTTCCTATTGTATATGAGTGAATGAAAGTTGTCAAGGGATGACTCTGCCTACTAGCTCGGGGGTGAGAGGTTTGCTCCATGCTCATCTAGAGTTAAGGACGACAGGTGTGATGAGCTGACACCCTTCGTAGCAGAAAACCTATACCTTTGGGAGTCTAAAAATTGGAAAAGAACTAGAGAACATAGTTAGGGTATAACTAGGGAGCTTCCTTGAAAATTTGTCTCACCAGCTTAAGTATAGGAGGAAGGTAGCCACGCACACACGCACACAGCTTAGTCCTAAAGAATGTTCTTAAGGATCTCACGTCTGGTTGTGTATATTTATTGATTCGCCTAAGCTATTTCTGAGGACTTAAATATTGCCATAGCAATCCTATAGGTTAAATCTTTGCCATAGTAGTTGTTTTGTTCTGTTCTATTCATTGCTTGAGGACAAGCAATAGCTTAAGTTTGGGGGTGTGATAACTGCATAAATGTCCTTGTTTTCATACCTTTTAGCTATAGCATTTACCTGTTCTTGAGTTCATACCATAGCATTTAGACTGCATTTAGGTTGCATTTTCTTCTTCGGAGTGCATCTTTATCTTTGCTGGTTATTGGTCCATATCGAGGGATATTGCTCGGAGGGTTGGTTTTTGGGTTATGATGTGCAGGGAAGGAGTCAAGAGAGAAAGCCTGTGCCGAGAATTGTTATAGCATGATGGAAGTGGATATTGGCCAACACGTGAGATACACGTGAGCTGCAAAAGCACGTGAACGTGCAGAAAAGGACGATCTGACATGTGCAGTAGTCGGTACCCACCTGCAGACTGTCCTCCTTGTCCCCTCGCAGCAGACCTTGTCGGTGGATATTCCTTGGGATTATCAAGGCATCTTTAGGGCACCAAACCCTATGAGCCTCCACTATAAATAGAGGGAAAGTAGCTTGGAGAAAAGGGGTGGAAGTAGAGGAGCGAAAGAGAGGCAGAAGAGAGAGAAAGTTACACGGAGAGAGAAGTTTCCACCTTCATCTTCTCCAGCTTGGTGTGCTCTATCGTTGAAGCTCCAAGGAGTGGCCTCACCGGCCTCGAGAGAGGCGGTGAGCCTAAGACAATCGGGAAGTCCATGGCGGAGAGGGAGTTCACCTTTCTTTCTGTCGCTATAGCAATTTCTCTTCATATCTTTATATTTGGTGATGTTATCGCAATGATACGTTGGATGATATCGCCCAGCCACAGACTGTTTTAGGTGGCTTGAGTTTGATGGATTATTTTATTTTGAGTACTTTTTAATGCAAGCTATGGCTTTTTCAGTGTTTATCAGGATTCTATGCTTTGCTTATGCATTTCTCATTTCCTTAAAGTTGTAAGAACTTAGGGTTGTAAGTGCTTTGAGAGATAGGCCCTACCTTAAGTGCCTTTGAGAGTTGGTCGTTATTTAAGTGTATGTTGGGGTTAGTAATCGAGAGATCTAGCTTTAGAACCCTCATAAGCAATGGAGTGACTGTTGAGAGGCAGACTCTAACCTACCTTAGAGATAAGTGATAGGTTTCAAGGGCTAAAAAGGATAGTTCGTGAAGGGTAGGGGAGTGTTAAGAGTTTATGCCGAGAGGTATTGCTGTAGCATTTCTGACTCCCAGTTTCCTGGCTAGAGATAGTTTAGGAGCATTCTTAGCAAATCCCGCCTAGCATAGAAGATAGCTGAAGAGCCTTAGTATAGTTAAGAAGCTTGAGTTAGGTTGTCCATCATTCCCAGCCAGTCATTCCGTAGTGAGTTTTGCATACGAAAGGGGATCTATCTATCATTTTGTTATCTCATCTTTCTCTGCACTGTTTTGCTTCAGCATTATTATACCTCATTTCCTTTACTATAGCATTGTCATTTGCAAAAAGTTCAATCTTTATTGTTACAGCAACCGTGAATACCTCCAATCCCTGTGGAGACGATACTCACTCATCACTTTATTACTCGTTCGACGTGTATACTTGCACCATTTACGTATCATTTATAGTACTGCAAGATCGCGCAAAAGCAACCTATAAAGCTCATGCCTCGACAAGACCTGCTACCTCAGCAATGCCTACTGTTAATGCCCAGGCAACAATACACACCAGCATATAGGATGTATATGTTACATACCAACCCCCTCTGCACCCCCTATGCCGCGGAAACGAAGAAGAGCCCACTCCCCCAACACGCACCCAACCACCGAGAGCCACCAAACGAGTCAAGCGTATGTCAACGAGGAGACTGATTATCCAAAGCGATGACTCATCCAAGTCTCAACCACTCTAGTTTTCTTCTCTTTTGCCTTTATTTTTTGCCCTTAATTTTATGTATATATTTCCTATTTTATATATTGTGATTAACGCATTGAGGGTAATGCTTGATTCGAGTTTGATGGTGTAGGTTCAGTTGCCACGGCAAGGCCATACCACAATATTTTAATATAATTGCCATGCAGTTCTGCTTCTTACTTGTCTAAATTTTTTTACTGCATTGCCTTAATCAAATTTTGCTTATGCCGCGACAATACTTTTTATCAATTGCCTTAGTTTAATTTTAATTAAATCTTCTTACTTGGCAATTGAACTCTCTCTTCATACCATTGTTTAGAACTGTTTAGAGCCGTTAATTTTAGGATGCATAAGGAAGATAACTTAGGATCATACCATGAGATTAGAACTTTAAAACACCTTTGTGACTTGTATGATTTAAGGAGTTCTAGTACACTTAGGGCATATACTTTCTTAGAAAGAAAATTTTGGGTAAAAAGTTAGAGGAACACTGGCTCTAGCTTAAGGAAGCCCTAGAGGTGCCCGAAATCGACTCTAAGCTAATCACTAGAGGTGCCCGAAACTGGCTCTAGTAGGTTAGATTGCTTATTAAAAAAGAGAAAAGAATTTACCCAAGTTAAGTAGGTTAATTCTTAAATGTTTCCTTAGAATCCTTATAATCATCTTGTTCACAATGCATGCACACACTCACAAATTTTATACTTTGATTCCAGAGAATTCCTAAGGCATCCAAAGACTTAAGGGCCGACCATTCTTTGCTATGGTTTGGAGTGTGAAGGAAAATTAAGACCAAGGAGACGTTTTATAAAAAATAAGGTTTGGCAATTGATGGTTTGCATTGCTTGAGGACAAGCAATAGTTCGAGTTTGAGGGTGTGATAAGTGCCCAAAAGTTCTATATTTTTACCCCTTTTACATGTCAATTATTGCTCAAACTACACCCAATTGAGCTGCATTATGGCCATCTATGCATTAATTACATTGTTTTTATCCTTGATCCTTACATTTGATTTATTTAATGAAAAAGGTATTGTTTTGATGCATTTTGGTGCTTGTGCAGATTTACTCACTACCAGTGCAGGGGATGCCCTGGTAGGTGATGCCGCCAAGGCATGTGATGCCGCGTGGGCAATGAAGAAAAGGGAGGATGGTGCGAAACGAGCTCTCGACAGGTCCAGACCGAGCCAAGCCAAAGATGACAACTTCTACTGAAGGAAGCTGATTTATGAAGATAAAGCCTTGCGAAGCATATCCAGTTTCAGACCCATGCCAAGGTAGCATAATTCTATGCCGCGACAACTCATTGCCTCGGCGGCATCTAATGCCAAGGCATTGTACAACCAAACTTGCCGGTGGGTAAAATATGAAAAGTGGTAGGCGATTTGAAGAGCATAAAATGCTGATTTTTTCTACACAGTTTGTGTGGCAATCGAAGTTCGGGAAGACGACAAAAGCATGGAAGGAAGGTTAAGGATGGAATTCAACCAAACTGGATAAATGCATTAAATTAAAGAGATTCACCTCTTTAATGGAATTCAGCTGAGAGGTATGGTCAAAGTTCATTCATCAATAATGTTTCGAGCTTAGAGATAAGGAGAAGCCATCCAAGGATGCTTTGCCGAACCTTAACAACATCTGTCCACGAGCAAGGGATTGCCGCGGTATGAACTCAACCATTGCGGCCGCGGCAGGGACTTAGGTCACTACCAAGGCAGTTCTGTGTTGCTTGCATTCAAAGACGGAGACAAATCAACTAGTTTCCACACTACGACGCAACTTAATCCGGCCTACTCTTCTCTCTTATTTGACCTATCTATCTTTTATTTTTATTGTTCTTTAGTGTATTAGTTAGATAAAAATCTTCCTATCACTTATTTGTGTTTTTATTTTCTACAGTGTAGTAACTTAAGCAAGTGGCCCAAAGCCCAATCCTTGTAGAGACGATACTCAATACTTATCACTTTATTACTTGCGACGTGTATACTTGCACAATTGCGTAACACTTATCACATGCATCATTAACAAGCAAAGAAAAACCCTAAGTTTTTTATTTGTTTGCAAAATACTTAAAATCTAGGGTTTGTGTTTTGAAATTTTGGTATGGAATTCCATTTCTTGTTGGAGGAAATCTGTTTAAACTGAAAATTTTGTCTTCTTTTGGTTTTTTTAAATGTTACCATTTCCATCGACTTGAACTTAAAAAGGTTAGATTTGTTTGTAATGAGGTTGTGTTTATTTGTGAGTGAGTTGGTTTGTTGCTGCGCTAATTCATGTGAAGATTTAATTCTTTAGATGATTACTGCAAATCTGAATCCCGTTTTTTACGAAGTTTCTAATGATGTTGGTAAAGAAGTTTTTGGTGAAGATGGTAATTCTAATGATGAAGTTGGTAAAGAAGTTGATGATGAAGTTGGCTTCTTTGCTGAGAAAGTTGTTGATAAAGATGGTAATGATGAAATTCCTTAAGAAGTTGTTGATAAAGATGCTAATGATGAAGTTGTTGATGAAGTTGGTTTCTTTACTGAGGAAGTTAATGATAAAGATGGTAATGATGATGTTTCTAAAGAAGTTGTTAATATAGATGGTAATGGAGTTGCTAATAACAAAGTTGCTAAAGAAGCTTCTTCTGAGATGCTGACCATATGTGATATGTCATACGAAAAAAAACATGTCCTCCCTTAATGCTGTTTTAGTACGTTGATATTTACATGTTCTTATTGAATTGAAATGCAGAATGAATGAATGATTGAATGCATACCTTTGTGTTTTGTATGTTTTACAATAAAGGTGAATGTATAAGGATGAAGCAAACTGAGGAAAAAATGACTCATTAGATAGGTTTCAGTGGTTTATGATGTGTAAAATGTTAAATTCATTTGAAATTTGTCATTCGTAGGTTAGGAAAGAGTTAGGCAAGAAATGGAAGGAAATTTCGAAGGAAGACAAACAACCTTACATTGATGAAACTAAGAAGGAGAAAGCGGCATACAAAGAATCTAAATCAGGACAGCCGAAGAAGGTAATAGGGAATAGCAATATAAAGACATTCTTTGGTTTGATAATGTATAATAGTTTATATTGAGAATGGCACAAGGTGTAGTCAAAAGCAATTGTATGATTTCTGTTGAGTTGTGTGGGGCTCGATTCGATCAACCAATGTTGCTCACCAAGTGGTGGAGAGGTGGATATTTGGGTGTTAGGGTTTAGGAAGCTAAAATAAAGATAGACACAATGATTTTAGAGTGGTTCAACCTTCTAACCAAGGTCTACATCCACTACCTTAGCTCCCCACTAAGGATTTCCAACAATTCCACTAATTGCTCTTCCCCTTTTCTAGGCTTAGGAGGTAACCCTTATACACCAATCAAGCTTTCTACCCAAAGCCTTGATTAAAACCCTCTCTTACAAAGAGAAACAAGAAGCAAACTTAAAACCCTCTAATAGGTGTTTGTTTGCACAATTAAGCACTCACCCAAAACCTAAAACACTTGAGCAATTTTGACAATTTTGGCTCACTAGTGTTTGTCTATACAATAAATGACAATTTAAGCTCCAAGACAATTCTTGATCATTTGATGTTTGACAATATGAGCATTAGCCTTTACTTGATGCTTGGAAGTCCCTTTTATACTCCTTGATGAGTTTATAGCCGTTGCGGATCAAATAGAGCCGTTGAGGACTTTAATTCCCACCATAAATGCAATTCTGCAGCTCCCCATTTTGAAACGCTCGAAGCCGTTTCGAAACACTCTCTATGTAGAAAGAGCCGTTGCAGTCTGTCAGGGCATCCGTATCGAAACACCCCCTTGCCGTTTCGAAACCCGTATCGAAACGCCTGCATTTAAAAGTTAGTTGGGAAAATAGCCGTTGGGGCTGTTTCGATACGCTGGGCAAAAATCCTATCCGGGGAAAGCCCGTTTCGAAACGTTTTTGCTACTGGAATCCCCTGTTCCGAAACGCCCTAAGGTGTTTCGAAACACCTGGACAGTTTTGTTAAATTTGGCTTTGAAAAACATGAAAAACCCTTTTAAAAACTTCCCTAAACATAATTTCAAGTTGTTTGGACTTTGGAAATGTTTTAAATACTTTTTAAATCAGTCCAAAACATTTTTCAATTATTATATCAAAACATTAGTTCTACAATCTCCCCCTTTTTGATATAATAAAACTTACTTGAAAAATTGTTTGGGATTCTCCCCCTTTAACTTTAAAAATGTGAATAAGAGATTAAAGATATGAAATCAAATAAAGCTCCCCCTTATTCATTTGAAAATGCAATTTTTCAAACCATTTCTCCCCCTTTTTGTTATATCAAAAAGAATTTAAAACATTAAGTTTAAAATAACAATAGAGGTAAAAATTGACAAAAATATGAATTTGGTTTTAAAATGGCTCCCCCTTACTCAAGCATCATCAAAAATGTTAGTCCATCATATATGATCATCTAGTTGAATTTAAAAAAAATAAACAAATTAAATAAAAAACAACTACAATTTTTACCAACACTTGAACCCAAGGGAGGATGTGAAGCCTTCCTTCTTCAAGTGTTCTTCCTTGTGTGTATGGAGTTCCCCCTCAATGTTTGACTTGTTGAACATCTCCATCACACCTAGAAAAAGACAATCAAGTGACTTTTGGTATCCAAATTGCTTTGGATCCATAAACGTTAGTAGCACAAATTTTAGTCCCCTTAGGAATCCATTTTACAATGTCATCCTTTTTAATTGAAGTGGTTAGTCCTTTTGGGACCCAAACACTTCTAAAGCATTTTCCTTTAATAAATCTAGGGGCACTAGATTGTCTAACATAAAAATTTGATTTTCCAAAATTGTTTTTCTTTTCAAGCTCTTTGGAAATCAAATCTTTTTCTTCTTGAACATTTTGAAGCAATTTTTGTAAATCAAAACATTTTAATTCAAACTCTTCAAGTTTTGCTTCAAGTTCAAGTTTGGTTTTAGAAAGCAAATCATTTTGAATTTTTAACTTTGAAATCAATTTATTGTTTTTCAAAATGTGGCTTTTAAAATCTAAAACCAAATCATCATAGGCATCTTGTAATTCATCAAAGGAATAAGAACATGAAGTAGATGAATTAGAAGTTACCCTTGAATCTTCTTCGATGGCCATAAGGCAAAGGTTGACTTGTTCATCGTCGGTGGAGTCTTCATCACTCCAAGTAGCCATATGTACCTTTATCTTATGGCTTGAAGTGCTTGCCCTCTCCTTTCTCTTAGGTTCTCGTTCAAGCTCTCTCAAGGCTTTCTTCATGAACGGGGCACACTTCTTGAAGAGATGAACTATCTCTTCTTCTTCATCCTCCTCTTCACTTGAGTAGACATGATGGCAAGTGGAGGATTTGAGAGCCATGGCACTTGCATTGATGCCTAGCCCTTTGATTTTCTTCTCTCCCATAGTTCTAATTTCTTCTCCATCCTCTTTGTTCTTCTTCATGATTTGATGAGTAAGGAGTGACCCCATGAGTTCATCAAGCTTCAAAGTCTTCAAATTCTTTGCTTCGATGATGGCGGTCCTCTTTGAGTCCCAAGACTCGGGAAGTGAGTAGATGAGCTTTCGGACAAGCTTTTCTTCCGGGATGGCTTCTCCATAACCTTTAAGACCATTGGTGATGGTGGAGAACCTATCAAACATCTTCTCGATGTTCTCTTCCGGATCCATCTTGAAGTTCTCATACTCTAAGGTTAGGAGCCCAATTTTGGTCTCCTTGACTTCATCGGTTCCCTCGTATGTGACTTCAAGCTTGTCCCATACCTCATTGGCACTCTCACAAGAAGACATCTTCTCATAGATGGATGGACCAAATGTACAAAATAGAATGTGCAAGGCTTTGCAATTTAGCTCCATCTTCTTGCGATCGTCGGCACTCCACTCCGCTTTACTTCTTTGAGGCACGAACGGACCATCTTCAACTACATCCCATAGCTTGTAATCTCTTGATTTGATGAAGAACTTCATCTTTGTCTTCCAATGGGCATAGTGAGTTCCGTCAAAGAAAGGCGGTTTGTCGATTGAATGTGCCATTGAGTCGGTTGATGAAAAAGTGATCGAGCTTGCCGGATCTTCTCAATAGGATGTGAATCCCCTTCAATTGAGCCAAGCTCTGATATCAATTGTTGAGTTGTGTAGGGCTTGATTCGATCAACCAATGTTGCTCACCAAGTGGTGGAGAGGTGGATATTTGGGTGTTAGGGTTTAGGAAGCTAAAATAAAGATAGACACAATGATTTTAGAGTGGTTCAACCTTCTAACCAAGGTCTACATCCACTACCTTAGCTCCCCACTAAGGATTTCCAACAATTCCACTAATTGCTCTTCCCATTTTCTAGGCTTAGGAGGTAACCCTTATACACCAATCAAGCTTTCTACCCAAAGCCTTGATTGAAACCCTCTCTTACAAAGAGAAACAAGAAGCAAACTTAAAACCATCTAATAGGTGTTTGTTTGCACAATTAAGCACTCACCCAAATCCTAAAACACTTGAGCAATTTTGACAATTTTGGCTCACTAGTGTTTGTCTATATAATAAATGACAATTTAAGCTCTAAGACAATTCTTGATCATTTGATGTTTGACAATATGAGCATTAGCCTTTACTTGATGCTTGGAAGTCCCTTTTATACTCCTTGATGAGTTTATAGTCGTTGCTAGCCGTTGTGGATCAAATAGAGCCGTTGAGGACTTTAATTCCCACCATAAATACAGTTCTGCAGCTCCCCGTTTCGAAACGCTCGAAGCCGTTTCGAAACACTCTCTATGTAGAAAGAGTCGTTGTAGTCTGTCAGGGCATCCGTATCGAAACACCCCCTTGCCGTTTCGAAACTCGTATCGAAACGTTATGGGCCCGTATCGAAACGCCTGCATTTAAAGGTTAGTTGGGAAAATAGCCGTTGGGGTTTATGACTGTTGTGGTCAATGCCACGTAGGCATATCGAAACGGCATAGCCCGTTTCGAAACGCTGGGCAAAAATCCTATCAAGGGAAAGCCCGTTTCGAAACGTTTTTGCTACTGGAATCCCCTGTTTTGAAACGCCCTAAGGTGTTTCGAAACACCTGGACATTTTTGTTAAATTTGGCTTTGAAAAACATGAAAAACCCTTTTAAAAACTTCCCTAAACATAATTTCAAGTTGTTTGGACTTTGGAAATGTTTTAAATACTTTTTAAATCAGTCCAAAACATTTTTCAATTATTATATCAAAACTATAGTTCTACAATTTCATAAAGGAAATGAAGACGATGGGATTGATCATGTTCTTGATGAAATTGGTTTTGGGTCCTTAGTTTTTATAAAATCACGCATTCTACACCGAGATCTATGTGGGGAATTGATGGAAAGTTTTGATTTAGATAGGAGTGTTAAATATTTTGAAGGACACAACATTATTGTATCAGTTGAAGATGTGGAAGCTATATTGGGCCTAAAGAATAAGAGTGTTGATGTTAATGAAGTGATGTCGATGGAGAATGGTAGAGGACTCGGTGAAAAGTATAACCTCATCACGTTAATAACTTTTTTCTAAAATCAAGCGAGATGTATTGTCTGGTACTTTTGAAGGGGATGCTTTGAAAGCAAGGGTGTTGCTATACATTATTGAAGTTTTTTTGGGTCCTACTGTAGAGATACGCCCATGTCCAAATTTGTTGAAGTTGTTGTGCGATGATTGCTTACAAGGAAAAAGAATTGGGCCAAGTATGTTTACGATACACTTATGGACGCAATAAGCTTTATAATAAGGCCGAGAAGGCATGTTTACTGAAAAGGGGGCATTGCAGTCATATTAATTAATGTTGTGTTGTGAATGATATGGAATTTAGGTTAGATTGTATGATTATTGGTCTGGATTTGATAGCATAGCCAGTGCAACTTCTAATAGTGGTGAGGCTTGCATTCTGCACTGGGTGCAGTCAGAGGTCATGTGTGTTTATGCTTGCTTGAAGAGCGCCCGAGCTATGAATATACCAAAGGTATCTGTTGGATTATTATTCGTCTATTATGTCAATTACGATCATGGTTAATTGTTAGGCTCAATGATCACCTTCAATCGATACTTGCCAAGTGGTGGAGAAGTTGGATTTTTGGGTTATTGATCATGGAAGCCGAAAATTGAATGACATGATGAATTTATAGTGGTTTAGGCTTCAAACAAGCACCTACATCCACTACCTTAGCTCCCACTAAGGATATTCCAACCAATTCACTAATTGATTCGTCTTTTTTTCTAGGATTAAGAGGAAATCCTTACAAACGGTTAATCTTTCTACCCAAAGATTAACCAAACACTCTTTACAAGAGAAAGAAAAATAAGCAAACTAAAATTCCTCTCACAAGGTACTTGTTTGCACTCTTTAAGCTCTCACCCAAACCTAAACACTTGAGCAAATATGACAAATTTGGCTCACAAGTGTTGTCTATAAAAAGGATGAACAATTAAAGCTCTAAGACACAATTTCTCATCATATAGATGTTGAAATTTGAAGTATTAGTCTTCTATGGATGCTTGGAGGTCCCTTTTATACTTCTATTTGAGTTCATAGCCGTTACTAGCCGTTATGGATGTATTGAAGCCGTTAGAGCCTTTATTTCTCACAATAAATGTTGTTCTAGGCTTGCTGTATCGAAACACCCTTCTTCAAAACTAGCTGTTGGGTCTGATTCAACAGCTCGTATCGAAAACCATTGGCTGTATCGAAACACATGGTCCCGTATCGAAACACCTTCAATTCAAAAGACTGTTGGGAAATAGCCGTTGGGGGTTTTGACCATTGGAGTGTCTGCCACGTAGGCGTATCAAAACACCAAAGTCTGTTTCGAAATGACCCCTTGCTTTTTCGATACGGCTAAGGCATGTATCGAAACACATTTTGAAAGTTTCAAAAACTCGTAGAAAAAGCCTTTAGGCGCATTGAAATAAATATATCTGTATCGAAATGGGTACGCCAAAATTACAGGTTTGGCTACTTAAAACGTTTCAAGAACACTTCAAAACCTTTTTAAACTTCCTCAAAGTTATTTTCAAATTGTTTTGACTTAAGGCATGTTTTAATTTTTTTTCAATTTAGTCCAAAAACAATTTTCAATTTATTATATCAAAATCTATATCTCAACAATCTCCCCCTTTTTGATACAATAAAACCAACTTGAAAAATTGTTTGGGGTTCTCCCCCTTTAAGATTCAAAAAATTAAACAAGATATTTTTATATTTTCAAAGAATTTAAAGCTCCCCTTATTCATTTTGAGAAGACAAATTTTCAAACCAACTCTCCCCCTTTTTGTTACATTAAAAAGAATTTAAAAGACATTAAGCTCAAGAATAACAATAGAGGTTTAAAAATTTTGATTCTATTAAAAGCCTTGGTTTTAAAATTAGCTCCCCTTACTCAAAGCATCAAATATTGTTAGTCCAACAATACGATTATCTAGTTTCTCATAGAAAATAAATCTAATTGAAACAAAAACAAAAATAACTAGAAATTTACCAACACTTGAACTTCAAGGGTGGATGTGAAACATTTTTTCTTCAAGTGTTCTCCTTCTTGTGTGTATGGAGCTCCCCCTCAAATTTGGACTTGTTGATCACTCTCCACCACACATAAACAAGACAATCATGTATATTTGGTATCCAAATTGCTTTGGATCCATAAACGTTAGTAGCACATAATTGTGTCCCCTTTGGAATCCATTTTTCAATATCATCCTTTTTAGTTGAAGTACTTAGTCCTTCTAAAAACTTTGCCATTCAAAAATCTAGGGGCACTAGATTGTCTAACATAAAAATTTGATTTTCCTAAAAAAATTCTTTTGAAGTTCATTGGAAATCAAATCTTTTTCCTCTTGAACTTTATGAAGCAAATTTTGTAAATCAACACATTTTTGTTCAAACTCCTTGAGTTTTGCTTCAAGTTTAATTTTGGTTTTAGAAATCAAGTCATTTTGAATTTTCAAATTTGAAACCACTTTCTTATTTTTCAAAATGTGATTTTTAAATTTCAAAACCAAATCATCATAGGCATCTTGTAATTCATTAAAAAAATAAGAATTTGAAGTAGATGAATTAGAAGTTACCCTTGAATCTTCTTGGATGGCCATAAGGCAAAGGTTGGCTTGTTCATTATCGGTGGAGTCATCATCACTCCAAGTAGCCACATATGTCTTCTTCTTATGGCTTGAAGAGCTTCCCCTCTTCTTTTTCCTCGATTCATGCTTGGATTCTTCCATTTCTTTCTTCATGAATCGGGAAAACTTTTCGAAGAGATAGACCATCTCTTCTTCTTCACTTTCCTTCTCACTTGAATCTACATGTGGGCATGTGAAGGAATGGAGAGCAACGACATTCATGTTAATGCCTAGCTCTATGATTCTCTTCTTCTCCATCTTCTTTACCTCTTCCTTCTTCTTCTTCTCTTCTTTTCCTTTCTTCATGATTTCATGAGTGTGAAGAGACCCCAATAGTTCATCTAGCTTTAAAGTCTTGAGATTCTTGGCTTCGATGATGACGATCTTCTTTGAGTCCTATGACTCGGGAAGAGAATAAAGAAGCTTTCGAACAAGCTTGTCTTCCGGGAATGATTTCTTCATAGCCTTTGAGTTCCTTTGTGATGGTGGAGAATTTATCGAACATCTTCGTGATGTCTTCATCCGGTTCCATCTTGAAGTTCTCATACTTGAGGTTGAGAAGACCGATCTTGATCTCCTTTACTTTGTTGGTTCCTTTCTATGTGACTTCAATCTTGTCCTATACTTCCTTGACATCTTCACAAGAAGACATCTTCTCATAGATGTTGGGGCTAAATGCACAAAAAAGAATGTGCAAAGCCTTGCAATTTAGCTTAATCTTCTTGCGATCATCCGCACTCCATTTCACCTTGCTTCGTTGTGGCACGAACGAACCATCCTCAACTATGTCCCAAAGCTTGTAATCTTTGGCCTTGATGAAGAACATCATTCTTGTCTTCCAATAGGCATAGATGGTCCCGTCAAAGAAAGGTGGTTTGTCAATGGATTGCTCCATTTTGTCGGTTGATTATATTGTTGATCGAGCTATCTGGATCGCCTCAATAGGATGTTAATCCTTTTCGATTGAGCCTCATTTTTATACCAATTGTTAGGCTCAACTATCACCTTCAACCGATGTTTTCCAAGTGGTGGAGAAGTTGGATTTTTGGGTGATTGATTATAGAAGCCGAAAATTGAATGACAAGATGAATTTATAGTTGTTCGGGCTTCGAAAAAGCACCTACGTCCACTAACTTAGCTCCCACTAAGGATTTTCCAACCAATTTACTAATTGATTCATCCTCTTTTCTAGGATTAGGAGGAAACCCTTACAAACATTTAATCTTTCTACCAAAAGATTAACCAAACACTCTTTACAAGAGAAAGAAAAATAAGCAAACTAAAATTCCTCTCACAAGGTATTTGTTTGCGCTCTTTAAGCTCTCACTCAAACCTAAACAATTGAGAAAATATGACAATTTTGGCTTACAAGTGTTGTCTATACAAAGGATGAAGAATTAAAGCTCTGAGACACAATTTCTTATTATATAGTTGTTGAAATTTGAAGCATTAGTCTTCGATGGATGCTTGGAGGTCCCTTTTATACTCCTCTTTGAGTTTATAGTCGTTACTAGCCGTTAGGGATGTATTGGAGGCGTTGGAGCCTTTATTTCCCATCATAAATGTTGTTTTGGGCTTGCTATATCAAAACATGAAGGCATGTATCGAAACACACTTCTTCAGAACTAGCCGTTGGGTCTGATTTAGCAGCTCGTATCGAAACAACATAGGTTGTATCGAAACGTCTAGTCCCGTATCAAAACGCCTACAATTCAAAAGATCGTTGGGGGTTTTGGTTGTTGGGGTGTCTGCCACATAGGCGTATCGAAACACCAAAGGTTGTTTCGATACAGCTAAGGCCTGTATTGAAACACATTTTGACAGTTTCAAAAACTCGTAGCAAAAGCCTTTGGGCGTATCGAAACAGATATATCTGTATCGAAACGGGTACATTAAAATCACAGGTCTGGCTACTTAAAAACGTTTCAAAAACACTTCAAAACCTTTTTAAACTTCCTCAAACTTATTTTCAAGTTCTTTTGACTTAAGGCATGTTTTAAATTCTTTTCAATTTAGTCCAAAACATTTTTCAATTTATATATCAAAATCTATATCTCAACATTAATTAATTATATACTTTCACGGTGAATATTATTGCCTGGAAGCAACCATTACCAAAAACTGTTGAAGAACCTAAAGTTGTCAAAATCATGGAAGAAACCAAAGGTACGAAAGCTTCGAAGAGACATAAGGTAATATGTAATGTGTCATAGTATTAATTATTTATTTCGTGGAAGGTGAAATTTTAATACTTATTTAATTTGCAAGGTTTCTTTTGCGGAGTACGATGTTGTAGAATACAACGATGGTGATGCAATGAGCGAAATGCTGTCGGAGATGCTTCAGCAAATAATGTTCATGGTGAATAAGGTCAAAGATGTTGTAAATACAAGAATTTAGAATAAAATTGGATATGGGGAGAAAATAATGTCTGAGGTGAATGAGCTAAAAGAGGTTGTGAAATCGGGAATTGAGAAGCAAATTAAAGGCGAGGATAAATTGGACAATATGAGGGGGTTGATGATACGATATTGGGAGATAAATTAAGTAGTCTTCTAAAAATGTCGCGAAAGTGAGAGCTGACATGACCAGCTTCAAGAAGATCTTGGACGAGAAGACGAACGCTATTGATGTCAAAACGGACGTTTTTGAACTGAAAAATAAACGATTTTGAAGTCAAAATCACATATTTAGAAGTCAAAGTCGATGATGTTAACGAGGTTTTGAAAGAAATGAGGGACGAAATGAAAGGTTATTTGCAACAGATGACAAGGAATATAGAGCTTGATAGGTCCTCTATTGTAAATGAAATCAATAGATTTGTTGATCGTAACTTTGTGTGGACGTCACCTATGAGAGAGGATGTTTAGAGCCGTGTTCCTATAGAGACAGCAGAAACTGATACTCCTTTCAAATTCAAAACACCTCAAGGTCATGTTAGGCAGACCATAAATGTTGAATAAAAAATCCAATTGTCTAGCACCATTGAAGAAAAAGGTAAAAGCTACAATTAAATTTTAAGGACCAATTTCATCTCTTTCATGTACATATGGTCTTGGCCTTGACTTGTGTACTGTTTCATTGTAGGCTAACATTGTTGCCGACTAGGTTAGTCGAAAATTCCCTCGACTCTCAAAGGATAACCATTAAACTGTATAAAGTTTGGAAAGTTAATTGAGAATAATTATTCCGTGCAATTACCATTCTCAATGGTAATTGTTGGTTGTGTGTACGGTGTACGTTAATAATAGAAAATAGTGGTTTCCATACGCATTGAACATTGGCCATCGAACATTGGGCCTTAAGCGCATCGAAGGGAACATTAGAAATAATACAATTTTGGCCGTCAAGGCCATCGAATTAAATGTTGCCCCTTAACAATTATGATTTTTGTTTTCGTTTACATAAATTATGTTTGTCATGGTTATTGGTTGGACATGTTCTTACATTTTGTCCAGTAAGCTCACACACCCTATAGTACAATTTTAATCTTATCCTTCTCAACTTATTTTTGTTTTTCAGTTCATCTTTTTCTCTTCTCTTTTTATGCTTTGATTTTTCATGTATTTTTTCAATGGTGGATCAATCTTGTTCATTTTGTGTCTTTCGACACTCTACAAGTGCATTTCCAACCCTTAACATCAATTACAAAAGTGTCATTATTTTGTTGTACTTCATACCCTTCAGCCCCATTCCATATGACATAACATATATAACTATTTTTTTATGTTCTTCCAGTTTTTTTGTAATCCTAGGACATAGCTGACCTTTCCACCTAAATGGCTTCTTTTCGTGTTCAACTAGTTTGTACATGACATAATGTCTAATATCTTCAAACAATGAGATAATAGACTTAAACCTAGCTGACGAGTGCTTAATTGTTCTATTTTATGTGCACATATTCCTTGACGTTTGCATGTTTTCAAGCTTATATAGGTTGCATTTAGATTAGATTGTATATATTTGCATGTGGATAGAGAGTTACACCACATGTGCTTAAATTGTCATATATATTGGTGCTTTTCACGGGAATGTGGTATTTTGTGGTGTATGTGCAGGATTTTGGTGGTTGTTGGAGGAGCGTTGGAGCATGAGAGAAGCAGATCGCATGGCTAGAGCTGACGATGCATAAAGAGTTGGAGATGAATCTACCTTTACCTACGTGAACTTTCTCCCAGATACGCAACATTCAATGAAGCAGGAAACAATCGGCTTTCTTTAATGAAGCCTCACAACTTTAGGGTACTAAAGCCCTAGTTTCACCACCTATATAAAGAAGACTTGGGCGCTACTCAAAAGGAGGTCGATCGATAGAGAGCATGATTCAGACAACATTCCTAGTCCGAGCTTGCGAAGAACCACCAGGGCGAAGCTAGATGATTATCCTTATCGAGCGAAGCCATCGAGAGAGGCTGACAGAGAGGAGGACTGCAGAACAGTTGGAGAACACGAAAGGAGTTTTGTCGGGGACGCTCGGCTTATTTCTTTTCTTGCTTGATAAACTGTCGTACTATATACTTTTAATTATGGTTGCTTCAGACTCAGATACTAACTAAACTTTTTAGTTGGGATTATTGTGTACCAAGATTTTATGTGTTGATTATTATATTTCAATGCTTTAGTTGTTTTCATCTTCATCTATTCTGTTCATGTGCTTAATGCGTAGTTAATCGTAAGAGCTATTCGAGAGAGGCATGTTAACCATTGATCTGTGGCTTAATATTCGAGAGAGTTAAGTTATACAAACATGAGCAGTGGAGTTAAGCTGTCAACTTAGTTCTAATCCAGATTAGGCATAAGTTTAGAGTTTCAATGACTAAAAGGGAGTTCTTAAACAAATAATAAAGTAGTTAGGGTTAACGCAGACATGTATACCTTAATTACAAAGTTATTAACTTCTAGGCTTTGAGAGAGTCATAAGTTCATTAAAAAATCTTGACGGGTAGATGAAGTATCTTAGGGTTTACGCAGACATGTATCGCCCGTTGCTATAACATTGAGATAGGTAATCAAACATACATCCTAAGCAATAATACCAACCTCCATAATTAATTGTTAAGCCGATGCAGCTGTTTGTCTTTATCTTTGTTATCTTTATATTAGTTGATTTAGTTTACTTAAACCAACCTTCACCAATACTTGCAAACCCATTCCTAAGTATAAAAATCTCATATTTATAAATTCAATCCTCGTGGGTTCAACACTCTACTCTCACTTTATGTAGAACTAAGTGTTTTGATATAATAATTGAAAATGTTTTGGACTAAATTGAAAAGATTTTAAAATATGTTTTTAGTCAAAAACAACTTGAAAATATGTTTAAGGGTTTTACAAGGCTTTGGAATGATTTAAAGAGTGTTTAAAGTAGTCAAAACCTTGTTTTAAGTGTAACCATATCGATATTGTATGGTACCGTATTACCTTTAAGGGTTTTAACTACAGTGATTTTCTAGTAGCCAAAACATGTACTGATGCGCTTAGCCGTATCAATACGGTGTGCTTTAAAATAACCAACGGCTAGTTCGCGTACCGATATGGTTGTATCGCGTACCGATACACCCATCTACCCCCAACGGTCAATTTCCCAACAGTCTTTTAAATTGCAGGACCGTACCGATACACTTGTCACGCGTATCGATACGCACCAGTTGAAGTGCTCAACGGATACTTCCTTATCGGGACCGTATCGATACGATTTAAGGAGTATCGATACGCCAAGCTGCGGAATTGCATTTATGTGGGAAATAAAGGCTTCAACGGCTCTAATTCAACCTCAACGGTCTTTAACAGCTACAAACTCAATTAGAAGTATAAAAGGGACCTCCAAGCATCAAGAGATGGTTAATGCTTCAATTGTCAAGAACATTATGATGAGAGATTGTCTTTAGAGCTTAATTGTACATTTCTTGTATAGACAACACTTGTGAGCTTAATTGTGAAATTTGCTGAAGTGTTTAGGTTTTGAGTGAGGACTAAATTGTGCAAACAAATACCTATTAGGGGGATTTCTGGTTTGGTTTGAATTTTGTTTGTACAAGAGTGCCTTGGTTAATCTTTGGGTAGAAAGATTAACTTGTTTATAAAGGTTGCCTCCTTAGCCTAGAAAAGGGGAAGAATTCTTAATGAATTGGTGAAATCCTTAGTGGTGTGCTAAGGTAGTGGATGTAGGCTTTGGGTTAGAAAGTCGAACCACTCTAAATCTCGTGTCAATTTTTCTTTTCTTTTGCCACCACCATAAACATCCAAAAATAAACCTTCTTCACCACTTGGCAAGCATCTCGATTGTGACCATCAAGCTCAACACTTTATTACTTGATACGACGAGTATACTTGCTCTAAAGTGCATCACTATTGATAAGCATCACTAGCCCATACAATGGCAAAATTGAATGTCTCTGGAAAATTATTGTCAAGGGCATCACACTTTGATCTAGTACAAAAAGGCTTTGGACTGATACCTAAAATACCTAATTATAAGATCATTATATGCTTCTTTTTTTAGCTTACCAATTCTGTTAACATGTTGTTCAAACAGCGGCTCTGTTGTAGCCTTGCCACTCAACCAAAATAGCAACTGAAGTAGGGATGAGAATTTTACCCGACCTGATTGGGTCGGGTTTTTTAATAAAAAAAATTATGTTCGGGTCGGGTTTTTTATTAAAGGTGAAGTCAGGTCGGGTTCGGGTTTAGGGTGAACAATATATGACCCAAGACTAATAGTGTAATTTTCCCTTAAATTTTTTCGAGATATTTGTAATAATATCCCCTCATTATATATTTTTCTATAGTTAGGTCATTAAAAGTATTTTTTGCATTTTTTTACAATTTAGTCCTTAAAAGTATTATTTTTACAATTAATTCCCCTTAAATTATTTTTTTACAATTAGGTCCCTAAATTTTATTTTTTTCTATAGATCAGGTCGGGTTTAGGTATTTATTTTTGGTTCAATTCAGATTTGAGTGGGCCAAAACCGATCCAACCTGTGCCCATCCTTAAACTGAAGGTTACCTCCTTTGTGGCTTTTTTTTCCAATTGACATAAATATGCCTAGCACAAAATCTGTGCTCCACATTTAGTAAGCACAAAAAGACATCTTCAAGCAAGCCCTAAAAAGTCAAATAAAATAAAATTAAATCAACATAACATGAATAATAGTAATTTATAAAATTAAAATTTGTGTTTTCTTTCTACTTGTCACTGAGTAAAGATAACTTATTTCTTAGATTAAAATCATTGCGGAGATTTTTTTAGAAACTATGCCCAAGTCTCCTTGTTTTCCACCTCAACCACTGCCCAAGCAATAGAAAAAATCTTATTGTTGTTGTCTCTACCCACTGTTGACAGAATTCACCTTTAAAATTAAGATAAGAATAAAATATATATTTTTGAGTAAAAATAATAATAAAATATATTTTTAATTTAAGACAAAAATAAAAATATATCTTTAAGTTAGATAAGAATAATATATATATATATATATATATTTAAGTTAATATAAGAATAAAATATATTTTATTAAATTAAGATAAGACTGATTAAATTTTTTTCCCGGTTAAGATAAGAGCAAAATATATATTTTAAGTGAAGATAAGAATAAAATACGACCACTTTGGTAAACAATTTTTACGGATTGAGGTAAAACCTATCAAATTAAAAAAATATCCCTTTAAGAGCTTTTTAGGTTAGAAGATTTAGTATAAGAGTTGTAAAGACACTTTAGTCTTTGATAATTACAAAAATTCTCTAAAAGAATCTAAATCTGAATAACTAATAAAATTTAAAAAAAATTCATAAATAAAAAATAATATATAAATTAACATAGACATCTATATTTAATAATTAATGAAATTATATTAAGGAGATAATTTCATAAATAAGAAATTAATACATACATTATTCAAATATTCTTAGTAATGTTATATTTTAAAAAATATTTTTATAATCTAATTAATATTAATAGATACAAAATATGAATAACTAATAAATTATGAGTAATTTTGCAGTACACATGCGGTGGAAACAAAAAGTTTCTACAAGCGCCTTAGTTTTAGGGTTTAAGGCTAGACTTTAGTGTTTAAAGGTTAGGGTTTAGGTTTAATGGTTTAGAATTGATGGGTTGTGGTTATAATTTAAGGATTGGTGGCTATAATTTAGAGTTTATAGGTTAAAACCTAAATCCCTAACCATATTACACTAAACTCCAAACCCTAACATATAAACCTTAAACCCTAAATTCTTACTATAACACCTAAATTTTAAACCCCCTAAACCTAACCCCTAACATCTAAACCCTAAATTCTAACCATAAACCCTAAAACCAAGGCGCTTGTAAAAAAAATTATTTCCACCGCATGTGTATTGAATATAAATCCATAAATTATTCAAAAAAATATTGAATATAATCATGTCCTTACATGTCATTTTGTTTGTTCAAATAATCAAACAACTATCGACTATCAGTTAATTTTACCAAACACTTTTATACAATCAATTAATATAATCAGTTATTCAAATTAGCTTCTATGAGTTAGGCATTCAAATCTTGGATCCATGTTTGGGATATTTTAATATTAAGGATTAATCCATGGAAGTTGTGTTATGAGAGAAAAAGGATAAAAATTGAAAGAAATAAAGTTCATAAGTATAAAGTGAAAACAATGAAAGAGTTTGACTCTTTAAAGATTAATTTACCTAAGAGATTAAAAGTACTTTTGACATGAATAATTTTGGATCATAGGTTTTTGAATGAATTGTCATCTTCAATCGTAACCATTGGATTAAATTAAAAAAGATGAATCATTTTGTAGAGCCCGATAAACACAATCGAATTGCTTGCCAAGTGGTGGAGAAGTGATAGTTTGGGTGTTTGTGGTGGAAGTAAAAATATAGAAAATATGAACAGGAATTTAGAGTGGTTCGGCTTTCTAACCAAAGCCTACATCCACTACTTTAGCTCCTCACCAAGAATTTCACCAATTCACTAAGAATTCTTCCCCTTCTTTGGGCTTAGGAGGCAACCTTTTACAACCTAGACTTATAACCCAAGCATAGCATCCAAACCTCACAAACCGAGCTTTGGGAACTCTCTCAAACAAGAGAAAACTTAGCAAACAGAAATCCCTCCCTAAAGTTTGATGTTTACACACTAAAACACTCACCCAAATCTTAGAACACTTGAGCATACGTTGACAGCTTGAGCTCACAAAGTGTTTGTTTATACAAGAATGGACAATTTAGCACTAAGACATGATCTTGATCATAATGTTGTTGACTTGTGGATCATTAGTCTTCCATAGATGCTTGGAGGTCCATTTTATACTCCCAATTGAGTTTGTAGCCGTTGGAGACCGTTGAGGCCTTTATGTTGAGTGGATCGTAGAATTGATTTAAGCCAAGAGGGGGTGAATTGGATTTTTAGAAATTTTGGTGGTGGAGTGGAAAATAAAAATTTGCTAGACAAGAGATTTAGAGTGGTTCAAGTTCCAATTGAACTCTACATCCACTACCTTAGCTTCACTAAGGATTTTCCAACAACTCCACTAGTTGATCTTCCCCTTTTCTAGGCTTAGGAGGAAACCTTTAAAAAGTGGTCAATTTTTCTACCCAAAAATTGACACAATCCTCACTCAAAGATTACAAAGAAGATTAAAGCTAATAGCTAGTATCTCTTAATACAAATGTAGCTCTTTTGACAAGCACTCAACCCAATTGAACAAATAAGATTGGAATTACAAGATTCTACAATTGGGGTTTACAAGAAAATATGATATTTTAGCACAAATGCTTGAATTTAATGTTTGGATATTTCTTTTAGGATCAATAGTTGTTGTTGGTGCTTTTAGAAGTCCCTTTTTTACCTTCTCATTGAATTCTAGTCGTTGGGGTTGTTGCCTTCATTATTTTAGCCGTTGGAATGTTATCTTCCCTCCATAAATGCAGTCTGCAACTACCCGTTCTGAAATGCCCGACCCTGTTTTGAAACAGACCAAAATAGAAATAGCTGTTGGGGTGTAATAAATAGGCCGTACCGAAACGAACACGAACGTTTCGATACGCTAAGAGCATGTTCCGAAACGTGCTGAAGCCCATTTCGAAACAATTTGTCACTATCAAAACATGTATCGAAACGGCTTAAAAGCGTTTCGATACGCTTTAACTATATCTTAAAAAAAATAGTTAAAAGTTCAGCGGTCATCTTTTGAAACCAAGTTTGAAAGTCGTTTCGATACACCCGTATCAAAACGGTTCAAATCATTTCGTTGTTCTTCATCCGTTTCGAAACACAAATGGCTATTTCGATACACCCGTATCGAAACAGGAAAGCTAGTTTCGAAACAGAGTTTAACAGTTTCAAAACGTTCCGAAACGCCCAAAGACCGTTCTGAAATGGTGACTCAAAAATCACTGTTTTGACTTGGTAAACACTTAGAAAATTTTTGATAAGTTCAAGTTTTGACTTGGACATTTTTCTTTAAACACATAGAGAGGTTTTGAGGACTTAAAAATTCATTTTCTCTTTTTCAATTTAGTCCTTAGTTCCTTTGTTATATCAAAATCATTTCATTAGTTTTACAATCTCCCCCTTTTTGATATAACAAAACCAAGTTTGAATTTTTAAGAATTTTGAAATCTTGAAGACGTTCTAACTCCCCCTCAATGTAAGATCAGTTTTAAAGTTTTGAAGAGATTTAAAAATTCAAATGTTTGAAACTCAAAACCAACTAAAAAAATTTGGCTCTTATATTACTTCTCCCCCTTTTGTTAGATCAAAAAGAATAATAATCAAGGCTAATCATGAGAAGAAACAAGGTTAAAAGCAAGAAACCAAACAACATAATACAGATAGAATTGAGTTCAAGAAACAAATAACCAAACATAAATACTTAAAGCAATAGAGTTTAAGCTCAATTCCAAACAAAATAAGCAAAGCATAGGTCTTTAAAACATAAAAAGATAGAAGGGTGCAAACTTATTCCTAATATGATAGACTAGTATGATATGCAATGGAAATCCTAAGCCTTATCATCATCATCATCACCACCACCATCATCAAGAGAATCATCATTGTCTTTAGCTTGAGCACGACGATAGTTCCTCCAATCACCATAGAATGTGGAGATGGATAAGTCCATAGATGATTGTTGATTCTCAAGAGCGATAAGACGATTCTCGTTTCCTAGAACGTGATCCTCCAAGGATTGCAAACGAGTGTTGATAGCACCGAATCCTGAAGCCATGTTCGTATCAATCAAGTTGAACCGCTCGGTAAGGAAAGCCATAAGTGCCTCATTATTAGGAGCTGGAGCTTGAGGTGGAGGCTCAACTTGAGTTGATGGAGCTCGCCTATCAACACGAACCCATTGGCCAAGAGTATAGCGAAACCTGGACTTGATAAGAGAAGATTCCCAATCTTTTGCTTGCGGGGTTCCAGAGAATCAAAAGAACAATCAAAATTGAGAGAAACAAAGACATAGCGCAAAACAGTCCCATAAGTGAAGGATGTAAGTGCATCGGTTTCGCGAATCTTCACTTGATGGACCATCTCGGCGAACATGATTTTGACCAATTTCGGGCGTTGTGCTTTGCGAAAACACTAAAACCAAAAGTAATCAACTTGACGAACGTGGGCAAACTTACCTCCTGAAGGGCGGATGAACCAAGAGATCATCAAATGGAGGAACCGATCAAGAGCATCCAATGTGAGAATGGATCCGGTGTGAGCACCAAAGTGGTTCTCATCCTCAATGCCTTCATATTTGAGCCCAAGAGCTTTCTCTAAAATGGATATATTAATAGAGAATTTTCTGCCCAAGAGGTACGACTCAATGCTAATCACCTCGATATGATCTTCATTATCAATAAGAACGGCATTGGAGTAGAATAGTAGGACCATATGCTTGTAGACATTGTCTGAAATGCTCAAAAAGGCAAAGAAGCTCCATTCTCACAAGAGAGCTAGAGAGCGGAATTCAAAACACTCGAAGTCAAGGAACGTGATATCTACAACACGCTCTCGGTGAACGGCTAAATCTTTGATAATTTTGAAACGGTCCTTAGTCTCTTGATTCTGAAGACTCTTTTGAAAAAGGAGGGTGAGGTTAGGATGGATGTTCGCTTGGGTTGAAGCTTCACCCTTTGGAGTCTTGTGTTTCCATTTAATGTTTTCCATGAAATTCCTAAAAACATAAAGCAAGCAAATAAAGATTTAAATGTATGCATGTAAATCCTTAATTCAATCCAATGAAAAATCCTATTAAGGTTTAAAAAACACTTTAAAAATGTATATATATATATATAAAAAATTGAAGAAGAAAACAACTTTTGAAAAAAAGTAAAAAAATACGAGTAAAAACAAATATATTCGAATAAAAAACTTTGAGATTTTGAATTTTTTTTACAAATTTTGAAGAACCCAAGTTGCAAAACATATAAACAATACAAAACTAATATTTTCTAACCTAAGATACAAATAAAATCAAAGAGAGAAAAGAAAAGGATGAAAAATACCTCAAAAAGGGATTTTTTGATGAATGAATGGAAGAAATTGCACCAATTTATTGAAGATTGCTTAGACTTTAGTTTGTGAGTAAAAGCCCTCAAGATTTGATGAAAAACAATGAGGTTTAGAGGGTTTTATAGGGAAAAATCGAGTTTAGGGTTTTTAGGAATTTTAATGAAAAGAAAACTTTAGCAATTAAAGCCCTTAAAAAGTTGTCTGGATACGCGTTTCGGAACATGCACAATCGTTCTGAAACGGGCGTACCAAAACGTTGACTGTCGTTTCGAATCTTGTTGACCGTTTCGATACGGCTTTAACCGTATCGAATCTCACGTGGTAACCCGTATTGAAACACTTTTGGGTCGTTTCGATACAATTCTTGGCAGAGGCAAAACGTTTCGAAACCCTTTTGTGCGTTTCGAAACACCCTGGTCATAAACCATTCTTTTAAGGCACCCGTATCGAAATAGGTTGACCCGTTTCGATACGCCTAGGCCTGGAGGTGCAGATGAGGCTCTAAATTGCAGGAAAAAAGTGAATTCTAATATGTCCTAGATGCATAAATGCCATGTATGAGCAAGAGAGACATGTAAAAACATAAACATACTCCCCCTAACTATAAGCATGGATGAAATTAGGATAAAAACACATAAGTATGGCATTTTGCAATAATTCAAGCAATTTAAGCACAAAAAGGTCCTAAAAAGTCAAGATAGGCTAGTTATACATAACTCTCTCCTAAGGGACCAAAAACGCTCCTTATTTAGAGGTTTTGTAAAGATGTCCGCTAATTGATTTGAAGTGTCTACGAACTCTAAAACAACATCTTCCTTAAGGACATGATCTCTAATGAATTGATGCCTTATTTCTATGGGTTTGGTTCTAGAGTGTTGGATGAGATTTTTGGTTAGGCATATAGCACTAATGTTGTCACACTTAAGGGGTATGGTTTCAACTTTAACACCAAAATCTAAGAGTTGTTGCTTCATCCAAAGGACTTGAGCACAACAACTCCCTAAGGATATGTACTCGGCTTCGGTGGTAGATAGAGCTACACTATTTTGTTTCTTAGAGAACCAAGATATGAGCATACTACCTAAGAATTGGCAAGTGCCGGAAGTACTTTTTCTATCAATTTTACAACCCCGTAATCCACATCCGAATAAGCATGAAGGTTAAAGGTTGATTCTCTAGGGTACCATAGACCTAGAAAAGAAGTATCTCTAAGGTGCCTAAAGATCCTTTTTACGGCTATAAGGCGAGACTCTCTAGGACTAGCTTGAAACCTAGCACACAAGCAAACATTAAACAATATATCTGGTCTACTTGCAGTAAGGTAAAGCAATGATCCAATCATAGAGCGATAAAGCTTAGAGTCAACATATTTACCTTCTTCATCTTTGTCAAGCTTTGTAGATGAGCTCATTGGTGTGGCTTGAGGCTTTGCATTCTCCAAGCCAAACTTCTTGAGCATATCCTTGATGTACTTATCTTGATTGATGAAGATGTCATCCTTCATTTGTTTAATATGGAGTCCCAAAAAGAATGAGAGCTCCCCCATCATGCTCATTTCAAATTCACCTTGCATCAACTTAGAAAAATCTTGACAAAGCAATTCATTAGTAGAACCAAATATAATATCATCAACATAAATTTGAACTACTAATTATTCTTTGCCATTTTTTAATAAAAAATGTTGTGTCCACCTTTCCTTTCTCAAAACCTTTTCCAACTAGAAAACTTGAAAGTCTTTCATACCAAGCTCTAGGAGCTTGTTTTAAACCATATAAAGCTTTTGACAATTTAAAAACATGGTTTGGAAAAATTGGATCTTCAAAACCTGGTGGTTGTTCCATGTACACTTCTTCATTTATAAAGCCATTTAAAAATGCACTCTTGACATCCATTTGAAAAAGCTTGAAGTCATGATAGCATGCATATGCAAGCAACATCCTAATAGCTTCCATTCTAGCTACGGGTGCATAGGTTTCATCAAAATCTATTCCCTCTTCTTGAGTGTAACCTTGAGCAACTAGCCTAGCTTTGTTTCTCACTATGTTACCACTCTCATCTAGTTTATTCCTAAATACCCATTTAGTTCCTATAGTAGATTGATTTCTAGGCCTTTCAACTAATGTCCACACTTTACTTCTCTCAAATTGATTTAACTCATCTTGCATGGCCATAATCCAAAAATCATCTTTTAAAGCTTCTTTAATATTCTTAGGCTCAATGCATGAGATAAATGCAACATGATTAAGCATTTTAAGAGAAGAGCGAGTAGTTACCCCCTTGGATGGATCACCCATGATTTCACCACCTTTGACATAGTTGTACTCCCTTTGATAGCTCACTTCCTTTTCCTCAATAGCCAAGTCCTTCAAGAGGTGGATCTTGTGCATCTTCTACTTTAGTTGAAATCTCATCCTCCTTTGAAGTTTGTCCTCCATCAAAGGCGTCAAGGATTCCTACATCATCACCATCACAATATTCCTTCCTCGGAAGGAGGTTATCATCGAAAACCACATGAATAGATTCCTCAACAACTAAAGTTCTTTTGTTAAACACACAATAGGCTTTAGAGTTTAAAGAGTAACCTAGAAAAATAGCTTCATCACTTTTTGTGTCAAATTTACCTAAATTGTCTTTTCCATTATTTAAAACAAAACACTTGCAACCAAAATGGTGAAAATAGCTAATGTTAGGCTTTTTAGATTTTAAAATCTCATAAGGAGTTTTCTTCAAAAATAGGTCTAATCATTACTCGATTAATAATATAGCAAGCGGTGTTAGTGGCTTCCGCCCAAAAATACTTAGGTAAATTGTTTTCACAAAGTATAGTCCTAGCCATTTCTTCTAAAGTTCTATTTTCCTCTCAACTACCCCATTTTGTTGAGGAGTTCTGTTGAGTGGATCGAAAGATCGATATTTACCAAGAGGGGGGGTGAATTGGAAATTTAAAGGTTTGTAGTGGAAATTGGCAAATTAAAAATTGATGGACAAGGGATTTAGAGTGGTTCAAGTTCCAAATGAACTCTACATCCACTACCTTAGCCTCACTAAGGATTTGCAACAATTTCACTAAATTGATCTTCCCCTTTTCTAGGACAAGGAGGCAACCCTTTACAATTTCGGTTGATTTTTCTACCCAAAAATCAACCAACCCTCACACAAGAGAACAAAGAAATTTGTAGGCTAATTAGGTATCTCTCAATACAAATGATAGCCCCAATACAAGCACTCAACCCAATTTTACAAAATATGAATGAAGAACACAAATTGGGATTTTTACACAAAGTGGGATTTTTGCTCAATTGCTTGAATTTGATGTTTGGATGTTTGCTTTAGGATCAATAGTTGTTGCTGATGCTTTTGGATGTCTCTTTTATACCTTCTCATTGATTTCTAGCCGTTTGGGTGGTTGGGAACATAAATGGAGCCGTTGGAACCCTCTCTTGCCACCATAAATGCAGTCTGCACCAACCCGTTTCGGAACACGGGGAACCTGTTTCGGAACGGACTAAAATAGAAAGAGCCGTTGGGGCGCATTTAAGAGCCCGTTTCGAAACGCCTTAGGGCCGTTTCGGAACGGTTTTGCCACTGTAAAAGGGTCGTTTCGGAACGGTCCTAGCCCGTTACGAAACGCCTTAACGGTTTAAAGAAAATCAGTTAAAACATACAACGGTCATATTATTCAAAATAAAATCTAGCCCTTGTTTCGGAACGGGATTGATCCGTTTCGAAACGGAATGGCTATTGTCAAAGGGTCGTTTCGGAACGGGCTTTGTCCGTTTCGAAACACCCCTTTTATATTTAAAAATTTGGCATATCTTTGAACCGTTGAAGCCTTTTTTTAAAAACAAATATAAAGAGCTGTTCCGAAACGAGTTATACCGTTTCGAAACGGGTCTAGTGTTTCGATACGTTTCGGAACGGGTGGTCGACAGTGATGAAACTGTTGCGAAACGCCTTTGGGCCGTTTCGAAACGGGTGCTTGAAAATCACTGTTTCTGGTTTGAAACACTTGGAAAAATATTTGGAATAGTATGTTTTTAACTTAGGCATAATATAAAAATTATATGGGGATATTTTGAGGACTTAAAATTCGTTTTGACTTTTTCAAATTAGTCCTTAGGTTTTTAGTTATATCAAAATTAAAATATTTGTTTCACAATCTCCCTCTTTTTGATATAAAAAAACCAAAGTTAGAATTTTTGGGAATTTTGAAAGTTTTGAAAATATTCTAACTCCCCCTTAATTTAAGATAGGTTTTTAAGGTTAAAATAAATTTTTGATTTGAAATCCAAGTTGTAAACCTTTAAAAACCTTTTAAGATTTTAAAACGAATTTTAGATTAAGTGTGGCTCTTAAATTTATTCTCCCCCTTTTTGTTAGATCAAAAAGACCAATAAAAGCTCATAGAGAAGATAAATGATTAGTACCAATAAGCAACAATAAGCAACCATAATATTAATTCATAATCAATATATTCAAAGCATAATTCAAGCATTAAGTTCAAATAAAAATCCCAAAATAAAATAGCCATAAGCATAGGTCCTAAAACATGAGAAAACATAAAGATGCAATCTTAATCCTAAAAGCGTAAATAATATGATATGATATGAAGTTCCTAGGCCTCGTCATCATCATCCTCGTCATCATCATCATCGCTCTTGGCTTGAGAGCGGTGAAACTTCGTCCATTGCCCATAAAGAGTGGAGAAGGAAAGGTCCAAGTTGGAATGAGAAGTCTCAAGAGAATGAAGACGATCCTCAACATTCTTCAACCGATTGCCCATGGATTCAAAGCCCGAAGTAATGCGAGTGTCCAAAGCATCGAACCGAGAGTCCAAGGCATTGAATCGCTCGGTAAGGAAAGCTGTGAGGGCATCATTGTTTGCGGCTTGAACTTGCTGTGGAGGAGCAACGAGAGGAGGATCCGCTTCTCTATCAATTCTTTCCCAAATACCATTCACATATTGGAATCCGGACTTGCGAAGGGATGACTCACCAATCTTGGTCTTGCGAGGTTCCGGAGAGTCATAGGTACAATCAATTTCAAGATGATGAAATAGGGCGCTCAAGACAATGCCATAAGTAAAAGACTTTAACTCATTCGTGTCAATAAGCTTGATATTATTGACAATCTCGGCAAAAATAATCTTAGGGACATTTGGGCGCTCACCCCTACGGAAACACTCTTGCCAAAAATGATCGGTTTGACGGATGTGGGAGTATTTTCCGCCGGAAGGGCGAATAAACCAAGAGACCATCAAATGAAGAACACGATCATGTACATCCAAATTAAGTGCTTTTCCGGTGAAAGTACCAAAGTGGCGTTCATCCTCAAGACCCTCATCCTTAAGCTTAAGAGCAGACTCTAAAAGAGCAACATTTATGACAACCTTTTTGCCTAATAAGGATGACTCAATTCCTATGATGTTGGTTTTGGTCTCATCATAAAGAAAACGAGCATTTGAGTAAAAGATGAGTACCATGTTTTTGTAGCAAACATCCGGAAGGCTCAAGAAATCCATAAGATTCCACTCATCCAAACGATCGAGATCACGGAAAAGGAATCGCTCGGAATTGAGGAACTCAAGATCAATGACACGTTCCTTACGAACCGCGAAATCCTTGACATAAGCAAAGTGAGCACGCGCGTCCGGAGTTTTAAGAGATTTCTGAAAAAGCATAGTGATATTCGGACGAATGCTCGATTCACCGGATTGAACGGCCTTCCGCTTCTTGTTCGATTGATCTGCCATCTAAAAATATTAAGCAAGTGTTTTAAAATTAAGTGTATGCATTGATAATCAAAATCAATCCAATAATAAATCCCACTTAGGTTTTTGAAAACAAAATTAAAATAAAAAACAGTTTAAAAAAATACGATTGAAAAATTTTATGTTCGAATAAAAAATTTTGAGATTTGAAAAAAAATTTACAAGATTTTGAAAACCCACAACCAAAAACATATAATTTATACAAAAATAAAATTTTCTAACCTAAGATTCGAACATGAATTGAAAGAAAAAGAAAATTAGAAAAATTACCTTAGTTTGGGATTTTGGATGATTTGAGAAAAATTCTTGCACAAGATTGATGAAACTTGCTTAGACTTGAGTTGAAGAGTAAAATCCCTTACAATTTTGTGAAAATCAAAGAGTTTTAGAGAGTATTTATAGAGAGGGAGGCGGTTTAGGGTTTTAAGGGTTTGATAAAAAAGAGAATTATGTCATTAAAAGCCCTAAATAAAGCATACCGCGAGGCCGTTTCGGAACGGTCAGGACCGTTTCGGAACGGGGCGGCTAGGGTTTTGACCCTTCTTAAAACCATTGACTGGCCGTTTCGAAACGGTGTTGACCGTTTCGAAACCCATTTGACCCGTATCGGAACGCGTTGCGATACACCCATTCATCGAATCAAAACCGTTTCGAAACACTCTGGAGGCGTTTCGAAACGCCCTTCTCGCAGGACGGATTTTAAGGTATCCGTATCGAAACAGGGTGACCCGTTTCGATACACCTGGGCCTGGAAGTGCAGATGAGGCTCTAAAAGTGCAGAAAAATGAAATTTTAAGAGGCCAAACATGCATAAATGTTATGAATGAGCAGGCAAAACATATTTAGGCATAAACATACTCCCCCTAACTATAAGCATGGATGAAATTAGGAGTTTAAACACATCAACATGGCATTTCACAAAATCAAGCATATTTAAGCACAAAAGAGGTCCTAAAAAGTCAAGATAGGCTAGCTAGACCTAACTCTCTCCTAAGGGACCAAAAACGCTCTTTGTCTAAAGGTTTTGTAAATATGTCCGCTAATTGATTCAAGGTGTCTACATACTCTATAACCACATCTTCCTTAAGGACATGATCTCTAATGAAATGATGCCTTATTTCTATATGTTTGGTTCTAGAGTGTTGGATGGGATTTTTAGTTAAGCATATTGCACTAGTGTTGTCACATTTTAGGGGTATGGTTCCAACTTTAATTCCATAATCTAAGAGTTGTTGTTTCATCCAAAGGACTTGAGCACAACAACTCCCTAAGGATATGTACTCGGCTTCGGTGGTAGATAAGGCTACACTATTTTGTTTCTTAGAGAACCAAGATATGAGCATACTACCTAAGAATTGGCAAGTTCCCGAAGTACTTTTCCTATCAATTTTGCAACCCCCATAATCCGCATCCGAGTAAGCATGAAGGTTAAAGGTAGAGTCTCTAGGGTACCAAAGACCTAAACAAGGAGTGTCTCTAAGATACCTAAAGATTCTTTTAACGGCTATAAGGTGAGACTCTCTAGGACTAGCTTGAAACCTAGCACACAAGCAAACACTAAACAAGATATCCGGTCTACTTGCGGTAAGGTAAAGCAAAGACCCAATCATTGAACGGTAAAGCTTAGAGTCAACACACTTACCTCCTTCATCTTTGTCAAGCTTTGTAGATGAGCTCATAAGAGTGGCTTGAGGCTTTGCATTCTCCAAGCCAAACTTCTTGAGCATATCCTTTATGTATTTTGCTTGGTTGATGAAGGTGCCATCCTTCTTTTGCTTGATTTGGAGTCCCAAAAAGAATGAGAGCTCCCCCATCATGCTCATCTCAAATTCACCTTGCATTAACTTAGCAAACTCTTGACAATGACATTCATTAGTAGAACCAAAAATTATATCATCAACATAAATTTGAACTACTAAGATGTCATTTTTATACATTTTTATAAAAAGTGTAGTGTCCACCTTACCTTTTTCAAATCCTTTTTCAATCAAGAAATTTGAAAGTCTTTCATACCAAGCTCTAGGAGCTTGTTTTAAACCATAAAGGGCTTTGGTAAGTTTGAAAACATGATTTGGAAATTTTGAATCTTCAAAACCCGGTGGTTGTTCACATACACTTCTTCATTTATAAAACCATTTAAAAAGGCGCTTTTAACATCCATTTGAAAAAGCTTGAAATTATGATAACATGCATATGCAAGCAACATCCTAATGGCTTCCATTCTAGCTACGGGTGCATAGGTTTCATCAAAATCTATTCCCTCTTCTTGAGTGTAACCTTGTGCAACAAGTCTAGCTTTATTTCTCACAATGTTACCACTCTCATCTAGTTTGTTCCTAAAGACCCATTTAGTTCCTATTGTAGATTGATTACTAGGCCTATCAACTAATGTCCATACATTACTTCTCTCAAATTGATTTAACTCTTCTTGCATAGCCATAATCCAAAAATCATCTTTCAATGCTTCTTTTATATTTTTAGGCTCTATGCATGAGATAAATGCAACATGGTTCATTAATTTAAGAGAAGAACGAGTGGTTACCCCCTTGGATGGATCACCCAAGATTTCACCATCTTTGACATAGTTCAACTCCCTTGGGTAGCTCACTTCCTTTTCTTCAATAGCCAAGTCCTTTAAGGCTTCAAGAGGTGGATCTTGTGAGTCCTCTTCTTTTGTTGAAATCTCATCCTCCTTTGAAGTTTGACCTCCATCAAAGGCATTTATGATTCCTACATCATCATCATCACAAGAATCCTTCCTAGGAAGGAGGTTATCATCGAATACAACATGAATAGATTCTTCTACTACTAAAGTTCTTTTGTTAAATACTCGATAGGCTTTAGAGGTTAAAGAGTAACCTATAAAAATGGCTTCATCACTTTTTGCATCAAATTTACCTAAGTTATCTTTTCCATTATTTAAAACAAAACACTTGCACCCAAAAGGGTGAAAATAGCTAATGTTAGGCTTTTTAGATTTTAAAATCTCATAAGGTGTTTTCTTTAAAATTGGCCTAATCATTACTCGATTTATAATATAACAAGCGGTATTTGTGGCTTCCGCCCAAAAATATTTAGGTAAATTGTTTTCACAAAGCATAGTCCTAGCCATTTCTTGCAAAGTTCTATTTTTCCTCTCAACTACCCCATTTTGTTGAGGAGTTCGAGGAGCCGAAAAATTATGGCTAATACCATTTTCGTTTAAAAAGTCTTCAAACCCTAAATTTTGAAACTCGGTTCCATGATCACTTCTAATGTGTGAAATTCTAAGTTCAAGATCATTTTGGGTTGTTTTTGAAAATGTGATGAATTTATCTAAAGCCTCATCTTTAGTACTTAAAAATAAAACCCAAGTATATCTAGAAAAATCATCAACAAGCACAAAAGCATAAGATTTACCACCCAAGCTCATAGTCCTAATTGGCCCAAATAAATCCATGTGAATTAATTGTAAGCATCTACTAGTAGAAACATCATTAATGGATTTAAAGGAAGACCTATGTTGTTTACCCTTTGAGCATGCATCACAAATTTTATCATTTGAGAACTTTATTTTGGGTAAACCTCTAACTAGGTTTAGAGAGACTAGTTTTTCTAAAACACTTATGCTAGCATGTCCTAGCTTCCTATGCCACAACCATGCATCATTTTCATTTTGAGCAACTAAACATGCATGAGATGTATGAATGTCATCTAAATGCACCATGTATATGTTTCCTATGCGATGACCTATGAGCATAATACTATTAGATTTAATGTCTACAATTTTGCATCCATTTTTATCAAAAAGAACATTAAATCCCTTATCACATAATTGACTTATGCTCAATAAATTATGTTTAAGACCATCGACATATAAGACATTTTCAATGAGAATGGTAGAGTGATTACCTATGGAGCCAATACCTTTAATGTGACCTTTGGAGTTGTCACCAAATGTTACTACTCCTCCACTTTTTGGCTTTAAATCCATGAATCGACTCTTGTCTCCGGTCATGTGTCTCGAGCATCCACTATCAAGGTACCATGAGTTTTGACTTTGTGCTTTGGCCTTGAAGCAATGCTCCCCCTACAAACAAAGATATTAAACCTTGGTTTTTGGTACCCAAATCATTTTGGGTCCATGAGTGTTAGCTCCCAAAACCTTGGTTCCCTTAGGAATCCAAGATGACATAGCAATAATATTATTAGATTTTACAAGTTCCTTAGGAACCCATACACTTCTAATTCTTTTAGCTCTACTATGTCTAGTCTAGCTACTTTGTTTGTAGTAATTAGTCCTTTTCTTAGGTTGGTGTGTTCTAGATGATTCTCCTACTTCATGCTTGACACTTCCAACATTTTTTAAGGACTTTTTGAGCTCATTTAGCTCACCTAACACCTTTTGGTGTTCACTATTGCATTGAGACAAAAGATTATTAAGATCAACATTTTCATCTTGAAAGAATTTAAGTTCATCTTTTAATCCTAAAATCTTTTTCTCAAATTTAGAATTAGCTTGAGTGAGTGAGTCATTCTTCTCATTTAGCTCTAAAATGATTTTCTTGTTTTTAATGACCGACTCCTTAAACTTCTCAACTAATTCATCATATACCTCTTGTAACTCATCATATGCATCATTTAATTCTTCATATGAAAAGTCTAAAGTAGATGAGTTAGAGGTTACCATGGAGGAATCTTCCTCAAGTGCCATGAGACAAAGGTTAGCCACTTCTTGTTCGTCATCCTCCGATGACTCCTCATCACTCCAAGTAGCAAGTTTGGCTCTGAGTTTCTTCTTCTTCTCAAAACCCTTCTTCTTGAGTTGAGGGCACTCCGAACGGATGTGGCCGGGTTGTTTGCACTCATAGCAAATGATGGGATCCTTTCCATCTTCTTTGTTCTTCCCTTTGAAGTCCATCTTTCTTTGGATTTTTCTTCCTCGGTTGGACCTCATGAATCGTGAGAACCGTTTGGCTATCATAGCCAATTCTTCAAGTTCGTCCTCATCACTAGATGAACTCTCATCAAGTTGTGAAGCTTTAGCCTTGAGAGCTATTCTCATTTTCTTCTTCTTTTCAACCTCAAGCTTCTCTACTCTTTTCTCTTCCTTCTTTTTCTCATCTTCCCTTCCTTGCTTCATGATCTCATGAGTAAGGAGAGAGCCCACAAGCTCATCAAGCTTTAATGTCTTCAAGTTCTTTGCTTCGATGATAGCGGTTCTCTTCCCATCCCAAGCTTCGAGAAGTGAATAGAGTAGCTTCCGGACAAGCTTGTCTTCCGGTATGATTTCTCCATATCCCTTTAGACCGTTGACGATTGTGGAGAATCGATCAAACATCTTTGACACCGTCTCATCGGGCTCCATCTTGAAGTTTTCATAACTAAGATTGAGAAGTCCAATCTTAGTTTCTTTGACATCATTGGTGCCTTCATAGGTGGTCTCAAGAGTGTCCCACACTTCCTTGGCACTTTCTATTGATGAGACCTTCGAGTAGATGTCCGGACCGAAAGCACAAAATAGCATGTGGAGAGCTTTATCGTTGACTTGAATCTTCTTCCTCTCCTCTTCACTCATTTCGGCTTTCTTATTCAATACCATCTTGCCTTCACCATCTTTCTTCAATGGAATGTATGGCCCATCCTCAATGACATCCCATACAAGATAGTCACTTGACTTGATGAATAGCCTCATTTTGTTCTTCCAAAAGGAATAGTTGTCACCATTGAAGAAAGGAGGCTTGGTGGTTGATTGTGACTCGTACATGCCGGAACCGGAGGTTGAAGCCATCTCTTGATAATTTGATGATCACACACTTCCAAGGATCTCCTCTTGTGGTTGTTAATCCTCAAAGAGTTAAGCTCTGATACCAATTATTGAGTGGATCGAAAGATCGATATTTACCAAGAGGGGGGGTGAATTGGAAATTTAAAGGTTTGTAGTGGAAATTGGCAAATTAAAAATTGATGGACAAGGGATTTAGAGTGGTTCAAGTTCCAAATGAACTCTACATCCACTACCTTAGCCTCACTAAGGATTTGCAACAATTTCACTAAATTGATCTTCCCCTTTTCTAGGACAAGGAGGCAACCCTTTACAATTTCGGTTGATTTTTCTACCCAAAAATCAACCAACCCTCACACAAGAGAACAAAGAAATTTGTAGGCTAATTAGGTATCTCTCAATACAAATGATAGCCCCAATACAAGCACTCAACCCAATTTTACAAAATATGAATGAAGAACACAAATTGGGATTTTTACACAAAGTGGGATTTTTGCTCAATTGCTTGAATTTGATGTTTGGATGTTTGCTTTAGGATCAATAGTTGTTGCTGATGCTTTTGGATGTCTCTTTTATACCTTCTCATTGATTTCTAGCCGTTTGGGTGGTTGGGAACATAAATGGAGCCGTTGGAACCCTCTCTTGCCACCATAAATGCAGTCTTCACCAACCCGTTTCGGAACACGGGGAACCTGTTTCGGAACGGACTAAAATAGAAAGAGTCGTTGGGGCGCATTTAAGAGCCCGTTTCGAAACGCCTTAGGGCCGTTTCGGAACGGTTTTGCCACTGTAAAAGGGTCGTTTCGGAACGGTCCTAGCCCGTTTCGAAACGCCTTAACGGTTTAAAGAAAATCAGTTAAAACATACAACGGTCATATTATTCAAAATAAAATCTAGCCCTTGTTTCGGAACGGGATTGATCCGTTTCGAAACGGAATGGCTACTGTCAAAGGGTCATTTCGGAACGGGCTTTGTCCGTTTCGAAACACCCCTTTTATATTTAAAAATTTGGCATATCTTTGAACCGTTGAAGCCTTTTTTTAAAAACAAATATAAAGAGCTGTTCCGAAACGAGTTATACCGTTTCGAAACGGGTCTAGTGTTTCGATACACGTTTCGGAACGGGTGGTCGACAGTGATGAAACTGTTGCGAAACGCCTTTGGGCCGTTTCGAAACGGGTGCTTGAAAATCACTGTTTCTGGTTTGAAACACTTGGAAAAATATTTGGAATAGTATGTTTTTAACTTAGGCATAATATAAAAATTATATGGGGATATTTTGAGGACTTAAAATTCGTTTTGACTTTTTCAAATTAGTCCTTAGGTTTTTAGTTATATCAAAATTAAAATATTTGTTTCACAAGTTCGAGGAGCCAAAAATTTATGGCTAGTCTCATTTTCATTATAAAATTCATTAAAACATATATTTTGAAATTACGTTCCATGATCACTTCTAATATATGAAATTTTAAGTTCAAGATCATTTTGGGTTAATTTTGAAAATGTGATGAAGTTTTCTAAAGCCTCATCCTTGGTGCTTAAAAATAGAACCCAAGTATAGCTAGAGTAATCATCAACAAGCACAAAAGCATATGATTTTCCACCCAAGCTAGTTGTCCTAATTGGCCCAAATAGATCCATATGAATTAATTGTAAACACCTACTTGTAGAAACATCATTAATGGATTTAAAGGATGATCTATGTTGTTTACCCTTAGAGCATGCATCACATATTTTATCATTTGAGAACTTGATCTTGGGTAAACCTCTAACTAGATTTAGGGAAACTAATTTTTCTAAAACACTAATGCTAGCATGTCCTAGTTTCCTATGCCATAATCATGCATCATTTTCATCTTGAGCAACAAAACATGCATGGGATATATGAATGTCATCTAGATGCACCATTTATATGTTACCTATGCGATGACCAATGAGCATTATTTTATTTGATTTAATGTCAACAATTTTACACCCATTTTTATCAAACAAGACATTAAACCCTTTATCACACAATTGACTAATGCTCAATAAATTGTGTTTTAGACCATTGACATACAAAACATTTTCAATGAGTATAGTAGAGTGATTACTTATGGAGCCAATACCTTCAATGTGGCCTTTGGAGTTGTCACCAAATGTCACCACTCCTCCACTTTTTGGCTTGAAATCCATGAATCGACTCTTGTCTCCGGTCATGTGCCTCGAGCATCCACTATCAAGGTACCATGAGTTTTGGCTTTGTGCTTTGTCCTTGTAGCAATGCTTCCCTTACAAACAAAGAGTTAAGCCTTGATTTTTGGTACCCAAATCATTTTGGGTCCATGAGTGTCAGTTCCCAAATACTTGGTTCCCTTAGGAATCCAAGATGAAATGGCTACAATATTGTTAGAAACTACAAGTTCCTTAGGAACCCATACACTTCTAACTTTTTTGTTCTTATGATACTTATGGGAGCCTCTTTGATTATGGTCAACAAAGTTTCTCTTCACATGTTGAGATTTTGAAGAAGATGTTTTTTCAAAACGGTTTTCCCAACATTGGTTAGAGAAGCTTTGAGTTTACTCACTTTCTCTTGGTGGTAAACATGGTATTTTTCAAGAAGGTCATTTAAATCATTTGATTTCTTTTCAAACTAATTTGAGGAATTTTGTAAAACCAATACCTTCTTTTCTAATTCTGAGTTGGTTTTAGAAAGGGAGTCATTTTGGGTCCTTAAAACCGAAATCATTTTCTTATTTTTTAAAATCGTCTCCTTGTATTTCTCAACCAACTCATCAGGTACCTCTTGCAACTCATCATAAGCATCTTGAAGTTCATCAAATGTAAAATCAAAAGTGGATGAGTTAGAGGTTACCCTAGAAGAATCCTTCTCAAGAGCCATAAGGCAAAGGTTGGCCACTTCATGTTCCTCATCCTCGGATGACTCCTCATCACTCCAAGTAGCAAGCTTGGCTTTGAGCTTCTTCTTCTTTTCAAAGCTCTTCTTCTTGAGTTGAGGGCAATCAGAACGTATGTGACCCAGCTTCTTGCACTCAAAGCAAATGATTTGATCCCTCTCTTCTTCTTTGTTTTTGTTCTTGAAGTCCATCTTTCTTTGAAATTTTCTCCCTCGGTTGGACTTCATGAACCATGAGAATCGTTTGGCTATCATAGCCAATTCCTCAAAGTCTTCCACCTCACTAGAAGAGCTCTCCTCTTGTAGAGAGGCTTTGAGAGCAACTCCTAGCTTATTCTTCTTCTCTACCTCATGCTTCTTTATCCTTCTCTCTTTCTTCTTCTTCTCTTCCTCTCTTCCTTGCTTCATGATCTCGTGTGTAAGAAGAGACCCAACAAGCTTATCAAGCTTCAAAGTTTTCAAATTCTTTGCTTCAATGATGGATGTCCTCTTACCATCCCAAGACTCCGGGAGAGAGTATAGAAGCTTCCTCACTAGCTTATCTTCAGGAATTACTTCACCGAATCCTTTAAAGCCATTGACGATGATCGAAAACCGATCAAACATCTTTGATACACTCTCATCGGGGTCCATCTTAAAATTCTCTTAGCTCAAGTTTAGCAACCCAATCTTTGTCTCTTTCACGTCGCTAGTGCCTTCATAAGTCGTCTCCAATATGTCCCACACTTCCTTTGCGCTTTCGATAGATGAAACCTTTGAGTAGATATCCAGAACAAGTGCACAAAATATGATATGTAGAGCTTTGTCATTGACTTGCATCTTTCGTCTATCTTCCTCGGTCATCTCCGACTTTACTTTCAGAACTAGTCTTCCTTCATCGGTTCTCTTAACCGGAATGTAGGGGCCTTCTTCCACTACATCTCAAACCATGTAATCTGTTGAATTGATGAAGAGACACATCTGATTCTTCCAATATAGGTAGTTGTCCCCATTGAATAAGGGTGGTTTAATGGTTGATTGTGACTCATAGAGGTTGGAGGTTGAAGTAGATGCCATGGCTTGTCTTTAGAATAGATCACACTCTCCTAGGAAATCCTCTTGTGGTTGTTAATCATTCAAAGAGGTAGGCTCTGATACCAATTGTTGAGTGGATCGTAGAATCGATTTAAGCCAAGAGGGGGTGAATTGGATTTTTAGAAATTTTGGTGGTGGAGTGGAAAATAAAAATTTGCTAGACAAGAGATTTAGAGTGGTTCAAGTTCCAATTGAACTCTACATCCACTACCTTAGCTTCACTAAAGATTTTCCAACAACTCCACTAGTTGATCTTCTCCTTTTCTAGGCTTAGGAGGAAACCTTCACAAAGTGGTCAATTTTTCTACCCAAAAATTAACTCAATCCTCACTTAAAGATTACAATGAAGATTAAGGCTAATAGCTAGTATCTCTCAATACAAATGTGGCCCTTTTTTCAAGCACTAAACCCAATTGAACAAATAAGATTGGAATTACAAGATTCTACAATTGGGGTTTACAAGAAAATATGGGATTTTAGCACAAATGCTTGAATTTGATGTTTGGATATTTCTTTTAGGATCAATAGTTGTTGGTGGTGCTTTTAGAAGTCCCTTTTATACCTTCTAATTGAATTCTAGCCGTTGGGGTTGTTTCCTTCATTATTATAGCCGTTGGGATGTTATCTTCCCTCCATAAATGCAGTCTGCAACTACCCGTTCTAAAATGGACACGAACGTTTCGATACACTAAGAGCCTGTTCCGAAACGTGCTGAAGCTCGTTTTGAAACAATTTGCCACTGTCAAAACCTGTATCGAAATGGCTTAAAAGCGTTTCGATACACTTTAACTATATCTTAAAAAATTAGTTAAAAGTTCAACGGTCATATTTTGAAATCAAGTTTGAAAGTTGTTTCGAAACGTTTGAGGTCGTTTCGATACATCCGTATCGAAACGGTTCAAAACGTTATGTTGTTCTTCATATGTTTCGAAACACAAATGGTTGTTTCGATACACTCGTATCGAAACGGGAAAGCTAGTTCCAAAACGGAGGTTAAAAGTTTCAAAACTCCCAAAGACCATTCCGAAACGGTGACTCGAAAATCACTGTTTTGACTTGGTAAACACTTAGAAATTTTTTGATAAGTTCAAGTTTTGACTTGGACATTTTTCTTTAAACACATAGAGAGGTTTTGAGGACTTAAAAATTCATTTTCTCTTTTTCAATTTAGTCCTTAATTCTTTTGTTATATCAAAATCAATTCATTAGTTTTACACTTTATTTCCCGCAATAAATGCAGTTTTAGAGTTGTCCATATCAATACGTGGGTAGCCTTATCGATACGGGTTCTTCAGAAACTAGTCGTTGAAGTCTGATGGAGCTTTGTGTATTGATACGCCTTAGTGCGTATCGGTACCTGGGATCGGTACGCCTTTGTACCGTATCGGTACGAGGTTCGTTAAGCTGCAAGGAACTAGCCGTCGAGGGTTGTTGAAAATAGTTGTTAGGCATTTAAAACATAGGTTAATGGTACGACACATAGCGTATCGGTACGACCCTATCCGTATCGGTATGCCTAAGCTGTACCGTTACGATTTTTGAGTACTGGAAAAATATTGTAGCTGAAACCCTAAAAGGTATCGATACAGTGTATACCGTATCGGTACGATCATGTTGAAAATAAGAGTTTGGCTACTTTAAAACTTTTTAAACACTTCCAAAACCTTATGAAAATATCTCAATTTTATTTTCAAGTTGTTTGGACTTAAAATCATTTTTGAAATCTTTTCAACTTAGTCCAAAACTATTTTAAATAAAAAAGGTAATTATATGTCATGGAAAGATGAAAAAATGTTCATCTTCTCCCCCTATTCTCACACCGTTCATGAAGAAAATAGGTAAGAATTGTCTCCTTCATTTTCTTTCGATTTTACTTAGCTTTTGGGTTGTCTTGTGTAATAAAAAATGTTCTCCATCACTTTCTCTTCAAGATGAGTATAATATTGAAGCTTTTTATTTGAATTATAAAAAAACCCCCAAATTCCATGAAAACTCTAAAGTGAAAAGGTTTGTGTTAAATCAGAGAAATATAAATTGAAGGAGCATTGTGAAGAATAAACTGAGTATATAAGTGATTGGATGGGTTATGGGCAAACTATGAAGTATTATATGAAAATTTTGGGATAATGTTTATTTGAGGGTTTAAGAGAAATTAATTTTTTAAAGAATTCAAGTTTAGTTGGTTAATTAAATTCGTCTATTTATCTTTATTAATTATTTGGAGGAATAATAAATCGTTTTGTACTTGGTTGATTTGTGCAAGAAAATTTAAGAAGATTCTCATTCAATAAAGGATGAAGGGAAGTTGAAGGAATAATAGCATTTTGGGATTTTTGCATAACGTTAGTAAACCTTCAACTTATTTTGTTTCATGAACATCATAAATATGATGTTTTGTATGCTTATTTTATGTGATTTGATGTCTTAGAGTAAAAACCTTGTTAATGGCTTAAACTAGGTAATTGGTGTTATTAACGACTAAAAATAGTAGCAAATCACCTTAAATGACTTATAATTTATAGGATCGATTTAGGTTTTGTATCAATAGAAATGAGTGGATTGAAGTTGAAATCCGAGCCTTAGAAGGCAAATTCAGGGCTCTGATACTAGTACTCGGAGAACTGGTACCGGTACCCCTTTTCAAAATGAAGAACATGCATATTTTGTGAGAAGAGTACTAATACTGGACCAGCTCGTATCGACACTCTGTTCTATGTTGTATCAATACTCGTGGTCGAGTAACAGTACTCAAAGGTTACCCCAAATTCTAGTGAGCAAGTCTCGTAACAATACTCTGTTGAGTATCGATACTCGAGGAATCGTACGGATACCCATGGATGAGTATCAGTATCCACTGAGCATTATGTCCTATGACATCACTTTCGAGTTGTTCGGGTCGGTAAGGTTTAAATCTAGGCTCTTAACTCGTCTATGATGCATTGTGAAATAAATAAAATAATAAATAAAAATAACAGTCACTCCTCCATAATGAGTAAACAACTTGGCAACGTAAAACTTGATGATGTGTTGATGCTTTAACAAAAATAGAGAGATCCTTGGGATTGCGTTTCTTGATTGCCGGGTAGGCATTTTCTTGGTCGAGTCATTTTGGTTGTTGGGATCCGAATACCTAGAGAGCATGTTGCAACACCATGGTAAGAGAACATCGAATGTATGTTTCCGAAGTTTTGTGACACCGAACCTCATTCGAAGATACTCGAAGAAAATTCCGAGTATAGGTGTATGTTTCTGAGGCCGTGTGACACCGAGCCTCACTCTAGGTTTGTAGTTATGATTGTATGTAATTACTTGATGATATCATATTTTACCTTGCTTATTAAGCACGCGTTTAGGCGGCTAGAGGTAGCGGCATATGTTGAATTTATTGCTATCACTCATCTTCTAGATACAAACTTATGTTTATGTTTTGCATGAAGCATGACAATGTAGAAGTGTACCACTTAGCTTTTTAAGCTCATCGTTCAGAATTGTTGTTTCCGTTCGCATGTTAGTAGGTTGACACGTTTGAAGGAGCACAATCGGAGTATGATTTCAGCGCATCGTCTCATCAGAGTATAATACTTAGATCTTTGGGTTGTGTATTTGTAGGACCCTATTGTATTTACTTGTAACTCGTATTTTGGATTTGTAATATTTGAGTTGAATGTTTGATATTTTCAAATTAATTGGATCTCTCTTGTAAACATTTTTAAATACTTATTCGTGTTTTCGCATCTAGTTTTAGGGTGTTACACGCTATTAACTATCAGATAATGTAATCCGCTATTAGCTATCCTAATTGCCAAACAAGGCAATAATTTTTAAGTTAAGAATAAAATATATATTTTTAGTTAATTGTTGAATTTAAATTAACAAATATATATGACATTACTCCATCCGTCCCATATAAGTTGTCGCTTATTAACTTCCCTCAATTCCATATAAATTTGTCCCTTTATTGATTTTTCTTGTAATTTTAGAAAAAAAATTGTAAGAGATGTGATGTATAATAATTCAAGTGACAATTTAGTCATTGAAAAGTTAAATTTCGTTTGGTGGGAACTTAAAAAAAAGTAGAAAAAATATAAATTTTAAAAGTTGTTGAATTAGTCAAAGAGATAATTGAAGTGAGAGAATTTTAAAAGTCAACAAGTATGATTTTTTATTAAGTAGTATTACAATTATTGGATCTATAAGCACTAAAAGAGTAAAACGGACGAACAAATATGACCAATTAGTAGATCTCATCAATAAGTAAAACTTTTTTTATTTGAATGGTCTTAAAGGTGATTACCAATAAGTACAATTTTAGTGGGACAAGGAAGCATCAAATATAATCTAAATGTTAAATTAGGATCAAAATAATAGAATATTTAAGTAAGGAGAATTTAATGTTGAATTATAAAATTTGGTTTTAAGTCAAAACAAAAGGGAGGTTCTGTTGTGAGGCGGTTAATATAAGGCTAATATACGGCGTGACCGGTTAAAAGCGCGACTGGATATGTTATATGCTTCCACCGGAAAGATTATTTGTGCTGATAATATTATCAACATATTAGGTAGCACCTATTACGTTATTAAAGTTTAGCTGATGGGGCCTTAAAAATTCGATGATAACAAAATAGGTAAATTACTTATTTTGTTGATAAGAGTATCAACATATTAGGTAGCGCCTATTATGTTATTAAAGTTTAGCTGATGGGGCCTTGGAAATCCGACAATAACAAAATAGGTAAATTACTTATTTTGTTGATAATATTATCAACATATTAGGTAGCGCCTATTATGTTATTAAAGTTTAGCTGATGGGGCCTTGGAAATCCGATGATAACAAAATAGGTAAATTACTTATTTTGTTGATACGAGTATTAACATATTAGGTAGCGCCTATTATGTTATTAAAGTTTAAGTTGATGGGGCCTTGGAAATCCGACGATAACAAAATAGGTAAACTACTGATTTTGTTGATAAGAGTATCAACATATTAGGTAGCACCTAATTTGTATACATTCTATCGTTTACATTAATACTATAACTTTAAACAAATCGGTTACTAGTGTAACGTAATAGGTAGCGAATACGTATCAATTCTCTATTACAAAAGTATTCGATACTTTTCAACGCAAATTTATTAAAAGCATTGTAACTAGTTGAAATGTGGCTGGAAAGTATCCATACTTATAATAAAAGTATTGATATTGTCCAACCATGTTTCAGCCGGTTACATTGCTTTTATAAAAGTATGGATACTTCCATAAAAAGTTTCGATACTTATATTAAAAGTATGGATACTTATATTAAAAGTATCGGTATTTACTTTAATAGTATTGATATTTTACTATAATTTGTTACACAACTAACTTTGTCCTAAGTAATAAATGTTGTACCCAGACATTAACAACCACCACCTAATGAAATTGAAAGCAACACACAACTCCTGTTTGGACCACTTCCACCAATGGTGTTAACAAATGGACGATACTCCATCCAACGATGTTCATTCAAGCGGGGAGGGGCATGAAATATTTACCGTTGATGAGTCGGAACGGTTGCTCGGTCAGCTCTTTTCTTCACGTGAGGAAGCTTGGGGTTTTTACAAGGAATACGCTAGGAAACATGGTTTTAGTGCACGTCGAGGAACAACGCGGCTGGATACGAAAGGGAACGTGAAGACACAAAAATTTTGTTCTTCAAAAGAAGGGTTTCGGTCATCCAAAGTCCATATTGTTTATCGTCAACATGCTCATATGTCAGTCACAAGAACAGGATGCAAGGCGAAAATCGTGGTCACAGCAACAAATGCAAACGATCAATGGGTTCTAAGTAAGTCTTTTCAGGAACATAATCATACATTGTGCACACCTGCTATGACACCATTTGTGCGTTCAAATAGAGCTGTGAGTGAGGCTGATGTGGATGAGGCAACAACATTGAAAGATGTTGGTGTTGGGACATCACAAGTAATGAATTATTTCATGAATCGGGCAGGGGGTTATCAGAATGTTAGATTTACAAGTAAAGACCTCTACAATGCACTTGAAAGAGGTAAAGCAAAGGAAATCGTGAATGGGGATGTGAATGCACTAATTTCTTACTTTGATTATAAGAAAGAAGATGATCCGGGGTTTTTTATGACATACTCAACAGATGAATCAGGGGAATTGCATAATTTTATTTGGGCTGATTCAACATCGAGATCAGATTACACTTGCTTCAGTGATGTAAGTGCGTTCAACACAATGTACAAAGGTAATTAGTATGGATGACCAATTATGCCTATTGTCGGTGTCAATCATCACCATAGCACAATAGTATTTGCTACAGCAATCATCTCTAACGAATTCTATGACAACATCCCCGTATAAGCAATTTTTTTGATTAATTTTTTCACATAAATATTTAAATATCACTCACAAAGCAATATATATTACTTACCTATCTTCTAACCCACTATTCCATACATACTCACACATTGCAGCTTCCATTGAACCAATTTCTTTTGGTATTTTGACCTTTTCAACCTACGATATTGATTAAGATATTAGCCACAACACGATAATCAAAATGGATATCAATTTTTTTATTTATTTTGCCTTTTGCTTATTCTTTGGTGCACGCCATTCTAAATCCATATCTGCGTCTATGACATTATTCGGTGTCCTCATATCTGGATCAGAATGATCAATATTTTCCTTCCTCCTAATCAGTTCTTCCACATTTTCTTCATTATATTTTTTAAGTTCATCATATTTTTGCTCAACATAACTCCTTATTTGTTTCATTTCAGAACTTAAAATTTTTTCCTCATCCTTTTTTTTTCTACCACTCCTATCACCCCCTTCAACTCACCCCTCAATTCAACCACTTCTTTCACCACTCCATCAACCTTTTCCCCCCACTTCCCTTTTAATGCTCTCAATTGCCTCTTCAATTCTGGATTGTCTTTGCAAACAATCAAAAACGATTTTTTCCAGCTCCGCCAACTCAGACATCAAAATGTCAAATTTATTTTCACCGACCTCACTAAAATCCCCCCTTCTTCCTTCCATTTCACCTTCTCTTCTTCCTCCTTTTCCTCCTTGCCAATAACCTTCAAAAATAAGTTACAATAAACATCTTTTTTAAGTCCTTAATAATATATAAATACTTTTATTACCCTTACTTTATTTTTCGGTCTTTCTAACTTTAACTTTGCCATTACTCGAACGACTTCTTCCTTGCCCCATGCAATGATTCGTGTCACTCTGGTTCTTTGAAAGGTCGGCACACTTGTAGAATCAGACCAAAAATCAAACAATGCAACCTGCATTTATAATAAACTTTATCATTTTCTATAATAATTATACTTACAAAGTTTTCTAAACTAACACATCCTTCAACTCATTTACCTCTAAGACAGTTATGCACCCTTAAAGGTATGTGGGGTTTTCGGCCTTCTGAAAGCTCTTGATTGCATCAAATAATTTCTCATTGATAAATTCAGCCTAATTTAATTCACCTTTCAACCCTTAGTCGCAAATCAACTTCATATATTCCTTGCTCGGGGATGTATCACTCGTTGGACAAAGAAATATTTCGACAAGGTACAATAGTACCCATGCCTTCAGATGATCCCCATCATACTTGCCGCTTTTAATATCGTCCTCGAGTGCAGCATATGTCACCTTGGACTTTAAGCCATACTTGTTCACAAACTTTTTCTTGTCCTCCTTCTCTATTACTTCTTGCACACTCTTGCTTTTATTTTCTAGCCCCAATACAGCTTCAATACATCGGACCCCAAAATGAAAAGAATATTTACCGTAGCGAACTTCACACTTTTCCAAATCAAATTATCCCATCAACAATTGACACAATTCCCTCTGAATTGGTCGGTCCTTCAATCTAATCAGAGATCCAAACCCCATTTCTTCCAACACTTTGGCTTTATTCTTCTCTTTCAAGTGTTTTATTATGTGGTGAACTCGTTTTATGCTACACTTTGTCGACACTTCCTAAATTATTTACATATAATGTTAGAGTTTTATATATCATTTATCACAGTATTTACAAGTTTAACGAATACCTTCTTTTCAATGTTTTCATGTGCTTTCCTCGAAGCCGAATATTCTGCTCTCGCCTTTTTGGAAAATTTCATAAATGGTTCCTTCTCAATATCACTCATCGACTGCCATTTCTTTAACACCTCTTCTTTCACCTGAAACTTATGCATAAACGTTTCTTAATCAATATATTAAAGCTACATAATACTCATTATAAATTTAGCTTACATACCGAACCCCTGTTGTAAGTACCACATTGTTTCATTCTTTGCATTTCATTCACATTGTCATGATAGGAAATTTTAAATGTTCTTAAATATTTTAATTCAATTATCATTTCAAGAACAAGTACACAAATACATTGATACTTACTAGAAGTAAATATATCAACCCATTGGTTGCTTTCGATTTTCTTCAATTTTGATACTCTTCGGCTCCATTTCAATGTCATCTTCACGAACAACATTTCCAAGATCTATTGACATCGTTTATCCTTCGTATGTATATCAGATTATGAACATTCAAAATTAAATTAAATCAAATGAATGGATATATATATATATACATTTTATCCAATTTACAAATCGACAGATAACTAATTTTATAGTAACCGCTTGTGTTCTCTGAACAAAGTATCGATATTCATTTTCTACCTACAATATCAATTTCTACCCATAAGTTCTCTGAACAAAGTACCGATATTTAATTTCTACCTAGAATTACAATTTTTTCCTATAATCGATCCGAAATTCTTCTTTACTTCAAAATTCCTAAACCCAAAACCCTAAGCCCAATTTCCAAATACTACGTTACTAAAAAACTAGGGTTTCGACAACATACCTTTCGTTTCGATTCTGATACACCACGACTTCAAAAACGCCTCGCTTCTATTTCGCAGCAACCAAAATCGGTTCAATTTCAAATTCTAAGAGCATTTTGTGTAAATGCAATGCAATCCTTGTATTATAGTAGATACTTTTTAACCGGTTATATCAATTATATTTAATCGATACAATTCCCCAAATGTCGATACTTTTTTGAATTGTGTTGATTCTTTCAACCCCTTTTCTGTTTCAAAATCCTTTTAAATTACTAATGTACGATACTTTTGTACATATTCTTACAAAAGTATCGACACCAAACAAACAATCCGGTACCGATTTACCGGTTACATTATACGTATTAATAATGTAACCGGTTTGGCCTTTTTTTACCAGTTATGTCAAATTTGCTTCTAAATGATAGATACTTTTTATTAGTACTGTGGAAAAAGAATCGATACTTTCGAGCTTTTTGTATCGATAAAATTGTACATTTACTTACAAAAGTATCGATACATTGTTTCCAGAATGCTATGTCAATCAAATTGCTTTTAACAGTATCGACACTTTTTACAAATACTGTGGTAAAAGTATCGATACTTTCGAAACTTTTTCAACCGGTTACATTGCTTTTAAAAAAGTTTCGATACAATTGGTAAATTACTTACAAAAGTTTCGATACTTATAGTCTCGCATTTTTTTAACCGGTTACCAAATGCCAACCTACCTCAAATATTAAAATTTTCACTGGTTTGTTTAAATTCCAACATGTTTTCTTCTCATTAACTCATGTTCCGATACGTGTATATGTTTGTATCGATACCTATCGATAACCAAAGTTTGTCGGTTACCAATTTTTTTTAATATTTCTCCATGTTTTCTACCGGCTATATTATATTATGTCAACATATCCGGTCGCGTTTTACTGACTTTGTTACTTATAATATTTCCGGTCACGCCGTTTCTTAACCGTATATTAGTCCGCTTTCCTTAGAATTTCCCCAAAACAAAACATTGCGTAAAACGCATAAAGAGGGGGCGGGGGGAATTGCAGCACATGGAGTTTGTAATGAAGACTCAATGTGTAAGTAAGGCGTAAGCAGCGTCAGCACATGTTGAGTTTGATAAGCTTCCCACGATCTGAATTCTGATCTGCTTTCCTGTCTCAGTTTTTTAACAGTCAACGAACAACCTTAGCTTTCTCAACAGTTTTAAAACACAAAGAACCCCGCAAATTTCTGAACTAGACCCGGAAATGGTAATGGCAACGATGAGGCTTTCGAAACCGGTCGCCCTCTTCATTTTGTTATTGTCTGCCGTGGCTCTATCGGGTTTAAGTTTAACCCATGGATTCGTGATCACGCCTCGTACTTTGCTTGACCGCTTGTCTGAAAGCAGCTCTTATTTAACCACTAAAGAGCTCTGGTTCGACCAGACACTGGATCACCATTCTCCCTACGTAATTCTACCATGTTTCCATCTTTTAATAGGATAAGTTTCTATTTTCTCTCTACTTAATATTAGTGTTTTTCCCCTGGCAGGACCACCGGCAATTTAAGCAGCGGTACTATCAATTCCTTGACTACTTTCAAGTTCCAGATGGACCTATTTTCTTACAAATTTGTGGGGAGTCTTCCTGCAGAGGCATAAGCAACGACTACATCAGCGTAAATTTTACTATTTCTTTTCAAAACCAAATCTTATTTTACAGAGAGAAGGAATTTGATTCTTGAAGAAAATGTCTGTTATGATTTTTCAGGTTTTGGCAAAGAAATTTGGGGCAGCTGTGGTTTCACTTGAGCATCGTTACTACGGGAAAAGCAGCCCTTTTAAGTCACATACGACGGAAAATCTGAAATATCTTTCATCTAAGCAGGCTCTCTTTGACTTGGCTGTTTTTCGTCAATGGTATCAGGTAATGTTCTTAATTGTTTTACCTCTTTTTCTTTCCATTTAAGTTGCCTGTCTTAGATGAACTTAACTCAATGTTATCATTTTCTTCAAAAATTAATGATAATGGTGCTTCTATTTTGTAGGAATCCTTAAATTTGAAGCAAAATAAACCAGGTGCTGAGAACTCATGGTTCGTTTTCGGCATTTCGTACTCTGGTGCTCTCAGTGCGTGGTTTCGTCTCAAGTTTCCTCATTTAACATGTGGAAGCCTGGCAAGTTCTGCTGTTGTTCTTTCTGTTTACAACTACACTGACTATGATAAGCAGGTGAGAGATTGATGCTCCCTTCATCTCACTTTTTTGAAGTTAGTTACATTTTACTTTTCATCTGTTATCTGATTAATTATAAATTTTAAAAAGTACTTGCAAACTAACTCGATTTAAGATGAAAATTTGCAAGTATTGTTCTTTGAATGATAGACATAGGAATAAAGAGATAGTTCTCATACTTTGTTTAAAAGGACTTGATTTTAGGATATCCGGGGGTGTAAATTTGATGAGATTGAGTAGTTGAAGTGAGTTCATCTTGTAAATATCTGTTTGTCCCTTCAGTTCTGGATTTTCCCATCACCTTTCCATGTGCCAGGTTGGAGAGTCAGCTGGTCCTGAATGCAAAGCCGCGCTACAAGAAATTACACAACTCGTTGATCGAAGTCTTGAATCAAACAGAACAGAGCTGAAGAAACAGTTCGGTGCAACTGAGGTTGAATCTTCTTTCCTTTTATTTCTCCATTGCAGAAACCCTCTGCTTAAATTGCAAAGTAATGAGGTTCTACGAAATTGTCATCTCCTGATACTGATGCCGACGATTTGTTTATGTTTCCAGCTTGAGATTGATGGTGATTTCCTCTATTTCCTGGCAGATGCAGCTGCTGTAGCGGTAGATGTGCTTTATCCTCCTATTTTCCTCTCACTCTCTATTACTTTTTTTCTCAAAAGCAATCTTAATGTCTATAACTTTGCAGTTTCAATGCGGAAATCCGGATACATTATGCACCCCTCTTGTTGAAGCAAAAAAGGCTGGGGAGGATTTGGTGGTATGCTTGTATTACACATTATGCGCCTTTTACAGTTTTGTGAGAGTATATGATTTGTGGACAATGAGTTCCTATACCTTGCAGGCTGCCTATGCCAAATATGTCCAAGAGTATTTCGTTCGAACTTTTGGTGTCAGCGTTGAAACTTATAATCAGAGATACTTGAAGAACATTTCTGTTAGTGAATATAATTCCGATCGGCTATGGTGGTTTCAAGTGTGTACCGAAGTTGCATATTTCCAGGTGGCACCCTCAAATGATAGCATTCGCTCTTCAAAAGTTGATACGAAGTACGTTTCTAAATATCACATAATGTAATCTGTACTAGGATTGCTTTATGTGTCTACTTGTGCATATAGTGAGTGTTCTCTTTTCCTTTATACATTTCTGCACATATGACAATATACGTTGCCGGTTGCTCGTATTGCAGATACCACTTGGATCTTTGCAAGAACCTCTTTGGAGAGGGCATCTACCCAGAGGTTGATGTGACAAACATATACTATGGAGGCACAAAAATTGCAGGTTAAGGCATAATCTTTCTTGTTTTCTGCCATTTCTTCAACATGAATTTTCGAAAAATTAGTCTTGTAATCTTCTAGCATTAAGGACTTCATTGTTCTAGCAATATATCCTTATTGCATAAAACATCATTTCATTTTGAGAAATGTACGTTTCTCAAAAGGAAAATGTATTACCTCAAAGTCGAGAGAGGCGAACAGCTTCTTTATCATTAGAGGGCAAAACTTTTAACTTGTTTAAAACAATGGTATACGCTTTTGTTGCTTAAATTCTAATATGCATCTACAATTGCATCCACCAGTAACATTGGTTCATATACTATAGTTCACTTGTTCTTACATAAAATTTTGAATTTGCAGGTTCGAAAATCATTTTTACAAATGGCTCACAGGATCCATGGCGCCACGCATCCAAACAGACATCATCTCCGGACAGTAAGCTTCCAATATTTACTTAGTTGAGTAGGCAGAAAAGAAGAGACTTCATAGGAAGCTCTTTGTTGCTATTTTTAATCATATTTCAGTCTCTAAGAAGTTAGTTTGGAAAATTTCAGTGCCTTCATACATTATTACTTGTCATAATTGTGGCCATGGAACTGATATGCGAGGATGTCCGCAATCTTCTTTCGGAATTGGAGGTAAGAAGCTGCAAGTTTTTAGCACACTGTTATGTGCTTGGTTGGTGTAGCGTCCAGAAAGGCATGATTGGTGTTGTCTGGTTTCAGGCAATGCTGAGAACTGCAGTTCCCCTGATGCAGTTAACAAAGTGAGGCAGAAGATGATAGAGCACATTGACCTCTGGTTGTCCCAGTGCAAGGCCACGGGTAGGAATTCCATGTAAACTTGAATGGCATCAACAAAAACCAACATATGTGACCTTCTGAACAGATATTTAGGTGCTCATTAGACGAGGCATTGCCCGTATTACTCGTCCATTACGTCTACTTAACTGTCACTTATCTCTTTTATTTGAGAGAAACATAGATAAAGGCAGGAAGATAAATTCTATTAAGCCAAATCATGGAGAACAATAAACTAGATGCAGAAGCATACCTGAATCGATTGATATACACACATAACCAAATCCGAAAACACACACTCAAATAAAACAAACTCAATCCCGAGCACAAAACTTTCTCTACCAAAAGCAGGAATGCAACCACAGTACTACACCCCTTCACCCTGCAGATTAGAAAAATCACCAATCTCAACAATAACAAAGGCTCTCACCACCAGCACATCACTACTATCGGCAACCCCAACAATTCGCAATCTTCTTAAAAATCCAACCTACTCTACCCCACACGTCACCCAAAGTAAATTAATAACCTCGAGGCCCAGCTGTGCTATGTCCACCCCTTGGCACGTAAGAAAAACTAGAAAGAAAGTCGGGGCTCCTCTACAAACAAACTGCACCATCACAAGCAAATGCAGTATATCATGATTTACACTAGTTAACACAGTTTCAACAATTTCATCTGACGGTTTATGCCCTGTTTCGCCATCGCATGAGCTTCGCTATTAGCCTCCCTATATGCAAATTGAATTTTCCACCCATTTGAGCTGATAATTGAGTTACACTCCTTTACAATCGAACTGAACAAACCAGGAGTTGTGCTTGGTTTGAGGATCCAATTTACTCTGATTCTATGATTAACTTGTGAGATTTAACCCATTCGGACTTAAAGAAAAACTGAACATACCTCGTATATTCCCAGCAATTCTGCCTGAGTTGATCAGCTACCCCAACAGCTTTCGAGAACCGACCGCGACATCTACCCATCTCATCTCGCAATACACCTCCTATGCCCGCTTCCTCATAAATTCCTTTCACGGCTGCATCGACATTGAATTTTAGGTAACCCGATTGAGGGGCTACCCAACGACTCGAAGACTGCCGGCAAGAGTGCTCTATACTTATGACGACTTCTTGGGGCATACGTACGAAGTCTAACATGGAAGGTATAGACTGCGGCCATATGCTTTTTTCCCAATGACTTGTCCTTAAAACTGCAAGTTCGTAGATGTGTTCAAGCGGCACAACTTTGTTGTTAAAGACTCGCTCGTTTCGATGAAGCCATATGGTCCATACGAAGCTGAAGAAAGCTAATTGCCACACCTGGAACCTGCCGTGTTTGAATTTCTGCGAGTTCCAAAGATTGAAAAAAGACTTGAAATCCCCGGGAATAACTAAGTTGAGATTAAAACAGCCCCACCATCTCTGCCAAATACTCCAAGAGAATTTACAGTGACAAAATAAATGGTTTGTTGATTGGATCACCTCGGAACAGAACACACATAGAAACTCATTTGACACTAATACTCCTCTTTTGTGCAGCTCCTCCAAAGTTGGTAATTTGTTATGCATAGCTTTCCGCACAAAAGCCGACACTTTTAAAGGTACGTATTTCAACCATACCTGACTCCATCGTTTGTCACTATACGAGCCAGCAACCACTACCTTTGTACAAAACTCCTTAGGTTTGTAAAACCCCGATGAGGATCCCGTCCAAACAATCCTGTCTAAGTGAGATTGGCTGATTCTTGCTTTGTTTAAGGTTGACATGAACTCATCTCAAACCTGATTTTCCCACTCGAACAAAGGCCTTCTAATGGCTAAATTCCAGCACCATGATCCATTTACTATGGTTCCGAAATCGCAAACTTTACCACTCTTTTTAATGGATAGAGCGTAAATTCTAGGGAACAATTTACGAAGGCTTGGAACTTCCGTCCACGGGTCCTCCTAGAAGTCTATGAATGTGTCATCTCCCAAAACAAATTTGATATACCGAGTAAAGTGATTTTCCGGTTCATTCAAAGATTGTGTGATGTTACGCCTCATCCATGATTCTTTTCTTCCTCTCAACTTCCTAGGCAACAGGAGCTTAGGATCATACCCATATTTTGTATCGATGACCTTCCTCCAGAGACAATCACATTATAAACCATACCTCCACAACCACTTGTTCAATAAAGCTCTGTTTTTTACTTTCAAGTCAGCAATACCCAACCCCCCATGCTCGATTGGTTTGCAGAATTGGGACCATTTGATCCAATGTATGGATTTAGCCGATTTATTACCCCATATGAAACTCGCTATCCTTTTATTAAGGAAATTCTCCACTACACTAGGCATGATAAACAAGGACATGTAATAAACAGGCATATTGGAGAGGACTGACCTAGCCAACGTGATTCGGCCTCCAAGTGACAGTAGAAGACCTTTCCAATGTTCAAGTCCGGCAGGCACTTTTTCTACAACCGATTTCCATAGTGTTTGTGAATTTTGAGCAAAGACAAGGGGTAATCCCAAATAAGTGGTAGGGAATCGATCGATGCAGCATTTCACTTTATTTGCCTACTCTAGCAATTGAGAGTTCTCGATATTAACTCCAAAATTCTCGTCTTCTTCAGATTCAACTTCAAGCCTGACATAAGCTCGAAGATTCTGAATATCCTCTTAGAATTTAATAGGTGATCCTCATTGGCCTCAAGGAACATGACTAAATCATCAGCAAACTGTAAATGTGTGATATAGATGTTGCTTTGTCCAACCTGCACTCCTTTTATGAAATTCAACTCCGTCGCTTTTTGGATCATTTTGCTCAAAGCTTCTAGCACCAAATTGAACATCAAGGGGGATAAGGGACACCCTTGCCGAACACCCCTATTGGTTTTAAAGAATTGAGAAGGCCTTCCATTAATCGGGATTGAAATCTGTGATGTCGATGTGCACGTCTTAATCCAATTTCTCCATTTTGCTCCAAAACCCATCTTCAGCATAACAAAATCAAGGAAATCACGATCGATAGTGTCGTATGCTTTCGCAAAATCTGCTTTGAGCACTACAACTTCTCTTTTTTTGTGGTTGAGGTCTTCTAGAATTTCATTTGCTATTAAAGAGCAGTCGGTTATTTGTTTTCCCGGTGTGAAAGCAAATTGACACTCACTGATTACCTCTCTGTTGCATACTGATAACCGCTTTGAGAGCACACGCGCAAAGATTTTGTACAGGCTACTCACGAGGGAGATTGGTCTATAATCTTCCATCTGTTCCGGCGCGATTTTTTTGGAGAATCAGTGTGATAAAAGAATGGTTGAATTCTTTGTCCATGATTCTACCTTTGTGAAACTCGTCGAAAAACAACATCATTTCGTTGATAGAATTCTAAATTAAAGCCATCCGGCCCTGGAGCACGCGATCCGTCGGCAGTAATTATGGCATCCCACACCTCTTCTGATGAAAAAGGCTTTTCGAGCATTTCTACGGACTCAGGGCTGGTTCGGGTTCGGGGCGGGTAAATTAACATGTATTGATTCCCCTACGTGCCCATGTGAACTGATATCCTTGCATAGGAAGATTGTCTTGAATAAAACCAGAAAAGTCCTGCATAGCCCTTGTGTCTTCAAATCTTCCCAGCCTCTCCTCATTGGTCTTCACCGAGTTGAAATCCCCTGCTATTAATGTTGGCAGTTGGTGGGAAACAATTAAATTGGATAGCAAAACCCAGAATCCTTTCCTCTCTCGCTGGTCATTTCCCTGGGGAAACAAAAACTGAAGATACCCTTATTCCTCCTACTTTTTCGGGACTAAGCTCCGCCGCCTTCTCATTATGTTGGGGGACCCAGTCATCATATCACCGCATGTTCGGTAAATCTTCACTAATCCAAGTTTTTTCGTCTTCATAATCTTGGACTACTACCTCTTTATATAATTAATTATTAAATTAATTATTTAATATTTATAATTTTTGCCCTCATCAAATTATAAATACAACATATGGTATCTACACTTTATTTTCATCAAACTTTAATACTTGTGACACGTTAACATAATTGGTCACTTAATTAATTTTGTGTCATATTGTAGGTAAAATTTCTCAATTCAAACCCTAGTAATTGGTAATTTGATAGTAAAAAACACTACTAATTTGGGGATTTTAATTGCAAAACCCTAATTAAAATTTAGAGATTATTGAGCTTAAATCGAGATTCAGTGGCTAAATTGTAATAATTGGTGACCATTCTGTAAAACGGGTTAAATAAACTGATGAGATTTCTCTTTGGTTATTTAAAAGCCTCCAACATCAGTTTGCTCTCACGAACAAAACCTCAACATCAGTTTGCTCTCATGAACAAAACCTCAACATCAGTTTGCCCTCATGACCGTTTGAGAGAAAATGGCAAAAGACAACCTGAAAATCGTACGAGTTTCCTTGTCGACGTGTTCTTCATGGTCCTCACCGTCCTCGTCAATCGATTCACTATCCTACTCCGATCAAAATCCTGTTTATCTTGTCCCCTCGTCGTTTACCGTTTGCCAAAAAACAATAATAAAATCGTTCAGTTTTCTCTTCTCATTTTAGTGCACTCATCACATCCTCCGACATTGGCGTAAATAAACTGATGAGATTTTATGACAATTTCGTATAGAAAAGTATGATAGATTTATATCATGGCATATCAATTAAAATTAATTTTTTAAAAATTATATAAAATATGAAATTATTTTTTTTGATGACATGTCATTATGTCAAATTATTACAAAACGTTGATGATTAAAACACTTCCAAAGAAATAAAGACTAAAATAATTATTTAATTAAACGTTATTGGAAATTTTGTCATTATGTCTATTTTTAACATAATACAGTACAAAGGACAAACTGATCAGAAAAACTATACAACTATCAAACTGATAATTTAAGTAAACCGCGTATTAAGCCATAAAAAAATCTTAATGCTTGAACAATTGGACGGGCTACACACCAAGTCCGAGACTGTATTTGGTATTTTAGACAAATATATGAAGTGTTAAAATATTCGGTTGATTTATCAATAATCATTTGATGTAGCACCAGATTCTTTAAATAAGGTCGGTGGTTTGATTTTTGATATTGTGAATGGAGCAAATTAAATTGAGAAGGTCGACCCCATAAAGGGCCTCTGCAATACCTTATATGTATTAGTCAACCAATGAGTTGAATACTAGTAATAAACAAAAAATAATATCTAGTTGATTTAATAATGCTATGTTTTTATAATTCAAGGGTTTAGATTTAGAGGCATATTTGGTGGTTATATTAGAATTTAAGATTTAATATAATATTTATGGTTTAGGGTTAAAATCTAAACCTCTAATCCAACTATTCTAAACTATAACCACTAAACTAAACTCTAAACTTTAAATTATAACCATACAATCAAAATTCTACCCAAAAACTAAACAAATACATCTAATGCATGGAATATTTTCTTATATACAACAGAAGGTACACATCAAACATAATTTTGATTTGGTAAATAAGTTGAATTTTATTGTAATTCTAGTGGTTGAAAAGTACTTGATAATTAGATTTATTCAATACCTAATTATTTATATTAGACAAGAAATCTTATAGGTTAAGGTTTCTTGGTGGCCAAGTATTGACTACTTTAGAGAGATATAACCATTTTTAGGATTTCTGCAACTATAGCGGCTATGTTGTAGAGATAAGTATCATGTATTTGTATTTTTCGTGTTCTCTACGTTGATAGTGAGTTATTCGTTTCTCTCATCTGTGTAAGTAGGAAAGGCTAAACCACATTAAATCTTGTCTCTATTGCGTGGCTTATTTTATGTTGTTCTTGCTTTAATTATTTTTCCACATACAAATTCCTAACAAGAGGTATCATGAGTTGTGGTTTGAATTGCGTAATTTCGAGGAAAAAAAGTAAAATATTTGGTTTGACCAAAAATTAGTTTAAAAACTAAAAACAAAAGAAGATGTAATTTGTACAGTTAAAATTTTATTTGAAATTTTTTCGATTCGAGTTTATAAAAATCGAGTCGAGTTTTTGAGTTCTTATACAAATTTAATTGTAATTATCTATCATGTTATAGTACAATTTAATTTCAATTTAAACGATTTTCTCTAATCATATAAGATATGCATGTATATATATTTCTTCATATATTTTTTTCATATGTGGCATATATTTTTATATCAGTATATATATCAGGAAAATTGAGGGGCTCGACTCAAACTTAAAAATCAATCTACTAATTACTAAAATTTTTGAGTTATTCGAATTTCTATTTTACAACTCAAACTTTATTTGAAATTTTTTCGAGTCGAGTCAAAAATATCGATTTTTTTGAGTCGAGTCCAATTTTGTTCACCCCTAACTAGTAGGTCTAGAATCCATGACCTAAAGAAAATGAAGAAACAAAGATTATCAACTTGACTAACCGACCAAATATGCTTGCTCCAAAAATGATATAATTTAAGACTGATTTTTCATTTTAACCTTTATATTTCAATTGTTCCCTAACCAATATTTTTTTAAATGTTCTTTCAAAGTGCAGCAAATAATTCATATTAATCTCGGTCCATCAAAAATATATTTATATTATAAACATAAAATAAAAAATAAATTACATAAATGATCATTAAACTATTTAAAAAAATGCCATTAAAATTTTTAAAAATTATATAATAGACATTACATTTTAATTTTTGTTATAAAATATAGTTATTAAAACGTTAAATTTTGTTAAATGGGTGACATTAAATTATTTTTACCTCTAATCAAATGGTGAATGAAAAAAATTGAGTGTGAAGTTTTTAAAATTTAATGTTCACTATGTAATTTTTAAATATTTGATGACACTTTTATCTTTAACCGAATAGTTTAGTTATCATTTCTGTAGTTTAGCCTAAAATAAAATGCTGATTAACTTAAAGTCTAAAGAACAGAAATTTTTCAAAGCCTCAAAAATGGAAAAAGAGAATCTTAAAATTTAGTAATTGCGAACAAAGAATTGACTGCGGAAATCGTGAAATTGCTTTAGAAGCTGTAAGAAGTTGAAACCAATTGTGAGGCATGGCGGGAGAAAGGAAGTCGTTTTTGACGGCGACGCAGAGGTACGCGGCGGGAGCGTTGTTTGCCATCTCTCTTAACCAGGCTCAGATCCATCAGACTCATCTTCTTGGACTTCCCCCTAAGGATGATGACCCTTCCTATTCAGACCGAACAAGTAGCAGCAGTAGCAGCGACTCAGTCTCCGAAGATCCCGACCTTTGGGTCAACGAAAACTCCGGTTTACTCCGACCCCTTTTCAGGTAATCACTTCTTTTTTCTTTTCCTTTTCCTTTTCATAACCTAAATTGAATTCATCAAAGGACTGTTTTCTGCCCGAGTTGCCTTTACTATTTTGAATTACTTCTTTCTTTGGACATTTCAAATTTCAGAAATTTCAAGAAATTTCTCTCTTTTTTTCCCTAAAGTAATTGATCGTTGTCACGTGTTTCAGGTTTCTAGATATCGATTCCGCAGCATGGCTTGGACTAGAAGAAACTGCTGGGTCTTCTCCGGCCAAACATCACGTGGTACCTGTACGTTGTTTCCTTTCTCTTACGATCATGTTTATGATCATTTGCAGAAGAAATGTGAGCTATGTTTCAATGATTTTTTTTTGTTAATGTTATAAACATGTTTTTGTTATTTCCTATTCATACAGTTCTTGAGGTTACTAGCTGAAGAAAGTGAGGAGGTTTCTTCTGAAAGATTGGAGCAGGAGATTGCTCTATCAAAAGCTGTTGATAATATGGCATTGAACATGGAAACAAATTCTGAATCTTCCCTGGTTAAAAAGGAGAAGTCTCGTGAATATGAACAGGAATATCGTGAGAAGTATTCAACTGCTGAGGTTCCATCAAATTCTGTAGCGGCAGACCAACCTATAGAGACTCTGCAGGAGAGCGATACTAGTGTGCTTCGTGGGAACGATGACCATAATCTGATGGGTAATCGTTTGAATGAGAAACCTGCTGACGAGGTTGGGGTGCTTACTTATCATAGGAAAGTGATGGTTCTTTATGAGCTTCTCTCAGCTTGCCTTGCAGCTGCAGAGATTAGTGAAGATAACAAAAAATATACCCGACGAAGAAAAGGCTATGATGCCCGGCATCGTGTGGCTCTCCGGTTGCTGACCACTTGGTTTGACATTGAGTGGATAAAAATGGTTTGTAAACTCAACCTTTTTACCTTTTTCCACCTTTCAAACTCAGGGCTTACAGTATACAATGTTATTTTAGTAAGAGCAATAACTGAATAGATATTTATTGATGTCAATTTTTTGATACCATTGAGTACCTACCAGATGTGATGCGTATCTACGTTCTTTCAAACTCAGGGCTTACAGTAATTGTCCTTAATTATCAGAGAATATCTCTGGGACCTCACTAATATACTAGCAAATATTTGGGCATGGAGTGGTGTTTTGACAAGAACCTAGTTCTTTCCAGTTTAACTATTTACAGATTTTCTTTTTATATTCTCCCTATTAGTCAACCTTTGTGCTTGCAGGAAGGCATTGAGATGATGGTTGCTTATTCTGCAATGGCTTTAGCAAAAGAGAAAGAAGCAGAAGAAGAAGAATCCAAGTCACCAGGAAGAAAATGGGCAAAATGGAAGCGTCGTGGTATCATTGGTGCTGCTGCATTAACTGGAGGAACATTGATGGCCATTACTGGAGGTATGTGATTATGAACCATTTCATCTGGCCATTAGTTTCCAACGTTTCAACTTTCATGGCTTTAATGTTTTTGACCTTTTTGGCTCACCATTTTACTATTAAACAGGATTAGCTGCCCCAGCAATTGCTGCAGGATTTGGTGCCCTGGCTCCAACATTAGGCACTTTAGTCCCCGTCATTGGAGCAAGTGGGTTTGCTGCTGCTGCAAGTGCTGCTGGAACTGTTGCAGGTTCTGTTGCTGTTGCAGCGTCATTTGGAGGTGAACGACTAATCATGAATCTTCTAAGTTACCGATTCTTGTCATGTCAATTTTCCTTACTGCAGGGCTCATTACTTTGTTATACTTATAGTTTAATTTCGGGAATTTTATGCTAATATTTGTTAAATGCATCCAAAATAAGCTCGGTAGTCGGTACATAGTGTTGTGAAGATGTCTTTTGTATACCTGATTAAGATCTATTTTGACACTCTGTTCTTCACAGCTGCTGGAGCTGGACTTACAGGTTCTAAAATGGCTAGAAGAACTGGTAACATTGATGAATTTGAATTTATAGCTATTGGAGATTATCATAACCAGGGCGTGAGTTCTTATAGACTTATTTCTTTTTTTTTTTCCTTCCTTTTTTGTTCTGGGGACATAGGAAACTGTGGTGTCTGGATCTTATTAATGTTCTGAAGATTTTAGTTATGATTTAACATTTTATTTCAGCGACTAGCAGTTGAGATTTTGATCTCTGGATTTGTTTTTAATAAGGAAGATTATACTATGCCCTGGGAAGGAAAAATTGACAACATGGAAAGGTACAAAATTTTTATACCATATCCGTTCTATTTGAAACCTCTGTTTTTCTTTTTAGACCACTTTAATGATAAAAGGAAAGAAAAGAAAGAACATAGTTTCTGACAATGAAAATCATAGGTTTGCACTGCTGTGGGAGTCCCAGAATCTGATTGCAGTGAGCACATCAATTCAGGATTGGCTAACTTCAAGTAATAGATTTATGTCTGATTTTTAGAAGTCTTTCGATCATGAGAATTGTCTGTATTTTAGATTGCTTCTGCTTGATGCAGGTATTGCTATGGAGTTAATGAGACAGGGTGCAATGATGACAGTTTTAAGCTCACTTGTAGCAGCATTGGCATTGCCAGCAGTATTACTTTCGGCTACCAGCTTTATAGACAGCAAAATGTCCATCGCCGTGGACAGGTTTGATTTGCTTAGTTTTAGCAGAGTTCTTGGCTTTGAAAAAGGGAAGAACTGTCTTCCAGTTTAATTTTATTGTTTTACACCATGCTGTATTTATGAGGTCTATCTTGTTGTGGCTCTTATTAGGATCATTCTTTGCTTAAAATGTTTGCAAGTACTAGATGTAGCTAGTTATTAACTCGGTTCTTCATTAAAATTGGATGCTAGTGTAATGACCCTTGAGAATAATTGAAAGTGAACCAAGCAAGGAACTTGAGGGTGAGGAGAAACTTGCATGTTTAAGTAGAACAGGGAAAATGTGCGTGTTTTTCAACCAGTGTAAATATTAGTAGTTCATGGTTTGACGTCAAATTCTTTAGGTTTTTGCAAAACTCAAATATCTGGATCTTAGAAGGGAAAAGCTTTAACTTTCAAGTGTCTCCAAACAGAATATCAAGGTGGCTAATGCTGCAGAGAATTGTTCATATCACCTGATTCGACTAAAAGTTTCTTTTGATGAACTGTCACAGTATTTTTATCTTTATGAACCCAAAATTGTTATACAAATTGAATTCATTAGAAGCCGTCTGCTTTAACTGTATGTGCTGGATGTAGCTGATAATGGATTTCCACAGAGTTAGGAATTTTAATTCTTATTTGAACAATTTAGAACTGTTGTAGTACACTATACGAGTCTTAACTATGTCTTTATCTTCGATTTTCAAGGTCGGATAAAGCAGGAAGGTTGCTAGCTGAAGTTTTATTGAAAGGTTACCAAGGTAACAGGTATACATGCATCATGTAGGCCTTAGGGGAATGTTTATTATACATTAAAATATCTGCAAAATAATCTTTCCATGGTTCATCCTTGGGACTCTATGAACTTTTCAGACCCGTGACACTCATTGGCTACTCACTTGGAGCACGAGTGATTTTCAAGTGTCTTCAGGCTTTGTCTGAGACTGAACAAAATGGTAACTATGAGCAATTTATTCTCACGAGCTTTCTGATTTGCTGTAGTGGTTGGAATATCCTAAGGCTATTCTACTATGTTGGCAGCTGAACTTGTGGAAAGAGTTGTTCTTCTTGGAGCTCCCATTGCAATTAAAGGAGAGAATTGGGAAGCAGCAAGAAAGGTATTTTTTCGATTTACAATTAGATGTGCTTTTCATCATTAGAACATACCGATTAATTACTAGGGTCTTTTGCAGATGGTGGCTGGCAGGTTTATAAATGCTTACTCTTCAAATGATTGGATGCTTGGAGTTGCTTTCCGTGCAAGGTATGCAAGATGAACAACTTTGAGATGATTTGGAACTGTTGTTAATAAATGTATACCTGATAATTATGGTCCTAAATGTCACCTAGTAAAACTCTAGAAATTGTTTTAATGTTAATATAAATGTATACCGGATGGTCTGTTGTTCTCTCTCTGTGTGTGTGTGTGTGTGTGTGTGTGTCTTTGGGTCCATGCTGTTGTACAGATATGTGCTTCCTGTTCCTCTTAACTTATCGAAGGAAAGTAGATTTTTGAAATTTTGGTGCAATGCATGCATGTGTAGATGGATGGATGGATATCATCTATCCATCCCTCTTGATACATGGCCTCAGCTGAGAATTGCGTCTCTTTTTACCTCCTAAAAAAGTTTTTTTTTTAATTACCGTAGAAGAAAAATACCAATTGAGGAAACATCCTTACTGATGCATGCTAATTGTAACTTGAAAACAGTTTACTTACACAAGGATTAGCTGGTATACAACCAGTTGGTGTGCAAGGGATTGAGAATGTAAGTTATGCCAGTTATATATTTTCCATCTAGTTGTTCGATACTGAGATTTTCTAAGCACTAACTCCTTAGAATCTCTTCAGGTTAACGTAACAGATGTGATTGAAGGTCACTCTTCGTATTTATGGGCTACTCGGAAGATTTTGGACCGGCTTGAACTTGAAACTTACTATCCCATTTTCAAGAGCAATTAACAGGAATAATGATACTACTCAACTTTGGCTTCTTCAATTCCATCTGCGTAATTTCTTTCATTCTTTCAATGTCGAATGGAACTTTGAAGTCTGAAGTGAATGGCAGAGCAGGGTGAGGCAACTGCCTCTGTTGTTCATACTTGCTAATTGCTCTTCTTCTTCTTTTTTTTCCTTTTTTTTGTTGAAATATTGCTAATTGATCTCTGTATATATCCAAAGTGGCGCTTGCTTGTAGCTTAAACAAGCAGGCAAGAAGAATGTTGATAGTTTACTTTGCCGGCTGATCTAGTAAATTCAAGAACATAATCTTTTAATTTTGGTCTTTATTAACATTTTATCAGATTAAATTATTTCCATATTTAAACTTTTTTGTTAAATTTTGTTTGTATCTAATTTATTTTTCGAGCTTCTCATAAATATTGACGGGTGGTAAAAAGAAAGTTTAATTCTTTTCTTTTAAAAAATTTCAATTTATTTCAGATTTGGATCTTTTGGGTTTGTCATTTTAGGTCGGGTTGAGCTAAAAAAATGAAATGAAATGCAATTTAGAAAAATTACCTATTTAGTATTCACCCATGCCTGTGTTACTGTTTTGTTTTTTTAGTGCCGTAGTTAAAATTACCTATTGATCAAACAAATCGTCGATCTTGGGTAACAGATATTTGTTTTTAACTGACAGTTTGTTCAACTTCCGATAATCAATGCATAATCGAAGTGAACCATTTTTCTTCTTAATGAAGAGGACTGGAGCTCCCCAAGGAGAGGAGCTAGGTCGAATGAAACCTTGGTCAAGCAGCTCTTGCAACTGAATTTTCAACTCCTTAAGCTCCTTAGGGGCCATACGATAGGGATTCATGGATACAGGTGCAGACCCCGGATAAGTCTCAATCTCAAACTCAACATCCCTATCCGGAGGTAACCCGGGCAACTCTTCGGGAAAGACATCAAGAAACTCGTTGAAAGTGCAAATCTCTTCAATCTTGGATAGAGAACCATTTGTATTCAGGAGACAAGCGGTGAAGGTCTCGTATCCTTTCCGAATCATTCTGTCGACGATCAGTGCAGATACTACATTAGACAGATAACCTCGACGTTCACCGATTAGAACCACTGATTGACCATCAGAAGTCTTCAGGGTTGCCCTTTTCAACTCATAATCAAGGTTAACCCGATGCTCGGTCAACCAATCCATACCCAAGATCAGATCGAACTCCTCCATTGGAAGCTCCATAAGATCAACCAGAAAGATTTCCCCTTGAACCTCAAGAGGACAACGCCTAAACACCTTATCCACGGTCACTGACTGACCCACTGAGCTCATAACTGTAACAATATTCTCTGTGGCTTCTATCGGAAATGGAAGGTCTCGAGAAATAGATCTTGAAATGTAGGAGTGGGTAGAACCATTATCGAGCAATGTAAAGTATGGGACAGAGAAGATGGTAAATGTACCTGCTATAACATCCGGCTCATCTCTATCATCACGTTGCTTGGTGGCATATACAAGTGCTGGCTGTCTAGCCTCAGACAAAACTGGTCCCCCACTCTGATAGGACTGTGCTCTAGAGTCTGTCCTAGCAGCAGATGCAGAGGGTCTACACTGACTACGACCCCTGGCTGGAGTCTGTACGGAAGTCTGTGAGCGTGCAGGGGTCTGAGAGGATGCCCGAGGTGCAGAAGATGGAACAGGGCAATTCTTCAGAAAATGGTCTCCGGACCCACATCGAAAATATGTACCGGTCTTCCTTCTACACTCGCCCCTATGTCGCTTGTCACAGTGCACACAAAGGGGTATAGGGGTGAGACTAGACGAATCACCTCTACTAGCATCTGGGGTCGAAGAAGCATCAAGCCTGGATCCAAAATTACCTCTCTGATGACCAGAAGTGCGATTCCTCTTACCAAGACGCGAGAAAGGCTCAAGATTAGGAGGCCTCTTAGACCGCTCTCGGTCAACTCTACCTCCACCAGTGGCTGCTAGCTCAACTTCTTCCAGGTCTTTAGCTTTCTCAATTATAGTATTGAAGTCCTTATCCAGATGACCAACAACATGTACACATAGCTCATATCTCAGCCCCATCATAAATTTACGACACTTTTCCCTCTATGTAGGCACTAAACTAGCCCCAAATCTGAGCAAGCCCAAGAATTTTGTCTTATACTCGGATACAGACATATCTCCCTGAGTCAAGGTCCTGAATCGTTCTTGCATCTGCCTCATGTAGCGCTCACCAACAAAGCGGCTCTTGAAGCGCTCCTTGAAGAAGTCTCAAGTCAAACGGGCCGCAGGAACACTACTAACCACAGATTCCCACCAAGTACAGGCATTCCCATACAACATAGAGATGGCTCCCAAATATCTCTTAGGTGACTCGAGACCCAAAGAGTCCATACGCCTCTCCAGATCGTGAAGCCATTCCTCTGTCTTGGTCGGGGCTCCACCAGTAGGGCCATCAAAAGTTCTCTCCCCATTCGTGATCAAAGTATGAGAGATGGGAGCCTCAGGGACAATACCAACTGCTTTAACCGCACCAGTGATCAACTGTAGAAACTGCCTACTAAGGGCTTCGTCAGTAACAGATGTAGGAGGCTCAAAAGAAGACGGTGCTCCTCTAACCGGAGTAGACACATCAATCCCAGAGGCAGACTGGGGAGCAGTCACTACAGTAGGGCCAGGTGGTACGAAAGGCTCGGTAGGACCAGGGACAGGAGTTGAAGTAGGTGACTCAACCACCGGATCATTCATAGTATCAGCAAACCGGACAGGTCTACCACGTCTCCGAATAGGTCGACGTCCTCTTACAGCACTCATAGCAGAGGATCTCTACAAGGAATAAGCTTAGGGTCAGTTCATAGCAATGGAAAATCGAACACAATTAAGTAGACAAAATTGGGTGACTTAGCTCATTTCAAAACACTGTTTTGTAAAACTTTTCAAACATTGCGTAAAATGGACCCATTAACAGTCCGAGGTTTTTAAAATCAAAAGTTCTGATACCACTAAATGTAACTACCCAGACCTGCTTATGCGTTTCACCTAACTCCGGGCAGTTACAACCTATAATCAAACTTCCTGTAAAATATCTCAGTCAAAATATCAAAACTAATATAGTTCCCCCTATGGGAGATTTACAATCCATACCTTAAAAACATGTTAACGAAGATATATCAATACTATTCTTAGAACGATTACAAAATCTATCAGTATTGCTTTCAAATCCATCTCAAAATAGCAAGTAATAGTTTAGTAACATGTGGTTACAAAATAGGTGATATGAAAGCATAAAGTGTTTAGTTATAAACTAAAGCCAACATCCGGCAAAAACCAAAAGATAAGTCGTATCAAAATATAGGCATAAGTCACCCACATAAAGACAGTTTTGAAGATAAGAACATTACAACAGACTAAATGCTAAATGTGTCGATCCTCCAGTTGCCGAGTCCAAAAGGGTGGCCTATCACAAGTATCTGAAATGGGAGAAGAGGAGGGCATGAGCTAGGGAGCTCAGTGTGTTCCAATACGTGCAGATCAAACAAGCATGAATACATATCAATCATATCATAAGAACACATAACGGTTCAATACAAATGCTCGAGTGCATACAAAGGGTTTACTAGTAACTACTCTCCAACCTTACACCAATATGCAGTCCCCCAGAACTACATCCATAAGGACTTACCCTAGGCCCGGTGGGCATAGGTGCCACCTAAGGGGCTGCTTTAGGTCCATAAGGATTTACCCGTGCTAAAGCATCGGAACCTACCCAAGGGGAGACCTTGAGTCCATAAGGATTTACTAGCTGGATCAGGGCTGTACCGACAGAGACTTCATAATATAACCCAACAATATACCCTAGATAACAATCGATATTCAGATTCTAGACATGAGTAACAGAATACGAATGACATACATATTCTATTCAGAGTATCAGAAACGGAAGATTCATGCTTTTGACAGATAAATGGGCATACCATTGAGCATAGCAGACATTTTCATCATTCATCATGCAAACAGATTGTACCATCATAGGTCAAGCTAACAGACCATGCTATCAAATTCATCAGACATCCATGCAATACCATCACAGATCAAGCAATCACATACCAAGTATACAGATTGAGCAGACATACATCAGGTAGGCAGAGAATTTCATCATATATACAATTCATCATTTCATCTCATTTTCTAACATAGTGATGCAATCTCAATAACAATTGAATATTCATCAAACATAGCATTGTTCATGATTAAATCGTTAGATTGTTTACTAATATGTAATCATTATACAATTTATTCAATAGAATATAGCACACATGGAACACACCTCAAAGGCTGGTCGGAGATGGGTTTAACGGACAACTGCCTTAGTACGCTCGGATACAGGGTCGGATCCTAGATCATAAAAGAGTAACGGTCATAATGTGAAATAAGTGTTAAACTTGTTCTTATACACAGAGTTCAAATTCATACTGATATTCACTAGAGCGTGAGGGTGAGTGGATCGAGAGGAGCTAGGCTGAGCTGGAGAGTGGTCACACGAGTATCGAGTACCTTTACGTAAATAATACACTATTTTAGTCACTTATTCGTTTTACTATTATCTGAATTAAATAATTAAGTACATATGCATGATTTGGGTTTAAGGTCAAATTCGGGGATCTTCGGGTTGGAATTTTGCAAAACGGGCTTCAAAATCGGACTCGGAACTTCGAAAAACATAAAATTGGGCTTTTTTTGTGTGGAAATTTTGACTTTTTGGTCAAAGTCAACGCTGACGTCAGCAGGTCAACGGTCAAAGGAGTCAGAGTCAATACTGACGTCAGCAGCCAATAGGAGGTCAACTGAGTTGACTCGGTGAGTTAACTCATTGAGTCAACTCGGGCGAGTTGACTCACTAAGTTGACTTAGGGAGTTGACACAGTCTCGGGTCGGATTCGGGTCAGAGACGGGCCGGGTTGGACTAGTTCGGTTCGGGCTAGTTGGGCCGGCCGGTTCAGACCGGTTTACTTACCCAAACTAAAACAAACGTCGGACGACCAATGGAATAGACGCCGGAGATGCCCAAAAGTCAAAATTCTGTCAGAAAACATAGATAAAAAAACCACGATTTCAACCCATACATGCGAAACACGCCGAAAATATTGTCGGATCTTATCTCAAGGGTTCAAACTCGCTGGAAAAATACGGTTCTCCGATGAAGCCCTTCCCGGTGTCGGAACGCTAATCGGCCAGGTGGGTGTTGATCGGCTCGACGAGGGGAGTCGGGAACCGGCGGCTGTTCCTCGAACGGATGTCGAGGATGGCTGGAAAACACAGAATACCAAAGGGACAGTTTGGTTTCGCGGACGTCCGATCTGAAAACAGAGCAGATGGCTGCGTAACCGTGCGAGTGGGTGGCGGCAGCAGGTTTGGGGTGGGACGGCGACTCTCCCAACGGTGGCGGTGTCGCACACGGAGCGGCGGTGCGGCAGCCGTGAGTTTGCCAGATTTCACGGGTAAGGGGGGTTGTCTACGAGAAAGAGAGAGGGAGAGGGATGAGTTCGAAATTCGAAATAGGTAGAAATTAAATTCGGGTAGGTGGGGAGACATATTTTTATTTGACCTTACGAGATAACCATAAGAGGAAATTTTAGGGGTTTAGATACCAAGAGCTGCCCAGCTCAATTGGTTGGGTAACCCATCCATGAACTAAGAGGTCGCGATTTCGATTCCCCAAACCTTAAAACATGATTTTGATTTGATTTTTTTATTAACATTATTATTTTTAGCCGGGTGTTACAAAGATCAACTGATTGTTGTGAAAATAATGAAGTTTGATTTGTCTCTCACACTACTCAGGTTGGCAAAGTAAGAAATGGAAGACTACCACACCTTTGATGATTTTTGATGATGAGAAAATCTTTGAAATTCATAAATATGGAATCGTGGATTAGGCAAGTTTAATCGGGAGGAGTTTCTTAAAATTGAAATTCTAATAATAGTCTTCTATACCCCAATAAAAACACGTAGATTGTAACTAGTAGCTCAAAAAATATCTTGGGGCACTCCGCTGAAGCTATAATGTTGAATATCGAATAAGGAAGCAATAATGTAGATTGATAAATATATATACCATAGCTTAATATATATATATATATATATATGGGATAGGATCCAGTTACACAATGTAAAACTCTTTAAGTTTTACACGTTTTTTGGATCGTTGGATGAGTAAAACGGATGGCTGAGATTAACAGTAGCGTATGTGAAGATTATCACTTGGGAACAAAAGTAAGGAATTAATCTCAGTCATCCATTTCCCTCATCCAACGATTCAAAAAACGTGTAAAACTTAAAGAGTTTTACAATGTGTAAGTTGATCATAACCATATATATATATACACGTTTATATTTACTATGTAATGTTGTGTATAGTATATATTTTTGCTATGTATAATTTTAATTAGATTTTTTCTATTTGTTTGTTTTTAGATTTATGTTTAGAATTTAGGTTTAACCATTTTAGTTCTTATATTAAGTTTAAATCCTTTAGGTTAGATCCTTAATGTATTTTAATTTCTTAATTTAAGCCATAGGCCTGGGTCTCTTTCCATAATTTATCCTTAAATAATAAACTTAGCAATTTAGGATAATTTTACATTAGGTAGATATTTTAGTTAAACATTTTAAATAGAGCCTTCAAGATTAGAGAACCTAGACTTTTGGAAATTTTCTTAAGAATCTTTCATATTAATTACTTGCATGCATACATCCGAATTACGAGAAAATATTAGTGATCAAGTAAGCGTCGTTTTGCAGGCCTTGTGTGGGAGGCGTTAACCCTTCCCCATACGTAACCGTGCCCCCGAACCTAAGGTTTTGAATCTCTGGTTTTCGTTAGGTTTCCCATCTACCTAGTTTACAGATCGGTGTCGATTCCCCGTGTGTTTTTATTTTATGTTGAGTCTTGGCCGCGACACCGATCATGAGGGTGGCAGTCGCATATTGGTGGATTTTCTATTCAATATCGGATTAGTTGATATGGGTTTTCGGGGTCCACCGTATACTTGGTCTCGTGGGAGTTTGCATCAATGTTTGGATCGATGTATGGCTAATTCTTAGTGGGTATCCTCCTTTCCTTCCAGCCACATGTTACATCTGGATAGACTTCGCTCGAATCACTACCCTCTTTTATTGCATCTAGAGAACAAACAAAATACACTGAATAATCGCCCATTTCGGTTTTTAGAAGCTTGGCAGGACCACTCGCATTTTAAGAATTTCTTCAATCTGTTTGGAGCAGGGATATATCTCTATCCCAGAACATTACATCTTTTCAATCTAAAGTAGATGTGTGGAATAAAGGTATTTTCGGTCATATTCGTTAGAGGAAGTGGAGGCTTTTGGCACGATTGAGGGGGATTGACAGGGTTTTGATGCAGGGACATTCAGGTTTCCTGGTTGATCTCACGTCCTTGTTGCGCTCTAAATTTTCAGTTGTTTTGGAGCAGGAAGAAAAGTTTTGGAGACAAAAAGCGTGTACACAATAGATCCTTGAAGGTGATCGGAACACAAAAATTTACCATGCCTCAGTTATGGCGAGACTTTGGGTGAATACTATCTCAGCTTTAAAGCTCGATGATGGCTCATGGTGCACTAATCAATATGATTTAGCACAATTGGCATTGTCATTCTACAAAATTTATTCATCGGTTCATCTCTCGGGCATGTTAACTACCTAACCCAAGAACCTTTTTACTCGTTCGAGCGGGTGAAAATGAATAAGTTGTCATTGTTAGTTACATGTGATGAGATTCGTCGTGCTCTTTTTAATATGAGACCTTCTAAGGCACCTGAGGTTGATGATCTTTAAGAAGGATTCTATCAACTTAATTGGAGTATCGTTGGCAAGTCTATTTGTTCTTTTTTTCGAACAGTTTTTGAGAATGGGAACTTTTCGAGCCGTATCGATCGTATGCTTTTAGTTATATCTATTCGAGAGATCATGAGCTAGTTCAGGCTTATAAGCCTCTACACTGTGGTTTATAAGCTCATAACGCAGATCATTGTTAATAGATTGAAACCTTTTCTTCCGCTATAGATATCCAAAAATCAGACAAGCTTTGTCACGGGTCATGTGATAACTGATAATATTTTAATTATTCAGGATGTACTGCACTCGATGCGGAGGAAAACATGGAGAAAAGGTTGGATGGTGATTAAAATTTATCTTGAAAAGACCTATGATATGCTTGAATGGAATTTCATTGATGATACTCTTATGGATATCGGCATCCTAAACTACTTCCAATACCTTATAGTGCATTGTGTCTCGTCTGTCTCTACCCATGTCTTGTGAAATGGGTCTACTTCGGATGCTTTTCATCCTTCTAGGGGTATACGACAAGGGGATCCGTTGTCACCCTACTTATTTGTGCTTTGTATGGAGCGGTTGGCGCAAACTATTCAAATTTGATTAGCCATGGGAATTGGAAACCCTTCCACACGTCGTCTAGCAGCCCAACAATCTTGACATTTTCTTTGTAGATGATATGATTCTTTTTGTAGAGGCTTCTCTTGAACAAATGACGATTATCAAGTCAATTTAGACGTGTTCTATGTGGCCTTCGGTCGCAAGGTGATTAATGCCAAGACAACTATTTTCTTCTCGAAGAATGTCCATGTAAATCTTCACCCGACTATTAGATCGTCCTTTGGCTTTCAAGAGGTGCCAGATCTTGGTAAGTATTTGGGTGTCCTACTTCTCCATCAGAGAGTTACGACCGCCTCGTACAATTATATTATTCAGACAGTTAAAAAAAGCTATGTGGTTGGAAGGTAAAGAACTTATCGCTGGCGGGTTGAATTACTTTAACTAAGGCAATGATAGCGGTCATCCTAACTTATGCTTTGCAATATGTAGTGCTTTCTAAAAATTTTGTGCCGAATTAGAGTGGTTGATCAAGCGTTTTGTCTGGGGTATTCCGGCTGAGAGGGGCAGTGTCTATCTGGTAAAATAGGACGAGGTCTATCGTCCCCATATCAATGGTGGGCTTGGATTTCAAAAGATTGCGGTTCAAAATGAGGCGTTTCTTATGAAACTTGCTTGCTCGGAAGGAAGCCCTCTGGGTTCGATTTCTTAATTCAAATTATAAATGCATGTAGGGGGTACCAACGGTGCTTCGCAATCAAAATTGCCCTCGTCCTTGGAAAAGGTTTAGTGTAGTTTGGAATGATGTCCGCCACAACATTAATTGGTCTCTTGGTCATGGGAATGATATTGATTTCTATTTTGACTCTTGGATTGGTGAGCTCAGCCTCTCTCATTCACCATGTCTCTCCTCCTCTAATATCTCATGTTCATAGCTCTTCGGTTGTTTCCATGGTCACTGCATCGGGATAATAGGTTTGGGATGCATTTCAGTCTTTATTATTGTCTGGTGTGCCACTCCAGATTGCAACGATTAAAGCCCCATTGTCGAGCTTTACTAACGCGGTGATAGGATTCAGAGAGTAAAAATCTTCTGCCCCCTAACCATGCCTCCTTCTATGCCCCTGCCTAAAAATACTTAAAAATTAAATCTTACCTCATAACCCTAATTTTTATATCCTAAACCCTAAACTCTAAACCCTAAAAAATATATCCTACCCCTAATTCCCTACACCCTAACCCTAAGCCCCAACCTTAAACCCTAAACTCTAAACCCACTATTTTAAAGTGGGGGCACAAATGGGGGCATACTTTGGGTGCAGATGATTTTCATCCGGATTCAGAGGACCTCAACACATTCATATCCTTCTTTGGTTAAATCTACATATGAGACGTTTTAGGGATCTCAACACATTCATATCTTTCTTTTGTTGGCTTAAGGTAATAGACAAATGACGAATTCGGACAGGGCTCGGCGATTTGTCGTTGATAACTGCTTCACGGTATGTATGGAGGATTCAGAGGACGTTCCTCATCGGCTCTCTCGTTTAACACCCTTTGATTAAACCAAATCGTTTAGCACAATTTGTTTCAATGGATTTACGAGAATGGTTTATTTTGAACTTATCTCTTCCGGATTATTTTGCACTAAATTGGGATTTATTATTCAGTGCAAACATTTGGAATCTTTGGTTATACCAAAATTCGATATCCTTTGACAACCCGATGGATGGATGGGGTTCGTTTCTTGACTGCATTCGTCGATTGCAGAGCTTGACGATGCTCGCTTTGGAGTCGATCCAACACTAAATACTGCGTCTGCACCTATGTCTCGTGGACAACACCGGAGGAATGGTGGATCGAACTAAACATAAACGACGCTCGTTGTAGTGCTGATGGCTTATCCTCTTGTGGGGGTGTGTTGCACTTGGAAGCATGGTTTTATGAGATGTATTCAAAGGTATGTTTGGTTGTGGAAGCGGAACTTTGGGGTGCATATATTGGCTTGCTTTGTGCTTGGGATTTAGGTTACCAACAAGTGATCCGGGAATTGGATAGCATAGAGGCTCTTCGGTTTCTTTGTTCGGATATTGGTCAACAGGGTCAGACCTCATTATTGTTTCATCTCAATGATCTCCGGCAACTTGATTGGATCGTTAAATTGCAATATGTCTAGCTAAGATAGCTCTTAACGATAGCATTGGGACCATCCACCTTGGTGCTCCCACGGCATCATGAGTTGAATCTTTGTTGCATGAGGATGTTAGGGGCTAGCCAGGGTACGATGCAAATGAGCCTTGCTCTTCGTTCTTGCTGCATAGGGAGGGTTTACGTTGAGTCGTTTTAGTTTGTTGGCTTCGATTACTGCATGCTATGTTTGTCATGGTTATCCTGTAGGTCTTTTTTGTAATTATTATCGTGTGTACTATTTTCCTCCTACTAGGTTTAGCGATGGTTTAATGAGGCACATGGTCATAATCATTTTTCATCTAAAAAACTTATTACATTTAATATTAAGACCAAATTGATAGATTTTTTAAATATAGGGGACCAAATGTGTAATTATACCAATTTTATTTAATAACCCTGTCAACTTTTTTGTTATTTTTAACGGCTGGTGGTCACATTGATACCATTTAAATAGTTTGGTGGTTTAATTGCTTAGAAAAAAGTAATGTGTTCAAATCGCAACGTTTCTAATAATATGGTGGTCAATGAAGTAGTTTACCCTAAAAGAAAAACAAGCAGCCGCCATTTTAGCGTACAAAACAAGAATCACGTGCATTTGTTCGATTTTAGTTCTTACAAAAATTGGGGAATTCTAAAACGAGGCAGGCTACAGTGAGGCTAAAACGAGGCGCTACATAAATTCTTACCATTTTTGTAAGAAATTGTATAGGAATGGGTAAGAATTTGTGTAACTACATAAATTCTTATAAACTTGGTACAAATTTGTGTAGACTTTAAAAAAATAAAAATAAAAATTGGCAAAAGGCTGAAGTGGTTAACCGATTACCATAAGTTTAGCTAGTTTTGGATTGAGTGATATCGGGTAAGAAATTATGTTGTTACACTTTTCCTTACATTTACTTTAACAAATTATGTATATCATGTAATAATTTATTTAGCTACGCAAAATCTCATTATTTTTGTAAGAAAAGAAGGTCATTTTGTAACCCTTTGTGTGGCTACACAAATGCTTACAACAAGTTGAGCTCGTTTTGGATTGGGTGATCTCGGGTAAGAAATTTTGTTGTTATACTTGACCTTACATTTCCTATAACAAATTATGTATATCCTGTAATAATTTGTGTAGCTACGCAAATTATAATTATTTTTGTAAGAAAAAAAGGTAATCTTGTAACTCTTTGTGTGACTATACAAATGCTTACCATAAGTTGAGCTAGTTTTGGATTGGATGATCTCGGGTAAGAAATTGTGTAGTTACACTTTTCTTTACATTTTCTGTAACATATTATGTATATCATACAATATTTTATGTAGCTACACAAATTCTCATTATTTTTGTAAAAAAAATGTTATCTTGTTACTCTTTGTGTGGCTACACAAATGCTTACCATAAGTTGAACTAGTTTTGTATTGGGTGATCTTGGGTAATAAATTGTGTAGTTACACTTTTCCTTACATTTCCTGTAACAAATTATGTATATTCTGTAATAATTTATGTAGCTACTTAAATTTTTATTATTATTGTAAGAAAAAAAGCTATCTTGTAACCTTTTGTGTGGCTACACAAATGCTTACCATAAATTGAGCTAGTTTTGGATTAGGTGATCTCGGGTAAGAAATTGTGTAGTTACACTTTTCTTTACATTTCCTTTAACAAATTATGTATATCATACAATATTTTATGTAGCTACGCAAATTCTCATTATTTTTGTAAGAAAAGGGTTATCTTGTAACTCTTTGTGTGGCTACACTAATGCTTACCATAAGTTGAGCTAATTTTGGATTGGGTGATCTCGGGTAATAAATTGTGTAGTTACACTTTTCCTTACATTTCCTGTAACAAATTATGTATATTTTGTAACAATTTATGTAGCTACTCAAATTTTCATTATTTTTGTAAGAAAAAAGTTATCTTGTAACCCTTTGTGTGGCTACACAAATGCTTACCATAAGTTGAGCTAGTTTTGGATTGGGTGATCTCGGGTAATAAATTGTGTAGTTACACTTTTCCTTACATTTCCTGTAACAAATTATGTATATTTTGTAACAATTTATGTAGCTACTCAAATTTTCATTATTTTTATAAGAAAAAAGTTATCTTGTAACCCTTTGTGTGGCTACACAAATGCTTACCATAAGTTGAGCTAGTTTTGAATTGGGTGATCGGATAATAAATTCTGTATTTACACTTTTCCTTACATTTCATGTAACAGATTATGTATATTATGTAATAATTTATGTAGGTACCGAAATTTCAATATTTTTGTAAGAAAAAAATGTTATCTTGTAACTCTTTGTGTGGCTACACAATTGCTTACTATAAGTTGAGCTAGTTTTGGATCGGGTGATCTTGGGTAATAAATTGTGTAGTTACGGTTTTTCTTACATTTCCCTAATACTTTATGTAGCCACGTTGATGCTTATGAGTTTTGTAAGTGTTAATGTTATCAATTTAGCATTTATGTTATCACATAATTTCTTACGTGGTAAGACTTTGTGTAACTACCATTTTCTTTACAGTAACGGTAATAATTTACGCAAGCGCCTCGTAAGAAATTATGTACGGACATGGTAGCTTCATTTTAGCCTTAATTTAGGCTGCCTCACCGTTGTGCCCATCGACTCTCTCAGTTTGGCACCCTTTGATTAAACCAAATCGTTTAGCATAATTTGTTTCGATGGATTTACGGGAATGGTTTATTTTGAACTTATCTCTTCCAGATTATTTTGCTAAGGAAGCGCTCAATTGGGATTTATTATTCAGTGCTAACGTTTGGAATCTTTTGTTATACCAGAATTTAATAGGCTTTGACAACCCGATGGATGGATTGGGTTCGATACTTGACTACATACGTCGATTGCAGAGTTCAAAGCTGCTCTTTGGAGTTGGTCCAGCACAAGGCTGCTGAGTCTGCACCTATATCTCGTGGATTAAGTGTTTGGACAACACCAGAGGCAGTGGGGTTCTGGACAGGCGCGATAGGAGCAACCGCACAGGGCCCCATGAGAGAAGGGGCCCAAAAATTATAAATTTATATATATATATATATATATATAATTATTTGTATATATATATAACAATAATCTAAAAGTTAAAGCATGCAAAAAATGATATTTTTTAAATGAAAATATTTGGTTTTCGGATGTTTGTAGGTTAATTTTTTATTGTTCAAGAGGATAATCTAATAATATTTTTTATATTAAAGTATTTTTTTGGGGAAAAACTTATATCTCTTACAGAATATAAATTAAGGGCCTTATTTTAATAAATTGCACAGGGCCCCCAAAATTTTTGAACCGCCCCTGACCAGAGGAATGGTGGATTGAACGCATATTACGCTCGTTATAGTGTTGATGGCTTATCCTCTTGTGGGGGGTGTGTTGCACTTGGAAGCATAGTTTTATAAGATGTATTTAAAGGTATGTTTGGTTGTGGAAGCGGAACTTTGGGGTGCATATATTGGCCTGCTTTGTGCTTGAAGATTTAGGTTACCAACAATTGATCTTGGTACTGGATAGCATGGAGGCTCTTCGGTTTCTTTGCTCAGATACTGGTCATTAATGTTTCATCTCAATGATCTTCGGCAACGTAATTGGATCGTTAAATTGCAACATGTCTAGCTAAGATAGTTCTCACCGATAGCATTGGGACCATCCACCTTGGTGCTCCCACGGCATCATGAGTTGAATCTTTGTTGCATGAGGATGTTAGGGGCTAGCCAGGGTACGATGCAAATGAGCCTTGCTCTTCGTTCTTGCTGCATACGGAGGGTTTACGTTGAGTCGTTTTAGTTTGTTGCCTTCGATTACTGCATGCTATGTTTGTCATGGTTATCTAATTATTATCGTGTGCACTCTTTCCTCCCACTAGGTTTAACAGGAGTTCAATGAGGCACACTGTAATAATATTTTTTTCATCTAAAATATTTTATTATATTTAAAATAAATTGATTAATTTTATTAGATAAATTTATAAAAATAAGAAAAAAAACATACTTAAATAAGGAAAATTCAATTAATTTTTAATCTAAATAAATTAATAAAAAAAAATATAAAGTTGAATACTATTAATTTTAATGTCACGTGAACTTTATTTATAATTTTTTATTAATTTAAATATAAAAAATAATAAAATGACGTATTAATTAATTTAACCCTCTCCTTTTCTCTGGCATCTTCTATCTGGATCGTGGTTCACAATCCAATGTTCTTCAGACTAGCCAATATCTTCCATTTCCTCTCATTGCTTTCTCTTCGGATTTGTACAAGACTGGTGGGTTCTTTTGGTATTTCGATTTGATTATTGGTTTTCAATCCAATGGCCGCTTGTTGACGCGTGGGTCAAATCAGACCCAATTGGTGTTCGTGGAAAATAGGATTAGCTTCTCCTGCACTGTTTTCACAATGGAGGCAGAGTTCTCAGCTCGTTAAATCTAATGGAAAACGATTGTTTCTCATCGACACATTAGCTTTGGTAATTACAGACTTGTTTGTAATTTTATTTGGTTTGAATGAAATGAGATTGGAATATTTCCCATTTTGATACATAGGTTAGGAGCTTAGAAAATGTCTCAGTTTCAGTTGTTTCCAAGTCTGAGATGCAGAAAGTAAGCTGTTTTTGTCTTTGATGCTTTTATGTTTTGTATTCATTCTTCGTTTACAGGGTAAGGTAGTTTATATTGTTTACCACAATTATCCGACTAATCATGGTCCATTATGGGGTAGTTTATTTGAATCAAAGTTAGTCTGTTTAGTTGCTATTGCAAACTTTTTATTCAAACTTTTGTATTGGTAGAGTGAAATGACTCAAGAATCCAATCTATCCAAGCTCAAATCACAAGTTCAAAGCTCCCAGGTATTGTTATTGGTCCAAACTTAGATTTCGAATATATTAACACGCGATGCAGACTAATAACTGGATCTCTGTTTGTGTCTCTGTCCATTCACATGGGTTGCCTTTCTGAACAATAAGTAATGCAGGAGCTACATTTTTCTTTGCTGCAACACGAGAATGAGAAACTTCAAAATGATATAGAGAACATGCGCAGTGAATTAAGGTCTGGCTTCTGAGTTATCATACATTCCTATGATCTCAACGACTCTCTTAAATGTGCACAACGACTCTTTCTGTTTTAAAACAAGTATTGATACCCTTGTTTGAGTACTGATATGGTAGGTTGCATAAATGTATTTATTGCGAGAAAAATGTAGCCCAACGGCTAGATTAATGATCTCAACCAGCCAAACGGCTAGAATTCAATGCAAGGGTATAAAAGCAAGCCTCCAAAGCACCAACAACAACTATTGAACCTACATGCAACATTCAAGCTATATTCTAAACCTTTGTGCTTCATTAGAGTCATATCTTGTACCCAAGTTGTAATGTTTTTTGTATATTATTAGTTCAAGTTTGGGAGAGTGTTTGATTGTAATTGGGCAAATTTTCAGTCTTGTGAGAGATATTTTTATTTGCCAAATTTCTTTTTTGTAAAGATTATCTTTTGGGTCAATTTTTGGGTAGTAAGATTGACCGATTATAAAGGTTACCTACTTAGCCTGGAAAAGGAGAAGAACATTTAGTTGAGATTGTTGAAAATCCTTAGTGGGAGCTAAGGTAGTGGATGTAGAGCTTGTTAGAAGCTTGAACCACTATAATTTGTCTTGTTCTTCATTTTTCAATTTTCAATTTGCTCCCTCCAGATTTAAAAAGTCAGTTCACCCCCTCTTGGCCAAATCATATTCATTTTATCAACTCAACAATTGGTATCAGAGCCTACCTCTTTGAAGGCTTCACATCCACAAGAGGAGATCCTAGGAGAGTGTTGATCAACATCTAATCAAAGTCATAACATCTACCTCCAGGGCTAGCTTGTACGAATCACAATCCATCACTAAACCACTATTCTTCAATGGGGATACCTATCTCTTTTGAAAGAACCGAATGAGGCTCTTCATCAAATCCAACGACTATCTTCTTTGGGACGTAGTGGAAGACGGGCCGACAATTCCTATGAAAAGAGATAATGACGGGAGACTTGTTTCGAAGACCAAGTTATCATAGAAGAAGCTGACATATTATGATAGATGAAGCTGCTCACCATTTGTGTTCAACTATCATTTTCACTTGAAAAGCGGTTCAAACTCTGTATTTAATGTTTCAAGTATGGTATAATCAAAATCTCATTTTTGAGAGATTTATTGATTGCTGATGAATACAGCAGTTTCAGAGGATTATTTTTGAGAAATTAGTTTTAAATAGTATTAGGGTTTCATGCTTTAGAAATTATGAAAAATATCATGAATGAATTATTCACTCTACTATTTTCTTTGATTTTCTACCTTATTTTTTCTCATTGCTATTCTTCTAATTTATTCTCTCGATCTCAATTTCAGTTTCTTCTCTTGTAAATTCTGATTTAGTTCGTAACAAATAACATGTCTAGATGGGCTACTTTTCTCTCCAAGGATCCTGGCGTGGTTTGCTTTTTCAAGTTTTACCTTGGTCGGCGACGGCGGCAGTTTTAGGGCTGGTTGTCGACCGCCAACTCTTCGCATTCTCTATATTTTTTTTCTCACTTTGATTAGTTATTTTCTTTAGTTTTATTTTAAGGATTTATATCCTATATACTAACGGTGGAAACTGAAAGTTTGCACAACTGCCTTAGTTTTAGGGTTTAGGTCTAGGTGTAGGGGTTTAGAATTTAGAGATGTGGTTAGAATTTAGGTTTAGAATTTAAGCTTTAGAGGTTGAGGTTTTGTATTTAGAGTAATATGATTATGATTTAGGTTTTAACTTATAAACCCTGAATTATAACCCTAAACTCTAAATTCTTACCACTATTTATAAATTCTAAACTCCTACACATAAAACCATAAAGCCTACACCATAAACTAAGACCCTAAACCCTAAAACTAAAGCGCTTGTGGAAACTTTTAGTTTCCACCGCCAGTGTATAGGAATATAGGATAATAACCCTTATTTTAATGTTTAATAAAAATCTCCTTTGTTTGGTTTTTTTCTTTTCGTATATTTTGCGCATGTTCGTTTGCCTTTGTGGCACGTTTCCTCTGCCTTATAGCACGTTGTTCGCCTACCTTTATCGTAGATCTGCGATTGTGTAGAGATTATCATGTCGCTCGAATCTGATTTGCGATTATCGATGGTCTTTAAGTGGTTAAATATTCGATCCAATTCTTCTGAGTTGGCTTTAGAGGATTACATTTAGTGGTATCAGAGCCTAGGTTCAACCCTCGAACTGTGGGGCTCACAAAAGTTGTTTTCGAATGTTTTTGACTTTTGCATGCATCGAAAATATTTTGGGATAAATGGGGATTTTCTGAAATAAAATATAATATGGTATTTTGTGATTTTGAGTTCAACGTGTTTTTAAATTCGAGACTCTAGCACCGAATCTGAATATAGAATATTATCTTCTGTAGATAGTTACTAAGCCACCGCGTAGAAGTTCTTGTGTTGCATTAGGTTGTTGTCGTGATGTTGCTTTTGATTGTGATCATCCGTCTTATGCTAATTAGACAAAAAATTAGAATGAGATATATGATAATGGGAATTGATATGTGAGAGCGAAGTACTTGGTGATACGTTGAGATGATTTCATAAATATAAAACGGAACAATGTCAGATAATGATTATGAGATAGAGTTTATGAGGTTGATAAAATATGTTCATGGGTCATTTACGGTTGAGAAAGATAAGTGTGATTTGCTTTAACGAGCTTTATTTATCGATCTGAAAAAATGTTGTTACGCAAAAGGATAAGGTGTTCAGCGTCCTGGTTGGTCGAGCTAAGATTGTTGTGAAGATAGATGCACTCATGAAAGAAGATGAACATCATAATTCTGATCAAAGTTATCAGGATGTGAGCACTGCAATATCAACAATTCCGCCTGGTAGCATGGATGGTTCAAAAGCTCATCGTCATATTTCTGTTAGTAGCTGATGCAATAAGAAGCATAACAGAGAGTGCTGATAGGAGAAAGGAGCGTGTTTTAGATGTGGTTCCCATGATCCTTACTTAAGAACTTATCCACGTCCACCTACGGTTCCAATTTGGTAGAACCATTCTCTTTCATCTACACGCGTATCTGTTGCAAGTAGAGGTTGTCGTAAAAATGACGTCTTGGGAAATGCTAGTAGAGGTGGACCTGCTTAGAGTGATAGATCAGCTAGATCCAAATTTAGATGATCATGTTTAGTGCATGCAATCGGAGCTCGTGATGGTTACAAGAATGCATCTGAGGACATAACAAATATATTTTGATGTATTCAGTTCGTATTTTTGGTTATGATGGATTATGAATTCAGAATAAGAAAGTATAAGCTTATGTCAGTTTTGAGGATACATTGTTAAGTCTTAAAATTTCGAGGACGAAATTTCTTTTAAGGAAGGAAGAGTTGTAACACCCCAAAATTTCCCCAAATTTTGCCCAATTTAAAAATCCCTAATTTTGAAATCCCTAAATCAGTAACCTTAGAATTTGGGGAATTTAATTCAGAAATCCTAATTGAGTTTAAGGGTTAAATTGAGAATATTCAGAATTATAAGGCTTAGCTTCGAAATTCGTGGGTCAATTTGTAATTTATGGAAACTTAGGTGCTCGTTTTCAAACCCTAATTAACTTCAGTCGCTCCTAATGTAATTTACCCATTAAATTGGGTATTTAAAAGTCTTTTTCAACATTTGTGAGTCTGTTTGTATGCCATATTCAACCTGCAGCCACCAAAACCCTTTCCCCCTTATTTTTGTTCGAATATCACCACCCACACCTAAGTTCCAATCAAGCTCCGACCAAGCCTCGCCGTTGACCGTGGCTTGCACGGCCACCACCAGCGCGACCACCATCGTCATGCGATCAAACCCCGACCCCTGGCTCTCCCTCGTTTGTTAGCAGCGGTTGTGAAACCGTTCGGTTCTTCCTTATGCGACTGTTCGCCATTGAGCTCCCTTTCCCCTACAAGTTAACCCTTGGTCTCGGGTTTTCTCTATGCGCCGCCATTTGCTCGGAAAACAACAAGGAAAAGTTCGAGTTTTGCGTCGTCGTTGTACCCTCTGCCTCTCATCTATTGAAACCGAGTTGGGTTGGTGAGAGCCCAAGATCCGGGTTGAATCCAAGTTGGTGGGCTAAACCGAACCAGAGTGACTGAATCGTAACAAAACCGAACCAGATCTCCACTGGAACCGAGTTGGCTGGTGTCAGCGATGACGTCACCTATTAACCGTTGACCCGTTAACATGTTGACCCGTTAACCGTTAATTGTTGACTTTTTCAGAAAAAGCTTATTTCATGTTTTTCGACGTCCTGATTCCGATTCCACTGCCCGTTTCCCCAAATTCGAACCCGAAAGACCGTTTTGACCACTTTTATTTGATTATAGTTAGTATTTAAAGATTTGAATATCGGGAAATTAATTTGAATTATTCGTATTTGCAGACGATATTGACTCGGATACTGAGATCCTTCCTCCTTCTCCACCTGGACGACCTCCTGTTGCTCAGACATCGGGATCCGCTCGTGAGTTTAATTAATAATATATTTGATATTTATATTGTCAGTGTCTTGGCATAGTAGTAGTATCTTTGATGGTGTATTTAATTGTTATAGGAGCTAACTCTGACCGACCTAGAGATAGAGCTGAGCGTGGGAGACGTCACCGTCGACGTTGAGTGTTAGCTATTTGAGGTGTGTTCTCTTCTATGCTGTATGTTTTGCAGTGCTCTGTATGTAAATGTGTTGATGGGCTAAAATGTATACATGATGTGGTCTGATGATGTATGATAATAATATTCTGTTGATTTGTGATATTTGAATTGTTCAGCATTCTATTATATTATGCAGTATTTATATATGTTATCATATTCAGATTAATGTATATCGGATTATATGATTATGCATTTCTGTTGATAAACAATGCATTCAGATTCATAACTCGAATTTTATGTCATCTCATTATGGTTGGGATTCTGTACGGGGGAGTTTAGTAGCTTCATCCTTAAGGTTGATGTCTACTTCGGACCAGTGGTTTCGCCCTACGGGCTGGATTCCACTTCGGATGGTGACGAGGTTGAGAGTGGTTCTGGGAACCTTACTCTTCGGATGGTGATGTAGTTGGGTGCATGTCATACTGTGTTGCATATTCATTCATACCTGTTTATGTGATTGAATTGATTCTTGATGGAAAATTGTATTCTGATAATGTATGTTGACTTTGATGATTCTGTTAGTTCTGTTTGCACTGTAGAGACACATTGAGCGTTTTCGCTGACTCTCATTTAGTTTCTATTTCAGATACTCAGGTCTAGGCTACGATACTTGGAGGACCTCGTTTTCCAGCCTTATTTATTTATTATTATCAGTATGATACTTGGACTATTGATTTATATGTTCTATCAGATTGTATTTTATTTTCAGATTTCAGATGTTTTATTTGGTTATTATGTTTTATCATGCATATACATTTTGGATTTAATCCTTTCAGAATGATTTTATAATTGTGTATTATGTAATAATAATAATAATAATAATAATAATAATAATAATAATAATAATAATAATATTATTATTATTATTATTTTGGAATTAATTTTTTGAATCAGGTTACTTACTTGAGGGACAAGCTTGAGCTTGACTTCCTATATTCGATCCAATTCTTTTGGGTCGGGTTTAAGGGGGTACACTATTTTTTGGAGTTTAGGGTTCGCCGACCACTGATTAGCGACAACCGGCGTTTAGGGTGTTGATGTCGTGAGAAAGAGGGGAGAGTTTGAGTTTAGGGTTAGAAAAGGAGGCTGAAATGTTTTAACTCGGTTTTTATAACGCTTTTACATTTTAAAAATGGCACAACCTCGTTTTAAACCCCTCCGTGTCCTTTTAATCGCGCCGCAAGCCCTTCCGCTTTCTAAAACCACGCCCTTGGTCCTTCAATATTTTTAAATGTTTTTAATTGTGTCTTGTTTTGATTTTAGTTAAATTTCGAATGGTTTAATTCCCCCTTAAGTCCCTAGAGTCTGTTTCGAGTTCAATCTTAGTCTTAATTCCAGTTTTAAAACCCCTTAATCATGCATTTTTAATTTATGCCCCATATTTACGTTTCTTTAATTTTGGTCCTTATTTTATTTATTTGCTTTATATATGTTTGTATAATGTGTTTTCCTTGATGTATATATTATGTTATGTTTGTATTATATGATGCATGTTTCGTATATAATATATATATATATATATATGTATGGTTTCATTATAGATATAAAATATGTTTGATGTATGTTTAATATATGTTTAAAATATGTTTTTATAAAGTACATAATACGGTTTTGATATACATTATATATATTTCACAAAATATATAATATATGGTTTTTACATAAAATAAGATATATATATATATGACATATGGTTTTAATATGATATATAGTGTATATATATAATATAAGGTTTTTATATGATATATAATTATATATATAAAGATGGTTTTCTTTATAATCTATAGTTTTTTAAGGTAATATAAAATATAATATGCGGCTTTAATGTGTGCATAGCTTAGTCTTTCTGGTTGCTCGAATGTGTATTGGTGACATGCATTTCTTAATTGTCATTCACGTGACTTTTGATATTCTAATTTGCATGAACATTAATTCTAATCATAAAAAGGAGATACTTATTAATTCGCGTATTCGGGTTGAAATATCCTAGCTTATTGGATATTCCCTGGATATTCGGATTGATTCGCATCGTCCAAAGATAAATTTGTAACCAGATAAAACGATAAGACCATGGCATCATTCCTAAATGCTTGCATCATGCATAAAGGTGATGTACGAGATTCAAACCTTAAACTAACATGGCAGACAAACTTATATGATGTCGGTTTAGTCTATGGTCCGGTGTGCCGTCATCCTTTTTAATTAAATGCTCAATTAATTCTAAGGCCACAATTTGATGAAACTCGTACAATTCGAGTTAGATTTTCACTTAAGAACATCTAATTAAGTTCACTCTAAATTTTAAATGATTTCTATCGATTAAAGGCAACAAGTAATTTGGTACCAATTTCCGGGCGCGATGGAGGTGCTAACCCTTCCCAACACGTAACCAACTCTCGAACCCTTTTAAAGTTGAATCTTTGTTTTTTTGTGGTGTTCAGCTTACCTTAGTGGCCGGTGGCGACTCCAAATTTTCCATCGTTTTCCAAAACAAGAATTTTATAAGAAAATCCCTTTTTTACAAATCTTTTTCAAAAAGTGGAACACTTAAAAGTTTTAGTTTTCAAAAAAACGTCATTACACCAACTTTTTAACTTCCTATAAAATCCAAGTCAGCTTCCTTCCATGATCTAGTGTTGGTTCAATAATCTAACTCAGTGCCATTGCTACGTCTGCTAAGTCTGCCACTTTTTGAGCCACTTCTCGTACTTGGGTAACAACATTTTTCATGTTATTGTCTCATTCTTGTATCTTCATTCTCGATCTCTGAAATTGGACATGCCACTTCTCTTAACTTTCTTGACAGTTTTCCATAATCTCTTCCATAAGATCCTTGTACTTTAGTATGAGACTGAGGTACTCATCTACCTTCTTCTTTAGTGTTTCATTTTCGGCTTGACTGTCATTCATCTTGATAGTGATATCCTCATACATTTGCATGTACTTGGTCATCATCTCGCGCTTTGCTTGACTAACCCTTAGATCATCCATGAAGGTGTTGCGTTGTAATTCCATTGCTTGCAGATAACACGAGAGTGTATTAGCTTGATTTTCACTTGCTTTAAAAATTTTTTTCCAGTACTCAGCTTCATGCTTCAGCTCTTTGATTTGTTTCTCTGACTGTTCCAGTCACACCCAAACCAACATCCTTGAGCATCGAATGAATCTCTTAATGACTAGATTGCAGGCTTTTCAACTCCTCATTCAAATCATCTTTCTCTTGCCCTAACCTGCTTATTTGAGCCTTATATTCGAATTGATGCCCCTTTTCCTAGGTATTTTCATCTTGAGTCTACCATTCAACCGTTGAATCAAATCAACTTCATGTTTCAAATTTCCATTTTCCATGCTCCAAAAGAACTTGGACTCGGCGTTTGAAGGTGATACAATTTTCAATAAAATGCCCTTGAGTTCCATCATGAAATTCACAGTGAACCTTGGTGTCATACCATTTTGGATACGGGGGTTGCAAAGGTGTGACAAACTATAGGGTCACCAATCGAGCTTTCAACAATTGAGGGTATAGTTCTTTGTATGAAATAGGGATTGGGTCAAAATGAAACTTGTAATCTCTTTTCTTTTGGTAATCTGCTGAAGGGATACTGAAGTTCGAACCTTGTCCTGGACACTAAATTGATTCTGATGGACTTGAATTTTCTTTCATCTTTACATCTCCAGGTGTTCTATTAATTATCAGGCTTCCAAGAAATTTGGGCTTTCTGTCCTCAAAACTCAATAGGTCTACCCAAATAAGATCTTCAACTTTGTTCTTCAAAACCTCACAATTCTCAATAGTATGGTCTGAACTTCCTTGGTGATAATCACATATCGCGTTGTTGTTGTAATCTCCCGAATAAGAAAATTCTTTGGGCTTGGACCTGATTGGGCTCACAAATTAATTTTCTACCAAAATCGGAAGTAGATTTGCATATGTCATCGGGATTGAGTTAAAAGCCCCTCCATTTCTTTCCACTTGGACTTCTTCCGGGCCCATCATTACGTTCTCGGAGTTTATCCTACTTTTACCTCAAGTTAGTTTATTAATGCGGATTGTAACGGTGCTCGGACCTGGTCGTTTATACATGTTCTGCTTTTTGTTTTGTTCTTCTTTCAGTTCAGTGTGCTTTTTTTTCTTTGGCCTTAGCCGTCATCATATTCATCATTTCAACCATTTGTCTTTTCAGTTCTCGCACCTCATTTTTTCAGCATCAACACTAACACCATCAGATATATGACACTTGGATGAACTGCCTTTCATTTCTTCCGTGACTCGTCTCGGACACTGCCTCATATTTGTAGTCTCCTCTATCAGATTACGTATCTCTTTATTTGCCATGATTGTCTTCTTTGAATCAATACCTCTATGTAATGAAGATGCAATGCAAGAATGCAAAACAAAAACAAAAGAAACGAGTCAGTATGGTAAATTAATTGTGTGAGCAAAAATTGAATTGCTGATAAATAAAACAATTTAGCTAACCAAGAAAATAATCAAAGAAAAGTATTTAAACCGGTAACACACTGTCCTAGGTTCCTGTCTGGCTCTAGCGGGGTGGGCTTCTAAAAATAGGATGTGGGCTTTGTTCTAGAATCTTGGTTCCCGAACTTTCGTTACTATCTACTGCGCTAGTAAGACATCAATTCGGTAGTATAGGTCCCTTATAATTGAGGCATGGGCCCCACGATGCATAAGGTTAGAATACCGGAAGAAGACAAAAATCTGAACTCGGAGCTAGAGAGCATCACGTCGGATATTGTCTGTCTCCCACTTAAGGGTGAAAAACCTGGGTCAAGAGTTTATGCATGAATGACAGATATATCATATACAAAAGCTACCCCAATTTTTCCTGGAAATCCATCCAACAATTCTTTAGAAAAAATTACATTCAGATTAATGTTTAAAATGCCACGTGGAATTAATTAATAGGCCTGACTCTCAAATTTTGTCCCCATCGGAGTCGGCAAGCTATCGCGACCATTTTTTTAAAACTGTTTGTGCGAAAACAGCCTGACGGTTAGGATTTTGGAAATTGAGGTTTTTCATTTTAATTTGATCTTGAAATTAGGGGGTTTTCATTTTTAATCAAGTTTCCTTTATTTTTTTTAAAGAAATCATTTTGGAGTCGCCACCGGTCACTTTGGTAGACCGAACACCATAAAAACGGACCAAAGATTCTTTTCATAAAATTCGGGTTAAGGAGTCGGTTACGTGTAGGGAAGGGTTAACACTCCTACAACGCCCGTTATCGGTACCTCATTAATTCCACGTTGCATTTTGAACATTAATCTAAATTTAATTAAATCTGTAATTGTAAAATGGATCCATTTCAAATGTGAATATCCTTTTGTAAGAAAATACATTTTGGATGAATATAAGTTTTGAAACGTCCAAATACATTAGGAAACTTCGATTTATATTCAAAATGTATCTCAACACAAAATGTTTATTGCATGTCCAATTAGTTTATTGTTTAATTTAAGTAAAACCTAATTAGGGCTCCATTAATTAATTAATTAAAATTCTATGAATATTATTAATTTTTGGGCTTTTATGGAAACACCCAAATAATTGGACACTACACATATTAGGCCCAAAAGCAACAATATTCCTAGTTTTAGTGTCACTAATTATTTAATCCTAATTCCAATTTTTATTAAACTAACTATATGTTATTTCCATTTTCTATGTTCAAATGAAGTATTGAATCTCTTACCTAAATACCCCATTGATTAACATCACATTGCAATGTGATACTAATCAACTTAGGACATTTAGACTTTCATCCAATATTCATTTATTTTCTATAGTGTCCTCTCATATCAAATTAATTAGACTTAATTAGAGAACTTAGTCCTAAAAGGCTCTAATTTAATTACACTAGGTGAATTAAAGTCTCCTAAACAAGTATAATATATGCTTAATTTTAAAACATGCAAGCATACAAATAAATTAAACAATTGTGATTAAATTATTTAATCTACAAAGGACTAAATTAAAAAGATTTAAAAACTATAAAAAAGCTAAAATGGACGAAATTGAACTAAATTCAAACTCAGAGTGCCAAATTACAAGAAATTGGCGACTGAATTGTAAGAAAAGTAAAACAAAGTAGCCCAAAGTGCAAGAACTAAGAGGTTGGGCGCGGATCCTCTCGAACCGACCCGTTTAACGCGCGTGGGTCTCCTATACCCGGGTTCAAACGGTGTCGTTTCAACTCGTATATAAATTTCCCCAAACCGAGTTGAAACAGCCATTTCCCACATTTCCCTCTCTCTCTTCAATTTTCTCTCACTCTAAATTCTCTCAACAAAGACAAGTCAGCCGCCGCTCCCAAACACTGTCCTCCATCGTGAACTCACACCGTCCGTCTCTAAGCGACGCCAGTCATCCCTAACCAAGCTCTCATCACCATACTTAGCCCTCCGGTTACCCCTACCTGAACTCCAGCCACCGTGGTGCGAACTCCGGCCACCACGGGGTGAGTTCTGGTCGTCGTCTGTGTAACCCCATCGTTCCGGCCTGAGCGGCTGGCCGGTCCGAATAGGTCACACGCAGGGAAAACCGAGGCAAAACCCGTTAAGGCTCCACTTCGGTTAACGACCCTAGAAAACTTTTTTATTTATATTATTATCTTGTCTAAAGGCTTTAATACATCCTATGTGAAACAACGACAGCGGAAGCAACACGCGAGGCGAACAACCAAACAATAATTTAAAAACAGCCCATTTTAGCTTATACAGCAGACCGTATCGATACACTCGAAGAGGGTATCGATACGCCTTGACTAGGTCAACTGGCCAAATTTAACTCGAGGAGACCGTATCGGTACACTGGTTGACCGTATCGATACGCCCTCAACGGTCAACTTCTTGTGGTCAACACTACGAAGACCGTATCGATACATTTGGAGGCCTTTCTCCTTGCACAAGCAACCCACGAACTAAGGATCTGCATTTTCGAACAAAAGAGAGCGTAAGCGTAAAGCTTAGTGAGGGTAAGCTCATAAAACAAACCTCGAAAATGCAGGGTCCAAGCCACAAGAGTCAAATATATATAATGCATGAACATAACATCAATTATCATGCCATGCTCAACATGCCCATAAATACAACCATGTGAAACACATTCAACAAGACGTATTGGCACCTAGCTATGACCTAGATACGCGGATAACAACCGCTGGAACTCACATCCAACAACTCAACCATTTCATTACCTTACGGTTGGATTACACTCATCATTGTTTCACGCGTAGGGGATTCCACTCATCCTCACGCCCCGTCGATAGGATTCCACTCATCACTGACTAACATATAAACGAAGTTTTCCGGGCATACCCGTACTCCATCTTGATGACTACCATCACCAAGACCACGCGTGCATTTCGACACTCGTGTGCACACTAAACATCCTAATGATCAATCATTTGTACCCAAGCATACTAGTGCCAATACTAACTCACCACAAGATCATCATAATACATTATTCTTACCATTTCCCGTGCCTAGCACGTAGCCACCATGATTTACCATCATGCACTTACATTTCACCCAACACATACATATTCCAATGCATAAATGAATCATCATGCCTCATCACAACACATATGCATAAATGCATAGCAACATCATTCACATTTAATACATGAGGCATAACACAACATTTAGAATTTCAACCAAAGTCTTCTAAACTAAAGCTTGAGATTAGACTACCAATCTAATCCCAACTCTAGGTGGGTTTACCAAGCCCGACCTAGGTCTACATAATCGAACCAACATTTGAAAATCAATTTAAAATCGAAGAACCACTCACCGACTACTCCAAGCTCAACAAACTCTAACCGATCAATCTTCCAAGCTTCCCAGATTCGAACGTGAGGCTTCACCAACACAATTCCTTGTTTCTAAACAATCAAATACACTCTATTAATCACCAAAACAAACACAAACCACTGTTGTAAACTCAGAACACCAATCAAGCTCAAATTCAAGCCAAGAACATTCTCAAAACCCACATTTTCGTGCAGCCACAAAACCTAGCAAAGAACTCCCATTTCCAACATCAAACTCAACATCCAACACTCCAAAATAACCCTTTAAACATAACTTAACCATCATCCCACAAGTTCTTACCCCAAAACAGCTCCAAAAACCCATTTTAAAGCACTATAAAACCCCACTTAAACCCAAATCCGAAAATCAGTTTAAAACCATTCAAAATTTAGATATGTTGGACCATTTGGGTTACTAAACACTTCTCTAATAATAAGGAATCAAAAGCTTTAACAATAGACTATAAAATTTGGATTTTTATTCTTTGAACTCAAAAACTCAAAGCACAAAACAATGGGTTTCATTGAAAACTAAGAACATGGAGAGAAAGAGAAAGTTGAGGACAACTCAAAAACATAATTACCTTTCAAAAATCTTCAAGGATGAAGCAAGGAGGAAATAGAATAGTAAACTTCAAGGGGGAGGGGATGTTGTCGTTGGTTTGAAAGTGGGTGGGGAAGAAGATGGGTGAAAAGCAATCTTTTATTGTTTTGATTTATTTTTAAAGCCAAAAGTCACTTTTACCCTTAATGAAAATGGGTTATTACCATAGTGAAAAATCCATGGCTATTTGGGTTTAATTTAAAACAAGCCCAACATAAATTTATTTGTTTTGAAAATACAAGGCCCAAATTATATTTTAATAATTTAATTTCACCCGACCCCCAAACCCGGGTGTTACAACTCTCTCCACTTAAGGAATTTAGTCTCCGAAATTACCTGACGGAAACAAGTACGAAAACTGCTCAAGCATATCCTCTTTCCTCTCCCACATGGCCTCTTCCACACCTCTATGTCTCCACAACACCTTGACCAACTCTATGGTCTTACCACGCAACACCTTGCTATCAGAAGCAAGTATCTCAACCGGTTCTTCATTGTAAGACAAATCTGGATTCAATTCTATCTCCTCAACGGGCATAACGTGAGATGGATCTGATCTATATCTCCTAAGCATCGACACATGGAATACATCGTGGATCTTCTCTAACTCTGAAGGCAATCTCAAACGGTAAGCTACTGGTCCAATCCGCTCAACTATCTCATATGGACCGATAAACCTCGGACTCTACTTGCCTTTCCGGCCAAATCGCATTACCTTCTTCCACGGAGACACTTTCAGAAACACTTTCTCACCCACTAAAAACTCAATCTCTTTTCTCTTCAAATCTGCATAAGATTTCTAACGATCGGAAGCTGCTGTCAAACGGTCACAAATCAACTTCACTTTGTCGATAGTCCCCTTTAGCAAATCCGGCATAGGTAACAATTTCTGACCCGTTTCGGTCCAACAGATCGGAGTCCTACATCGCCTACCATACAATTCCTCATAAGGAGCCATCTAGATACTAACCTGGTAATTGTTGTTGTAAGCAAACTCAACTAAGGGTAAGTGCTTCTCCCACAATCCCTGGAAGTCGATCACACAACAACGTAGCATATCCTCTAATACTTGTATCACTCGCTCTGACTGACCATCTGACCGCGAATGATATGAAGTACTGAAATGCAAATGACTGCCTAGGGCACTATGCAAACAACCCCAGAACCTCGATGTGAATCTCGGATCTCTATTAATTTATCTAGAGAATCTGTGGTGTTCAATGCTAAGAAATGAGCACACTTAGTGAATCTATCCATAATCAACCAAACTGAGTTCTTCTTCGAAGAAGACAACTGTAACCCTGATACGAAGTCCATAGTGATTCTTTCCCACTTCCATTCTGAAATTTTCAAAGGCTGTAACAAACCTGAAGGAACATGATGTTCTACCTTTACCCTCTGACAAACCATGCAACGGCTCACATACTCGGCTACATCCTTCTTCAAACCAACCCAGAAATAATCACTCTTCAGATATCGGTACATCTTAGTACTGCTCGGATGCATAGAAAAAGGAATCGAATGTGCTTTGCTCAGAATCATACGTCTCAACTCAACATCTTCAGGTACTACAACTCTGTCTCTGAAACACAACACACTCTCGTCACTGAATCTGTACTCTGTCGGTCTACCTTCTACAATGTCCTGAATATGTGAAGCTAATGATACGTCTTGCAAATGTTTCTCTCTTATCATCTGAATCAACGAAGGCTTCACTTGTAACTCTGTAATCAATCCATCGTCCCCTGATACACTCAGCCTGGCTCATTTTGGCATATAGGCCAATTTTACTTTATTATTTAGGGGATGGGGGTCGGTTGGCCGAAAATTGGGGAATTAGGCCAAAATCTACAGTGGCAACAGGACCTCGCCACCTGCAGCCGGCGTGGTCCTGTTGGAGGCAGGCTTCCCAGCGTGGACGGCTCAGCTCCTCAGCCTGCCATGTATGCCACCCTGCTATTGCGCTGTCATTGGCTGACCTGCAGCCTGCACGAGCCGCGCCATTGGCTGGGAGAGCCGGTCACCAAGGAAACTAGGGACCTCGCCGTTTGCACCTGGCGAGGTCCAAGAACGCCAGCAGCATATGGCGATGTACTGTAGCTTTTGGCCTATTCTCCAAATTAATCGTGGAGATGGCCTATTCCCCTAAAAAATAAATTTGTTTGGCCTAAATGGCCAATTTTGCGCACTCAGCCTAGCAAACATAGCTCGTAACTCAACTGCAACTTTTCTGCTCAACGCATCGGCCACTACATTTGCCTTACCCGGATGGTACTCAATAGTCAAATCATATTCTTTCAACAGTTCAAGCCATCTTCTCTGTCTCAAGTTTAGCTCTCTCTGAGTCATCATATACTTCAAGCTTTTATGATCAGTGTAAACCGTGCACTTCTCACCATACAAATAGTGACGCCAAATCTTTAATGCAAACACCAATGCTGCTAACTCAATGTCGTGCGTAGGATAGTTCTTCTCGTGCACCTTCAACTGTCTCGAAGCATAAGCAACAACTCTCCTTTCTTGCATCAGAACACAACCTAAACCTACGTAGGAAGCATCGCTATAGATCACGAACTCTCTCCCTGAAACTGGTTGTACTAACACTGAAGCATTCGTCAAAGCTTCTTTCAACTTCTCAAAAGCACTCTGTCTCGCATCTGACCACTCAAACTTAACTCCCTTCTGCAAAAGTTTAGTCAACGGAGCAGCTACTCTAAAGAATCCGTCAACGAACCTCCTATAGTAACCAGCTAGTCCTAGGAAGCTTCTAATCTCGGTCACTGACTTAGGTTGTTTCCACTCAACAATGACTTCAATCTTATTCGGATCAACTCAGATACCTTCAGCTAATACCACATGGCCAAGAAACACAACCTCTCTAATCCAGAACTCGCATTTACTCAACTTAGCATACAACTGATTACTCATCAATCTCTGTAAAACAAGTCTCAAATGCTCATCATCTTCTTCTTCTGATCTCGAGTACACAAGGATGTCATCTATGAAAACAACTACAAATCGGTCTAGATAGTCTCGGAAAACTCTGTTCATCATGTCCATGAAAGCTGCTGGTGCATTCGTGAGCCCAAACGACATCACAAGGAACTCATAATGACTGTATCTAGTCCTAAAGGCTGTCTTCGAAACATCACATTCTTTTACCTTCAACTGATAGTACTCTGATCTAAAATCTATCTTCGAAAACACTGAGGCACCCCTCAACTGATCAAACAGGTCATCTATACGAGGCAACGAATACTTGTTCTTTACTGTCAACTGGTTCAACTTCCTATAGTCGATACACATCCTCATACTGTCATCCTTCTTCTTCACAAACAACACGGGAGCACCCCAAGGCAAACTACTAGGCCTAATAAAACCTCGGTCTAACAACTCCTGAAGCTGACTTTTCAACTCTTTTAACTCTTTCGGAGCCATACGGTACGGAGCAATAGAAACTGGAGTAGACCCTGAAACAGTCTCAATCACAAACTCTACATCTCTGTCAGGAGGAAACCCGGTAACTCTTCTGGAAACATATCCGGATAATCACAAATTGTCCTGATATCTTTCGGTCTAACCTCACTCATATTTGGATTCATCACATACGCTAAATAAGCCCCACAACCGGAGTCCATCAACCTATGAGCCTCTAAAGCTGACACAACGTTCGACAAGAACTTAACGTTCTCGCCTACTACCACTACCTCGTAGTCATCAAAAAGCTTCAACGAAATTCTCTTTGTCTCAAAATCTACACAAGCTTTGTGCTCAACCAACCAATCCATACCCAAAATAATATCAAAACCGTAGAACGGAAGCTCCATCATATCAACAGGAAACACATGACCCTGAATCTTCAACGGACACCTCTTATACATCCGTCTAACTACAATTGTCTCACCGAAGAAACTAGTCACATGCATCCCTACGTCTAAAATCTCAACAGGTATGTCTAACTTCTTTGCATGCTCACTCAAAATGTAAGAATACGTGGAACCCGAATCGACTAAGGAAATCAAAGACATGGACTATAACTCGAAATTACATGCTATCACATATGTGTCATTCCTTGCCTCTCTCTGCGTAGACTCTAGCTGGTCCACCGGCCTCTGGCTGAACTGCCACTACATGAGCAAGATTCCTTGGTGCCTCTATCCTAGGTGCATCAGCCCTCGGTTGGAAGTAACCACGACCGCGCCCACAGCCTCTCTGATAGTCGATCGCTCTCGCAGGAGCCTGTACCTAAATTGGTGCTTGTGTCGCCTGATGCGGACACTCTCTCCTGAAGTGGTCTCTCGATCCATAGTTCCAGCAAGCATGATAGTTTCCCCAGCACTCTCCTGAATGTTGTCTCCCACATCGGGCACACTCGGGAAAACGCCCTCCAATTCTCTAGCCCTGATGGCCTCTACCATGGTGGCCACCGCCACGCCTATGATCAAACAGCTGGCCACTGCCCCGATGCCTCTTGGCATCACCATGATCAAAGTTGTTGTGCCTCTTCCCTGAACTGGATCCTCACGAACGCTTGGTCAACCCCAAGCTATGCTCGATGTCCTTGGCCCTAGCGACCAAGACATCGAAATCAGAATAATATGTAGCCAAGGTGTACCTCTTGACCTCCTTATGAAGTCCATACCTGAATCGATCACAACGGTCCCTCTCAGTAGGAACCAACTCCGGAGCATACTTACTCAATCGGACAAAGCGGATCTCGTAATCTGTCACTAATGTGTCTCCCTGAACAAGGGCCATGAACTCCCTCTTCTTCTCATCCAAATATCTCGGGCCCAAATACCTCTTTCTGAAAGCAGTCTCAAAGAAATTCCAACTGATCTCGGCCTCAGGCACGCTGGTAGTAATGGTGACTCACCAGGTGTAGGCATCACCCTGAAGCAACGAAACCACACAGCCCAACTTACGAGCCCCAACACATCCCATCTGAGCCAAAATACGGACTATCTTCTCTAGCCATAAATCTAATCTCTCAGGCGTAGATCCCCTGAACTCATCTGCTCCGAGGCTACGAAGCCTCTCTAAGGGTAAGCTAGCATCATCTCCTCTCGGCTGAGCTGCAGCCTGAGCTCCGGCAACTGCAGCCTGAAACGCTCCCGCTATAGGTTGAACTAGCGGAGCCATGTCTATCCCTGCAGGACCTTGGCCACCCTGACCAACCTGAGGTCCCGCTCCCTCAGCTCTAGCCTCGCCTTTCACATCAGGCTGAGAAGGTGGTTGTGGTGGAGGAGCTCCGACTCCAACGGAAGGCTCTTCCACATGAGCCTCTACTCCAACCACCAGCTCACCAACAGGAGCCGCAACACGGGGTTCCTGACGATCCAACCTAGGTCTACCTCTAGGCCTCGACATAATCGCTCACAGATAACAACTACAACAACAACATACAAAAATAAGGTTAGCAAGGGCAAGGGTCCAAGTGGCTCAAGTATGTTTCCCTCACTTAAAAATCCTTTTCCCGATGTAATAGAAGCAATAGGACTCTACTCAACATGCTTCAAACAACATACACAAACGATCAATCAAACAATCATCAAGGCATACTTGACAAGCAAGCAAACATACTTACATGGCAAGCAAACACCGTGCATTTACAATACAAGAATTCAACTTACCTCACTTACCTGTCCGAGGTCTCGAAAACCTCAGGCTCTGATACCAACAAGTGTAACCCCCTCGTTCAGGCTTGGGCGGCTGGCCGGTCTGAATGGGTCACACGCAGGGAAAACCGAGGCGAAACCCGTTAAGGCTCCACTTCGGTTAACGACCCTAGAAATTTTTTTCATTTATATTATTATCTTGTCTAAAGGCTTTAATACATCCTATGTGAAACAACGACAGCGGAAGCAACAAGCGAGGCGAACAACCAAACAACAATTTAAAAACAGCCCATTTTAGCTTATACAGCAGATCGTATTGATACACTCGAAGAGGGTATCGATACGCCTTGACTAGGTCAACTGGCCAAAGTCAACTCGAGGAGACCGTATCGGTACACTGGTTGATCGTATCGATACACCTTCAACGGTCAACTTTTCGTGGTCAACGCTAGGAAGACCGTATCGATACACTTAAGCTCGTTCCGATACCCTCAATTTCTCGTCAAAATCTCAGATTTCCAGTAGCAAAAATGGTATCGATACGTCTTCCCGAGTATCGATACGCTTGGCCTGAAACAAGAAGGCCGTATCGATACAGGTCCAATCGTATCGATACCCTTGACTCGATAACACATGTTTTAGCTGGTTCAGGCACAAGGCTGCCTCAAAACATTTCCAAAACCTTTTGAAAACTCCTCAAACATATTTTCAAGTTGTTTGGATCTAAAATCATTTTTGAATACTTTTTAATTTAGTTCAAAACTATTTTTCAATTATTATATCAAAACAAATATCCTAACAATCTCCCCCTTTTGATAAAATAAAACCAACTTGAAAAATTGTGTTTGGCATTCTCCCCTTAGTAAAATAAATTTTGAATAAGAGAATTAAGATTCAAAAGAAATTAAAGCCCCCTTATTCAATTGAAAATTCAATTTTTCAAAACATTCTCCCCCTTTTTGTTGTATCAAAAATGGTTCAAAACAAAGTTTGAAAAATTTTAAGTTCATAACAACGGAGAGTTAAAAGATTTGACAAAAATAAGGTTTTTGTTTAAAATTGGATCCCCTTTACTCAAATCATCACATAAATGTTAGTCCAACAATATATGATAAACTAGTTGAATTAAAATAAATAAATCAAATTAAAAGGAAATTCAACTAATTTTTACCACACTTGAATCTAAGGGGGATGTGAAGCCTTCCTTCTTCAAGTGCTTTCTGTAACCCCCTCGTCCCGGTCTGGCCGGATGACCGGTCCGAGAGAGAGCCACACGGGGAAAACCGAAGCGAAACCCGTTAAGGTTCCCCCTCGGTTAGCAACCCTATTTTTTTTCTTTAATTAATCTTGTCTAAATGAGAGTTACATCCTAAGTGATCATACAGCGGAACAACATTTACGAAGCAATCAAACGAACCCCAAACTAACATTTAAAAGCCCATTTTAAACCTTAAACTGCAGGCGGTATCGATACCCTTAAGGGGTGTATCGATACCCCTTGACTAGGTCAATAGGGTTTGGTCAACCCGTGGAGACCGTATCGATACCCCAAGGAGTGTATCGATACCCTCCCCAAAAGTTGACTTCCCACGGTCAACGCCAAGATAACAATATCGATACCCTAGAGGCCAGTATCGATACCGAAATTGACAGTGGCTCCAGTGACCAAAAAGGTATCGATACTCTCCCTCGAGTATCGATACACGAGGCCTGAAACCAAAAGGCAGTATCGATACCAGACCAACGGTATCGATACCCCAGCTACGAATTTGCAAGATTGAGTTGATTTAGGGCACAAGGAGGCCCCTAAATCCCTCTAAAACCTCAACCAACACACTATCATCAACCCTAAGGCAAACCAACCATAAAAGCATGCTTTCACAAGAACCAAAGGGCATTAAACAACACAAAGAGGTACACATATAATCAAGCAACTTAAGCATTCCAACACAATCTAAGCATCCATACATGGCATCACAAAGGGCAATTTAACATATAGTGTCATACATAGAACTCCAAGGCTTTAAAAGATGCATGATAAGCTTAAAGGGGTTTGCACTAAAACAAGGCAACCTAGCATCTAAAACATGCTATCACACACAACATCCATCATAGCATACCATGCTTACAAACCATAATCAACCAAAATCAACACATGTAAATGGGTCATACAAGCTCATACACAACCCTTGCCACATTGCTAACTAATACAAAATCACCACCGTACTTGAGTCACAAACTTGGAAGCCCCTCTTGTCTTGCCTCGAGCTAACACCACGCTAATGATCTGCATTGTTGAACATTGAGAGCGTAAGCTATAAGCTTAGTGAGGGTGCTCTAAAACGAAAAACATCAACAGTGCAGGGTTCAAGCATGTAATCCTAATCTCACACATATCAAGCATTTGCATAAAGTCAAGTAGACCTAGCTAGTCTTTCAAGTGGCATATGTGGTCTCTCAATCCTAGCAAGATTACACATCAATATCACTGATCATGTACAATACCATATATCAAAACCACACATCAACATCATATATCACATTACATAAACAAGTTCAATTGGCCACTTTAATTACCCCGATTGTGCGGATATAAACCTCAACAACACTTTACCTCGGTGGGATTACACTCATCATCGGCCCTTGCATGTGCGGGATTCCACTCATCGCCACATGCCCTACGGATGGGATTCCACTCATCATCCCGTAGAAATGTAATAAAAGCTTCCGGTGGAATGTTACATCACCGTACTCCTCCTTGATGACTTAACGCCATCAAGGCCACGTACGTTTTGACTCAATTTGTGTGCACACTATCCTAATGATCGATCATTTACAACCGGTAATTTTTAGTGCCAATTATCATAACCATGATTTATATATATCATCAACCACAATCCATGCTCATCACACATATACGCATCTCATGAATATACATGCACCAACCAACCAAAATCACAAGAGCATAGCTAAATAGCACAATAGCATTTATGGATATCAAAAGTTAAGCTATCAACTTGAATTGAAATAGAAGCGGCCTACCAAGCACACTTTACACACACACTACTCATGCTCGAACCAAACTTTAAAACAAGTTAAGACCACTCACCGCCCTTCCTTAGCGATTCGAACCAAATCTTCCTACGAACCCGGATTCGGTCCCAAAGCCTCTTTCGCGCTTCCACTTGCTTCTAGCCAAACAAAACATACACATTACTTCCCAATTCGATACTAAACTCAACCATCAACATACTTTGCTAACACAACCCAAATTCCTCAATTTCTCAAATCACATAATCTCCTAAAATCCCAATTTTCGTGCTCCCCTAAAGACTTGCTGAAAAACCAATTTCCAAACATCCAAATGACTTCCAAATCATCCCAAAACACCCTCATATCATAGGTAGACCAACAGCCCTTCAATTTCAACACAAAACCCACCAAAAACTCAAGTTTTACCACCTTAAAATCTACCTCAAGGACAAGCTACGAATTTTCACCCAAAATCAACAAATTTGATATATGTTACTCATTACAACATAGTTAACAAAAACCCCAACCCAATTTATCAAAACCAAATAGAAAACCCCTTAAAAATTCAAACTTTAATATAAACCCTAATTTTCAAAACCCCATATTTTTGAAATCTAAGACAAAGGATAGATAGAGATTGAAGAGGAGATTAAGAAAACGTAATTACCTCTTAAAACGGGGTTGAAATCAAGTGGTAGGATCAATGGAATAGTGACCAAGCTTGAGAGGTTTTAGAAATGGTGTTTTCCCTCTTTTAACGTTGGAAGAAGATGAAAAGAGAAGATGACAACTTTTGGTTTAAAGTTGTCTAGCTTTTTAAAGACTTTAGGGTCAAATTACCTCATAAGCCCTCCCCTTTCTACTAAAGTTCAATTAGGTCATTATTTGAAGTTGAAATGTTTTAATTAAGTTTTATTTGACTCGAACCAATACCCGGCTAACTCCTAGGCCCAAAACATGGGTGTTACACTTTCCTTGTGCGTATGGAGCTCCCCCTCAATATTGTACTTTGTTTTTCATTCTCCATCACACCTAAAACAAGACAATCACAAATGTTTCGGTATCCAAATTGTTTTGGATCCATAAGCGTTAGTAGCACATAATTTAGTCCTCTTAGGAATCCATTTTTCAATTTCATCCCTTTTACTTGAAGTAGTTAGTCCTTTTGGGACCAAAATACTTCTAAAACATTTTCCATTAAAGTATCTAGGGGCACTAGATTGTCTTTAACAACAATTTGATTTTCCAAAATTGGTTTTCTTTTCAAGCTCTTTGGAAATCAAATCTTTTTCCTCTTGAACTTTATGAAGCAAATTTTGTAAATCAACACATTTTTGTACAAACTCATTAAGTTTTGCTTCAAGTTCAATTTTAGTTTTAAAAATAAAATCATTTTAAATTTTCAAATTTGAAACCACTTTCTTGTTTTTTAAAATGTGATTTTTAAACTCTAAAACCAAATCATCATAGGCATCTTGTAATTCATCAAAAGAATAAGAAGTTGAAGTAGATTATTAGAAGTTGCCCTTGAATCTTCTTGGATGGCCATAAGGCAAAGGTTGGCTTGTTCATTATCAGTGGAGTCATCATCACTCCAAGTAGCCACATATGCCTTCTTCTTATGGCTTGAAGAGCTTGCCCTATTCTTCTTCTTCGATTCATGCTTGGATTCTTCCATTTTGTTCTTCATGAATCGGGCACATTTGTTGAAGAGATGGACTATCTCTTCATTTTCTCTTTCCTCCTCACTTGATTCTTTATGTTGGCATTTGGAGGAATTGAGAGAAACGACATTAATATCAATACCTTGCTCTTTTATCTTCTTCTCCTTCTCCCTCTTCAAAGGTGTAGACATCATTTCATGGGTAAGAAGGGACTCAATTAGCTCATCAAGTTTGAGCTCCTTTAGGTTCTTGGCTTCGATGATAGTCGTCGTCTTGCCCTCCCATGATTCGGGAAGTGAATAAACCAACTTCCGAACGAGCTTGTCTTCCAGAATCTTCTCTCCAAATCCTTTGAGTTTATTGACGGTTGTGGAGAACTAATCGAACATGCTCGTTGTGTCTTCTTCTGGGTTTATCTTAAAGTTCTCATACTCATAGTTGAGAAGACCGATCTTTGTCTCCTTTACTTCTTTGTTCCCTCATATGTAGCTTCAATTTTGTCTCATACTTTCTTGGCACTTTCATAAGAAGACGTCTTTGCATATACATCCAAGCTAAATGCACAAAAGAGAATGTGCAACACCTTGCAATTAAGCTCCATCTTCTTGCGATCATCCGCCTTCCATTCCACCTTGCTTCTTTGTGGCACGAACGGACCATCCTCAACAATGTCCCTAAGATGATAATCATTAGCTCTCATGAAGTACATCATCATATTCTTCCAATGGTTGTAGTTGGTCCCGTCGAAGAAAGGAGGTCGGTCGATAGATTGCGTCATAGTCTTCGGTTGATAGAAATGTTGGTCGAGCTAGCCGTATCTTTGCAATAGGATGTTAATCCCTCTCAATTAAGCATTGCTCTAATACCAATTATTAGGCTCGATATCCTTCAACCGAATTGCTTACCAAGTGTGGAGAAGATTGATTTTTTGGTGTTTTGGTGGAAGCAAAATTTGAAAGAATTTGGACAAAGATTTAGAGTGGTTCGACTTTCTAACCAAAGCACGCATACACTACCTTAGCTTCCCACTAAGGATTTCCCAAATTCACTCTTGAATTTCTTCCCCTTTCAAAGCTTTCTAACCCAAAGCTTGAGTAAACCTTCTTGTAAAAAGAGAAATTCAAAGCAAACAAGAAATCTCTCAAAAAGGTATGTGTTTGCACACTAAAGCACTCATCCAAATTCTAGAACACTTGAACAAATATAACAATGTAAGCTCACAAGTGTTTGACTATACAAAGAATGGGAATTTAGCACTAAGACATGATTTTAATCATAGACATGTTGACTTGTGGATCATTAGTCTTCCATAGATGCTTGGAGGTCCCTTTTATACTCCCAATTGAGTTTGTAGTCGTTGGTGACCGTTGGGATTGAATTGGAGCCGTTGGGGACTTTATTTCTCACAATAATTGCAATTCTAGAGCTGTCCGTATTGATACGCGGGTAGCCGTGTCAGTATGCCCTTCCTCAGAACTACACGTTGGAGTCTGATGCAGCATGTCGTATTGAAACACCTTGGGTCGTATCGAAACACCCATTTTGGTACACCTTGTACCATATCGGCACTGTCTGCAATTTAAGTAGCCATTGGGAAATAGTCGTTGGGGGTTTTGAGCCGTTGAGGCTTTTGCCACGTAGGCGTATCAAAACACTAGAGAGCGTATCGAAACAACCACGGTCTGTATCGATACGGCCAAGGTCTGTATCGGTACGAGTTTTGGCAGTTTCAAATTTACTGTAGCTGAAACCCTAAGGCGTATCAAAACGGGGTATACTGTGTCGATACGGTCACACTGAAATCTTAGGTTTTGCTACTTTAAAACGTTTCAAAACATTTTCAAAACCTTTTGAAAACTCCTCAAACATATTTTCAAGTTGTTTGGACTTAAAATCATTTTTGAATAATTTTCAATTTAGTCCAAAACTATTTTTCAATTATTATATCAAAACAAATATCCTAACAAAAAAGCCGTGAATATTGTACTTATCACAACGTTTACAGCACAATCGCCGCAAAACGACAAACGTCGTGGCATGTTTAGCATAAACACCTCTAAAGAATAACATATAGTGGCGTTTGTGTAGAAAACGCCGCAATAGGTATATTGTACTTATCACTTCTTGCGGCGCTTTCCTAAGCTCCGGAGAAGATTTTAGTGGCGCTAAAAAGTCACTATATGACTAATAAACGCCGTTAAAGACTTATTTTGCTGTAGATATATAATAATATGGGGAAACTTACACCGGATAAGACACGCGTTAGTGAGACATATGGAGTACTCGCCCTGGAGTACGTTAGAACTAAATATAACCTAGCTGATCCCTTAACCTGATTTTCCAATGCGGTGGAGATTATTTTTATTATTATTACAATTAGGAAATTAAAAGATTATGATTAAAAAAATATTGGTAAAATGCATGAATTTATTTGAGTCGTAGTCAAGTGAAGTCGGGCACCCTTGATTAAGTGGAAGCCAGCGAAATATTCATCAACAACAAGAGTTGTCAATTTTGAGTGCCACCAAAGGGATAAGGGAAATCAATACCGAATTAATTTCCACCAACCATTTTTGTCCATTCTTCTTCTTTCTTTCTTTAATCGTTTTGAAAGTTCAAAACCTCTTTTCCTTCATCCATGATCAAACGGTAGCTCCAAAAAGGGGGAGGAGCAAAGCAAAAGGAGTAAGAAAAACCCAAGTAACCTCATTGGTTCACTTGACTCGCATCACATGAGTTTTGTACTCTAAACTAATGAGTAGAAATTTTGTAACCTTTTTTCGGTGTTTCTTTCTATGCCTCATACTCAAAAATTAAGTTTAAGATTAAAGTCTAGAGTTAGGATTTAGGAAATTCATGTAAAATGTATCTTTTTAGAGTCTAAGATTTATGGTATATAATTTAGAATTTAATGTTAGGGTTTAAAAAAAATTAGTATAAGCATTAAAAAGATGCACAAAAAGGTTAGAGGATATTTTCCCCCTAAACTAATGCTCCTAAGTCATAATAAGAATAATGGATAAAAGGGTTCAATTTGGTTTTAGCCCCTCTATCATGGTGAAATTTGAGATTCAGTCTTTTTTTTTATTTGAGGTAATCCGATATCTCCATCATCATCATTATTGAATGTTATTAGTTTAGTTAGTCAAAATTGATAATGCTATTATTTTTTGTCATTTAAATGATAATTTGATTTTTTTAATTTTTATTCGGTCACACAATCAATACGACGTATAAAATCTATTTAAACCATATTTAACCAAAAAAACATATAGAAATGCTAGCTGGATGCTTAAGATTGTAATTTTTTTAAAAATTCCCATCAACAGTTTTACGAAAATAATTAATGTTATCACAAAAAGTATAAGGAAAACAATTTTCCCCCTAACCAGACGCTTTATCCATATCAGAAGAAAGTGTTCATTATTCTTGTGGAAGATGGGGAAGTTCTGCCATGAGGCACCTAAAAGTGCGGTTAAAATGAGGCGGTCCTATACAAATTCTTACTATGTTGATAAGAATTTATGTAATTACACAAATTTTTATCCAGTTAGTAAGAATTTCAGTTTTATCTAAATTATCATTATTCAATCTTACATATTTTTTTAAAAAAATGGTAAGAACTTGTGTAGGGCAGCATTTTAGCCGCAGCTTAGCATGTGCTGAGGATGTGGTAGATTATCTTCAACGACAACTTATATTAAATGTAATGATATTTTTAGATTTCAGAATGTATATAGCTTTGCTTTTGAATGAAGGATCAAGTAGAAGAAGCAATTGCAGTGCTTAGCTGATAGTGTAATAGAATAGAAGAGTGATCTGATGTGACTTTACTTATGAAAATGAACACCAATGTATGTGGTTGCAAATAACAACCACATAGATCGGTCATAACTTCACTTGAAACACCCTTCCTTCATTGTTTGTTATAAAACTGAAAGAGAACAAAATTAATATGGTCCAATATGGCCTTCAATGGGCCAGAAGGGACAATATGGGCTATTGTCTGATAGAGCTTCAAAGGACATGTGGGGCCGATGATTGTAATTTCTCTACCCCACGCCCCATAAAGGTCACGTGGGGAAAACATTCACGCGTCAGAAAAAGACCTACACCAAAAAAATCTAGTATATTTAAAGTTCAATTATTTAATTTAATAATTAAATTTTTAATTGCTTCAATATTACCATTGTCTCGTTAACAGTTGTTAACATTCGTTAAAATATTTTATATAATAATACATTTAGTTTTTACATTTGTACATTCAAACAATTTAGTCCTAATTCAAAACTATAACAATTTTAACCTTAAACCCTCGTCATCTCTTCTCGCACTTGCAACTCTTGCTATTGGAAGGAGACATAACTGGGATGAACCAGATTGGTGGAAGTAATTGAGTTATGGTATCTTAGGTGATAATTACATGTTGCTAGATGTCATTCATTGTTTGTAATATTAAAAATATTTTAATATTTACTACTAACATTAAACGGACCTACATGGTCATACCCTCGATTGAAATGAGCATATATTAAACGAATTATATATGTACAAATTCGTTGTACACGAATTTAGTTAAATTAATACATATTTGATATATATACATATATAATTTAACTATTGGATATATATTAAAAGAAAATAATTATTACAATTATAACTATTTTAATATATATATAAATAATATAATTTGATTTAAATTAATATATATAAATATATATATATATATTAAAATCCTAATTAAAGTTGAATTGAAATTATATATATATATATATATATATTTTGAAATCATAATTAAAGTTGAATTGAGATTATATATATTAATAGGGGTTAGGATCCATTTACACTCAATGTAAAATTATGTGTTTTACACATTTTTTGAATCGTTGGATGAGTGAAATGGATGACTGTAATTAACTCCTTACTTTTTTTTCAGGTGAATCCTACAGTTAATCTCAGCCATTTATTTCACCCATCCAATGATCCAAAAAACGTGTAAAACTTTAAAACTCTTACACCGTGTAAACAGATCATATCCTTATATATATATATATATATTGAAATCCTAATATGAGTTGAATTAGGATTACAAAGGCTATATAGAGGCATGAGAGATCTAGCAGTCATTATGTTTTTTTCTCAAAATCCTCTAAATAGTTTAGAAAGTTTCATATGCTCGTTTCAACTGGGTGAAATAAGTAGAGGACGGAGCGTTATCGCTGTGGCTTAGGAATCGACATCGTGATGGGATATCTATATTCTCCAAATCTAAAATTTCATATTTGAAACAAGTAATTCTTCACCCTTATTCACCCCGATTCGTTCCTCGTACATGGATCTCTAGAGATGATCATCGAATAATTTTTCCGATATGTCATGGGGTGTACCCGCGTGACCAAACGTACTAACCATCAACGACTTTACTATTTTTAAATAACTTTTCAAAATATCGAAATCCAAAGTACAATAACTCCATTCTAAATAAAGTGGATAGTTCTACTATACAACATCATAATTTAAGGCTAAAAACGACAAGTTTCATAACTCGACCAATCAATCTAAAATGTTATACTTTTTCATAAAATTTTAGGTTGATTTTTTCATGATTTTTCTCAAGTTTCGATACATAAAAACAAGTTTCGAAACTTGTCGAAAAAACCACCAACCTAAAACACCTAAAAAACATGTTTTGAAAATTGTTAGAAAAAATCCTAAAATATTATAAAAAATATAACATTTGAGGTTGTTGAACATGTTTTTAGCCTTAAATTAGGTTGACGTTCTTTAGACTCCCCTAAATGAAATAGAGTTTTAATTCAGTGTATAAACCATCCTATTTAATTTATTATATTAATAAATTAATAAATTTAATCTATAGTAATATTTTAAACTTATTTTCATATTTGCTAAATCCTAAATTTCAAATTACAAACCATAAATTGTAAAACACAAAAATCAAACTCTAAATCTTAAACAATAAAAATTATAAAATTATAAATCTAAATCTCAAATCATAAATCATAAATATAAATTTTCAAACTCTAAAATTAGTTTATTAATATAATAAATAAAATATCTATTAGAAGAGTAAAAAGTTTGGACAAACTCCATCAAAACTTTGTTTTTTTACTATAGGGTTACTTATAATTTAGGTCTTTGAGATTTAAAAAAAAATCATTAAACGACTTTAAAAAGGACTTGTAATACAAATAAGTAATTAAAATATATAAATTTTTATTTAAGTATTTAAAATATTTTTTTATTAGTGAAAAGTGAAAACATAAAGTGTTTAAACATTGAGAGAAGGCAGTAATTTTATTACACAAATCAAGGAATTACAGGGCTAAGACTGTTACATGCGGTTAAAGATTTCTGGTCAGCACCTTGGCAAAAAAAGAAACGCAACGGACACCTAATGAAGCAGTTATCAGCAAGGCTCACATTTGCAGTATCCGGTTTGAGTAGCAGTAAAGCTCTCGGAATCGCTCCCAACAAGTAGTTTCCCGCTAGCAAAAGCCTAGCAAACGGGGCAATCCCGGGTCCGGGCACAACCGTCTTCCACGCGTACTGGGCCGGGATAAAACCCGACAGCTTATTGTTCTCCAAGGATAAAGCTGACAGCTTTGGCATTAATGCCAAAAACGGAGGTAACCAGCCTTGAACCTGGTTATTGTTCAAATCCACGGCAATTAGCTCACTTTGGGTGTCTAAATTAGAAGGCGATTGCAGGGATGTGAAGGCATTGAATGCCAGACTGAGTTGTTGCAGTGATGGGTGGTTAAACAGGAAATAGGGGACTGAGTCGGTGAGTTCATTGTGACTCAAGTCTAGTACTTGCAGAGAGGTCAAATATTGGAGACTCTGAGGGATTGTGCCTTGAATTGTGTTGTTCCTCATGGAGATTTGGATCAAGGAAGGTGGCAGAGTTGTAGGTAGATACCCAGAGATGGCATTGTTACTTGCGTCAAGAAAATACAAGTTTTTCAGTGAGCCCAACTCGGGTAACTCACCGGAGAGGTGGTTGGATTGGATTTCCAGTCTTTTCAAGCTAACGAGACGGTTGAAACTTGCAGGAATAGGGCCTTCCAGGTTGTTGTTATCGAGGTAAAGCTCTTCAAGGCTAGATAAAGACCCAATCGCGGATGGTATCTCGCCGGAGAATGTATTTCTTGAAAGACCCAGACGAGTTAAGCGAGTCAGGTTGGCGAGTGAGCCAGGAATCGAGCCAGAGAAGAAATTGTTGGAGAGGTCGAGAGTTTGCAAGTAAGGGAGATTCCAGGAAGGCGATGAGAGAGAGCCAGCGTAACCAGCTGAGTCAAGGGTAAGTTCCGTGACTCGGCTTAACCCAGAGACGGAAAGGTCGCACCTGAAACCACAAGTGAATCGTTCACCGAAGAGGCTGTCACATGGGTCAAGGGTGAAATCCCAGGAAGTGAGGCAAGAACCTGGACTCACCGAGTTAGGGTGGACTCCATTTTTGAGCTGTTTCAACACCTCTATATCACCCCAGTAAGTCTTGGATTCAGCTCTTGGTAAAACCCAAGTGCCAAGAACAAAGAGTGAAGATATGAAGAACAATAAAGCACCCATTTTAGATGAGAAAAAAAGTGAGAGAGCTGATAAACAAAAAAGAGCTTAAAAATCCCAGTTTTGGGAATGGATTCAACAGAGGGTATTTGTCATTTGTCAGAGACTGGTGGTGTATTTAAATCTGGATCCATTTCAATCTTATTTTTTTTGGGTAAAGTACACAGGTGGTCACTGAACTTTGATGCAAAAAACAAAATGGTAACCGACCTTTCAAAAATCACGAAGTAGCAATTAAACTTTAAATTTTGAAACAAAACGGTAACTGGGGCGTTAAACCTCGTTAACCCCTAACGGGAATCTGACTGGGTATGCCACATCCCCACTCAGTTTTCCACATCCCCATAGTCCACTCTCCAAGCCAACTCCTTCCTCAACCTCTCCCACGGCGTAATTGACTTACAAGAAAACTGAAGCCGGTGACGCCGGCGAGAGATATGGCAATGGAGCAGCTGGAGAGAGCAAGCTCGCCCAGGTGACCGACCATCATCGTCGATATAACCTGCAAGAGGTACTGCGATATGGTCACAGCCACCATCGGCCCGGAAAGTGGTTTATTTTCAAAAAATTCATCTTCCATGAAACTGTAACCAGTCAAAGTATCATTCCCTATGCTTATGAAGTGCATTGAAATGCAGTTAGAGCCGGAAATTTTCGGAGTATTTTCAATCTATGAAAAACAGGCTTTATGAATTTTTCTATTGGATTCTCAAAGATTTTATTAATGACAAGTTAACAAAAACTTGAGCCAAGCATTGAACGATGGAACTTCATGCAAAGTAAATTAAAAATCAGTGATGAAACTATGATTTGTTTTGCTCCCACTTGGAATGTTTGTTAATTTGGTTGCACCTTAGATTTTTATTCTATGTCGGAGTCTAGTTTCGTTGCTGTAGTACATTTTTCAAGTCTTTTTCGAGAACTGAAAGCTTACTCTTTTTCCAATGGCAGCATGTAAGAAACTGGTTACTCCATCAACCATGGAGATAACAAGATACCTGGACAATGATCAGCCTTTCACCAAGCAGCACCAGAAAGCGAATCTATGTGTCAATAGCCATACGGTGGGAGCAGAGAGAGTTATGAATCAATCACAAATTCCATCCTCTGCCACCTTTCTACACCGTGTCTCTCCATTTTCGAATTCCAAACCGAAGAAGAAGAAGAAGATGAGCATGGAGGAGAGTTTAATACCCAGATCAGAGAAGGAGGAGAAAAGTGAGCCGATTTTGTTGAAGAAACAAAAAGGGTGGGTTACCTTGCCGGGCCGATGGTGGCTGTGACCATATCGCAGTACCTCTTGCAGGTTATATCGACGATGATGGTCGGTCACCTGGGCGAGCTTGCTCTCTCCAGTTGCTCCATTGCCATATCTCTCGCCGGCGTCACCGGCTTCAGTTTTCTTGTAAGTCAATTACGCCGTGGGAGAGGTTGAGGAAGGAGTTGACTTGGAGAGTGGACTATGGGGATGTGGAAAACTGAGTGGGGATGTGGCATACCCAGTCAGATTTCCGTTAGGGGTTAACGGGGTTTAACGCCCCAGTTACCGTTTTGTTTCAAAATTTAAAGTTTAATTGCTACTTCGTGATTTTTGAAAGGTCGGTTACCATTTTGTTTTTTGCATCAAAGTTCAGTGACCGCCTGTGTACTTTACCCTATTTTTTTTATCCTAAATATCATACTATTCTAACGTATAACACGTATATGTTACGGTTAAAATACACGTTTATATATTTGTTTAAAATTTTATAACATTTTAGGTTAATTTGTTTTTGTATTTTTTAACAAATTTTGATAATTATAAAAATAAATTTTGATATTTCTAAAATGTTATTAAAAATCAAGTATTAAAACTTGTAAAAAAATAAAAAAATATTATAAATTTTTTTACTAATATTTTAAGTTATTGGATAAATTTTAAAAATTATCGTTTTTAATTGCCCTCTATACCCAGGGCCGGCCCTGAGCAGGGACAGTAAGGGGGCTTGCCCAGGGCCCTCGAATTATATTTAAAGATTTAGTTTGTTTTAATATTTGTTATTAGGACATATTTTTTTAATATTTGTTAATAGAGGTTAAGATTTTTCCAACATTTATTATTAAAGACCTACTCTTAATATATTTTTTTCTAATACTTGTTATTAGGGGTCTATTTTTTATATTTGTTATTAGAGGCCGAGTATTTTTCAATATTTATTAGTATGGATCTACTCTTAATATTCAATTTTTTTTTTGTAATACTTGTTATTAAGGGCCCATTTTTAATACTTTTATTAGGGGCTAAGTTTTTTCCGATATTTATTATTAGGGATCTACTCTTAATATTCAATTTTTTCTAGTACTTGTTACTAGGGCTCTAGTTTTTTCCAATATTTGTTATTATGGACATAGTTTTAAGGTAAATTTTGATATACATGCTGGTAAAACTAATTTTACACAAGCCTGCATATTTACATCATAAAACTCAAATCCTAAATTCTAACCCTAACCCTAAAAAATTAAACCATAAACCTTAAACCCTATACTCTAAATTCTCAACACCAATCTTAAATTATAAACCCTACAATATAAACCCCTACACTTTAAACCCTAAACTAAAACCCTAACCCCTAAAACTAAAAGGCACATGTAAACTAAAGTTTACACGGCATGTGTATCAAAGACTTTTTAATAGTTTTAAAATTTAATTTTTTCAATACTTGTTATTAAGAGACCAATTTTTTCAATACTTGTTACGATGGACCAACTCTTAAAATTTAATTTCTTTCATTACTTGCTATTTGAGACAAAGATTTAAATAGCGGCATGCAACCACAACAACGATCGTTATATGACGGTAGTGACATTATCTAAAATCACGATATATGGAACCTTTATGTCCACAATAGCATATGTTACTAAAAAAATTCATATCCGCGATAATCGCAATAAACAAAATAACATCTATTATATCTACAATTATGATAATCATAACACAAAAAAAAATACGACTGTAACTGTAATTATAACTTAAATCCTCAATTTAAAAGCTTATTTTTTAAGTTTGTCCCAAGCCTCAAAAAATTCAAGACCGACTCTGTCTATACCTGACGTATCCCGTACTCACCCCTAAACACTAGATAGTAAATTTGGTAAGGAAGCTTTCATGTGTTGTTGTAAAAATGACACCTTGAATCATAATAATTGTGACGTTTGGTGGCAGATTTGAGCTGTCCTGTTAGTTGCTATTTTCATATCATTATTTATCATTTACTTTCTTTTTGCACATATATCCATCCTTTCTTTTTAGTAATATCAAATAAAGAATGTTGATGGAAGAAATTAAGAAAATAAAATATGGGTTTGGTTAGATTATTACACCTAGGAATTTGATTGTCCAAGGTATGGACAAATCTCTATGCTGCATTCATTCATACCGACATACACGGTAATAAATAGATAAATCATCCTATGACATTGTCTCATCTCAAATCTTCTATTCATTGCTTACTTGCTCTCACCTAGAAAAAATATATACAGTATATGATTTTTTTTAACACAAGCATAACCATTTGTTTAATTTTGTGGAGAGTTAGTTTGTTTAAATAGATAGTTTGTTTGTTGCATGCTGTTATTTTTCTGTTGATTAATTTGTAGATCAGTTTTTTTTATTTTATGAATGCGTATATAAGCAGACTGATGTAGAGGAAATATTCAAGTGGAATGAAATGATATTTTTTCCATAATCATTTTTTCAACATGGTATCAGGCCGATATTTTGGGCTTTTTTTCTCTTGTTTTTTTCTTCCACTGACCATTTGTTTTCTTTTTGTAACCGCTTTCAAAATCCCCAAATCCTATTCTAGGTTTTCTCGTCGTCTTTTTCGCGATGCCTCCTCAAGATGCATCTGAGTTTAATTTAACGCATCCGCTATACATGCATCCTTCCGACACGCCGAGTGCTATCATGGTGTCTCATCCGTTGACGTGGGTTGATAACTACAATATCTGGAGCCGTTCCATGAAGATTTCTTTGCTTGCCAAGAACAAGCTTGGCTTCATCGATGGCAGCTGCAAACGTGATGGCTATTTTGAGAATTTGCAGTCGCAATGGGATCGCGGCAATGCGATCGTTCTCTCCTGGCTTCTGAACACCGTCAGCAAGGATCTCTCTGTTGAGCTTGTTTTTTCTTCCAGTGTGGCGGTCGTTTGAAAAGATCTGAAGGAGAGATTCAAAAAGATTGACGCTTCTCGCATCTACTTCCTCCATCAGTCTATTGCTCATCTCACTCAAGGTGATCGCTCTGTCTCGTCTTATTATACTGAATTAAAGATGCTTTGGGATGAATACAATGTTTTGGTTCCCCTTTCTTCGTGTGATTGTGATCAATCTGCTGAGGTTATTCAAAATGCTCTTCAACAACGCCTGTTTCAATTTCTCATGGGTCTTAATGAGAGTTACTCGGCTATTCGTAGTCAGATTCTTCTTTTGCATTCTCTGCCCTCGGTGAAAAAGGCTTATTCTATGGTTATTCAAGAGGAATCGCAGCGCCTTCACCTTTCAACTTCTTCTCATTTCCTGCAATCTACTGCTCTTTACTCTAATGTTGGTTCTAATCAGGGTGGTTCTCAACGTCGTTTTAATGGTATATGTGACCACTGGAAGATTCGTGGGCATAAGAAGGAAAATTGTTATCGTTTGGTTGGGTTCCCACCAAATTTCAAGTTTAATCAGAAGATGGAGGTTCATGTTGCCATCACTGTTTCTCCTAACATCTCTGATGGTGCCTCTCTTGATTCGAGTTCTCACTCTGTTTCTTCGGTGCCGGTCTTCACTCAAGCCCAATATGCTCAGATCCTGGAGCTTCTGAACAAGGATTCTTCCTCTAAGCCTATGGCTAATATGGCAGGTAATGATTCTCATGCTTCATCTTCTGTTGCTTGCTGCACTTGGATCCTGGATACTGGAGCCACGGATCATGTAACTTCTGGTTTTCATCGTCTGATTAATCCTACTGCTTGTGCATTGAACCCTTGTTATGTTCACCTTCCAAATGGTAAACAGGTTCTCATTACGCATACTAGTTCAGTTCAATTATCTTCTTCATTTATTCTTAACAATGTTCTTTTTGTTCCTGGTTTTACTCATCACTTGCTTTCTGTTTCTAAGTTGGCTTCTGAATTGCATTGTGTTGTTTTGTTTTACCCTAAATTATGTCTCCTACAAGATCGCTCAAGTGGGAAGATCAAGGGGATTGGTAGAGCTCATGGAGGGCTTTATTTTTTAGACTCTTTTGGTACGAGTTCTTTTAAAGGTCTTTCTTCTTTGCTTTCTGATATATGTTCTCTTGCTTCTTCAAATTTGTCTCATTGTCTTTCATCTGTTGTTTGCTCTACTTTACTTTGGCATGCGAGACTTGGTCATCCCACTGTTACTAAAATGAATAAGATTTCTGATTTGAGTTCTATTTCCTTTAAATCAAATTTCCTTCATGACTATGTTATTTTTCCCTTAGCTAAACAAACTCGAATTCCTTTTCCCATTAGTGTTACTAAAACCAGTAAGCCTTTTGAATTACTACATGCTGACCTCTGGGGTCCTTATCGAGTGTCCACTCACGGTGGCCACAGATTCTTTCTCACCCCGGTTGATGATTTTCACCAGAATGTCTTGAATTTTCCTGTTGAGACTTAAGTCAGATGTTGTCCATGTCCTTAGGAATTTTTTCTTGTTAATCCACAACCAATTCTCCTCGCTCGTTCATACTTTTCGATCTGATAATGGGATTGTTTTTTTCAACTCTCATTGCTTCTCTTTATTTCAATCTATTGGCATCCTGCATCAGAGTAGATGTGTGTCTACTCCTCAACAGAATAGGGTGGTTGAACGCAAGCATCGACATCTCCTTAAAGTAGCTAGGGCCTTGTGTTTTCACTCTAAAGTTCCTATTAAAATTTATGGTGAATGTATTTCCACTGCCCGCTATCTGATTAATCGTCTGCACTCGTCTGTTACAAACTGAATTACTCCTTTTGAGTTGCTCTACAAAAAACCTCATTATTTATCCCATCTTCGAGTCTTTGGTTGCTTAGCTTATGCCACTCAACCAAATCACCAAGACAAATTTTCTCCAAAGGCTATCCCATCTGTTTTCATGGGTTACAGTTCTACCCAAAAAAGTTATATTCTCTTTAATCTTGCCACCAAATCCTTTTTTGGCAATAGAGATGTTTTTTTTTTCATGAACCTATTTTTCCTTTTGCATCTCTTTCAAGTTCTTCAGACCCTATTTTTCTTTCTTCACCCCATATTCCTGATGATGATTTTTTGGTTTTAGATATTGCCCAACCTTCACCTACTTCCCAACCTTTGCATACTTCACCTTTTTCACCTACTTCTCAACCTTTGCTTACTCCACCTATTTTACTTGCTTCTCATCCTTTGCCTACTTCACCTGCTTCTCAACCTTTGCCTTCTTCACCTACTTCTCAACCTTTACCCATTTGTCAACCTTCTCAACCTTCCTTTGTTTTGGATAATGATGGTTTAGTCTCAACAGGTGATCCTACTGTTTCTTCTCGACACTTTTTTCGTGTCTCGAAACCTCTAACTTGGTTAAAAGACTTTGTATGTTCTTCAAAAGGCATATATTCTTCTAACTCGATTTCTTCTATTTCTTTTCCCATTTCTAATCATATTTCTTATGCTCATCTTCCTTTTCACACTCAATCTTTTCTAAATTCCATTACTTTACATCATAAGCCTTCTTCTTATTCTGAGGCCATCAAACATTCATCTTGGGTTCATGCCATGCAAGAGGAGCTTCAGGCTCTGAAAAACAATGCTACCTGGTCCGTCGTGCCTTTTCCTCAAGGTAAAATTCTCATTGGCTGAAAATGGGTATACAGAATTAAGTACAAGGCTGACGAGTCTGTTGAAAGATTTAAGGCCCGCCTTGTTGCCAAGGGGTACAATCAGAAGGGAGGATTGATTTTGTTGACACTTTTTTCCCTGTGGCTAAGCATGTCACTGTTCGGCTCGTCCTTGCTCTTGCTGCTATGTACCATTGGCCTCTTTTCCAGATGGACGTTTATAATGCATTTCTTCAAGGGGATCTTTTTGAAGAAGTTTACATGATCTTGCCTGAAGGTGTTTGCAGCCAGGAAGAGAATATGGTCTATCGGCTGCAAAAGTCCCTTTATGGACTGAAGCAGGCTTCGAGACAATGGAACTTGAAGTTAACTGAGGCTTTAGTTATAGCAGGGTAACAACAGAGTAAGCTGGATCATTCTTTATTCACCAACAAAGATAAGTACAAGCTGGTAATTATGCCCATCTATGTGGATGACTTGCTTATAACAGGAAATGATTTGGAATTGATAACTGAGTTGAAAAGAATCCTGAATCAAAACTTCAAGATGAAGGACCTAGGTAATCTGAAATATTTCCTAGGGCTGGAAATCTTAAGGACTGGGGAGGGAATTTTGTTAAGTAAAAAAAATATGTATTAGAGCTGATTGAAAGTACTGGTCTAGGGGGAGCAAAGCCAGCAATTACCCCCTTAAAACAAAATGTAAAGCTAACAACTTCAGAGTTTGATGAACATGTGAAGTGCAAACAGCAAGAGGATAGTTTATTGGAAGACAAGACTGTTTTCTAAAGATTGATTGGAAAGCTTATTTATCTGACTCATACAAGGCCAAATGTTACTTTTGCATTGCAACATCTCAACCAATTCATGCAATAGCCAAAACAATCTCATTTAGAATCAGCATTTAGAGTTGTAAGATATCTGAAGAAGGGTCTAGGAAAAGGTATCTTGTTGAAGGCATGGAGCAAATGTCAACTTGAAGCCTTTTGTGACTCGAATTGGGCGTCTTGCCCTATGTCAAGAAAGTCAGTATCAGGGTTTTCCGTAAAATTAGGAGATTCACTTATCTCTTGGAAGTCTAAAAAACAAAGCACCATAGCAAGATCTTCTGCATAAGCAGAATACAAGAGCATGACTATTACTACAACAGAAATAATTTGGTTAAAAAGAATGTTGGAAGAACTAGGAATAACAGTGCAGAACCAGCAATCTTATACAATGACAGCAAAGCAACACTACAGATAGCAACAAACCCTATGTTTCATGAGAGAACAAAGCATATAGAGATAGACTGCCATTTCATAAGGGAAAAGATACAAGAGAAGCTGATACAAACAGAGCATGTGAACACTATAGAACAGCTGGCTGATGTGCTAACAAAGGCCCTTGGAGCATAACAACATGATTATCTTATTTCCAAGTTAGGGATGAAAAGCATCTTTCAACCACCAACTTGAGGGGGACTGTAGAGAGTTAGTTTGTTGAAATAGATAGTTAGTTTGTTGCATATTGTTATTTTTCTGTTGATTAGTTTGTAGATCAGTTTCCTTGTTTCATGTATGTGTATATAAACAGACTGATGTAGAGGAAATATTCAAATGGAATGTAATGATATTTTTTCCATTATCATTTTTTCAACAAATTTTTTCTTCATAAAAGAATATAATAGTAACTTGTAATAGAAGACATAGCTTGCAAGTAGTGTCAGTGATATCTAAAGAAAAAATATCAAGTTTTAATGGTCAAAATTGGCCAAAAGACTTAATTGATTAAAGTTTTTCGTTTAAGAGCTTAATTGAGTGTAAAAAATCACGAGCTTAATTGATTTTTTCAAAAGTTTAAGGGCTTAATACATCCTTAAGCCTAATAATGACGATGATGATGACGACGACGACGACAACGACGATGACGATAATAAAAATAATCTTAATAAATATAATAAAATAGAGACAATTTTGGGCAGTGGCGTTTTGGCTTGCCAAGACAATTGGTATTTTCTCGTTGCATGATGCCGAGTTGTGGGGTCCGTATCATGGGTTGTTGTTTGATTGGGAAGCTGGTTTTCGTCATATTATTCTTGAATTGGAAAGCTTAGAGGCTCTTCTTGTGTTACGTAATGACTTTCAAGGTTCTCACTTTTTGAGTTGGCACTTGGATGAGCTTCATCGCCATGAGTGGGTAGTGCAGGTTCGTCATGTCCTTCGAGACGACAACAAAGTGGCTGATGTTTGGGCCAAGAGTGCGACTTCTGCTAGCCTTGTGACAAATTTCTTCGACGAACCATAAAAGTAGGTTGTTCGGATTGTGCATAGTGATATTTCTAGCTTATGAGTTGGTTGTTAGTCTTATTTTCTTGTTTTAGCCGGGTTGGTCCTGTTGATTTCTCTTTAGGTATTATCTTATGTACTCTTTTCCTCCGACTAAGATTAGGGAGATTTTTAATGAGGCACTAGATAATATGTTTAAGTGTATGATTCTTTGCTAATGAAATCATAATATTTCACCAAAAAAGTGCTAACTACCAATAAATAATAGTAGCGTTTTATAATAATAAAATAATAATAAATATACAATACAATAAACAAATGAAAAAGTTAAGGCAAAACGGAAATAAACATGTTAACAAATTAATTTGAATAAAAATAGAACTCGAAAGAGTCAAAACGATAAATAATTATGTGAAATTAGACTACAATCAAAAGTTGAAGAGTCAAAATAACAATTAACCCCGATATAGCAAGAGGCCTTTATTTTCTTTTTAAATTTTCATATAATACGAAACTCAAAATATTATGATCTATATCCAATCCGATTATCTATTTTTTCGAGCATTTAATCCAAATTATTTAAAAATAAAAAGATCAAATATCAGAATTTTCAGATTAAATCAGATCACTCGGATCACATCACTCGGTTCAAATATATTTGCACATCCCTACTTGCAATCTCTCGGGCCTTAAACGAAAGAAATTGGCAAAGTCCTAATTTTTTTTGTTCAAAAGGTAACTTCATTTCATATCAAAGAAAATTACACGGCCATGAGAAAAGACGGGGAGGAATCGGGGTCCCACATAGTTTGGCCTTTACAATTTTTAGCAAATCTGGCTAACCGATCGACAGCCTGATTACAAGAGCGGGGGACAAAGGAGAAAACACAAGAATTGAAGTCTCTAGAAGTCAATCTGATGTCCTCTTCCACAGCCGTTGTGGCCCAATCGGATGGGGAACCCTCTTTAAGCCTACAGATAACATCTTTACAATCGGCTTCGATGATGATGTTTTCGAAGCCATTCATAAAAGCCATTGAAAAACCCAATCTTATTGCCAAAGCTTCCGCTACAGTAGCGGAAGGAGCGGCGAAGGGTTCAGAGATTCCTTGAATAAAAGAACCTGAGCTATCTCGTGCAATTACTGCCGCTGATACTGCCCCTGAGTGTGGATCAAAGGCAGTGTCACAGTTGATCTTAAAAACTCCCGTAGGGGGTGGTGTCCAAATCCTCGGTTCCGAAGAAGGAAGATGTTCCCCCGGATGGCGTGATAAAGAAGTTTGGCTGAATTCAAAGAAAGCTCATTCTGCCCGCAGCCAAATATCCCAAGGAAGGTCCTTTTGGCCCTCGAAGACCCAAGAATTCCTCGATTTCCAAATAGACTAGAGGAGGAAAGCTATAAGAGCGCATTCGTCTTCAAAGTTGTCCAGTTTCCGGAAATCGTTAATTTTACTCCACCATTTCGGAAATCTAGGAAAACCAAGGGAGGATGGGGAGTAGCAGAAACCTGATGCCTTCCACACTCCCTGTGAAAACGAGCAAAAAAATAGAGTATGCTCGATCGATTCTCTTTCTTCTCCACATCGAGGACAGCAATTCGAATCTTGAAAGTTTCCATGCAGGCGGGAAGCCAAAATACCTTTTGTTGGAACAATATTATGACAAAGCTTCCATAAAAAAGACCGAATTTTGGACGAAACCCCTAAACTCCATATAGAATTCCAGAATCCCGTTGTAGCACCCGGTACCTCACTAGAAGAAGGATTTTCACAGTCCTTTGAGGAGGCCTCAATGAATCTGTAACCTGATCATGCTGAGTACTCCCCATTCCTCGTTCCAGCCCAAATGAAAGAATACTGAATCTGGGGGGGCCCCAATAGGAATAGAGAGAATTGCCTCGGCTTCATCCGGATCGAACAAATTTTCAATCTTTGAAATATTCCATGAACGACCATCTGAATTCATGAGATAGCTAACCGATGGGGAAGGGGAATCATGAGGCATTAGAGTGGAAATTCGAAACTTGGGTAGTTTTGGGACCCAGTTATCCTTCCATGTCGAGATAAACCTGTCGTTCCCAACTCTTCAGAGGGCTCCTTCTCTCAAGGTCTTTACACCTTCCTAATTCCTATCCATACCCAGGATGGATTGGTGCACTTTGGGGCCTCGAGAATATTACCGTTTGGGAAGTATATCCCCCAGAGAATCTGAGCAAGAAGGGACTCCGGGTTCTTTATCACTTTCCAAGCAAGTTTTGTAACCAGAGCTTTGTTGAACATTCTCAGGTTTCTGAAACCCATTCCTCCTTGGTCCTTTGATCGGCATAGATCCATCCAGTTCATCCAATGAATACTTCTGTCTTTGTCGGTGCCATTATTCCACCAAAAGTTAGCAACCATCGAGCTGAGGTCATCACAGAAGGTGACTAGTAGAAGGAAGCATTGCATGACATATGTGGGAATAGCCTGTGCCACAGCCTTAATGAGGACTTCCTTACCTGCCAGATTCAGATACTTAGCTCTCCAACTCTTTAGCCTATTCTGAACTCGTTCTCTGATGAAACTCAGCACTTCTTTCTTGCTCCCCCCAAAAGGACGGAAGTCCCAAATATTTAGCGTCTTCCTCTATAGGCCTAAAGCCCAACATATTAGACAAATGGGATTTAAAATTGCAATTGACATTTGAAGAGAAGAAAACAGAAGATTTCTGGAAGTTCACAGATTGTCCAGTAGCTGTTTGGAACAACTGAAGAATTCAGAGAGTTGCCGCACAATTCTCTTCATTTGCTTTAGAGAAAAGGAGACAATCATCAGCAAAAAGAAGATGACTCAACACAGGGCATCGTCTCTTAATTCTCAACCCCGAAAACTGGTTCATCTCGGTTTCCTTTTCAATGATCAAGGTCAGGATGCTAGATATAAACGTAAACATGAATGGTGATAAAGGATCGCCCTGTCGCAACCCCCTGCTAGCTTGGACCTCCCCAAAATGTTCCCCGTTGAAACCAAAGAGAAAGAAATCGTCGTAATACACTTCATGACTCTTTGGATCCACCACTCATCGAAGCCCATCCTGCTCATAACAAATTGAAGTAAGCCCCGGTCAACATTGTCGTAAGCTTTCTCCAAATCATTTTTCAGGGCCATGAGCCCCTTTTTACCCTTTCTAGCCCGCTTGATTGCATGGAAGGCCTCATTAGCGAGAATAATGTTGTCATGGATTGAACGGCCATGCACAAAGGCTGACTGAGAAGAAGGAATGATGTCAGGGAGGATAACCTTCAACCTCGTAGAAAGAATCTTGGTTATGACTTTGAGACTAAAGTTGCAGAAACTGATTGGTCTAAAATGTAAGACTTCTGTAGGAATTGCTTTCTTAGGGATAAGCACTATGTTTGTCCTATTAAGCCCCGCACACATGTCACCCTCCTTAAAGAAAGATAAGACCATTCCAATGAGATCCTCTTTCACCGTATCCCAGTAGGTTTGATAGAAGCAACCTGGGAAACCATCGGGGCCGGGGGCTTTTGTAGCACCCATGTTGAAGACAACGTCTTTGATCTCTTTTTTCGTCACTTGTCTCCTTAGCGCATGGTTCATGGCCTCGGTAACCAGTCTTGGAATGTAATCTCTGAGACTTTCAAAGTCGGTCGATGGGTCTCTCGTGAAAACCTTCTCAAAATGGTGTTGTAAGAAGTGGGCTATGTGTTTAGGTTCCTCAAGCCAGATTCCTTCTTCCCCTTTTAGCTTAACGATGGCATTTATTCTGCGATGTTGAATGGTCGTAGCATGGAAAAATTTCGTGTTTTTGTCCCCCCATTTCAACCAGTTGATCCTGGACCGTTGATGTCAGTATCTTTCCTCGCTTTCCCATTCAACATCCAACTCCTTTTTAAGCTTCCGATAGTCATCCAGTTCCGATTCTGTTAGCTTCCTTCCCTAGAAAAGCTTAATCATTTCCGTTAACTGTTGCTTTCTCTCATTTTTCTGCCTCGTTTTTCCTTTGCTCCATTTGACAAGGACCGATCTGGTGTTGCGAATCTTCCTTCCAAACCTGGATGTCACTCTTTCCCCAAGCGAAATACTCCACCCCTCAGAAACTGTCTGGGAACATTCCTCGTCCAGAAGCCATTTCGTTTCAAACTTGAAATCCTTTTTGTAAATCCTGGTTAAACCCTTAGATAATAGGACGATAGGAGCATGATCCGAAGCAACAACAATTTCCATTACTCCCACAGCTTTAGGAAAAGAAAGACTCCAATCAGCGGAACACAAGATACGATCAAGTTTCTCAAGAATGAAATTATCTCTGCTTCTCTGGTTAAACCATGTAAAGTGGCCGCCCTTGATAGGCAGTTCGATAAGCCTCGCAGAATAAACAAAGTCATTTAAGATTCTTGCCTCCTTTGGATTTACAAGGTTACCACCCTCCTTCTCTTCTTGTCGTGAAACCATATTGGAGTCCCCAATTATAAGCCACTTGGAGTTAGTGGATCTCCTAAGACTAGACAAACTCTCCCAAAATGTTTGTCTTTCGTCTCTGTATGGGGGACCATAAATAAAAGGTTCCAAACCAATTATCGCCATTCTGAAAGACCACCTCTGTATCGATAAAATTCTTTGCGCAATTGAGAACATAAATTGATACTTCATCATTCCACCAAAGCGCAAGCCCACCTGCTATACCATTTGGATCCACGTAGAAGGAGGAGCTCAGTTTCATCTTCATCCTTATCTTCTCCAAGTATCTCTTTTCTTGCTTCGTTTCACTGAGAAAAATGATGTCCAGTTTATGCTTGGTTACGAAATTCTGAAGAGCTCTAACCGTTTCACGGTTTCCCAGGCCTCGACATTCTATGCAAGAGTAGTCATAGTTCAGACGAAAAACCACCTTGCAAATCAACACCTCAGTACCAAGCGATGAAGAAACCAAACTGACCCAGAGTACCCAACAGAAGGAAACCTTCAAAGAAAACCAGCCGATCTGATTGAGGAAACCGAGCAACCCAGAGTATCCAAAAGAACCTTAGCTTCGCTCACAACACTGTAGAAACACAACAATACAGCCAGCTGGAGCCGAAGGCACAAGACACGGCCCAGAACAACACAGCAACAGAGAAAAAAACAGTAGACTTCAGCATCGAAACCAAGCAACCCAACCAATCGTGAATCACCACCGGAGCAACCCAGGACTTTTGGCGAATAAGCACAAAAATCACAATAACACACCCCAAAGAAACATGTGTCCCTGGGGTTAACTGAAACAAGCGCCAGAAGCGCAGCTAATGTAAAAAGGAATTAGGACATAGATCGGTACATATAGAAAACCAAAAACCACAGTTCGACATAAGCACAACCACCATTAGCAATACACCTTGATCCTTAAACCAGACTAAGGCCAAGCCAGCAAGAAGAAGGCAACAAAAACGCAGTAACCATTCAAAAGGGAAACATGAAACCTAAATAAAAGACGAGCATCCTCAAGGAGACAGGGAGTAGGCGAGGGGGAGGGAAAGCAAACCAGAGGTGGGGCGTCGCCAAGAAGGGGAGAAAAAGAGTAAGGGAACAACCGTTACCGGTGGGTCTGAGAGATCAGTGAATCTTCCGGCTAGGGATGGGCACGATACCCGGACCCGACGGGTTCCGACCCGATCCGACCCGATTGGGTCTGGTATTTTTATGAAAAAATCGGGTTTAGGTCGGGTTGGGTTTTTGTGTAGGGTGTGGTCGGGTCGGGTCGGGTTCGGGTTAGTGTAATTTTCCCCTAAATTTTTTAGGGATATTTGTAATAATACCCCTCTTTATATATTTTTTATAATTAGGTCCTTAAAATTAATTTTTTTATTTACATTTTATTCCTTAAAATTATTAATTTTTATTTACATTTTAGTCCTTAAAATTATTAATTTTTATAATTATGCCTCTTAAAATTATTTTTTTACAATTAAGTCCCTAAAATTAATTTTTTTTCTATAGGTCGGGTCGGGTTTAGAATATTTATTTTCGGGGTTGGGTCGGGTTTTTTTAAAAAATTGGATCGGGTCGGGTCGGTTTTAGGATAATTAGTTTCGGGTCGGGTTCGGGTGGGCCAAAAACCCGACCCGACCCGTGCCCATCCCTACTTCCGGCACCCATGGGTTCCAATGATCTTCAGCAACCCTGGATAGTCCACAAAACTCATAGCAGCCGTAGCGACTTCTGTATTCGTCAATAACGGCCCATCCCAACAACCGTTCAGATCAGCAAGGCCATGGAGCTAACACTGGTCTTCACGGAAAAACAATCCGACCAGAAGAATGGTGGTGAGAACCTCCAAGAGACGCCACCCGCAAAAACTCAGCCGCACGAATCTCCCTGGAGCAAACCTACAGTCACCGTCGTCCACAGCGGAAATCCGACACTCGGTGGACCACTGAAGGGGACTAAGCCACACAATCAGTACAGCCACTCAAACAATGCTGGAGCCGGTGAAAGCAAATCGAACGTCTGAGGCTCCTAGGTTTCGAGACGAGAGAGAAATTTTGGGGGCGCGTACTTCTCACGCGCACGATAGATATTTTAAAGTACAAATACTATATTTTATTTCGGACGGTGATACACTTTTTTTATTTAGAAACGGTGAGATACTCTAAACTCGCTCCAATAAGGCCCTTATTATGTTTTATATAAAGTTTTGGCATAATGCTAAAAATATCTTTAATGTTTAACTGAATAGTTATTTTAGCCCATATTTTTTTGAAAAAATTTAACCTTCTACATTTTATTTTGAGTCAAAATGACATTTCTGCGAATGTAAATTATCAGTCAACTAACGGTAAATGACTTGAAATGACATGAAAACCTACATGGAAGTGCACGCCGCGATAGCAGTGTCATATAGAAAAATATGTTGACTTTACAGAATGTGATGTGTCAAAAAATAATTTTATAAAATATAAAATATTTTTCTTTTAACGCGTTATTCTGTCAAATTATTTTAAGTTGTTTACCATTAGTTGACTAATATTTTTTATTCACGGAGGGATCATTTTGATCTAAAATAAAACATTAAGGCTAAATTATTTTATAAAAAAAAATATGGGCTAAAATGATTATTCAATAAAAATTAGGTGTAAGTTTTCTTAATTTTGGAAGTGGACCGGGAATTTTGGCATAGTTTGGTAGAGGGAGTTAAAGTTGGTGGTGGTTGAATAATGGAAATTGATTACAGATAGAAGACTTGAAAATTCAACAAAGGTCCATTGGAAAAGGCAGTCCATTTTCTAGAATATGTTGATTAGGTATACCCAACACATAATTGCTGTTTAACGAAACTCTAAACCTTGGTTGCTACTTTGCTTTGCTTTGGTTTTCAACACCATCTTTACATTCTTAATTTTCTAACATCCTCGGCCTCATATTCATTATTACTGTTAGGAAACATGTAGCTAAGCAGCCTGCTGTGCTCATTTGAGTCTCATACAATATCAAACAAACTCTCCAAATTGGATAGATTCTAACATACCATCCACCTATGGTATGAGACTCAAATGATAGGCAAGAAACCCTGATATCGATAAGGGAATAGGAGTTCTATCCCTGCAATCATAGATTGACTAAGTAATCATTAACGTTTATCAATATGAGAGTTCGAGTTTAATCAGAAATTCTATACAATAAGTGATAAGTTCGTTCATGTACAAGTGTGGTCTATGACACATTACAGGTCTAAAAATTTAGGCGCTCAACAGTTTAAAAAAATTACTAACCCTAAGAAAACTCAGTGAAAAAGTCATATATTCTAATTTATACATCAATTCTCTTTCCTCGTCAATTCTCTATCCTCTATATCAACAAAGAAAACTCTTGTTATCCCTCCTTTATCACTCTCATTGGCAAGATTCAACAAAAAAAAACTTCTAATTTTCACAAAAAATTCAATTGTAATCAATTCTTCCTAAAAAAATCACTACATTTATGGTGTTTAACAGACGAAAAAAAATTCTTATTTATGTCCATCCTAATTTCAATATTCTTCCATTACTCTAAATTCAACTTTTAATTAGTGATATACATCATCTAAAAGCCAAAAAAAAGTTTTTACTACTTTTAATTAGTGTTTTGAAAGTTGAGAATGATATTTTGAAAAAAAAAATTGACTATGAAGATTTGGTTGATGATTTTACTTGTAAGAGCGTTCGGAAGATGACACTTTTTAAATATAATGTCATGATTATAATGTTTTTTTTGTGACATTGTCTTAGTTTCATATTTTTAAAATTTTTTATTTTGTAAGAAACAATCGTAATATGATAATTTTTGATATTGTACGATTTCGTCTTATTATAAAATAAATATTTTAAGGGCCTCAATCGAAATATGTTGGAAATTTTTATTTTGTAAGAAATATTTTCTAGAGCAAATGGTTAAAACTCTTAATTGACACCTTTCTCTCTCTCGGGTTTTAAAATCCAATAGCAGTATTAAATAAAAATGTAGCACACGGCCTGCACAACTTTTGGGACGGGGATGTAAGTGATATAAAACTACCATTACTAACGCAGCTAAATTTTCCCTCACCTAAACTTAGGACCAAACATAGTGTTTTCTATTTCCATGTCAATTGTTGCAGCTAAATTCGAGATAGTATACAGAGACAAATTGAGGAATCAACTAATATTTTCATATATTTAAGTCAACAACTGTCTCTATACATAATCCTTGTATAAAAACATTACATCATATGTTATCTGCTGCTCCAATCATTAACGGCAAAGCCATGAAGACTGTTTTAATGATACAAAATGAATTTGCAGAAGATGAAGGTAGGGTGGTTTCTTAAGCAAATCTCCCTATCCATGCAATACCTTCTTCGGCTCTTCCGACCAGTCGAACACTGTTCTGTTTTCTTGGTTTTTTGGGGTGATTTTTGCCAGATGACGCTTCACAGACTTTGGGTTTATTTCAAAGGCAAAAGCCATGTCCCTAATCTGCAAGAAAAAAAAAGGGAAATGTCAATTAGTGAAGATTGTATAATGCATAGAATTCCACAGTTCAAAAAGGCTGATTAATTGACGAACGAATATATAGGTACCTCAATCACACTGCTTGAACCAAGAGCCATCAGCTGTCCGGTAGAAACTTCCTTTCCATTTAAAAATATTGAAGTCTTGCCCAGATTCTTCAAAGAGAAGGAACCATCTTCCTCCAGTTTTATAATTGCCTAGCAGAAATTATGAGAGTAATTATTCCCATGTCCATCTGCAAGCAGTATAGGAGCAATAAACAGGAATGCATGTAGGAATATCATTCCAAATAAAAGAACAAGCTCAAAAAGTCTAATTAAGGTATCTAAAAACGGTAATTCTAAACGGATCTAAAGGCATTTCCTAAAAGTATGCTTCTCTGTATTTTAACCAAGGATTTAACTCAATAAAATATAAACCCAATTCCAACAATTTAACATAGAAGTGTAGGAGTGCCACCAAATACCATCCATTCTTTTTTTTAGAAAAAAGAGTATTTGTAGCAAATAGAGGCCTCCCACTTCACTAGTAATAAGTAACTTGATCATATATGCATAGATAAGTACTAAGAAGAGGCAAAGTATCTGCAACTAATCATTCAAATATCTCAATTGAGTGACCACGTAGCCTTCGTCAAGGTGGTAAGATACCTCCCCCTTGAAGGGTAGGAATGTAGACTAAAAGGAGAAATTATATCATAGGCCCGGCTCGCCATATCATCCATGGTCCCAATTAATAAAAACTATACATTTCATTAATTTTTTCCATGTCATATTTTTACCAAGTGAATCTTCAATCATATTTACTGTAAATTAAATTAAAAAACAATTTCTACCAAGGGAAGATTCACTTGGTAAAATTATGACATGGCAAAAATTAATGAAATTGATGATTTTTATTAGTTGGGACCATAGATGACGTGGCAAGTCAAGCCTATGATATAATTTCTCAGACTCAAGGGTCAAAGTTCCCTCATCATCTGTACACTGTCCATAAGCCAAACTCAGAAAAAATGCAAGCATCCATGTCAAGCAAATCAAAATACCTGTCGTCTAGATATTTTGTTAGCACGCCCTTCTCTTCCTAAGTCAATATCAACATCAACATCCATGGTTGCCCTGCCAAGTATAACCTGGAATGCAAGGAGAGCTTGCACTAGAAACATGAGAGCAATCTTTTGCGTCACAGGTCGAGAGATCTGTGACTAACCAGGCAATATGAAAATTAAGACACATAAATGCTCAACCTATAATTTTAATACAGTGCAAACTTTCTGCCCCTCTGTGCATTGAAATATAGAAAGAAAAACACACACATCGGCACCACTTATCTAACGGAAAACTTGAGTAACAAAAACAAGGGTAAAAGAAAAGGAGTTTGGAAAAGGAATTGAGAAGATAAAAGTCCATAAGTAGCATTCCTGACAATAGCGAAAATTCCTATGAAAGAGAACGGAATGGGTTGATTTTCAGCATACTGCATGCAATCTAAAATCAAGAATGGATAAAACTGAGTACCTCGGATTCTTTAATGTAATATTTCATATGAAGGCCATATAAGACAGCAAGAGCTCCTCGGGAAGCAATAGCTCTTTGCATAGCAGACTGAGCACCTTGTTCCAACCTAATGATTGTCCTCTTGGAATGCTCATCTTGATATCTTGAGACTAGAAATTTCAAGAAAACAAAATCAACAGTACATAGATTTTTCCCCATTCAGCTCATACTGATTGGTTATACCATAACTTGACCATTGTTAGTGCAAACTGAACTTCATACCTTCTCTCCTAATGAAAGAATCAAATTCTTCTGGACATAAATCCATCTCAAGTATCTGAAGTGAACATCAAATGATTGTTCTTTAAACACCCAGTATAATAAAACCGATGACAACATATGTAAATAAATAAGTCCTCATAACGAACATAATTGTCAAGATTTACCATGGCTTCAATATCAGAAAAGCTAGGAACATCATCATCGCTTTCATATTCTATCTGATCAGATGTTGTCTTGTTTGCTTCAGGTTCCAACACAGTATCTACAATGGAACTTGCTTCGGCATATGTAGAAATATCTCTGGCACTACATTCATCAGATGGCTCTTCCTTTATTGCACCATCTGCTGCAGAACTGGGAAATGTGTGGGCTGCTTTGAACTTATACAGGTCGACCAGAGAACTTTGAGACTGTCTGGAAATCACATGACCTTGACCATCATGAAAATCATATTTGACACCATGACTAGATTCTGACAAAATGTCCAGTCCTACCATCTTGGGAGCAGTAAAACATTGAGTAATATTATCTTCTGTCTGAATCAAGCTCAGTTCTTCTTTACTATCCTTTAGATTTGCTAAGGATGAGGCCTGGTCACTACCCACTCGATGACACTCCTCCGTAGCTAAAGCTTTGCCTAAGAGAACATCGTCATTGCATGGGATCTCGGGATCCTCACTGTTCAACATGCAGCAAATCACTTCATCATGAAGTTCAGGGGAATGAGAATTTGACAAAGATGCAGATGAAGGCAAATTGATTTCCGGATTTCCAAAATGTGACTGCTCAGCATGCCCAGAGTGTGAATGTTGGTCTGGAACTTCATACAATTTTGCAGGGTAAGCAGCTTCAGAAGTACCAGGACACACATCTGAAACTAATGCCTCGGGTTCTTTAGTCTTTGATGTATTATCTTCACGAACATCGTTAGGAGAATTCAGCAAAAGTGAATTCACACTCTCATAACAAGATTTATCAATTACGTCACCGTCAAAGTTTAATAAAGCATCTGTTTCAGCTAAATCACCGCAAGAAATAGCAACTGAATTATTAATTTCATAGCCATCTTTTAACATCATATCTGAAGGAACAACATCATATCCAGATTGACACATTTTCTTACCATCCACATCTTCAGGATGCTCAATCACACCTGCATGTTGGCTTTTATCTCCAAGGCCATCATTAACTGGCATCACAGCCGCTGGAACATCTTCCATAGTTTTCCACAGAGGCATATCTGGCTGTGGTGACGAACATTCGACTGAGTAAGGTTTGATTCCCTCAACCCCAGACTGATGACCAAATTTATCTGAAGCCGCAAAAATGACATGAGGAGACCCCCTAGAGACATCATTTCGTTCTAGATTCTCCACTTTTTCACCCAAGCAATCCTTCTTCGAAGTTACTTTCAAATCATCCTCTTGTGATCGTTTACCTACACTACCAATCCTTAAATCACCAAATCCCAATTGATTTTGAACACAGTCTTCACAGGGTCCTACAAGCTCATCATAACCGCCTCTATTTTGGATGCAATCATTACAATTAGGTGATCCAAGAAAACTAACACCACTCGAGTTTGTCACATGGTTGTTACAGATCCTCTTTCTCTTTCTCATAGCATAATACGATCTTCTAACGCTTTCAAATTTCCTTTTAGCACTTTTATTTTCAACAGAATTATCAAATATATTCGATTTAGAAGATAATTCAATCTCAATCATACAAGCTGCTGCTTGATCTGAAATAACAGGATCATAAAGTAAAGCACGCCATCGATCTTGCAATTCTCTAACAGTAAACTTCCGTGAAAATCGAACCGCACCTTTTGCTAGTGCTTCCAATGAAGCACCGGACTGTAATTACCAAATTTAAATTATCACTTAAAATATGAAGAAAATCATGAATTTCCACTAAACTTAGGGTTTTATCTTGTCTGGTTTTTAGACTTTTAGGCCAGATAAATGGAAAAGATTCCTTTAAGACTGTAAAATAGGAAACTTAATTAAGATTAAAAGTATGAGCAAAAAATAAGTAAAAAGAAGAAGAAATAGGTTACCTCAATGGCGTTTTTCAATAAGAGATCGTCTTCAGGGATCCAAGAAGAAGAAGAAGAGGAAACTGAAGCAGGCAGTAGAGCTGACATGGATTTTGAGACTTCTTTCCTTTTTGAATGTGTGACGAAATGCAGTTGTAGGAGTTACAAAAATGAAAATGATTTTAGAAATTTGAAAAAAAAACGTAAACGTTTTAACGGCTAACTGTTTTTTTTTGGGTGCTTGAATTGTGGAAATTTAGGGATCCGCCATGGAAATTGAGGTTTGATTTTTGTTGTTTGGAGAGGGAGTTTGGAAGCTCCTTTCAGTCTCAAAAACGGACGGATCGAAACGAAAGCTTTCGAAAACGCGAGGTCGCCGGGGGAACGCTTTCACGCGCTTGTGAAATTACGATTATATCGTTGTTAGAATATTTTCGGTTCGGCCAATTTCATTGTTAATTGTTTAGCCCAATATAATTTGAGCCGGTTTGATTTTTTCCTGTAAGCCCATCATAAATTGGCTGCCTTTTCTTTGGATCCGGATCTTAAAACCCATTGGGATTTAAAGCTGGATCTTGAACAAAGGTTTTCAAGTTTAAAACATTTGGACAAGGACATGCATTTATGGATGAACAACTACAAATTTTAAATCCTCCACGTCACTTTTCGTACCTTGTTGGTTTAAATTACCAAATTACTTTTGAAGGTCTGAATGATCATTTCACCCTTGTAAGCTTTAATGTTTGAATCCTTCGCGATATATCTAAAATCTCAATTCATCAACTTTTGACGTTTTGGTTCGATCCGTTATCATCAAACTTCCCTTCTTGTAGGGACCTCGTTCTACAATCAGTCTCAAAACGTCAAATGATCTCCTTCTGATAATTATCAAGTGTCTCTGAAAAATGAACCGAACCATAGAGTGTTTATTACACAATGTAACACCCGGGTTTAGGGGTCGGGTGAAAATAATATTTTAATATTATTTCGGGTTCGGTTTTATAATTAAAATAATAAAATATTTTTATGGGCTTCGTGATTTCAAAAATAGTTAAAGTTATGTTGGGCCTATCTCCTAAGCCCAAAATCCATGGACTTTAGGGGATGATAGCTTTAGCCGTCCATTAATGGCATTTGTGTAAATATTTGGTCTTTACAAATAAAATTCATTTTTTATTACATTATAATTCAAATAAACCCAAAACTTCATCATCTTCTTCTTCAAAACACAAAACCAACGACAATGGAGAGCCTTTCTCTCCATCTCACCATTTCATCTCATTTCTCCTTCATTCTTGGAGCTTTTTGAAAGATAATTACATTTCCGACTTGCTCTCATCTTCCTCTCTTTAAAAGTACAACTAGATTTCATTTTGGTTCAAGTTTTAGAATTTGGGTTTTTGGAAGATTTGAATAAAAATGATATCTTTATTGTTTTTAACTTAAGATTTTGATTTAATAATGTTAGATATGGTGTTTATGAACCATAAGGTCCAACATATGTAATTTTTAAAGTGTTTTATGAGAATTCCCGAATTTGGGTTTTGGTAGGGTTTTAGGAGGGTTTTTAGATGAGTTTTGGGTATGGTTTGTGTTGAAATTTGAGGGTTGATGTTAGGGTAATAGTTGGGGGCTGTTTTGGAAGCATTTGGAAATGTTAAATGTGTTGAAATCATGAGTTTTGGTTGGGGTTTGAGGGCTGCCCGAGTTTGGTGTTTTTGGGGGTTGTTCTTGGCTTGGAATCTTGTGTTTATTGCTTGAATGGTGTTTCGGGTTTGCTACATTAATTGGTGAATTGATTTGAGGTTGTTTTGATTGTGTTGAGGTGATTAGAAGCGAGATTATGTGTTGGTGAAGCCTCGGGAACAAATTCGGAAACTTGAAGACCTTGGTTGCTTGGTAATTGAGCTTGGAGGTGGAGGTGAGTGGTTAAAATGTTTTAAATGGTTTTGAGCAATTGGTTCAAGCATGTGGACTAGGTTGGGATTGGTAGACCCACCTAGAGTTGGGATTAGAGTGGTAGCCTAATCCCAAGCTTTGATTAGAGACTTTGGTTGCACTCTTTAATGGTTGTTTATGCCTCATGTTTAATTGCGATTGTGTTGGCTATGTATAATGTGTTATACATGTATGTTGAGGCTTGGCTTGATGCATTGTTATATGCATGTTGATGATAAATATGATGGGGATATACATATGTATAAAATATGATGTGATATTTGTGTTAATGATATACATGTGGTGTTGACATGTGAAATGATGTTATGAGGTGGTTGCATGATCCGAGGATTATGGTGAGTACATGCTAGGCATGGAAATGTGGTTTGTGCATGACGGTAAGTCATGGTGAGTACGTGCTAAGCACGGAAGTTGTTATGAAATGATATTGTGAAAGATTAATGAAATGTGTAGTATTGACACTAGTATGCTTGGGGTACAAATGATCGATCATTAGGATGTTTAGTGTGCACACGTGAGTCAAAATGCGCGCGTGGTCTTGATGATGGTAGTCATCAAGATGGAGTACGGGTTCGCCCGGAAATCTTCTTATATATATTCGTCGGTGATGAGTGGAATCCCATCGACGGGCGTGAGGATGAGTGGAATCCCCTCCGCGTGAAACGAGGCGTGAGGATGAATGGAATCTCCTCCGCGTGAACGGTGATGAGTGTAATCCCACCGTCAGGTAATGGTTGTGTTGTTGGATGTGAGTTCCAACGATTATCCGCGTATTCGAGTCATAGCTAGGTGCCAATACGGATTGTGGATTATGTTGCTCATATGTTGGTTATATGTGTTTCTATATGTTGTGGTTATGAACTTGTTGAGCATGGCATGATTTTGATAGTATGTTCATGCATCATCTTTTATTTTGGCTCTTGAGGATTGGAGGTAAGATCATGCATTCTATTTTGATTCTTGCTCGTGCTTGGACCCTGCATTGTCGAAGGTTTGTTTTATGAGCTTACCCTCACTAAGCTTTTATGCTTACGCTCTTTTTTGTTCGACAATGCAGATCAATAGCTTGTGGGTGGCAAGGGCAAGGAAAGGACTCCAAGTGTTGCTCTTGGTTAGCTCAAGTATGATCTTTAAATTGTAGATTGTAATAGTCAAGCAATGGGATAGGTGTTGTTGATTTGAATGCCTTGTTGTATGTGGATTTGGTTTGGCTCTTGGATGCTTTGTTTGAATTGTAAACCCTATTTTTTGTTGCATGCCTTGAATGCCTATATGTTTTGTTCTAAGGCCTGAATCTTTAAGTGCTTTGTATGTCATCTTTTGGTAAATGCATGAATATCTCGGATGAATGATGCTTGTTCGTATTGGTTGCCTCGTATGCTTTGAGTTTGGTTGTTAAAGGTTGTATGTATGTTGATTGTGGCTATGGGAGTCGTAAATCGCATCTAGAGTCGAGTCTTAAGTTGTTTGGCTGAAATTTGGAGACTTTCTGTGCAGGGCGTATCGATACGCCCAAGGGCCGTATCGATACGGTCTGCCCTCCAGGATTCAAGTTTTGGCTTGGTGTATCGATACACGGGGGTGTATCGATACGCTCAAAGCTCACTGGAAATCTGATATTTTGGTGAGACTTTGGTGTATCGATACGGGCTCCAAGCGTATCGGTACGAGTTTATCTCGTTGACCACGAGATGTTGACCGAGAAGGGCGTATCGAAACGCTCAAGAGCTGTATCGATACAGTCTTCTTGTGTTGACCATAGGGAGTTGACCTTGGTCAAGGTGTATCGATACCCTTGACAGGTGTATCGATACGGCCTGCTTAAAAAGGAAAAATAGGCTGTTTTAAATGCGTTGTTTTGGATGGTCGTTTTTATATTGCTTGAGCTTCCGCTGTCTTGTTTCACATAAGACATAATGATGCATTTAGACAAGATAAATAAAAGAAATTTTCTAGGGTTGCTAACCGAGGTGGGACCTTAACGGGTTTCACATCGGTTTTCCCCGTGTAGCCTAATCGGACCGGTCAGTCGCCCAGACCGGGACGAGGGGGTTACATTTGTTGGTATCAGAGCCTAAGGTTTCCGAGACCTTGGGCAGGTAAGTGAGGTAAGTTTAATTCGTGTGTTGAAATTGTACGGTGTTTGCTTGCCATGTAAGAATGTTGCTTGTTATTCGAGTATGCTGTGATGTGTGAATGTTTGATTGTGAATGTATGTTGTTTAAACGTGCGTGTGTGTTGCTTGAAGCATGTTGAGTACAGTCTCATTGCTTCTATTACATTGGAAAAAAAAGAGATTTTTAAGTGAGGGAATCATACTTGAGCCACTTAGACCCTTTCCTTTGCTAACCCAGTTTGTATGTTAAATTGTTTTTGTTGTTGATTTATTGCTTTTAGTAAGTTTGAGGCCAAGGGGTGGGCCGTGAATCGTTAAGTGGGAGCTGTGGTTTCCGAATATGTGGATGATGTTGAGGGAGTTCGTTGCTACAGTTAGGGAAGTATGGTTGTACCGGAGTTGAGGTACAATTTGTTTGTTCTAGTCAGTGTGTACGTGGGTTGATTCTTGTTGGTGAGGGGCGATGAGACCGATTTTGGTATTAGTTGGTGAAAAGAAGTGAATACCTATGAGTGGGAGTCAGAGCGGTGTCGATGTTATAGTAGATAAGCCTTTGGTACAATTTCGAGTTGTTCCCTCCGGGTGATTCTGAATCTGTACTACTGTATATTGTTAGCAAGCATGCAAAGTTGAATGTGCTCGGTGAAGTGTTAGAGGTAGGTATGAGTACCTTAGTTCTTTTAGCGAGATCAAGGTAAGGGTCTCGTGTAGGTAATCTGAAACTCAGAAATGTTAGTTGGTGATCGTTGAGGTTCGACCTATTGTTTTAATGCAAGACAGCCGGTCAGTATCCGTGAGCGAGAATCGATTTGTGCGATTGGGCCAGTGTGCATCTGAGTTGTCTCCCACAAGAAGGAGAGATGAAGTCGCTTCTGATATAGTTGAGCTGAGAAGGAAGTCTTGAGCTTTAACTCCAGATTGTTTGGTAGTGGGATGTTTTGAGTCGTCAGGACTGATGTTATAGAACAAGTTCAAGCCTGATTGTTTGTGTGTGATCAGAACTGAATTTTAAGTTTCAAGATGCTCTAACAAACGGTTTTGAAGAGTTAGGTTATGTTTGAAGGGTCAGCCTGAAAACATGAGGACCGAAGACTATCAGCTGTGTACATGTGAAGTTGCAATTTTCGCAGATTCATCCTTTTGTGTGAGCGTGCAAAAAGGTTAGATATCTCTGTTGAGATCTTAGACGTAGGGACACATGTGACTAGACCTTTTGGTGAGAGAGTGGTTGTCAGAAGGATGTACAAAAGATGTTTGTTGATGGTTCAGGGTTACATGTTTCTAGTAGATGCGAAGTAATTGTCTTTTTACGGTTTCGATGTAACATTTGGCATAGGTTGGCTTGTGAAACACAGAGCTAGGGTATACGCTGAGACAAAGAGAAAATTGCCTTGAAGTTGTAGATTTCTGTGAGACTGTAGTGGTAGGTGAGGATGTGAACTTCTTATCGAATGTTGATCCAGCTTTAGAGGTCGAAGATTGATTGAGTTTAGTTGACAGGCTTGCCTAGCAAATGTGATGGATTTGATTTTTGAATGAAGATTAGACCACATAATGATAGAATAGTTTGTGTTTTTCCTAAAAGTGGTTGGAAAAATTGCCGGTTTGTCTCCTGACAGAGAAGAAGAGTATGTTATTGAGACCGTCTTTGAGGTTGCTCCTGTTTTGTTTGCTATGTATATCATGATCCCCGAAAGAATTAGGAGTGTTGAAGAATCAACTACGAGATTTGTTAGACCTTAGATTCATTAGGTCTAGCAAATCATCTTAGAGTACAACAGTGTAATTTGTGAAGAAGAGAGATGACAACGCGAGAATGTGTTTAGATTCTTTGACAGTGAATAATTAGTATCCATTTCTGAACGTCAGTGGTTTGTTGATCAGTTGAGGGGTACTTTAGTCTTTTCAAGATTAATTTGAGATCCGATCACTACCAGCTGGAAGTGAGAGAGGTTGATGTACCGAAGACATGTTTTGGGGGCAAGATATAATCACTTCAAGTTCTGGGTTGTGCCGATTTTTCTAACTAGTGTGTTAGTTACTTTTATAGAGATGTTGAGCAGAATCTTTCCTAAGTTCCTTGATCAGTTTGTAGTAGTTCTCATAGATGATATATGGGTATATTCAAGTACCGAAGAAGATCATCACAAGCTTTAGAGTTAGTGTTGTAGATCCTATTAGAGAATCAGTTGTATACCAAGTTGAGCAAATGTGAACTCCGAGTTAAGAAGGATATTTTCCTAGGACAAGTAGATTAGCCGAGTTTATTAGAGTAAATCCCAAGTAGGCAGAAGAAGATGTGAGTTGGGAGAAATTGAAGACTGTGACAGGTATCTATAGTTCCTAGGTCTAACATTGTTACTATCGGAGGTTTGTAAATGATCTTTTGAAGATAGTTGTTCCATTGATAGATTGCTACAGAAGAACGTTCAGTTTGTGTGGTTAGATGCGAGCCGTTGAGCCCTTGAGGAACTGAAAGAAACTTTGAAGAGAACTTCGACCTTGATTTAGCCATTGTCAGAGAAAGAATTTGTGAACTGTTGTGATGCGTTACATGTAGGGTTAGGTTGTGTGCTTATACAAGATAGAAGATTGTGGCCTATTCATCGAGATAGCTGAAAGACCTTGAAAAGAATCATTCGACATAAGACATAGAGTTAATTACGATTGTATTTGCCTCGAAGACTTAGAGACAAAGCTTGTATAGTATGAAATACACAGTATATACACTTATCATCAGAACTTGAAATATTTGACGACTTAGGAAGGGTTGAAACTTGAACAACATGGGTTGTTAGAACTGCTTGAAGACCATAATCCCAAGATTGAGTACCATCCGAAGAGAGTCAACGTAGTAACCGATGTTCCGAGTTGTATTTGTTGTTAGATTAGTAGTTGAGTTGCGAGCTGTATTTTCCGGATCCAGTTTATCAAACGATAGTGGTTTTGTGGCCGAGTTTCATGTTGAGCCTACATTGAGTCAGAATACTTAAAGAGAAACAGTTGCAAGACAGGTTCTTGGCACCTCACGTGCAAGACATAGCAGAAGAAAGACCTTCAGAATACAGTTTCAGAGATGAGAGAGTTTTGCATTTCAGAGGCAGAATAGTTGTACCGATTGACACAGTGTTCTGAGACGTATTGTTTTGACCGAAGCACATGACAATTCATTTGTATTGCATCTGAGTAGTATGAAGACGTATTGTGGGTTGAAGATAGGTACTTCTGGATTGAGTTGATGGATGATGTTGTTCAGTATGAGAGTAAGTGTGTAATTTGCCAGCGTGTCAAGACCGAGCATCAGTTTTCTTCTAGTTTGCTACATCCGTGGAAGATTCGAAATGGAAGTGGGTAATAGAGATTTGAGATTTCAACTAGATTATTTTTGAAGACGTCTGCATAGTGTTTGGTTACCTGTTGAAGTCAGATGGTCAGTTAGAGAAGGTTATGGGTCAAGTATTCAAACAGTGCTGCATGAGATTGTGAATCGGGCTAGTTTTGTTGGTTATTTGTCGCGGTTACCACCAGAGTTAGGAAGAGGTTCGTAATTTGTTTTGTGTATCTATGATCCGGAAGTGTGAGTCAGATTTGTCTCGCGCTATGTTGTTGAAGAGATTGAGTCGAGTTTGAAATTGACGTACATTGAAGGACCCGTTGAGATCTTAGCATCAGATATCTAGTATTGTGTGGTAAGTTTACCGAGTTGGTGAGTATGTTGCGGTGAGAAGAAAAGGGAAGTGTGGAGGGGCAGTTTTTGTGGCTCTTCCTGTCCGATAAATTTCGGGGACTAAATTTCCTTAAGTGGGGGAGAGTTGTAACACCCGAGTTTAGGGGTCGGGTGAAAATAATATTTTAATATTATTTCGGGTTCAGTTTTATAATTAAAATAATAAAATATTTTTATGGGCTTCGTGATTTCAAAAATAGTTAAAATTATGTTGGGCCTATCTCCTAAGCCCAAAATCCATGGACTTTAGGGAATGATAGATTTAGCCATTCATTAATGGCATTTGTGTAAATATTTGGTCTTTACAAATAAAACCCATTTTTTATTACATTATAATTCAAATAAACCCAAAACTTCATCATCTTCTTCTTCAAAACACAAAACCAACGACAATGGAGAGCCTTTCTCTCCATCTCACCATTTCATCTCATTTCTCCTTCATTCTTGGAGCTTTTTGAAAGGTAATTACATTTCCGACTTGCTCTCATCTTCCTCTCTTTAAAAGTACAACTAGATTTCATTTTGGTTCAAGTTTTAGAATTTGGGTTTTTGGAAGATTTGAATAAAAATGATATCTTTATTGTTTTTAACTTAAGATTTTGATTTAATATTGTTAGATATGGTGTTTATGAACCATAAGGTCCAACATATGTAATTTTTAAAGTGTTTTATGAGAATTCCCGAATTTGGGTTTTGGTGGGGTTTTAGAAGGGTTTTTTAGATGAGTTTTGGGAATGGTTTATGTTAGAATTTGAGGGTTGATGTTAGGGTAATAGTTGGGGGCTATTTTGGAAGCATTTGGAAGTGTTAAATGTGTTGAAATCATGAGTTTTGGTTGGGTTTTGAGGGCTGCCCGAGTTTGGTGTTTTTGGGGTTGTTCTTGGCTTGGAATCTTGTGTTTATTGCTTGAATGGTGTTTCGGGTTTGCTACATTAATTGGTGAATTGATTTGAGGTTGTTTTGATTGTGTTGAGGTGATTAGAAGCGAGATTATGTGTTGGTGAAGCCTCGGGAACAAATCCGGAAACTTGAAGACCTTGGTTGCTTGGTAATTGAACTTGGAGGTGGAGGTGAGTGGTTAAAATGTTTTAAATGGTTTTGAACAATTGGTTCAAGCATGTGGACTAGGTTGGGATTGGTAGACCCACCTAGAGTTGGGATTAGAGTGGTAGCCTAATCCCAAGCTTTGATTAGAGACTTTGGTTGCACTCTTTAATGGTTGTTTATGCCTCATGTTTAATTACGATTGTGTTGGCTATGTATAATGTGTTATACATGTATGTTGAGGCTTGGCTTGATGCATTGTTATATGCATGTTGATGATAAATATGATGGGGATATACATATGTATGAAATATGATGTGATATTTGTGTTAATGATATACATGTGGTGTTGACATGTGAAATGATGTTATGAGGTGGTTGCATGATCCGAGGATCATGGTGAGTACATGCTAGGTATGGAAATGTGGTTTGTGCATGACGGTAAGTCATAGTGAGTACGTGCTAAGCACGGAAGTTGTTATGAAATGATATTGTGAAAGATTAATGAAATGTGTAGTATTGGCACTAGTATGCTTGGGTACAAATGATCGATCATTAGGATGTTTAGTGTGCACACGTGAGTCAAAATGCGCGCGTGGTCTTGATGATGGTAGTCATCAAGATGGAGTACGGGTTCGCCCGGAAATCTTCTTATATATATTCGTCGGTGATGAGTGGAATCCCATCGACGGGCGTGAGGACGAGTGGAATCCCCTCCGCGTGAAACGAGGCGTGAGGATGAGTGGAATCCCCTCCGCGTGAACGATGATGAGTGTAATCCCACCGTCAGGTAATGGTTGTGTTGTTGGATGTGAGTTCCAACGGTTATCCGCGTATTCGAGTCATAGCTAGGTGCCAATACGAATTGTGGATTATGTTGCTCATATGTTGGTTATATGTGTTTCTATATGTTGTGGTTATTGACTTGTTGAGCATGGCATGATTTTGATAATATGTTCATGCATCATCTTTTATTTTGGCTCTTGAGGATTGGAGGTAAGATCATGCATTCTATTTTGATTCTTGCTCGTGCTTGGACCCTGCATTGTCGAAGGTTTGTTTTATGAGCTTACCCTCACTAAGCTTTTATGCTTACGCTCCTTTTTGTTCGACAATGCAGATCAATAGCTTGTGGTGTCAAGGGCAAGGAAAGGACTCCAAGTGTTGCTCTTGTTTAGCTCAAGTATGATCTTTAAATTGTAGATTGTAATAGTCAATCAATGGGATAAATGTTGTTGATTTGAATGCCTTGTTGTATGTGGATTTTGTTTGGCTCTTGAATGCTTTGTTTGAATTGTAAACCCTGTTTTTTTGTTGCATGCCTTGAATGCCTATATGTTTTGTTCTAAGGCCTGAATCTTTAAGTGCTTTGTATGTCATCTTTTGGTAAATGCATGAATCTCTCGGATGAATGATGCTTGTTCGTATTGGTTGCCTCGTATGCTTTGAGTTTGGTTGTTAAAGGTTGTATGTATGTTGATTGTGGCTAGGGGAGTCGTAAATCGCATCTAGAGTCGAGTCTTAAGTTGTTTGGCTGAAATTTGGAGACTTTCTGTGCAGGGCGTATCGATACGCCCAAGGGCCGTATCGATACGGTCTGCCCTCCAAGACTCAAGTTTTGGCTTGGTGTATCGATACACGGGGGTGTATCGATACGCTCAAAGCTCACTGGAAATATGATATTTTGGTGAGACTTTGGCGTATCGATACGGGCTCCAAGCGTATCGGTACGGGTTTATCTCGTTGACCATGAGATGTTGACCGAGAAGGGCGTATCGATACGCTCAAGAGCTGTATCGATACGGTCTTCTTGTGTTGGCCATAGGGAGTTGACCTTGGTCAAGGCGTATCGATACCCTTGACAGGTGTATCGACACGACCTGCTTAAAAAGGAAAAATGAGCTATTTTAAATGCGTTGTTTTGGATGGTCGTTTTTATATTGCTTGAGCTTCCGCTGTCTTGTTTCACATAGGACATAATGATGCATTTAGACAAGATAAATAAAAGAAATTTTCTAGGGTTGCTAACTGAGGTGGGACCTTAACGGGTTTCACATCGGTTTTCCCTGTGTAGCCTAATCGGACCGGTCAGTCGCCCAGACCGGGACGAGGGGGTCACACACAAGTATATCCTCTCTGATCTAAAACTAATCTTCTCTCTGATTCGAATCATGAATTCTGTTTGGCTAAATTATATACATCTGTATCTGATCTGTAACGCATGCTCTCTGATTTCTGATACTCTTAAAATACATGTATGATTACTATCCTTACCCCGCTCATTCTGTGCTCACTAAGTTATTCTAAATTGGGTATTTCTGAGTTATGTTATGAAGTTTCTGCAGGTTCAGCGCCGATAATCCCTTATGGACCCGAGGTCTCCCCTTGGGTAGGTTCCGATGCTTCGACACAGGTAATTTCTTATTGGCCTAAGGCAGCCCCTTAGGTTGGCTCCTATGCTTATTGGGCCTAGGGTAAGTCCTTATGGATGCAGTTCTAGGGAATTACATATCGGTGTATGGTTGGAGGGTAGTTATGTTGATACTTGGTCTCCCTGTTTCCCTCTCTAGCTTCATTCAAACTCTATTGTTGTCTGAAATATCCTGTCTATCATTCTTATCTGTAACTGATGGAACACCCTAAACTCTCTGACTGGACTTTCGTAATCTATGTCCCCTTCTGAGTACCTAAGTTAAACATTGTGTCTGATAATCGGGTAATTAGTTCGAAATGAATATGTTACTTTCAAGCGTAACGACTAGACAAATTGTATTCTATATCTGGAACTTGATAATGCTTGCTCCTCCCTTTTGTTCTGATACATCTGATACTTACGTGTGGCGTGAAGCTTCTTTTGGTAGTTTCGTATTACTGAGTTTTCCTAAGCTCATGTTGTTTTTACCACCGCGTGTTAGGAGATCTATCATGGTAATGACCGACATCGGTGTTTGGAGTTCTCTCGGCGTCACTTTGGAGTACGATACCAGTCTAGTTAGTGGGCATGCATGTCATGTATTATTTTATGACAGTGTTTGTAAAATGTTTTCTGAAATTATTGTTATATGTTTAAACGATTTTCTGAAAGTGTATTTTAAAACAATAGTCAATGTTGTGGTTCAATTAAATATTTAAAAGGAAAAATGTTTTTTATGTGGATTTTTACTGTGGGTCGCTCCTGTGACCCTAATGTGACTTCCTAGAATCCGTAGTAACGCATAGGCGTGTCTAGGGGGTTACATAGGCGCCCTCGTCGCATCTTAATCTATTAAGTTCATGTGAGTGGAAGGTTGATACAATGTAATAGCTTCATCGGCCAAAACAAATTCACCACCGCCGAAAATATGGTCATTACCAGTCAAATCGAGATCCTTAGTTTCTTTGTATCGCTAGACTCAATAAGCGTTTATCGCATCGACCTTTCTGATTTTCAACATCAATGTCAACAGTCGGATTCAAATACAACTCCAACCTTAGTTTTCACAACTTTTCTATTATAATGGACAATCATCGAAAACATGTTGCTCATTTTCTCTGCATATTCAAAAACATATAAATTTTGAATCATAATACACAAATCAAAATGATATAAAATACACTACTAGCATACAAAATTTTAAATTATTGTCACTAATATTTGAATTATTTTTGAATATATGAACATAATAAATTTTAAATTAATGTCACTAATCTTAATTTAAACTAATAAATAAAAATAAAATTTAAAAATTATACTTACGAAAATATTTTTTCTCTAATTATTATATACTAAAAATATATATATACTAATTTGTAAAACAGTTTACACAATATTAATCAATAGAAACTACTTACAAACAAACCTAGAATTTTTTTTGCCTTCACTTTTACCATATTTCGAATATATATATATATATATATATATATATATATATATATGGGTTAGGATCAACTTACACTGTGTAAAACTCTTTAAGTTTTACACCTTTTTTAGATCGTTGGATGGGAGAAATGGATGGTTGAGATTAACTCCGTGTTTTTAATTCCCAAGTGATAATCTTCACATATTTTACTGTTAATCTCATCCATCTGTTTCACTCATCCAACGATCCAAAAAAAGTGTAAAACTTAGAGAGTTTTACACAGTGTAATTTGATCCTATCCCTATATATATATTTTCTTCAATTACCAAACTATAGAAAATACTAATCGTAGTACATTACTACGATTTTTTTCCAACAGCTAGGGGTGAGCGTTCGATCGAGTCGAGTCAAAAAATTTTAAGTTATTCGAGTTGGCGAGTCATATTTTACAACTCAAACTTTATTTGAATTTTTTTCGAGTCGAGTCGAGTCTTCGAGTTTCTATACAAATTTAATTGTAATTATTTATCATGTTATAGTATGGTTTGATTCCAATTTAAATTCCTTTCTCTAATCATATAAGATATGCACATATATATATTTTTTCACATGTGACAATATTTCTTCATATTTTTATATATCAGCATGTATATATCATAAAAAATAGAGGGACTCGTCTCGAACTTAAAAATAAATCCACTAATTACTAAAAATTTCGAGTTATTCGAATTTCCATTTCACAACTCAAACTTTATTTGAAATTTTTTCGAGTTATTCGAGTTTATGAAATTTCGAGTCAAGTCAAGACGAGTCGAGTATTTTTACCTCGAGTTGAGTCGAGTTATTCGATTTTTTCAAGTCGAGTCGAGTTTTGCTCACCCTAAAAACTAAGTAATTAAGTTAAAAATTTAAAATTAAATGGTGCGTTATTCTATAAACTAAGGAAGACTTAGCAACCAAGTTATTGTATTAATCATAACCCTGAAAACGTAGTTAAAAAAGCTGACATTTATGAACTGCCTCAAACACACTCTATTTTAGGGTTTTGATTTTACAGTCAAGTTGAGAAATCATCTTCCTCGCTTGCACTCTCTAATTTCTTCAATACGCATTCGATCTTATTTTAAAGCTCCGTCTCTGTTTGTTTTCTAAGAAAATAAAGGCTTTTCAACGATAGAATTCCGTTTAGTATTGAGGAAAACAGAGTAATTGTAAAGTATAAAATGTCATGCATGAATTTCTGTTTCTGTTGACCTTTCTATTTCCGATGTCCAGTAAACTGTATTGTCTTGACTTAAGTTTTAAACTTTCATTGAAGGCTGTGCTTTTCTCCCCTTTTTGGTTTATTTTTCTTGGCTGTTTGTGTTTGTTTGCTAAGAAAGTAAAAGAAACAATTAAGAAAATGGGGTAAAGGAAAGAACTTGTATTCTAGTTACCAATTATCTCATGCAAATCTATACTGTTTAAGCCTGTTTTAGAGCAAAAAACGGGTTGGCAGCTGGCAGGGGGCCGGTAATGCTAGGAAATGGTAAAAACAAAAACTAAAAAAGAAATAACCAAGGAAAACGAATCAAAGGTGTCATGCAAACAAAAAGAGGTAGAGAGGAAATAAATAAAAGGGAGAAAAAAGGGGCCAAAATTCCTGCTTTGTAGGAAGCCATCGAGGGGAGGCAACGAGAGAGTCCCCTTTCCAGAGTTATGGCAATTTTACCTGCATTTTCTCTCTCTTTCATTTGAGAACCCTTGTTTCTTCTTCATTCAGGTACCCTCTTTTCTCATCTCTTTGTTTTATTTCTCATCAAAAAGGCATTAACATGTAGTTTGTGTTACAAATTCGATGAATTAGGCCAAAATGTGAGGTGTTGAGTAGTTTGTGTTACAAACTGGATGATTCTGTAACATGTAGCTTGTGTTTATCAACCTTTTCCTGCCATTTTAATCTTGGAATTTTTCTCAGTTGTTTGAGCCAGGAAAAAAAAGAGGGAGTGGGTGGAGTTTCTTGGCCGGAAAGCTTGTAAGCTAGCGCCAAAATGGCACCATCTCCTAAGAAATCTCCTTCTGAAGAATCCCCACCTGCTCCATCAAGATCAAATTCATCACAAGTTACCTCATCTCCACCTTCACAATCATTGTCTCTGTCTCCGGAAAAATCACCTGACAACAAAGAAGACAATCATTCCTCTTCTCCTTCTCCGCCTGCAAATCATAAAAGTGGCAAGACTCACTCCCCTCCCAAATCTCATAATTCTCACAAGAGTAATGGTAACAAGCAAGTTGGTTCTTCTGGCAAAACACCATCCTCAGATTCATCCGGTGACGACATAGATACAATCATTATTATAGGAGTAGTTGTGGCCGTAGGATTGATGCTCCTTTTTATGATCATCTGTACAATATGTTGCTGTCGGAAGAGGAGGAAGAAAGCTCGGCAAGTAATGAACTACGATGAGACTAAAGGTATTAAACAATACCCTTTGCCCCCTTCATTCATGAAACTATGGAAATGAAAGCTACTTGCCATGAAGTTGTTTTTGCCAACTAAATAAACATCAAAGGGTTGTGTTTTATATTTAATGTTTCAGAGTTAATTCCCTAGTAAATTCAATGAAGAGTAGAAAATCAATATGCATGATATATACATTTTCTATTGAATCTTTAATGAATCTGGTTTTGATATTATATTTATGATTTGAGAACTAATAATAAGTCTTTCTGATTGTATGTCTCGATCATAGCTGGTGGTAAAGAAGACTATCATCACAACTATCAGACTTCGCCATGGGGTAATAATGGGAAAGTGGCAGAGCATGTTGTACATGTACCTCCGCCATCAGGAGGTGGTATCGGTGTCGGCAGTGGCTGGGGTGCACAAGCACCGATTTATAGCGGTGTAGCGAGCTCCCAGTTCTCAGGCCTACACCATCCTCCCCCTCCTTTGCCACCCCCATCAACAAATATCACTCTTGGATTCAATAAGAGCACTTTCAGTTATGAGGAGCTGATTGCTGCTACAAATGGATTTTCTCAGGCCAATCTGATTGGTCAGGGTGGGTTCGGATATGTGTATAAGGGCGTCTTAGCAAATGGAAAGGAAGTTGCAATTAAGAGTTTAAAAGCTGGTAGTGGACAAGGAGAGAGAGAATTCCAAGCTGAAGTTGAAATAATTAGCCGTGTTCACCATCGCTATCTTGTGTCATTAGTTGGATATTGCATTGCCGACGGGCAGCGGATGTTGGTGTATGATTTTGTTCCTAATAAAACCTTGGAATATCATCTCCATGGTAAAATATTCTTTATCCTTTTCCTGATGGTATTTCTATAAAGAAGCAATAAAGCTTGAAGCTTAGCACCATTTGTCATCATTGTAAAAAAACTAGCATTACCAGACTACAAAGGAAAGAATGAACATTCAAATTGTTCCAATAATGGCGTGAATTTATTGGTGTTTTATGAGTGATAATAGTTTACTAACCAAACTACTTACACAAATGCCTTTTATCTTCAAATTCTTGAGGCCTAAAATCATTACCAACTTCTCGCTGCAGGAAAGGATTGTCCTGTCATGGATTTTCCATCTAGACTTCGTATTGCGTTAGGCTCAGCGAAAGGGCTTGCTTATCTGCATGAAGATTGTAAGGAACTCCTTGTCTCCTTTTCTTATCTCTCTGCCACTCCATTATTCGCCAAGGTTTTCATTTCTTTATCGAATTATGAATGCAGGCCATCCTCGCATTATTCATCGGGATATCAAATCAGCTAATATTTTGCTTGATAACAACTTTGAGGCCATGGTATATTCTCTTACAATTTAATCAATGTTTACTATGCAGCATTGAACTTCAAGCATACAGTGATAATGTTTTTATCTAAACTTGGGATATGTATGTGCCTATTTTATAGGTTGCTGATTTTGGATTGGCTAAGTTGTCATCTGATAACTACACTCATGTCTCGACACGGGTGATGGGAACTTTTGGGTAAGAATCGAATCTATAAGCAGAACTGAAGAGCTATCTTATGAATTAGTGTGTTTGAAGAGGGGAAAGATTGATTCATGCATCATGTCATAAAAGGAAAGCGGGCATTGGAATTCTCTTGCTATTTAATGGTTTTGATTTCTTTCGATCGAATACAGGTACTTGGCTCCGGAGTATGCCTCAAGCGGCAAGTTAACAGATAGATCCGATGTTTTCTCATTTGGGGTCATGCTCTTAGAGCTCATAACCGGAAAGCAGCCAATTGATGTTCAAATGGACGACAGCTTAGTAGATTGGGTCCGTATCTGTCGGATTTTCTAACTATGATTTAGCAAAGTGTAGTATTATCAATTTATAGCATGTAGAATTCCATATTAATTGATGTACTTTACGAATAGGCTCGACCACTTTTGGCTCGTGCATTGGAAGATGGCAACTTTGATGGTCTGGTTGATCCACGCTTGCAGAAGAATTACAACCATAACGAAATGCAACGCATGATAGCCTGCGCTGCTGCAAGCATCCGACATTCCGCAAGAAAGCGCCCGAAAATGAGCCAGGTTTGCAATGATCTCCAAACTTCCATGGCTAGCTTTGTTACAATGGTTTATATATATAGATATAAGATGCATTTAAGACAACTATATGAGTATGTGTGTATGCTAAAATGATTATGGAAAGCAGATAGCACGTATCCTGGAAGGAGACTCTTCCCTGGATGACCTAAATGAGGGAACAAAGCCGGGCCAAAGCACAATTTTCGGAGCCAGTGGAGAGTACAACAACAGTACTTACAATGCCGACATGCAGAGGTTCAGACAATTGGCACTTGGCAGCCAAGAATTCGCGAGCAGCAATTACGGAACATCCAGTGGCGAGAACTCGAGAGAGATGGGACCTGGAGGGATACCAAAGAACCAAATGTAACAAAACCCAAACCAAAAGATTTTATTTGAATTCCAAAACAAAGCAAAACACTCACAGTCTGCTTAATAATATTGGTCAGGTAAAATGTTATATCCATTCCAGGTCATGTTATACTTGGATTCTTTTGTAATTCAAGTGTTTTGTCTTCAATTTTCGGAATCTATATATTCTTTGATGCCTTAAGCTTAGTTTGATCAAGTATGGTAGCATATCTAACTTCTGTTATTTGTGTGTTCCTTGTATACTACTTTTTTTTTTGGATAAGCTGTGATGTTTTATTTATCCAAGACAGGGCAAAAAACTGCAACATGCTTACAAAAGAGATTCACAGTGAGAAATTTCCCTTAGGAAATTCCCCAAGGAGAGTATAACTCTCTATTTACATCAGTAAAGTGTATATGCTTGTTTTGATCTCTAATTTGTACTGTTTCTCTAATACAGTCAAGTAAACTAGTAGTATCTCGAGCAATGCTTCGGAATTTCCTCCAGTTCCTTTCCTCACATATATGGTAAATATATGAGCTCCAGGCTAGTTTAAGCAAGAAGACCAGAAAAGATTTGCCCTGCAAGTTTACAATAAACCATTGTAATTCAGCGTCCCAATCATATGCATTCCTCCTAATGTTGCACAATTGTAAGATGGAAGTCCAGATTTGTTTCGAAAAGGGGCAATGGCCAAAAAGATGATCCCTAGATTCTTGTCAATTCCCACATAACAGGCAACTTTGCTCCACATTCAATCCCATTCTCTGTGCCAAGGAACTTTAGGGTATTTGCAATTAACGCATGTTTGGGTATTTGCAACCCAAACCATACAACTTTGTGCCAAGGAACTTTAGGGTTATCACCCCGTAAGCCATCCTATACATGTGCCATGTCAGTTGGGCCTGCAGTGAGCAAGACATGCACCTCTGCTCTAAATTTTATCATTTTCCTAATGCTCCAGCTAAACCAAGATTTGATGTCCAGTGTCCAGTAGTTCTTATCTTTGAATATATATGTTCGAACCCAGACCACCCACAATAAACTCTCCACAGATAACAAATTTTTAATAAGCAAGATAATACAAGCTTTATTCCACACTTCTAGGTTCTTCACCCCTAGGCCACCTTCACTTATTGGCCTACAAATAGTCTTCAAGCCCACTCGGGCTCCCTTTGCAAGATGAACCTTGCCTTTTTAAAAGAACCTCATACACAATTGTTCAATCTTTCTTATCACTCCCTTAGATAGTATGACTTGCATGCACCAATAGTTTACAATGTTGAAAATTACTGTATTAATTGATTGCAGCCTCCCAACATAATTGAGGTTTCTATTAGCCCAATGCCCCAGTTTATGTTTAACTTTCACAATCAAGGCGTCACAATCACTTTTAGTTAGTTTTCTAGTAACTAGGGGAATTCCCATGTAACACCCGGGTTTAGGGGTTATGTGAAAATAATATTTTAATATTACTTTGGGTTCGGCTTTATAATTTAACTAATGGTCCGGGTTGGTTTTCAAACTAATTAAATTGATGATGGACTAAGTTTTGGAATTAAACCCCAAATGGCCATGGAACTTATGTCCTTGTGAATAATCCATTTCATTAAGGGCAAAAAGGTCATTGGGCTTTTAAATTAAAACAAAACAAATAAAACCCCCAAATTTCACTCATCTTCTCCCTCTCTCCCAAATATCACGACAAAACCTCCCAAAGCCATTGAAGTTACTGTTCCATCACCTCCCTTCATCGTTTCAACTCCGTTTTGAAAGGTAAGAGTATTTTTGACTTCCCCTCATCCTCCCCTTCATAAAAGTACCCTTCTTTTTCATTTCCATGAAGTTTTTGGAAAGTAGAGGTTTTGAATGTTTTGATTTAAAAATGGTGTCTTTATGATGCTAAGTTAAATGTTTTGAATTAATATGTTTAGTAATGATGTAAAGAGGCCAAATGATACTACATATATGAATTTTGAATGATTTGGAACAATTTTCGGATTTGGGTTTCCAAGGGGTTTTTGGAGGGTTTTAATGTGGGTTTGGGGGCTGTTAAAGGTTGGAATTTGAGGGCTGTGGGTAGTATGATATATGAGGATCATTTTGGGTGAAATTGATGCTTGTTTGGGTGCTTGAAATGAGAGTTTTCAGTGGGTCAAGTGGGCTGCTCGAAAATCCTGTTTTTGGACTTGTTTTGAGTGTTGGATGCTTGGTAATGTAATTCGGGTTAGTTTCGATGACAAGATATTGATTGTGGATGTTTTGTTTATGTTTGGGATTGATTAGAATCAAGTTTGGGCATCGGTGAAGCATCGGAAGTGAATCCGGGGAATTGAAGACAATTGCTTGCTTGGTCTTGAGCTCGGGAGCTTAGGTGAGTGGTTAATTGTTTTGAACGGTTTTAAATTGGTTGGTTCGAGTATGTGGACTAGGTTGGGCTTGGTAGACCCACCTAGAGTTAGGATTAAGGTGGTAGCCTAATCCTAAACTTGATCTAGAGCCTTTGGTTGAACTCATTATATGGTTGTGTATGTCTCGTATGAATTGTGGTATGAATGGCTATGTATATTGTGTTGTACATGTGAGATGAGACATGAATTATGATGCTTGAGACATGCATGATGATGGTTGTTGGTGAGTACGTGCTAAGCACGAAATTGATTGAAATGAGTAATGTGAAATGAGTAAATATTGGCACTAGTAAACTTAAATACAAATGATCGATCATTAGGATGTTAGTGTGTACACATGAGTCAAAGTCGTGCGTGGCCTTGGTGGCGTTGAGTCACCAAGGAGGAGTACGGGTACGCCCGGAAATGGTATTTAAATATAGTCGGTGATGAGTGGAATCCCATCGACGGGGCGTGAGGATGAGTGGAATCCCCTCCGCGAGACCGGTGATGAGTGTAATCCCACCGTCAGGTAAAGGTTGTGTTGTTGGATGTGAGTTCCAACGGTTATCCGCGTATTTGAGTCATATCTAGGTGCCAATGTTGATTGATATGTGTATCAATGTATTGAGATTAATGATCCTTATGTGGATGTTTGATGTGGCTATTTATGTTGAGGAAGTTAGAGCTTGATGATCATGACATTTATTTGTATATATTGTTCATGCATCTTATATTGTGGCTCTTGTGGATCCTTGGTATGTTTGTGTAATGCCTTGGCTAGATCGTGCTCGGACCCTGCAATGTTGAGGTTTGTTTTTAGAGCTTACCCTCACTAAGCATCATTGCTTACGCTCTCTTTGTTCAACATTGCAGATCCTTAGTTCGTGGGTTGCTTGCGCAAGTGGAAGGCTCCAAGTGTGGTTTTTGGACTTGAGTTCACCAAGTATGGATTTTAATGCTAAGACATGTAATAGTTTAAGCAATGGGATGTGTAATGTTTTGTTGGTTGTTGTTGGTTGCTAGGAGCATGTTTAGACTCCTTAATATCTTGCTTTTCATGGTTGTGTTGCCTTGTTGTATGTCAACTCATGCCTAATTGCTTACTCTTGTTGAATGTTAGCCTTATGCCTAAGAGGTTGCCTTCATGTTTGAATGTTGATGTATGAGTCTTTGGATGCTTGAATGTCATCTTTGATTCAATTGCATGTTCCCTTGATGAATGTACATGTTGGGTGCTTGTATGGCTAAATAGTGATCTGTAAATGTTGTATGAATGATTGGTTGAGGTTAGGGAAGTCTTAAATTGCATCTAGGTTTGAGTCTTGCATGTTTTGGCTGAGTTTGGGAGTTTTGGCTGTGTAGGGGTATCGATACGGTTGGTCCAGTATCGATACCGCCTTCTTGTTTCAGGCCTCGTGTATCGATACGCGAGGGAGGCGTATCGATACCTTTTTGATCACTGGAGCTACTGTCCATTTCGGTATCGATACGGGCCTCTGGGGTATCGATACCGTCATCTTAGCGTTGACCGTGGAAAGTCAACCGTTGGGGAGGGTATCGATACACTCCTTGGGCGTATCGATACGGTCTCTACTGGTTGACTCTGACCAGTTGACCTAGTCAAGGGGTATCGATACACCCCTTAGGTGTATTGATACCGCCTGCAGTTTAAGTTTAATATTGGGCTGTAACATGATTGTTTGAGTTCGTTTGATTGTTTTGTATATGCTGTTCCGCTGTATGATCACTTAGGGTTTAATATCCATTTAGACAAGATTAATGAAGAGAAAAAAAATTAGGGTTGCTAACCGAGGGGGAATCCTTAGGGGTTTTCACTCGGTTTTCCCCGTGTGGCCCACTCGGACCGGTCATTCGGCCAGACCGGGACGAGGGGGTTACACTTGTTGGTATCAGAGCCTAAGGTTACCGAGACCTTGGGCAGGTAAGTGAGGTAAGTTCAAGTTTTTGCTTGATATGCACGGTGTTTGCTTGCTTGTAAGAATGATTGCTTGTTTGACGAGTATGTTGCTTGTTTTATTCAAAGCATGTGTGTGTGAGTCCCATTGCTACTATTACATTGGAAAATGGTTTTGTTTTAGTGAGGGAACGTACTTGAACACTTGGAAGCCTTGCCTTGCTAACCCAACTTGTATGTTTTGTTGTTGTGGTTGTAGTTAATATTTGTGAGAGCAATGTCTAGACCGAGAGGTAGACCGAGAGTGGTTCGTCAGGAACCACGGGTTGCGGCTCCTGTTGAGCCGGCTGTTGGAGTGGAGGCTCATCTAGAAGGGCCGGTGGCTGCGGGAGTTGGCTCTCCACCACCACCTCCACCACCACCACCTCCTCCACCTGGAGCTGGAGGTGAGGATGGAGCCGGAGGCGATGGACCTCAAGGTGGCCAAGGTGGCCAAGGTCCAGCTGGAATTGATATGACTCCGCTAGTGCAAGCGATAGCGGGAGCTTTCCAGGCCGCAGTTGCGGGAGCTCAGGCTGCAGCTCAGCCTAGGTGTGATGATGCTAGTCTCCCTTTGGAGAGGCTCCGTAGCTTGGGAGCCGAGGAGTTTAGAGGATCTACTCCGGAGAGGTCGGAGTTATGGTTGGAGAAGACGGTTCGTATCTTAGCTCAGATGGGTTGTGCGGGCGCACGTAGATTGGGTTGTGTGATCTCGTTGCTTCAGGGTGATGCCTACACCTGGTGGGTCACCATTACTGCCGGGGTTCCAGAGGCCGAGATAGATTGGGAATTCTTTGAGTTTGCTTTCCGAAATAGGTACTTGGGACCGAGGTACTTGGACGAGAAGAAGCGAGAGTTCATGGCTCTTACTCAGGGAGATGCTTCTGTGACTGATTATGAGATTCGTTTCGTCCGTCTGAGTCAGTATGCTCCAGAGTTAGTGCCTACTGAGAGGGCTCGATGTGATCGTTTCAGATACGGGCTTCATGAGGAAGTTAAGAGGTATACCTTAGCTTCAGATTATTCTGACTTTGATGTCTTGGTTGCTAGAGCCAAGGACATTGAGCATAGCTTGGGGCTGGCCAAGCGTTCTAGGGGATCTAGTTCTGGTAAGAGGCACAACCACTTTGATGGTAGAGATGCTAAGAGGCACAGAGGTGGCGGACATCAGTTTGATCAGAGACGTGGCAGTGGCCACCAGGGTAGAGGCCATCAGGGCCATAGAGGAGGAGGGCGTTTGCCCGAGTGTGCACAGTGTGGGAGGCAGCACACTGGTGAGTGTTGGGGTAACTTCCATGCTTGTTGGAACTGTGGTTCGAGGGACCACTTTAGGAGGGACTGTCCACGTTAGGCAGCTCAGGCACCGAACATTGCTCAGGCTCCTGCGAGAGGTAGTGATTTTCAGAGAGGCCGTGGGCGCGGTCGTGGCTACTTCCAGCCTAGGGCTGATGCACCTAGGGGAGATGCTCAGAGGAACCTTGCTCATGTTGTGGCTGTGCAGCCAGAGGCGGGAGGACCAGCGAGAGTTTATGCTCAGAGAGAGGCCGGGAACGACACCGATGTGATAGCAGGTAATTTCGAGTTACAGTCTATGTCTTTGCTTTCTTTGGTTGATTCGGGTTCTACGCATTCCTACATTTTGAGTGAGCATGCACAGAAGTTAGATATTTCTGTTGAGATCTTAGATGTAGGTATGCATGTTACTAGCTCTTTTGGTGAGACAGTTGTGGTTAGACGTATGTATAGGAGGTGTCCACTGAAGATTCAGGGTCATGTGTTTCCAGTTGATATGATGGAACTTCCTTTCTACGGTTTTGATATTATATTGGGTATGGATTGGTTGGTTGAGCATCGGGCTAGTGTGGATTTTGAAACGAAGAGAATTTCCTTGAAGCTCTCTGATGACTACGAGGTAGTGGTAGTGGGCGAGAACATTAAGTTCTTGTCCAATGTAGTGTCAGCTTTAGAGGCTCATAGGTTGATGGACTCGGGATGTGGGGCTTATTTAGCTTATGTTATGAATCCGGACATGAGTGAAGCTAGACCGAAAGATATCAGGACAGTGTGTGACTTTCCAGATGTGTTTCCTGAAGAGTTGCCGGGTTTGCCTCCTGACAGAGATGTCGAGTTTGTGATTGAGACAGTTTCAGGGTCTAACCCAGTTTCGATAGCTCCGTACCGTATGGCTCCGAAAGAGTTGAAAGAACTGAAGAGTCAGTTGCAAGAGTTATTAGACCGTGGTTTCATTAGGCCTAGTAGTTCTCCGTGGGGTGCTCCAGTGTTGTTTGTGAAAAAGAAGGATGGTAGCATGCGTATGTGTATTGACTATAGACAGCTGAATCAGTTGACTGTGAAGAACAAGTATCCGTTGCCTCGTATATATGATTTGTTTGATCAGTTGAGAGGTGCTTCAGTGTTCTCGAAGATAGATCTGAGATCCGGGTACTATCAGTTGAAGGTGAAAGAGTGTGATGTTCCGAAGACAACTTTTAGGACTAGGTATGGTCACTATGAGTTTCTTGTGATGCCATTTGGGCTCACGAATGCACCGACAGCATTCATGGACATGATGAACAGAATTTTTAGGGACTATCTAGATCGCTTTGTAGTTGTCTTCATTGATGATATACTTGTGTACTCGAAGACAGAAGAAGAGCATGATGAGCACTTGAGATTTGTTTTACAGAGATTGTTGAGCAATCAGTTGTATGCGAAGCTTAGTAAGTGTGAGTTCTGGATTCGAGAGGTTGTGTTTCTTGGTCATGTTGTTTCGGCCGAAGGTATCCGTGTTGATCCATCAAAGATTGAGGCTATTGTTGAGTGGAAACAACCTAAGTCCGTGACTGAGATTAGGAGTTTCCTAGGATTAGCTGGTTACTATAGGAGGTTTGTTGATGGCTTCTCTAGAGTAGCTGCTCCTTTGACTAAATTGTTGTAAAAGGGAGTTAAGTTTGAATGGTCAGATGCAAGACGAAAGGCTTTTGAGAAATTGAAAGAAGCTTTGACGAATGCTCCAGTGTTAGTGCAACCTGTTTCAGGTAAGGAGTTTGTGATCTACAGTGATGCTTCCTACGTAGGCTTAGGATGTGTTCTGATGCAAGATAGGAGAGTTGTTGCTTATGCTTCTAGACAGTTGAAGATTCATGAGAAGAACTATCCTACTCATGACATAGAGCTAGCCGCAGTAGTGTTTGCATTGAAGATTTGGCGTCACTATTTGTATGGTGAGAAGTGTATTGTTTACACTGATCACAAGAGCTTGAAGTACCTGATGACACAGAAAGAGTTGAACTTGAGACAGAAAAGGTGGTTAGAGTTGCTAAAAGATTACGATTTGACCATTGAGTACCATCCGGGTAAAGCGAATGTAGTAGCCGATGCTTTGAGTAGAAAAGTGGCCGTTGAGTTGAGAGCTATGTTTGCTAGGTTGAGTGTGTCCGATGATGGTGGTCTGATCACCGAGTTGCAAGTGAAGCCCTCTTTGATTCAGTTGATTAGAGAGAAACAGTTGCAAGATGCGAGCCTAGTTCCTCATGTTCAAGACATAGCCGAAGGAAGACCGACTGAGTATAGTTTCAGTGGTGAGAGTTTGTTGTGCTTTAGAGATAGAATTGTTGTACCAGAAGATGTTGGGTTGAGACGTCAGATTCTGAGTGAAGCACATTCGAGTCCCTTTTCTATGCATCCGGGTAGTACCAAAATGTACCGAGATTTGAAGAGCGACTACTTCTGGGTTGGTTTGAAGAGAGATGTAGCCGAGTATGTGGGCCGTTGTATGGTTTGTCAGAGAGTGAAGGCAGAACATCAGGTTCCTTCAGGGTTGCTACAGCCTTTGAAGATTCCAGAATGGAAATGGGAGAGGATCACCATGGATTTTGTATCGGGGTTGCCTTTGTCTCCTTCGAAGAAGAATTCAGTTTGGGTGATTGTTGATAGGTTCACTAAGTGTGCTCACTTCTTAGCAGTGAACACTACGGATTCCTTAGACAAGTTGGCAAACTTGTACATCCGTGAGATTGTGAGACTTCATGGAGTTCCGAAGTCTATTGTTTCAGATAGGGATCCTAGATTTACTTCGAGGTTCTGGGGTTGCTTGCATAGTACTTTGGGTAGCCGTTTGCATTTCAGCACATCGTATCATCCTCAGTCCGATGGGCAGTCAGAGCGAGTGATACAGATTCTAGAAGATATGCTTCGTTGTTGTGTGATTGACTTCTAGGGTTCTTGGGAGAAGCACTTACCGTTGGTTGAGTTTGCCTACAACAACAGTTATCAGTCTAGTATCCAGATGGCACCATATGAGGCTTTGTATGGTAGACGGTGTAGGACTCCGATTTGTTGGGCTGAGACAGGTCAGAGGTTGTTACCTATGCCGGACTTGCTTAAAGGAACCACAGAAAAAGTGAAGTTGATTTGTGACCGTTTGAAAGCAGCTTCCGATCGTCATAAGTCTTATGCAGACTTGAAGAGGAAAGAGGTTGAGTATTCAGTGGGTGAGAAAGTATTTCTGAAGGTATCTCCGTGGAAGAAGGTAATGAGGTTTGGCCGGAAGGGCAAGTTGAGTCCGAGGTTCATTGGTCCGTATGAGATAATTGAGCGGATTGGGCCTGTAGCTTATCGTTTGAGGTTACCTTCTGAGTTAGAAAAGATCCATGATGTCTTTCATGTGTCTATGCTTAGGAGATATAGATCAGATCCTTCGCATGTGATGCCCGTTGAGGAGATAGAGTTAAATCCAGACTTGTCCTATAATGAAGAGCCCGTTGAGATACTTGCTTTTGATAGCAAGGAGTTGCGTGGCAAGACCATAGAGTTGGTCAAGGTGTTGTGGAGACATAGAGGTGTGGAAGAGGCCACGTGGGAGAGAAAAGCAGATATGGTTGAGCAGTTTCCGTATTTGTTTCCACCAGGTAATTTTGAGGACGAAATTTCCTTAAGTGGGGGAGAGTTGTAACACCCGGGTTTAGGGGTTAGGTGAAAATAATATTTTAATATTACTTTGGGTTCGGCTTTATAATTTAACTAATGGTCCGGGTTGGTTTTCAAACTAATTAAATTGATGATGGACTAAGTTTTGGAATTAAACCCCAAATGGCCATGGAACTTATGTCCTTGTGAATAATCCATTTCATTAAGGGCAAAAAGGTCATTGGGCTTTTAAATTAAAACAAAACAAATAAAACCCCCAAATTTCACTCATCTTCTCCCTCTCTCCCAAATATCACGACAAAACCTCCCAAAGCCATTGAAGTTACTGTTCCATCACCTCCCTTCATCGTTTCAACTCCGTTTTGAAAGGTAAGAGTATTTTTGACTTCCCCTCATCCTCCCCTTCATAAAAGTACCCTTCTTTTTCATTTCCATGAAGTTTTTGGAAAGTAGAGGTTTTGAATGTTTTGATTTAAAAATGGCGTCTTTATGATGCTAAGTTAAATGTTTTGAATTAATATGTTTAGTAATGATGTAAAGAGGCCAAATGATACTACATATATGAATTTTGAATGATTTGGAACAATTTTCGGATTTGGGTTTCCAAGGGGTTTTTAGAGGGTTTTAATGTGGGTTTGGGGGCTGTTAAAGGTTGGAATTTGAGGGCTGTGGGTAGTATGATATATGAGGATCATTTTGGGTGAAATTGATGCTTGTTTGGGTGCTTGAAATGAGAGTTTTCAGTGGGTCAAGTGGGCTGCTCGAAAATCCTGTTTTTGGACTTGTTTTGAGTGTTGGATGCTTGGTAATGTAATCCGGGTTAGTTTCGATGACAAGATATTGATTGTGGATGTTTTGTTTGTGTTTGGGATTGATTAGAATCAAGTTTGGGCATCGGTGAAGCATCGGAAGTGAATCCGGGGAATTGAAGACAATTGCTTGCTTGGTCTTGAGCTCGGGAGCTTAGGTGAGTGGTTAATTGTTTTGAACGGTTTTAAATTGGTTTGTTCGAGTATGTGGACTAGGTTGGGCTTGGTAGACCCACCTAGAGTTAGGATTAGGGTGGTAGCCTAATCCTAAACTTGATCTAGAGCCTTTGGTTGAACTCATTGTATGGTTGTGTATGTCTCGTATGAATTGTGGTATGAATGGCTATGTATATTGTGTTGTACATGTGAGATGAGACATGAATTATGATGCTTGAGACATGCATGATGATGGTTGTTGGTGAGTACGTGCTAAGCACAGAATTGATTGAAATGAGTAATGTGAAATGAGTAAATATTGGCACTAGTAAACTTAAATACAAATGATCGATCATTAGGATGTTAGTGTGTACACATGAGTCAAAGTCGCGCGTGGCCTTGGTGGCGTTGAGTCACCAAGGAGGAGTACGGGTACGCCCGGAAATGGTATTTAAATATAGTCGGTGATGAGTGGAATCCCATCGACGGGGCGTGAGGATGAGTGGAATCCCCTCCGCGAGACCGGTGATGAGTGTAATCCCACCGTCAGGTAAAGGTTGTGTTGTTGGATGTGAGTTCCAACGGTTATCCGCGTATTTGAGTCATATCTAGGTGCCAATGTTGATTGATATGTGTATCAATGTATTGAGATTAATGATCCTTATGTGGATGTTTGATGTGGCTATTTATGTTGAGGAAGTTAGAGCTTGATGATCATGACATTTATTTGTATATATTGTTCATGCATCTTATATTGTGGCTCTTGTGGATCCTTGGTATGTTTGTGTAATGCCTTGGCTAGATCGTGCTCGGACCCTGCAATGTTGAGGTTTGTTTTTAGAGCTTACCCTCACTAAGCATCATTGCTTACGCTCTCTTTGTTCAACATTGCAGATCCTTAGTTCGTGGGTTGCTTGCGCAAGTGGAAGGCTCCAAGTGTGGTTTTTGGACTTGAGTTCACCAAGTATGGATTTTAATGCTAAGACATGTAATAGTTTAAGCAATGGGATGTGTAATGTTTTGTTGGTTGTTGTTGGTTGCTAGGAGCATGTTTAGACTCCTTAATATCTTGCTTTTCATGGTTGTGTTGCCTTGTTGTATGTCAACTCATGCCTAATTGCTTACTCTTGTTGAATGTTAGCCTTATGCCTAAGAGGTTGCCTTCATGTTTGAATGTTGATGTATGAGTCTTTGGATGCTTGAATGTCATCTTTGATTCAATTGCATGTTCCCTTGATGAATGTACATGTTGGGTGCTTGTATGGCTAAATAGTGATCTGTAAATGTTGTATGAATGATTGGTTGGGGTTAGGGAAGTCTTAAATTGCATCTAGGTTTGAGTCTTGCATGTTTTGGCTGAGTTTGGGAGTTTTGGCTGTGTAGGGGTATCGATACGGTTGGTCCAGTATCGATACCGCCTTCTTGTTTCAGGCCTCGTGTATCGATACGCGAGGGAGGCGTATCGATACCTTTTTGGTCACTGGAGCTACTGTTCATTTCGATATCGATACGGGCCTCTGGGGTATCGATACCGTCATCTTAGCGTTGACCGTGGAAAGTCAACCGTTGGGGAGGGTATCGATACACTCCTTGGGCGTATCGATACGGTCTCTACTGGTTGACTCTGACCAGTTGACCTAGTCAAGGGGTATCGATACACCCCTTAGGTGTATTGATACCGCCTGCAGTTTAAGTTTAATATTGGGCTGTAACATGATTGTTTGAGTTCGTTTGATTGTTTTGTATATGCTGTTCCGCTGTATGATCACTTAGGGTTTAATATCCATTTAGACAAGATTAATGAAGAGAAAAAAAATTAGGGTTGCTAACCGAGGGGGAATCCTTAGGGGTTTTCACTCGGTTTTCCCCGTGTGGCCCACTCGGATCGGTCATTCGGCCAGACCGGGACGAGGGGGTTACATCCCAAGTATCGCACATGTAGCTTACCAATTTTAAACCCAGTGGTAAAGCTCCATGTGGCTTGTTGTTCATGTGAAACACTAGCATTAAACATTTCAGATTTGGCAGTATTCAACTTTAAGCCAGATACATCATAAAATATTTTCAGTACAATTTGGACCCCCTAGAATAGAATTCAAATTACCCTAGCTCAAATGGGTAATATTTACTTTCTTACATTTAGGGTGGAACTTAAAGATATAATTTGTAGCAGAAATATCAAGGAGATGAGAAAGAACGTTCATAGCCAATACGAACAAATAGGGGGAGAGAAAAGGTCTCCCTGTCTGATCCCTCTCCCCCTTAAAGAACCCACAAGGTTGTCATTTAAAGAAATTGAAAAACGGCTACCAGTGAAACAAGCTACAATCCAGTTTCTAAACTTAGTAGGTAAGCCAATAGTTCATGGAGGCAGATCAAAAAATTTCAGTGTAGGGAGTCAAAGGCGTTTTGCAAATCAATTTTCAAAGCACACCTAGGAGACATGTTCTTTCTGCCATACTCTTTGACCAATTCTTGAGCTAATAGAGTGTTATCAACAATACTCCTTCCTTTTATGAATGCAGATTGATTAGGTAAAATCAGAGAAGGCATCAATCTAGTTAATCTCTCAACTAAAATCTTTGTAATAGTCTTGTAAACTACTCAACAGCAAGCAATAGGCCTAAAACTCCTTAGGGTGACATGCATTAGGCACTTTAGGTACAAGAGTGATGGCAGTGGGCATTAAAAGCAAGAAGCAGGGTGGAAGATTCAAAGAAATACCTGACAGAAGAAACAAAATCTTCACCTACAGTACCCTATGCTTTCTTGAAGAACCATGAGGTGTATCCATCAGGTCCAGGGGCTTTATCATTTCCTTGACCAAAGATAACAACTTTTATTTCATCAGCAGTGACCTATTTAACCAAAGAATCTTTAACATCATCAGAATAACAGTTTGAAGAAAGCTCCCAAGTTGCTCTACACTGCAACCCCTCATCAACAGAGCCTATTTATCTAGTGAAAATCTGAATGAATTCATCAGCAATACCTTCAAAGGAAGTTATTTTATTCCTTGAGTCATCTACTAAGTATGGTATGATATTCTTCTTTCTCTTCATAGCAATAGTGGAATGAAAGAACTTTGTCCTTTGATCTCCTTGTTGTAGCCAATCCACTTTGGCTTTCTATTTAAAAAACTTGAGTCTTAGCTTTTTTCAGATCTAGTAGCTCAATCTGCAACTGTTTTTCCTTCTATACCCCATCACTAGTAATTGAACTCTATGAGTCAGCAACAATTTCCCCAAATGCAGAGTGAAGAGTCCATAAGTTGAAATTTTTTAATGTTTTGGGTTTGTGGATGGGGGCCTCCACTTGAAGTTTCACAATCCCAGGGCTATGGTCAGACACTCCAGGGGTAAGAAATTCCACATATAAAGTAGGCATCTCTGTAAACCATAGAGCATTAACCAGCACACGATCTAGCTTCTTGGCCAAAAACTTTTCACCTTGCTTGTTTCACCAGGTGAATATAGACCCCAAGTAAGGATGATCACAAAGCCATGTATCACTGAGACAACGTTGAAAATTTTCCATATTTGGTGTAACATGAGTTCCAAAGCTATAATCAGAACTCTTAGTCGAATCATAAGTAATATTAAAATCCACTCCCACAATCCAATAGAGAGTGCCCACCAACCCTTCAACATGTCTGAGCTGCTACCAAAGTTCAACACACAACCAACTATCATTGCTCTCATAGACTGCAGAAATTATTACAGTCTTGCTATCCAGACTACCCTTAATAGTGATAACCTGAGATGCAGAGTACACCAAAGAGAAGTCCAAATTTTTTTTATATAGGATTCAAAATTTTCCCAACTCAATAGAGATGTAATTATTGTAACAGATCCACTATTTGGATAAAGAATAAAAAATTCCAGCAAAATTATACTCTCTAATTTTAGTATCAATTAAGCATAAAACCTTAATATGCAAGCGTTCCATTCGTGTAAAGACCTTCCTTTGCTTGCTAGGGTTGTTAAAACCCCTAACATTCCAGAAAGCTATATATTCATTGAACTAAAGTTGAATCAACCCCCCTAGTATCCACAGCCTCTGGCACCTTAGTCATCATCTTCTCTGACTTTTTTGCTTTCATCTCCTGGAGTAAAGTAGTAACACCCAAAGAAGCCGCTCTTGGCTTCCTAACCTCTTCCAAATTATCAGTTTCAACTCCCCGGAGAACCTCAAACTTGTTCTTTGAGTTGAATGAACCACGACCTCTACCCTTTCCCTTGTCCTTTTTTACTACAGGGTTTTGTAAAGGTGGAAATTCATCCTCATTTACCAGAGTATGAGGGGTGATCATATCTCCCACTATAACAATGGTGGGGCCAACAACATGCTCCATATCATTAGTTTTGCTCTCTTGTCTAGTGTCACTAATGGTCTCAATTACTCTACCAGCACTGATCTCAACAACTGTTAGCTCAACAGTAGCAGAATTAAGCTTGGTCTCTGTAGGGTCTAGCTTAACAGAGTAAGTACTGCTACTGGCCTCAACAGCCACTTGCTTCTCACCAGTGGTAGTAGCAATACCAATATTAACAATAAAATTAGTAGGTGCTTTGTTTGCAGCAACATTAGTAGCCCTAACTGTACTCTTTACTCTCCATTCAACAATATGAGTCTTGTCCCCCATTTGCACTTCAATACATAGTTTATCTGAGTGACCAAACATTTTGCAAGAAGAATAGCTAGCAAGCATCCAAGGTATTTTCACTTTCAATGTGACTATAGATTTATCCTTCATTTTGACAGGGATCGTTCGAGGTAACTTGATACCAGCAGCTACTTCAACACACACTTTAGCAAATTCAAGGCGTTCTCGCGAAGCAGTTATTGAATTCATGTACACATGAATACCCAAGCCACTAGCAATATAGCTCAAACCTAATCTAGAATATAGTCAAGAGAGATATTATACAATTGAACCCATACTGGCATACGAGTCAAGTCAAAGTCTAACCTCTGCAAACTTGGCTCCCATTTGCGAAAAATCAGAGGCTTATGTTGAATGTGCCATGGCCCGTTCTCCAAAACTCAGTCTCTGGAAGTGGCATTAGCAAAGGAAAACACGTAGAGATTAGTTCCAGCAAGGCTCACCCTAGTTAGGGTTTCTTTCCCCCAAAGAGATGTCACGATTTTCTTTAGAGACAGAAAATTAGGGGAAGCCCCAATGAATTGCCCAGCTAACGAGTGTCTCCAATCAGTAAATCCTTCGTTGAATATCTCAGTAGGAGGATCGATTTCAAACGAATCATCATTGATCACCGGCGGGAAAAAAATCTAAGGTTTGCTCGTCGTCGCCCCCAAAAAAGAATGTCTTCCAATCCACCATTGTCATGCAACTTCCTCAGTATGATGAAGGGAAACAATAGAGAATCAAGAACCCGGCAAGAAATAACAAAAATCAGCCAGGAATCAACAGAAAATAGCTCAGAAGCGAAGGGAAAATGATGGATTCTCAGAGGTCGTTAGACCTGCTAACGTGCGCCTGAAGAGAAAATCGTCCTCACTCTAAACCTATATCCCAAAATCCGATGGAACCAAATCAAGTACCCTCACAAGGAATCACTCATGTCGCTCAAAGTGTTTAGGGTAGAAAATCACTCAAGCCAAAACTAATCAAAGCATTACCATAGGCTTGTAGCTAAATCTAATCTCTATTACTAAGTATGAATACGATGCAAAAATCAAGAGGTCTTTGAAAAGGGTTGTAATGTGGATAAGGTTCTGGTAGGATAAAGGCCGGAAGAAAAAAAAACGGGGTTAAAATCCAAGACAAAGAAAAGGTATTCCAAAGAATTTATCAAGGAGAGCAAAACAAGAAATCAAAATCAATGTTTTATTCATTCTTTCTTGTTCATTTTTTTTCTTCTTTTGAACCCATTTTTGAACAGTTTATTCGAACTGAATTTCCTGCATTATTTTTTTGCACTGATTTTTTCTCTACACAGTTCGAATCTATTTTTTTCTGCACTGATTTTTTTCTCTGCACAGTTCGAATCTGTTTTTTTCTGCACTGATTTTTTCTGCAGTATTCAAACAAAACTGCACTGTGTTCCCCTCTTTTTTTCGGAAATAACCTTAACTTTGTCCTGAAAGGGTGACAAAAAGAGGAGAAAAAAACATAAAATTGGTTTAAGGGAAAATGTGGTGAATCAAAGAAAAGGCTAAGGCTCAAAATTGGCTATCTAAAGGATAAATAAACAAAGGGTAGGCCATTTTTTGGGAAGAGAATGAGGTTAAAACCTAGTGTCTCTATCACACTAAAGCATCACAGTCAAAGAATATAGTATCAACAAACATTTAAGCCACAAGTTCTAGAATGCAAAGAATTAGTTAGGCACACTCAAAGAAACAAAGAGCAAAAATAAATAAATATGGTCATTAGGATCAAAAACTCTCATGAAGTGTCATGTGTACCTAGGTATGCAACATTTCAACTAACAAGGCAAGGAATGTCATAAAAAGGTCTATATAAAAATGCTAGTCAAGCCGTTATCTATCATGCATCCTAAAGTTTCTAACAAGTGAGATACCAAAGTCATACGGGAAACAAACGGACAAGACGCAATAAAGGATGACAACAAGAAACTTAAATGAAGTAAAATTAAGAGAACACAAGGAAATTAATCGGATAAGCAAGAAAAAGAATTTGACATGAATTCTCACTCCCCTCACTTAAAGCATGATGTCTCATTATGCAATAGAAAGTAAAAGAGAGAGAATAGAAAACTCCCTGAACTAACGACGGTGGGCTATTTGGAGTCGTTGTCAACCATGTCGAGCAAGGGAGGCGATGATGGATTTGAGTCACTCGAAATTAAGCGTTAATCACCTGATCCGATTCGGTAGGGTTAGATTTCTTTTTTTTAAATTTTCGGGCGGGTCGGGTTTTAAAGAAGTTTTAGTCGGTTCAGGGTGGAAATTCCCCGACCCTCTTGAATCGGTTTATATATATATATATATATATATATATATATATATATATATATATATATATATATATATATATATATATATATTTAGTATATGTAACCCCCTTAGCCCGGCCTAGACGGTTGACCCGAACAACGAAGATTACACGGGGAAAACCAAAGTCAACCTTGATTAACGACCCTTTTTTTTCTTTTTAATCTTGTCTAGATGCTCATTAACCCTAAGCAAATTCCTGAGAAATATTTATGTGAAAGGCACAACGATCGGATAACGATAAAGGAATCAATTGCACAAAAAACAAACATTAGGGACCAAGTTGTAAATTCTGGAAATTTGAAGGTCTTGACTGATTTTTAAGTTACCAATATTGAATTAGTCAAATTACAAGCTTCCCCGTCAAATTTCACCTTAATCGGACATCTCAAACTCATGCAATTGCAAATACAACTTTTGGGACTAAAACGTAAAGCTTGCAAACCTCAAAACCATTCAAATCAGTGCCCAACGGTCACCTGTTTCGAAACGGTGTTGACCGTTCCAAAACACGGGTTCGTTTCGAGAATTGTTCTGAAACAGGGCCTTCCAGTGGCCAAACCGTTTCGATACGGTCACCAGCCGTTTCGAAACACCAAGGCCATTACAGGCCCCCGTTTTGAAACACCTATGAGTGTATCGATACGGGTTGCCCAGAAGCTGCAGAATTTGCTGGTTTAACATGCATAAAACCACTAAAACACATCTTAATGACTTCCTAATCATGCCAACAAGTCATCATACATATAAGGTACATGTTTGCAACTTCAAAACACATTCATAGCATCAATAATGGAATTCCACAAGTCTATAGGCATGCATCCTAGTATCCAAAACCAAACAACCAACAAAATACCAAATCAAGCATCAAAATGGCCATTTACAAATCCAAATCATCAAAAGCATCAATCCATAATTAGGGAGTCCAAAACATCTCCCAAAACACATCCTAGGTTCCCATTGCCAAAATATCAAAAACTAATAGTGTTATGAAAACATCACCATACATGAGCTTAGTTTCCCTTGGACTCTTAGCCTCCTTGTTGCCCTCAACCACTTCAATTATCTGCATTATTGGTTCAAGAGAGAGAGCGTAAGCACAATTGCTTAGTGAGACATGCTCTAAAGAAACAACACAATAATGCTTTTCATAAAACACTTTTAACAAAGCCTTTCATCACATAGTCATCATTATTCATGCAATCTTGCATACATAACAAGCATCTCATGCTCCATTAAAATCAACATGTCATATTGGCTTCCAAGTGATCATCCATAACCATTTACAACACAAAACACAATCGGATACGCGGATTACAAGCGTTGTCCCATACGCTTCATACACACTACCGAACACACAAGGTGGAGTTTATCGGTACAATCACAACCCCTCAACACCCGTGATGGAGTTTAACGGTACAATCACAACCCCTCAACATCACTCATCGGTAGTTGTATAACTTCACTAACGAGTACACGGGACACACAACACAAGATCCACACACGGACTTTTAACCACCGTTGTGATCTTAACTTACTCGCTAGTGTACTTGGATGGAGTTTACGGTACAATCTCAACCCCTCAACATCCAAGGCGACTTTATTCACGGTGCACCCAATCCTATAGCCGGCTAACTATATCCGATTCAAGTACTTTAAAACCATTACATCACTTGCCAATATACATCATATAACATCAACAACTCACTGTTTTAAAGCATTAAACAAAGCCATTTAACATCATGCATCACTATGCATCAAAACCACATTTACAACGTATCAAACCAAGGATCTCTTACCTTGAGCATCCTTCAACATATGGCTTTCAAAACCAGCATTAACCATGCTAAAACATGCTTTCAAAACATAATTTAAACATGCAAATTATAAATATTGCATCAAACCACTTCATGGCTCATCCAAGAGAGTTTTCCCGAAAACTTACTCTTGAGCTTAGTTAAGTTGCTTAGACTTAAACTAAGCTCCCAAAACCTTCAAACATTTGTCTCAAAGCTGGAAATCCAACTTCACTCACCAATTCCGTTTCGCAAGCTTGCCGAGACGCCGATCAAGCCTCCGGATCAACACCACAAGTGTCCGAAGATGTCTCCCCTGTTTTAAACACATCAAAGCAGAGGATTAATGCATCATCATGCATTAAAATCTTCAGCCAACACACTTAAACTCGTTGCTCTACCTAGAGCCAACATTTCGGCTACCAAACACAACCGAAATCACCTCCAAACTCTTCCAAAACTTAACCCAGCCAAGATCCATCACCTCTAACCAATTATAAACATCAATCAACATCCAAAATGAACCTAAACTCGTCCTTATACCTCCAGCTATAACAGAACACCAAGATCACCTCAAAAACCACCATTTTCATAATAAAAAACTTAGAAAATTCAACTTATTCGGGATTGCATTGATAAAACCTCATTTACACATCATTAGACATCCAAAATACATTTAAGAAACATCTCAAAACAGAGCCCAAACAATCACCACGAAATTCTTCAAGATTTCATCCAAATCTTGAGTTTTAAGCCAAAATCAAGTTTCTACCATTAAAACCATTTATAAAACTTAAATTAAGGATTGACAACTTGGGAATTTCAGTAAAGAACTTAATATTTAGAGGAGAAGAACAATCTTACCTCTAAATGATGATTTCTCCTTGATTTGAGCCAATTTGCTTGAAAATCCAATGAGGAAATCAAAAGGATTTGATTTAAGATGGATTAGAAACTAATTGATGATTGAAATCTCATCAATTGGAGTGAAAATCAATAGAAAAGCTGCTGGAGAAAAGTGTTTGGATGATGGAATTTTGAGAGAAAAAGAGATGAGAAAATTTTAGGAAAAGTAGTTATGATTTTAACAAAAGGTAGTTTCTCTTCACTTCTAATTAATTAAAACATTAATTAATTCACTCAAATTTAAGAAAAATCTGGAGAAATCATTTTTGGGTAAATTAGCTCCTTAAAGATTCAAAGTTTCAATCCTTAAAAAACAGTCACCACTGAACTTTTCAAAAATCACACTTTAGTCACTATTTCAAAATGTTGTAATTCCAAACCTTATTTTGTAAAATTGATTTCACCACTCTCTTATATATATTAAAAGACGATTTTTAGATATTTTTCCATATTTTTAAAGCATCCCGAACTAAGCTTTCCCTAAAACCTCCTTTTATATTCGAACCAAAAATCAGACCGGTCCGGTTCAGACCCTAAACTTCCAAGCCCAAAATTGGGGTGTTACAACTCTCCCCCCCTTAAGAAATTTCGTCCTCGAAATTTACCTGGAGGAAAGAGGTACGGAAACTGCTTCTTCATGTCATCATTTCTTTCCCACGTGGCTTCCTCAACACCACGATGCTTCCACAACACCTTAACCAATTCAATGGCCTTGCCTCGAAGAACTTTACTGTCCGAATCCAGAATTTCAACCAGCTCCTCATATAGGTCAAGTCTGGATTCAACTCCACTTCCTCCACAGGCATAACATGAGAAGGATCCGATCTATACCTCCGAAGCATAGAGACATGAAACACATCATGAATCTTTTCCAACTCTTGCGGCAACCTCAGCTTGTACGCAACAGGACCCACACGTTCAATCACCTCGTATGGTCCAATGTACCTAGGTCTCAACTTACCCTTCCGACCAAACCTCATCACATTTTTCCAAGGCGAAACCTTCAAAAACACACGGTCACCTACCGCAAACTCAATCTCCTTACGCTTCAAATCCGCGTAAGACTTCTGTCGATCAGAAGCTGCCTTCAAGCGCTCACAAATGAGCTTCACCTTCTCGGTGGTTCCTTTCAACAAAGCTGGCATTGAAACCAATTTTTGACCTGTTTCAGCCCAACAAAGAGGAGTTCTGCACTTCCTCCTATACAAGGCCTCATAAGGTGCCATTTGAATACTTGCCTGGTAGCTATTGTTATAAGCAAACTCTACCAAAGGCAAATGCTTCTCCCAAGAACCCTGAAACTCAATCACACATCACCTCAACATATCTTCCAGCACTTGGATAACACGCTCAGACTGTCCATCCGACTGTGGATGATAAGAAGTACTGAAATTCAGCCGTGTACCCAAAGCATGATGCAAACATTCCCAGAAACGCGATGTAAACCTCGGATCCCTATCCGACACTATAGACTCTAGCACACCATGCAGTCGCACAATCTCAGCAATGTACAGCTCTGCAAGCTTGTCCAAAGTGTACGTAGTATGCACCGGTAAGAAATGCGCACACTTCGTAAGTCGATCCACAATCACCCACATCGAATTATTCTTCGATGGCGACAAAGGCAAACCAGACACAAAGTCTATGGTAATCCTTTCCCACTTCCACTCAGGAATCCTCAACGGTTGCAACAGCCCAGAAGGAAACTGATGCTCAGCCTTAACTCGCTGACAAACCATGCACTTACTCACATACTCCGCAACATCTTTCTTTAAACCCACCCAATATTACTCATCCTTGAGATCACGATACATCTTAGTACTACCAGGGTGCATAGCAAAAGGACTGCTATGAGCCTCAGTCAGAATAGTACGCCTCAACTCAGCATCATTCGGCACTACCATCCGACTCCCATAACATAGAACCCCATCCTCATTAAAAAAAAAATCAGATGGTCTATCCTCAGCAATATCCTGAACATGTGGCACCAAAGAATCATCCAACAACTGTTTATCCTTTATCAATTGTACCAAAGATGGTTTCACTTGCAATTCAGCCACAAGACCCCCATCTCGCGAAATACTCAAGCTAGCAAACATAGCCCTCAACTCCACTGCCACTTTTCTACTCAAGGCATCCGTTACAACATTAGTTTTCCCGGGATGGTACTCAATCGTCAGATCGTAATCTTTAAGCAACTCCACCCAATGTCGTTGTCTAAGATTCAACTCTTTCTGAGACATCAAATACTTCAAACTTTTGTGATCCGTGTACACAGTACACTTCTCACCATACAGGTAATGTCTCCAAATTTTCAAAGCAAAGACCACCGCAGCTAACTCAATGTCATGCGTAGGATAATTGCGCTCATGCACCTTCAACTGGCGCGATGCATAAACCACCACCTTACCCTCTTGCATCAACACACACCCCAAACCAACATAGGATGCGTCACTGTACACTACAAACTCTTTCCCTGATTCAGGTTGAACCAAGATAGGAGTTTGCGTCAAAGCTGCCTTAAGCTTCTCAAAAGCTTGTTGTCTTGCCTCTGTCCACTCATACTTGACATCCTTCTGCAACAACTTCGTCAAAGGTGCAGCAATCTTTGAAAATCCATCCACGAACCTCCGATAGTATCCTGCCAATCCAAGGAAACTATGAACTTCATGAACAGACTTAGGAGGCTTCCAATTCATCACCGCCTCAATCTTCTGAGGATCAACACGAATCCCCTCCGCAGAAACCACATGACCAAGTAAAACAACTTCCCTAAGCCAGAATTCACACTTGCTCAGCTTAGCATAAAGCTGATTCTCCAACAGTGCCTGCAACACAATCCGCAAGTGCCCCTTATGCTCCTCCTCAGTACGAGAGTACACAAGGATATCATCTATGAACACCACAACAAACTTGTCCAAATATTCATGGAACACTCTATTCATCATGTCCATAAAAGCTGTAGGAGCATTCGTCAAACCAAACGACATCACAAGGAACTCATAATGCCCATACCTCATTCTGAAGGCCGTTTTTGGCACATCCACATCCTTCACCTTGAGCTGGTAATATCCTGACCTTAAGTCAATTTTAGAGAACACAGCCGCTCCCCGAAACTGATCAAAAAGATCATCAATCCTCGGCAAAGGATACCGATTCTTGATAGTCAACTTGTTCAGCTGACGATAATCGATGCACATTCTCATAGTGCCATCTTTCTTCTTCACAAACAAGACCGGTGCACCCCAAGGTGACACACTCGGCCGAATGAAACCACGATCCAGTAACTCCTGAAGTTGCGTCTTCAACTCCTTCAACTCCTTAGGTGCCATTCGGTAAGGAGTAATGGATACTGGAGTTGTGTTTTCATACAGCTCAATTCAAAACTCCACCTCTCGACTAGGAGGCAATCCATGTAACTCCTCCGGAAACACTCCAGGAAACTTTCGCACGGTTCTGATATCTTGAACTCGCAACTCCTTAGAGCTAGGATTCATCACAAAGGCTAGGTAGGCCTCACAAACCTACCTCAACATACAGCTCGCTTCCAATGTAGACACCACATTGGCAAGAAACTTCACATTCTCACCAACCACCACTACCTCATAATCATCCGCAAGCTTCAACGAAATTCGCTTGTTCTCAAAATCCACCACAGCTCGATGCTCAACAAGCCAATCCATACCAAGGATTACATCAAAACCATAGAATGACAATTCCATGAGGTCAACAAGAAAAACATGGTTTTGCACTACCAAAGGACATCTTCTATACAACTTCCGTGTCACAACGGTCTCACCAAAGGAACTAGTTACATGCATACCAGCATCCAAAGACTCAACAGGTAAACCAAGCAATTGAGCATGTTCACGCAATATGTATGAGTGTGTAGATCCAGAATCAATCAAGGAAAGTAATGACAAGGATTGCAAAGTAAAGGTACATGCGATCACATCCGTATCATTTCTCCCCTCTCGCTGAGCATACACTCGAGCCTGGCCACCACCCTCAGGTTGAACAGCCACCACATGCGCCACATTCCTCCCACCATCCTCTCTGCGCTAGAAATTACCACGACCGCGCCCACGACCTCTCTGTGGTGCAACTACCCCAGGAGCACGTCCCTGACCACCATCGTCCAACAAAAGACACTCTCTCCTCATGTGGTCTGCCGAACAACAATTCCAGCATGAATTACCGGTCACTGCTACTGGAGCCTGAACCTCCCTCGCTGCTCGAGGACAATCTCGCCTCAAATGGCCACGCGATCCACACGTCCATCACATGTTCTGATCAGCTCTCATCCTGTCTCCCTGAACAGGCGCACCTTGCCCTCCATTACCACGTCTAGCAGAAGACTAATACCTCTTATCTCACCCTCTCTTGTTTCGTCCACCACCGGAACTATACTCAGCAGCTCTTTTGCCTGAGCTGGAACCAACACCTCTGGGAGACAGACCCAAGTTCTGCTCAATATTCTTCGCTCTACTCACCAGCACATCAAAATCCGTGTACTCAGTAGCAAGCATAAAGGTCTTTACATATGTCATCAAACCATATCGGAAGCGTTCACACCTCTCCTGCTCATCAGGGATTAACTCAGGTGTGTACTAGCTAAGGCGGACAAATTGGATCTCATACTCAGCCACCGTCATGATTCCTTGCACAAGAGACATGAATTCTCTTTTCTTTTCATCTAGGTATCGTACACCTAGACACTTCCGCTTGAACGCGTTCAGAAAGAACGTCCAAGTCACATCAACTTCCTCCATTCCGGAGACAGTGGTCATCCACCAGGTATACGCATCACCATGTAGCAGAGATACCACACAACCCAACTTCTGTACATTGTTGCAATTCATTTGCCCCAAAATCCTCTTGGTGCTTTCCAACCAAGATTCAGAACCTTCAGGAGATAAACCTCTGAACTCAGTCCCTCCCAGACTGCGAAGACGTTCCAAAGGCAATCTCAAGTTAGCATCACCCTGATGCGCAGCTCCTTGAGCTCCAGCTACTGCTGCCTGAAAGGCTCCAACAATAGCCTGTATCAAGACAGTCATGTCAGGAGCAGCTTGCCCCTGCACACCATCAGGTCCAGCGACCCCAGCACCAGCACCAACACCAGCACCATCACCGCCAGGTGGTCCAGCACCATCACCGCCAGGTGGTCCACCACCAGGGGGAGGAAGTAAATCCACAACATTATCAGCGTTTTCCTCATTCTCATTCTGAGCCATAGCTCTCGTATTCATCCTCGTCTCTCTACGAGGCCCCATTTATAAAAACAATGCACTGACACTAACACAATAAACATAATTAGGCTCAACAAGGTAAGTAATCCAAGAACTCAAGCTCATTTTCCAAAAACAATTCCTTTCAATAGTTTTGATATGACAATGGGTCCCCCTAACATGCTTCAACATAGCATAGCATCACAATTGCAACCATACATCACAATTCAAACAACATTCTTTCATCCAAAAGGCATATCATGCAAATACACATACATCACCCACATAACCATTCCCAATTACACGAGAACTCAGCTCTGATACCACCAAATGTAACCCCCTTAGCCCGGCCTAGACGGTTGACCCGAACTACGAAGATTACACAGGGAAAACCAAAGTCAACCCAAAAGTCAACCTTGATTAACGACCCTTTTTTCTTTTTAATCTTGTCTAGATGCTCATTAACCCTAAGCGAATTCCTGAGAAACATTTATGTGAAAGGCACAATGATCGGATAACGATAAAGGACTCAATTGCATAAAAAACAAACATTAGGGACCAAGTTGTAAATTCTGGAAATTTGAAGGTCTTGACTGATTTTTAAGTTACCAATATTGAATTAGTCAAATTACAAGCTTCCTCGTCAAATTTCACCTTAATCGGACATCTCAAACTCATGCAATTAAAAATACAACTTTCGGGACTAAAACGTAAAGCTTGCAAACCTCAAAACCATTCAAATCAGTGCCCAACGGTCACCTGTTTCGAAACGGTGTTGACCGTTACGAAACACGGGTTCGTTTCAAGACTTGTTCCGAAACAGGGCCTTCTAGTGGCCAAACCGTTTCGATACGGTCACCAGCCGTTTCGAAACACCAAGGCCATTACAGGCCCCCGTTTCGAAACGCCTATGAGTGTATCGATACGGGTTGCCCAGAAGCTGCAGAATTTGCTGGTTTAACATGCATAAAACCACTCAAACACATCCTAATGACTTCCTAATCATGCCAACAAGTCATCATACATATAAGGTACATGTTTGCAACTTCAAAACACATTCATAGCATCAATCATGGAATTCCACAAGTCTATAGGCATGCATCCTAGTATCCAAAACCAAACAACCAACAAAACACCAAATCAAGCATCAAAATGGCCATTTACAAATCCAAATCATCAAAAGCATCAATCCACAATTAGGGAGTCCAAAACATCTCCCAAAACACATCCTAGGTTCCCATTGCCAAAATATCAAAAACTAATAGTGTTATGAAAATATCACCATACATGAGCTTAGTTTCCCTTGGACTCTTAGCCTCCTTGTTGCCCTCAACCACTTCAATTATCTGCATTATTGGTTCAAGAGAGAGAGCGTAAGCACAATTGCTTAGTGAGACATGCTCTAAAGAAACAACACAATAATGTTTTTCATAAAACACTTTTAACAAAGCCTTTCATCACATAATCATCATTATTCATGCAATCTTGCATACATAACAAGCATCTCATGCTCCATTAAAATCAACATGTCATATTGGCTTCCAAGTGATCATCCATAACCATTTATAACACAAAACACAATCGGATACGCGGATTACAAGCGTTGTCCCATACGTTTCATACACACTACCGAACACACAAGGTGGAGTTTATCGGTACAATCACAACCCCTCAACACCCGTGATGGAGTTTAACGGTACAATCATAACCCCTCAACATCACTCATCGGTAGTTGTATAACTTCACTAACGAGTACACGGGACACACAACACAAGATCCACACACGGACTTTTAACCACCGTTGTGATCTTGACTTACTCGTTAGTGTACTTGGATGAAGTTTACGGTACAATCTCAACCCCTCAACATCCAAGGCAACTTTATTCACGGTGCACCCAATCTTATAGCCAGCTAACTATATCCGATTCAAGTACTTTAAAATCATTACATCACTTGCCAATATACATCATATAACATCAACAACTCACTGTTTTAAAGCATTAAACAAAGCCATTTAACATCATGCATCACTATGCATCAAAACCACATTTACAACGTATCAAACCAAGGATCTCTTACCTTGAGCATCCTTCAACATATGGCTTTCAAAACCAGCATTAACCATGCTAAAACATGCTTTCAAAACAGAATTTAAACATGCAAATTATAAACATTGCATCAAACCACTTCATGGCTCATCCAAGAGAGTTTTCCCGAAAACTTACTCTTGAGCTTAGTTAAGTTGCTTAGACTTAAACTAAGCTCCCAAAACCTTCAAACATTTGTCTCAAAGCTGGAAATCCAACTTCACTCACCAATTCCGTTTCGCAAGCTTGCCGAGACGCCGATCAAGCCTCCAGATCAACACCACAAGTGTCCGAAGATGTCTCCCATGTTTTAAACACATCAAAGCAGAGGATTAATGCATCATCATGCATTAAAATCTTCATCCAACACACTTAAACTCGCTGCTCTACCTAGAGCCAACATTTCGGCTACCAAACACAACCGAAATCACCTCCAAACTCTTCCAAAACTTAACCCAGCCAAGATCCATCACCTCTAACCAATTCTAAACATCAATCAACATCCAAAATGAACCTAAACTCGTCCTTATACCTCCAGCTATAACAGAACACCAAGATCACCTCAAAAACCACCATTTTCATAATAAAAAACTTAGGAAATTCAAACTATTCGAGATTGCATTGATAAAACCTCATTTACACATCATTAGACATCCAAAATACATTTAAGAAACATCTTAAAACAGAGCCCAAACAATCATCACGAAATTCTTCAAGATTTCATCCAAATCTTGAGTTTTAAGCCAAAATCAAGTTTCTACCATTAAAACCATTTATAAAACTTAAATTAAGGATTGACAACTTGGGAATTTCAGTAAAGAACTTAATATTTAGAGGAGAAGAATATTCTTACCTCTAAATGGTGATTTCTCCTTGATTTGAGCCAATTTGCTTGAAAATCCAATGAGGAAATCAAAAGGATTTGATTTAAGATGGATTAGAAACTAATTGATGATTGAAATCTCATCAATTGGAGTGAAAATCAATAGAAAAGCTGCTGGAGAAAAGTGTTTGGATGATGGAATTTGGAGAGAAAAAGAGATGAGAAAATTTTAGGAAAAGTAGTTATGATTTTAACAAAAGGTAGTTTCTCTTCACTTCTAATTAATTAAAACATTAATTAATTCACTCAAATTTAAGAAAAATCTGGAGAAATCATTTTTGGGTAAATTAGCTCCTTAAAGATTCAAAGTTTCAATCCTTACAAAACAGTCACCACTAAACTTTTCAAAAATCGCATTTTAGTCACTATTTCAAAATGTTGTATTTCCAAACCTTATTTTGTAAAATTGATTTCACCACTCTCTTATATATATTAAAAGAGGATTTTTAGATATTTTTCCATATTTTTAAAGCATCCCGAACTAGACTTTCCCTAAAACCTCCTTTTATATTCGAACCAAAAATCAGATCGGTCCGGTTCAGACCCTAAACTTCCAAGCCCAAAATTGGGGTGTTACAGTATATTTTATATATTATATTTAATATTATTATTAATTTTCTTCGGGGCGGGTCAGGTTTAATCGATTTTTTATTAAAATTTTAGGGTTAGATCGAAGTAGGGTTATACTTTTATCATATTAGGTCTATTTAAGGATAAAAATATATTAAACTTGAGTTGGGACTTTAAATTTTCGAGGCAGCCAAAAGCCTGCCCCGTCGTCATCCCTACTTGCACTTATAAACTTAAAACAACTCAATGCCACATTCTCACACGCATTCTTCAGCCCATTAAGAACAACTACTATCATACTTTTTTTTGAAATAACTACTACCATTCATATAAAGTCATAATAACATTTATCTGACATATCATTATGCACTCGCAAGAGAAATTATCTTAGTTACCAAAATACTACTTAATCATGTATACTTCATCACAAAGCTAGAGGATCATATCAAATAAAAAGCATTTTAATCTATAGATAAAACAAAAGACCACATTATACATGCCACCAACATCAAGGACATTCAAAATATAAATTTACATAAATAAAGTGCAGTGCTACGTGTGACATTGCAAATGCGATCCGGTCTACCAAAGCTTAATCTAGTTCCTACAAGACATGGAAAGCGACATAATGAGCTCAGCATAGTAGTCGTTTTACAAACAATTGAATATGTAGTATTTAAGCATACTTATCAATTATAACATGTTAGAATTACACACTTTACCATTTACACAATTATCAAATTTAGCAATTTAGAACGATTCAAAGTAATTTGGTTACTTAGACGAATACACAGATTCACAACACCCCAAAGGCTTTCTAAATATTTTATTTTGAATACCATTTACACAATGTAAAGAGAACAAAACTAAGTTTTATTTATTAGAAAATTGATTACATTTACAAGGAAAAGAGTACAATTTATATAGGAAAGGTACAACAGAAAAACTGCTAATAACTAACTTCCTGAAAACTAATTAAAAAGGTGACAGCTGGAATAAAGCTTTAATCTATAACATCCCCTCAAGATGAAGACCGGTGAATGTTCAAAAGTCTCATCTTGAACAAAAGCTTGTTGAAAGCAGGATCATGTAATGCTTTGGTGAAGATATCTGAAAGCTGATTACTAGACTGAATATGAAAAATTCTGAGAAATTCATCTTGAACTTTGTCGCGAACGAAGTGACAGTCAACTTCAATGTGCTTAGTTCGTTCATGAAAAATTTGATTGGATGCCAAATGAATTGCTGGTTGGTTGTCACAGTATAAAGAAGCTTAAGAAATGGAGATTTGAAAAGAAGACAATAATGTGGGCAGCCATACAAATTCACAAGTTGCAGAAGTCATAGTTCGATATTCTGCTTCAGAAGAGGACTTATTGACTGAGGCTTGTTTCTTGAATTTCCATAAAATAATGCTATCTCCAAGATAGATACAAAATCCAGTAATCGACCTTTTAGTGTCCGGACATGCTCCATAATCAAAATCCACGAAACTAGTAAAGTGTAAGTTGTATGTGACTGGGAAAAAACCCAATCCAATAGATCCTTTCATGTATGCAAGTAGATGGTACACAGCTTGAAGATGTGGATGTCTAAGACTAGAAACATCGACTCAGAATATAGACATCATACATTATGTCTGGTCTTGTGTGAGTAAGATAAAACAACTTTCTTACCAACCTCCTGTGTAAGCCAGGATCTTGTAGTAGTTCCCCTTCTTGCATACTCAACTTTTATGGTGAAATTAATTAGAATAGTAGAAGGTTTCTTGGCCAAAGTTCCTATATCTTCAAGGAGTTGAAGAGCATAGTGCCTTTGGGACAATGAAATGGCTGTGGAATTTCTAGCTATTTCAAAACCAAGGAAATATTTCAAAATTTCAATATCTTTCAGCTTGAAATGTTGCTGAAGAAACAGTTTCACCTCACTCAACTTGTCAAGATTTGCACGAGCTAGGACTATATCATCAACATAAACTAACAGAACTATTAAATCCTTTGAAGTACCTTTAGTGAACAATGTGTGATCTGAAGGTGACTGTGTGAACGCAAACTTGAGAAGAACTTGAGAGAAAGCATGAAACCACTGTCTGGAAACTTGCTTCAGACTATATATGCATTTATGCAATCGGCGAGCTAGATTTTATCCTCTTTCTTGTGGAATGTAACCAAGGGGTGTCCTCATATAGACTTCTTCATCAAGGATCCCATTTAAAAAAGCATTGTTTACATTCAAATGTAACAAATGCATGTTTTCTGAAGCAGCAAGGGTAAGCAAAACCTTGAAAGTAGTCATTTTAGCCACAGGTTAAAAAGTATCTATGTAATCGATTCCTTCCCTTTGGCAACCAATCGAGCTTTGTAACTGCCTAAAGTGCCATCAGCCTTCTGGTAATGAAACTACATACCATGTTTTGTTGTTTTCCATAGCTTGCAATTCCTCTTGCATAGCAGCTCTCCGTTCAGGATGTTGGACTGCTTGATGATAATAGGTTGGCTCAAAGACTAAAGAAGCATTGGCTATAAAGGTATTGTAATCTAAGGATAACTTTGATGAAGAAACATAATTCTCAATAGGGTAAGATATCTTTGAGTCAATATTCAGAATGTTGTTGCAATGATACTGCTGAAGATAATACGGTCTTTGTGTAACTCTATTGGAATATCTTATTGCCCTCTATGGTTGAACATGAACAGATTCATGTGCTACATGTTCAACATGTGCTACAGGTGCAACAGGTTCTTGTAGAACTGAAACTCGAGGAAATGGTTCTAATGCAGCAGGCTCAATTGGAATTATGACTCCAAAGGAACCTTGTCTTGAACTACTTCCTTCTTGAGAACTATCTTTTGTATTAACATGAATGGCATTTGAACTGGACTGAGATACATATCAAGCTGTGAATTTTGAGCCTCTTGAAGAACAAAAAATTATTATCAGTGACTATTCTAGGCAATGCAATATTTGGGAAAGGATCAACTGTAGGATTGAAAGAAGAGACAATATGAAAAGGAAAAATGTTTTCATGGAAAACAACATCCCATTGTAGACTTTGTAACCTTTCATCCCTAGAGAATAACCTATAAACACACCTAGAAAAGCTCTTTCTGAAAATTTCTTCCTGTGAGCTTTTAATGTTGAAACAAAACACAGACAACCAAAAGCTTTTAGAAAAGAATAATCAGGTAGCTCATTGAACAACATTTGATATGATGATTTATTTTCCAAAATTGGTGAAGGCAAAGTAGCAGTTAAAACACATTCTCCCAAAATCTCATTGGTAATCTAAATTGAAAGAAAAGAGCTCTAGCAACAGCAAGCTAGTGTTGATGCTTTCTCTCAACTACAACATTCTGTTGAGGAGTTTCAACACATGAAAGTTGATGAATAATCCCCAATCTTTCAAATAATTCAACAAAATTAAGTTCAGGAGCATTATCAGATCTAAATATTTTGATGTCAAAACCAAACTGCCTTTTAATCAATGCTATAATGCTAGGAATGATGGTACCAACATCTGATTTATGATGCAGAAGATAAGTCCATGTATTTCTAGTAAAATCATCAACCAGAGTTAAAAAGAAAGATTGTTTATTATAAGTGGGAGTCTTAAAAGGTCCTCATATGTCACAATAAACAATTTGAAAAGGACAAAAAGAACATGAAGTAGATGCATGAAAAGGAATTCTCTTTTGCTTAACAAGGGGGAATATAGTACATAAATTGTCCTTATTGCTAACAGAAATAGGCAAAACATCTTTCAAAGAGTGCAAAACAATCGAGCTTGGATGACCAAGTCTTATATGCCATGAATCAGGAGCAAAAACAGCTTTTTTAACAGAAATTAGAGCAGAAATCTTGAATTTTAAAGGCATCTGAAGCAAATGAAGGCCTTGAAGAAGATCAGCCCTCCCAATCACTAGAGAATGTTCCTGTATAAAGCAATTAATGTTAGAAAAAGAAATAGTTAAATCAGTGTTTTGTAACAAACAACTGACAGCTATAAGATTGAAATTAGAAGTAGCAACAAAAAGGACATTGGTAAGAAGAAGTGTTGGAGAGATCCTAACACTACCGGCATATTGTATTGAAACAATATCATTGTTTGGAAGAACAATGTTTCCTCCTTCAATTGGTCTTAGAAACTCAAGATGTTCCTTCACATAACAAACATGCCTGGAAGCCCCAGAATCTATAATCCAACAATCTTTATTGTTAGGAAAGCTAAAACTGTTAACAAAAGAAGTAAAATTACCTTGCATGTTCACATTATTAGGAGTAGAAGCAGCATTTAACTGAGTAGCAAGCATAGCAATAAGTTGCTGACATTGACTAGCACTCAGAGAATCATTAATAGAATATACATTCTGGTTAGAAATAGCTGAAACATTATGATCTTCAATGACAGCATTGACACGAGAAGAAACCATTTTGATTATTTCTGGTTTTAAATGCTATAACTAGGTGGATAACCATGCAATTTATAGCACCTATCTTTAATATGACCAAGCATACCAAAATGACCACACTGTGGACGAGATTTGTGAATATTGACAGCAAAAATACCTTTTATAACAGGATTAGAATTCTTTATAATCCTTTGACTCTCTTCCTGAACAATAAGAGAAAAGACTTTGGTAATAGATGGCAAGGGACCCAACAACAAGATTTGCCCTCGAACTTGTGAAAATGATTCATTTAAACCCATTAAGAACTGCATTACAAGCTCTTTTTGTTGTTCAAAAAATCATTTTATTAACACCATCACAATTGGATCTTAAACAAGTGCAAACAGGCTTAACAGAAACGATTTGAAATGAAAAAATGACCAAAATATGAAGTGATGGAGATGGTAGAGAGAGAGAATAGAAATTTGGTGGAGAAAATAATATTTAGGAATTTAAATTTCCTTTATGCAAACCAATGGCCAAGATTGTCCCAAATTAATTTCAATGGTGGAGATTATTCGTTCAAATTCCAGTATCTCAAATTAATGGATATTTACACTACAAGGACTTCATATTTCACATATTTCATTTGGTTATCTAATCCATCCGCTAATATCTCATTGGTATTAATACAATTTAAAGATCTTAGAAGATCATTTTCAAACATTTAGTATACTAAAATATCAATGATCAATTCAGTTTTCGATTTAAAATCTCGAGAAAACTATCAATTACTTTGATGAACCAAAATTAGCTATATTTTCATCTTAAATAATATATCACCATCTTTTTATATTTCCTTTTTCTTTCTTTCATTTCCATCTTTTCCACCGTATCACTATCAGAGGACCTAGCGTTTCGTTTCTGGAGGGCTGAAAATCATAATATATTGCAAGTCTTTCAACCTGAAACTCTGCTGAAATTCCACTGGTAATTTTTTTAAAACCTATATATCTGTTACTTTGCTTACGTTTAGCCCTGTCTGTAATTAAGACTTTTGGCTATCTTAGTTAAGCTTGTGTTCTTCACAATAACAGACGGTTTTAGGTACCTTAGAAAATATCATGGAAGAATCAGATTGCCTTTACGATGATAAAGACTACAATCATATTATGCATATAGACTCTAAATATGAAAACACTATATCAGCTGTTAGTAAAAGTTTAAATAGTCTAATAAATCTTACTTCCGTATATTTTAATAAAATGTATAACAAGATAAATAAAGTAGAACAACAAGTTACTACTTTAGGAGCAGTAACCGAATTAGACCTAAATAATGAGTCTAAAAAATTATTATCCGATATGAACAATATATTGGAACAAGTTATTGTATCTTTTAAACGAGAAGATTTAGGACCTTTATACTACGGTAATAGTACTACTATATTTGCCTTATCAGATGAAGAAACATCCGATAATAGTAAGAAAAAGAAAAAATTAAAAAAGGTATAAATCCCAACAAAAATATAATTTTCAGTCTTATAAAGAACTTATAGAGCATTGGAAAATTAAATTTCTGAATTCTAAGGACAAAAATGAAAAAATAGAATATTTAAAATTAATCGAACAGCTTTATGAAGAACATAAAGATTTGTTTGCACTTTTTAAATATCATTATATGTTAAAATATGATACTACTGAAAGTAGCAGTAGTGGTAGTTCAGATGACTTAAAAATAATAAAAACAACTAGCCATGAAATATCTGATAAAGAAAACACTTCCTCAGAAGTTGATGAAAATATTGAAATTCCAGATTATATGGATATTGAACCACCAGATCCAGATCCTAAAGGAAAAAGAAAATTATACCCTGACCTTTTTGAAGATGATCAATTAAGAATTTTTAATAAAAAAACAGAACAAGTTGAAAACACAACCCGAATTATAGATGAAAATATAGCTACCAATGAAGTCAAAATCGAACAAACAGGTGAAACATCACAACCAGTCCCTTACGTAATAGATAGTCTTAATAAAAGAAATGTTGCTCAAGGAGGAGTATATTTAGATCTAACTAATGTACCCATATCAGACTATGAAAAAATTATAGATGATTGGGCTCAGTCAATGACAATTGTTGTAAATAACAATAATTGGACAAAAGAAAAAAATTTAAATTACTTTGTTGGAACTTTTCAAGGAGATGTTTTACAATTCCTTCGTAGGTGGGAAAAATCTGATATAGGTAGACAGCAAAAAGGGCAGTTAATTAACCAAATTCAAATGCCCAAAGATGTACTAAAAGGTTTAACAAAAATTCTAAAAATTGAATTTTGTGGTTATACTGATAAGCAAGATCAAGACGGTCAAGCTAATTATATTTTATCAAAAATAAAGTTATGTGATATTAGGTACTTAGAAGAATTTTTTAAAAAATTCCTTCATGAGTATCAAAAGTTAAAAAATGATAAGGTAGAATTATGGAAAAAACAATATTTTCATAAACTACCACCGTCATGGGATGAGATTTGTATAAACAAATATGATTCCTATCTTGAAAAGCATAGTAGCCTAGCAGGAATTGAAGCAAAATTTATAGATTCTATAGGCAATAGAATCGCTTTGCAAAAGAAAGAATAACAAAACATTGTCTTCAAACAAAAGCCTCTAAACAAGTGAAGAACAAGCTAAGTGATAGGCATTGTACAAAAATCTTATAAAATGAGTGAGAATTTGGGTGTAAACAAATACGTTCAAATCTTAAAAAGTACACAAAAAACAAAAGATATAGGCTATATAGATGAAAACCTTGGAAACAATCTAGGTATCCTTATAATAATAATAAAAGAAAAAGATTCGTCAGAAGAAAAAACTACTAACAACTTTAAAATCAATAAAAATAAATGTAGGTGTTTTATCTGTGATGAAGAAGGTCATTTAGCATTTGAATGTCCTAACAAAGAAAAAAATGTTAGGAAAATGATTAAAACTCTTGAAGAACAAAAATTAGAAGTATGTTTTGAAGAGGAAATAAATCCTGAAGAAATATTATACGAATTAATATCAGAATCAGAGACAGATACAGATAGTAATAGTGAAGACTACATATTCATGTTAAAAATAAAGGATAATTCTAAAACCCAGATGGAAGAAATTCCTAATAATGAACAACAAGAAATAAAACTAGGAAATATTATAAGAGAAGAAAAAGATCTCTCCAATGATATATTAGAAAAAAATTAATAAAAATCATATTTTTAAGGAAGAAATTTATAAGATATCAAAATTTAAAATCTGGACTCAAAGACATATAGAAAAAATTAGTGGCAATACCGTAACTAAGGATACTAGAGGAAGATTAACGAAAATTCTTTTATTTACTAAATAAAAAATTAAAAGAATAAGACATAAATATCCTCAAGTTAGATATATACATTTAGGAGTAATAATGACAACAATAAAATCTTTATTTAGGAGAGGACATGATATACCAATCATAGCCGTACTCTTAGATAAAAGATTTGAAAACCAGTAAAATTACTTATTGGAGGAATCCAATTAAATCTGCATGCAGGAGGAATAGGATTTAAAGTTAAACCAAATTACTTTATATCCATAACAAATCCTTTAATATAAGAATGTTTATGTTTAAGAATTCAGACAAAAAATTCTGATATTAAAGACCTAGCAGAAGACTTAGCAATTAGCTGGACCTCTTTCAATGAATATACAAATAAGACTGAGGTGGAAATAAAAGAAGTTAATAACCAATAATTTTTTGAACCGAATAAATTCACTACAGAAATACAACCAACTTTATTACACTTAAAAGATCTATACATTCCTAAAGATTGAATGATAGAAAAGATTACTGATGCAAGTAGTTCCAAACCGGCACTCACAATAAAATATGTTGCGTCAGGTGATAAATTATACTTTAGGAATACACCTATTAATAATGATAGTCAGAATTTAATATTACCATCAACCTCTAATGAAGAACCAGTAGAAGAAATCGAAGAAAATAATTTGACACCAATAGGAATGAAAACAGTTCATATTCCTATTTTTCCGACAGAACCAAATATAAATTCTGTTAATTCTAGAAAGACTAGAATGGATGAAATGCAAACTTCTACAATAATACAACAATTAAAATTAGGAAACGATATAATTACTTTTTCTAATTTTCAGCATAGAAAATATTATACATATGTAGAAATTTTATTCCATTTTAAAGAATATAAAAAATATTCTTTACATGCCCTACTTGACACTAGAGCTACAACAAGTAGCTGTAGAAAAAATGCAATCTCTAGCCAAAAATGGCAATTAATGAAAAATTCAATTAAAGCCATAGGAATAAATGGAAATGAAACCATTATTGAGTACAAAGCCAAAAATGTGCCTATTTACATAAATAGAACTAAATTCATAGTTCCTAAGATTTTATGTTTTCCATGCATGGGGATATATTACTAGGAAATAATTGGATGAGTCTACCACGTGCGACGAACATCGATGAACACCACTAATGATGAACACCGATGAACACCATTAAATTAATTAATAAAGATTTAAAATTTCAAGGACACATCATATAATTAATAATTATTTTAAAAAATTCAATTAAATTATTATTTTTATATATTAAAATTTTATTTTTTAATAAGAGTAAACTATATATTTAGTACCTCACTTATTTCCGTATTTTTATTGAACCCTCATTATTTAAATATTATTTCAATTTGACCCTACTCTTTATAAAAAAATAATTTAACCCTCAGCCTAAAACCCTAAACTATTAAACCTTAAACCCTTAAACTCTTAAACATATACCCTAAACCATATATCATTAAAAATAATTTCACCATCATCGATTCAATTCAATGAATCGTTGAATTCTCCTAAAAAATTTAATTAAATTATTTTATATATATATATATATATATCAAAATTAATTAAACTCGAATCTCCTAAAATTAACACTATAATCTTATTTGAGATTTAACTTGGTAGATAAAGACTTTTAACTCTTCCACATCTAAACGCTATAAATAGAAAGGTATCAAACCATAAACCTCGCTAACTCACTTACTTTTCTGTCATGGTTACGAGTATTAACATGGAGATGTCGAGCGTTGAGCACACCCCAAGAAGAAAATCAGAAAACGTATAAAGAAATCGGTGAAAACCTAATCTTTGTTCATGCTTTTATCGTATCTGTCTGGCTCTAGAATATCATAGAATTTGTTTCTTATTTTTTATATATATCAAAATTAATTAAACTCGAATTTTCTAGAATTAACACTATAATTTTATTTGAGATTTAACTTGTTAATTTTAAGAGATTCGAATTTAATTAATTTTGATCTATATAAAAAAATAATTTAACTAAATTTTTTAGGAGAATTCAACGATTCATTGAATTGAATTGAATCGATGATGGTGAAATTATTTTTAATGATATATGGTTTAGGATATATGTTTAAGAGTTTAAGGGTTTAAGGTTTAATAATTTAGGGTTTTAGGTTGAGGGTTAAATTATTTTTTTATAAAGAATATGGTCAAATTGAAATAATATTTAAATAATGAGGGTTTAATAGAAATACGGAAATAAGTGAGGTAGTAAATATATAGTTTACCCTTATTAAAAAAATAAAATTTTAATATATATAAAAAATAATTTAATTGAATTTTTAAAATAATTATTAATTGTATGATAGGTCCTTGAGATTTTAAATCTTTATTAATTAATTTAATGGTGTTCATCGGTGTTCATCATTAGTAGTGTTCATCGATGTTCGTCGCACGTTGTAGAATTTTCCGAAATAATTTTATCCATAAATATTTTGTCACATCCCAAAAACCGGTCTAGTCGGAATTAAGTTCCGGTGACCGAATATTTTTATCGATTAATTTATTCGATCTTATCTGAATCAATAAATATTATTCGGGGTAACTTATGATAGTTTATTATTATTATTATTATTATTATAAAAAAAAGGGGAATGAAGTGGTTTGCCGTGTAAAGCAATCCCACTTAAGCAAATGGACTAAAAACAATTCAAATGGAAATTTGCCACCATTTGTGGCTAAGAATTGACTTGAAGGCTGGAAATTTAGTATAAAAGGGGGGCAAGAGTATTGAAGCCATTCACGGCAAAGAAAGAAAGAAAGAAAGAAAGAAAGAAAAAAATAGTAGCATACGATCCAATATTCGATTGGTAGTCCGATATTTTCGATATAGTAATATCGAATCTCTGCCAACGTCGGGGTAAGCTCAAATCTCTAGTTAGTTTAAGTTTCGGTATCGAATTGATTAATATTTTTATATATATTCGATACTGTTTTATTGATTAGTTTTTATTAATTATCATGGTATACGAGGTAGATTCGGAACAACCGTCAAGCCCAAGAAATAAAAATAAAGTACCGATCTGTCAAGGTGAGTAAAACAAATTAGAGTTAAGATTAGAGTCTCAACTACCTTTAATTTAATGTTAGAATATATATTAAGCATGAAATTGGATTAATTAAAGGTTGGTAAAAGATAAGGGTAGAAAGAATAAAGAAATTCGGAATTATAAATTGTCCTGTAGAAAACTACATTTTCGAGCATGTTAGAGTCATTTCTGGAAAAAGTGTTCTTCTACAAAGTTGTAGAGAACAAAATTTTACATGGAATAGAGGTATGATTTCCTCAAAAATGTTAAGTATAGGTCTCGGAATTGTTCTTAGAAGTTACGGGACTGAAACTGAATAATTGGAAACTGCTGGGCTTAATTGTGAAATTCAAAATGTTTAGGGGGTCAAATGGTATTAATAAATTCTGAAAATTTATGATTAGAACAGGGGATTCATGAAATGAATTAAATTAAATGGCCAATCTTGAATTAAGTCTCTATTGGTAGGTTAAATCCATTTAGATCACATATAGAATTATTAAAGAATAAAAAGGGGACTGTTTTGTAGAAATTGATAAATTGAGGACTTACATGTCCTATTTTTGAGGTTTCTGGATTACCAAAATAATGTTATAAGATGAATGTAAATGTGGTTAAAAGCTCAAGATTTATAGTGTAGTGAAACATAGGTTATAAATGCACTAAAGTCACAAATTAAGCATAGACAGATTAGGTTTCTGAAAATGCCTTATGTTCAAGTAATAAACTGTATTGATAGAGAAATTATAAAATTATGTTCCATACATGATTGTAAAGGTGTGTTTATAAGCTTTCCAGAATGGTAAAGAACTCCTTATTTGGAGTTATGAGTAAAAAGATATGAATTTTTGAGTAAGTAAAGGTCATGAAAACAGGGTAACAGTTTGCCCCTAAATCTGCATCAACAGCGACTTTAGAAATTCATTATAAATTGTATAAGAGGAATTAAAAGCTATAGTTTATATGGTTTAAAAGTTTATTCAGTCTAGTTTCGTTTAAAACAAACGAAATCAGATTTTAAGTTATAGAACATTTTATATAAATATTTCTTTGAGGACAATACAAGCTGCCTAATGTACTAAATGATATATTTCTTTAATGTTTGGTTAGAAAAGAGTAGAAATGAAGGAAACCACAAAGTTGGAGAATAAGGAAAATGTCTCTAAGCTTGGATTGAGGTGAGTGTAGATGCATTTGTCTCGGGTGACACGGTGTCATTCCGATATTTTTTATGTTATGATATGTGGGTATAGTCGTGTCAGGGGTAGGCTCGGTGCCTTCCTATTGCATTAATTATGAATTTATTTGTATCTGGTAAGTACCCTGCATTATTTTGATATGCTTAAAAATGATTATAATATGCTACATGTATATGAAAATAATATGAAATATTATCTAATATGGAGCTACGGCTCATCTTGCTATTTGATTCGATATGATCTGAAAATCATGGATTATGTGAATTTGTGTGTATTTATGGACGTTGGATACAATTGGCATGCCATAGGGTTATTCGAGCTCAACATGTAAGGGAGGACTACGGTCCAGGGCTACGGCCTATATGTGGGAGATAAAAGGATGGAAGTGTAAGGGATACATGGAGCTACGGCTCAGGGCTACGGCTCAATTATGATACATGATATGGTGTACAGGGAATCCGCGTATCCAATGGTACCAATATATTATGAGTTTGATACGTTATGCTATGTTATGATCATGATATGATATTATGTTTTGTTATAAATATGAAGTATGCCATGTTATTTCATAATGATTATTTTTGGAAGCATGCTACATGACATAACATGTTCATTCATTGTCATTGGCTACCTCACTTAGACTATGTAAGTCTAATGCATTCATTGCATAACATTTCAGGTTAAGAAAAGTAACAGATCGAGATCGGGATTAGTTGGAAGATTGGCAAGTCACTACAATTAAAGAGTAATGTGTTTTGTCCTTATGAACTCCTAGTATGGTGGCAAAGTAGTTAAAGTAATTATACTAATCTTGTAGGCCTCCTATTGTGAAATTTTGCCTATGTTTTGTATAAAGTGTTAAAGTTATATTGACTATTGAGTTAGTAATAAAAATGGGCATAATTGGTACTAAAATATTGATTAAAGGATTCTAAGATTTTTATGAGTTGTTAGGCTCAGTTAGACATGTAAAGAATTTTAGTAAGATAATAAAAAGAAATAGATTTGACTATTTTACAAAATAGTCACTAAATATTACATCGTCTAATCAGATAGATAAATGATCTCTGTTAGTAATGAGATTTTACAGGCTAATAACTAGTAAGTTTAATTTCAGTATAATGTCACAAATTTCAGATAAGGACCCCTAAGTTGTAAAAATTACAATTTAGTCCCTAAGTTTGAAAAAGTTTAAAATTGATCCCAATTTGAGTAAGTTGTTAATAAGTTAAGTGTTAAGTCTTAAAAGAGATTAGTAAAATAATACGAAATGATTTTTGAACTTTGGATTTATGTCTCCGATCTCCGCATCGTTTCCGGTAGCGCTCTCCGACCCGGTTCTCTACCAGGCCGGGAAGGGGGTGTTACATTAGTGGTATCAGAGCTAGAGTTTAGTCGATTCTGGACTAAACTTAAGTATGTTTGTGTTGTATGTTATGTTACTTTGCCACCTAGGAGTTATTTATTGAGTATTGTGACTTGCCGATTAATCCGATCTTTATGTTTAGATGTCTAAGTTCAGTCAAGCTCGTATAGATGAGCATATTCTTGTCGGAGAAAATTCGAGGACGAATTTTCTTTAAAGGGGGAGAGAGTTGTCACATCCCAAAAACCGGTCTAGTCGGAATTAAGTTCCGGTGACCGAATATTTTTATCGATTAATTTATTCGATCTTATCTGAATCAATAAATATTATTCGGGGTAATTTATGATAGTTTATTATTATTATTATTATAATTATTATTATTATAAAAAAAAAGGGAAATGAAGTGGTTTGCCGTGTAAAGCAATCCCACTTAAGCAAATGGACTAAAAACAATTCAAATGGAAATTTGCCACCATTTGTGGCTAAGAATTGACTTGAAGGCTGGAAATTTAGTATAAAAGGGGGGCAAGAGTATTGAAGCCATTCACGGCAAAGAAAGAAAGAAATAAAGAAAGAAAGAAAGAAAGAAAAAAATAGTAGCATACGATCCAATATTCGATTGGTAGTCCGATATTTTCGATATAGTAATATCGAATCTCTGCCAACGTCGGGGTAAGCTCAAATCTCTAGTTAGTTTAAGTTTCGGTATCGAATTGATTAATATTTTTATATATATTCGATACTGTTTTATTGATTAGTTTTTATTAATTATCATGGTATACGAGGTAGATTCGGAACAACCGTCAAGCCCAAGAAATAAAAATAAAGTACCGATCTGTCAAGGTGAGTAAAACAAATTAGAGTTAAGATTAGAGTCTCAACTACCTTTAATTTAATGTTAGAATATATATTAAGCATGAAATTGGATTAATTAAAGGTTGGTAAAAGATAAGGGTAGAAAGAATAAAGAAATTCGGAATTATAAATTGTCCTGTAGAAAACTACATTTTCGAGCATGTTAGAGTCATTTCTGGAAAAAGTGTTCTTCTACAAAGTTGTAGAGAACAAAATTTTACATGGAATAGAGGTATGATTTCCTCAAAAATGTTAAGTATAGGTCTCGGAATTGTTCTTAGAAGTTACGGGACTGAAACTGAATAATTGGAAACTGCTGGGCTTAATTGTGAAATTCAAAATGTTTAGGGGGTCAAATGGTATTAATAAATTCTGAAAATTTATGATTAGAACAGGGGATTCATGAAATGAATTAAATTAAATGGCCAAGCTTGAATTAAGTCTCTATTGGTAGGTTAAATCCATTTAGATCACATATAGAATTATTAAAGAATAAAAAGGGGACTGTTTTGTAGAAATTGATAAATTGAGGACATACATGTCCTATTTTTGAGGTTTCTGGATTACCAAAATAATGTTATAAGATGAATGTAAATGTGGTTAAAAGCTCAAGATTTATAGTGTAGTGAAACATAGGTTATAAATGCACTAAAGTCACAAATTAAGCATAGACAGATTAGGTTTCTGAAAATGCCTTATGTTCAAGTAATAAACTGTATTGATAGAGAAATTATAAAATTATGTTCCATACATGATTGTAAAGGTGTGTTTATAAGCTTTCCAGAATGGTAAAGAACTCCTTATTTGGAGTTATGAGTAAAAAGATATGAATTTTTGAGTAAGTAAAGGTCATGAAAACAGGGTAACAGTTTGCCCCTAAATCTGCATCAACAGCGACTTTAGAAATTCATTATAAATTGTATAAGAGGAATTAAAAGCTATAGTTTATATGGTTTAAAAGTTTATTCAGTCTAGTTTCGTTTAAAACAAACGAAATCAGATTTTAAGTTATAGAACATTTTATATAAATATTTCTTTGAGGACAATACAAGCTGCCTAATGTACTAAATGATATATTTCTTTAATGTTTGGTTAGAAAAGAGTAGAAATGAAGGAAACCACAAAGTTGGAGAATAAGGAAAATGTCTCTAAGCTTGGATTGAGGTGAGTGTAGATGCATTTGTCTCGGGTGACACGGTGTCATTCCGATATTTTTTATGTTATGATATGTGGGTATAGTCGTGTCAGGGGTAGGCTCGGTGCCTTCCTATTGCATTAATTATGAATTTATTTGTATCTGGTAAGTACCCTGCATTATTTTGATATGCTTAAAAATGATTATAATATGCTACATGTATATGAAAATAATATGAAATATTATCTAATATGGAGCTACGGCTCATCTTGCTATTTGATTCGATATGATCTGAAAATCATAGATTATGTGAATTTGTGTGTATTTATGGACGTTGGATACAATTGGCATGCCATAGGGTTATTCGAGCTCAACATGTAAGGGAGGACTACGGCCTATATGTGGGAGATAAAAGGATGGAAATGTAAGGGATACATGGAGCTACGGCTCAGGGCTACGGCTCAATTATGATACATGATATGGTGTACAGGGAATCCGCGTATCCAATGGTACCAATATATTATGAGTTTGATACGTTATGCTATGTTATGATCATGATATGATATTATGTTTTGTTATAAATATGAAGTATGCCATGTTATTTCATAATGATTATTTTTGGAAGCATGCTACATGACATAACATGTTCATTCATTGTCATTGGCTACCTCACTTAGACTATGTAAGTCTAATGCATTCATTGCATAACATTTCAGGTTAAGAAAAGTAACAGATCGAGATCGGGATTAGTTGGAAGATTGGCAAGTCACTACAATTAAAGAGTAATGTGTTTTGTCCTTATGAACTCCTAGTATGGTGGCAAAGTAGTTAAAGTAATTATACTAATCTTGTAGGCCTCCTATTGTGAAATTTTGCCTATGTTTTGTATAAAGTGTTAAAGTTATATTGACTATTGAGTTAGTAATAAAAATGGGCATAATTGGTACTAAAATATTGATTAAAGGATTCTAAGATTTTTATGAGTTGTTAGGCTCAGTTAGACATGTAAAGAATTTTAGTAAGATAATAAAAAGAAATAGATTTGACTATTTTACAAAATAGTCACTAAATATTACATCGTCTAATCAGATAGATAAATGATCTCTGTTAGTAATGAGATTTTACAGGCTAATAACTAGTAAGTTTAATTTCAGTATAATGTCACAAATTTCAGATAAGGACCCCTAAGTTGTAAAAATTACAATTTAGTCCCTAAGTTTGAAAAAGTTTAAAATTGATCCCAATTTGAGTAAGTTGTTAATAAGTTAAGTGTTAAGTCTTAAAAGAGATTAGTAAAATAATACGAAATGATTTTTGAACTTTGGATTTATGTCTCCGATCTCCGCATCGTTTCCGGTAGCGCTCTCCGACCCGGTTCTCTACCAGGCCGGGAAGGGGGTGTTACATTAGTGGTATCAGAGCTAGAGTTTAGTCGATTCTGGACTAAACTTAAGTATGTTTGTGTTGTATGTTATGTTACTTTGCCACCTAGGAGTTATTTATTGAGTATTGTGACTTGCCGATTAATCCGATCTTTATGTTTAGATGTCTAAGTTCAGTCAAGCTCGTATAGATGAGCATATTCTTGTCGGAGAAAATTCGAGGACGAATTTTCTTTAAAGGGGGAGAGAGTTGTCACATCCCAAAAATCGGTCTAGTCGGAATTAAGTTCCGGTGACCGAATATTTTTATCGATTAATTTATTCGATCTTATCTGAATCAATAAATATTATTCGGGGTAATTTATGATAGTTTATTATTATTATTATTATAATTATTATTATAAAAAAAAGGGAAATGAAGTGGTTTGCCGTGTAAAGCAATCCCACTTAAGCAAATGGACTAAAAACAATTCAAATGGAAATTTGCCACCATTTGTGGCTAAGAATTGACTTGAAGGCTGGAAATTTAGTATAAAAGGGGGGCAAGAGTATTGAAGCCATTCACGGCAAAGAAAGAAAGAAATAAAGAAAGAAAGAAAGAAAGAAAGAAAAAAATAGTAGCATACGATCCAATATTCGATTGGTAGTCCGATATTTTCGATATAGTAATATCGAATCTCTGCCAACGTCGGGGTAAGCTCAAATCTCTAGTTAGTTTAAGTTTCGGTATCGAATTGATTAATATTTTTATATATATTCGATACTGTTTTATTGATTAGTTTTTATTAATTATCATGGTATACGAGGTAGATTCGGAACAACCGTCAAGCCCAAGAAATAAAAATAAAGTACCGATCTGTCAAGGTGAGTAAAACAAATTAGAGTTAAGATTAGAGTCTCAACTACCTTTAATTTAATGTTAGAATATATATTAAGCATGAAATTGGATTAATTAAAGGTTGGTAAAAGATAAGGGTAGAAAGAATAAAGAAATTCGGAATTATAAATTGTCCTGTAGAAAACTACATTTTCGAGCATGTTAGAGTCATTTCTGGAAAAAGTGTTCTTCTACAAAGTTGTAGAGAACAAAATTTTACATGGAATAGAGGTATGATTTCCTCAAAAATGTTAAGTATAGGTCTCGGAATTGTTCTTAGAAGTTACGGGACTGAAACTGAATAATTGGAAACTGCTGGGCTTAATTGTGAAATTCAAAATGTTTAGGGGGTCAAATGGTATTAATAAATTCTGAAAATTTATGATTAGAACAGGGGATTCATGAAATGAATTAAATTAAATGGCCAAGCTTGAATTAAGTCTCTATTGGTAGGTTAAATCCATTTAGATCACATATAGAATTATTAAAGAATAAAAAGGGGACTGTTTTGTAGAAATTGATAAATTGAGGACTTACATGTCCTATTTTTGAGGTTTCTGGATTACCAAAATAATGTTATAAGATGAATGTAAATGTGGTTAAAAGCTCAAGATTTATAGTGTAGTGAAACATAGGTTATAAATGCACTAAAGTCACAAATTAAGCATAGACAGATTAGGTTTCTGAAAATGCCTTATGTTCAAGTAATAAACTGTATTGATAGAGAAATTATAAAATTATGTTCCATACATGATTGTAAAGGTGTGTTTATAAGCTTTCTAGAATGGTAAAGAACTCCTTATTTGGAGTTATGAGTAAAAAGATATGAATTTTTGAGTAAGTAAAGGTCATGAAAACAGGGTAACAGTTTGCCCCTAAATCTGCATCAACAGCGACTTTAGAAATTCATTATAAATTGTATAAGAGGAATTAAAAGCTATAGTTTATATGGTTTAAAAGTTTATTCAGTCTAGTTTCGTTTAAAACAAACGAAATCAGATTTTAAGTTATAGAACATTTTATATAAATATTTCTTTGAGGACAATACAAGCTGCCTAATGTACTAAATGATATATTTCTTTAATGTTTGGTTAGAAAAGAGTAGAAATGAAGGAAACCACAAAGTTGGAGAATAAGGAAAATGTCTCTAAGCTTGGATTGAGGTGAGTGTAGATGCATTTGTCTCGGGTGACACGGTGTCATTCCGATATTTTTTATGTTATGATATGTGGGTATAGTCGTGTCAGGGGTAGGCTCGGTGCCTTCCTATTGCATTAATTATGAATTTATTTGTATCTGGTAAGTACCCTGCATTATTTTGATATGCTTAAAAATGATTATAATATGCTACATGTATATGAAAATAATATGAAATATTATCTAATATGGAGCTACGGCTCATCTTGCTATTTGATTCGATATGATCTGAAAATCATGGATTATGTGAATTTGTGTGTATTTATGGACGTTGGATACAATTGGCATGCCATAGGGTTATTCGAGCTCAACATGTAAGGGAGGACTACGGTCCAGGGCTACGGCCTATATGTGGGAGATAAAAGGATGGAAGTGTAAGGGATACATGGAGCTACGGCTCAGGGCTACGGCTCAATTATGATACATGATATGGTGTACAGGGAATCCGCGTTCCAATGGTACCAATATATTATGAGTTTGATACGTTATGCTATGTTATGATCATGATATGATATTATGTTTTGTTATAAATATGAAGTATGCCATGTTATTTCATAATGATTATTTTTGGAAGCATGCTACATGACATAACATGTTCATTCATTGTCATTGGCTACCTCACTTAGACTATGTAAGTCTAATGCATTCATTGCATAACATTTCAGGTTAAGAAAAGTAACAGATCGAGATCGGGATTAGTTGGAAGATTGGCAAGTCACTACAATTAAAGAGTAATGTGTTTTGTCCTTATGAACTCCTAGTATGGTGGCAAAGTAGTTAAAGTAATTATACTAATCTTGTAGGCCTCCTATTGTGAAATTTTGCCTATGTTTTGTATAAAGTGTTAAAGTTATATTGACTATTGAGTTAGTAATAAAAATGGGCATAATTGGTACTAAAATATTGATTAAAGGATTCTAAGATTTTTATGAGTTGTTAGGCTCAGTTAGACATGTAAAGAATTTTAGTAAGATAATAAAAAGAAATAGATTTGACTATTTTACAAAATAGTCACTAAATATTACATCGTCTAATCAGATAGATAAATGATCTCTGTTAGTAATGAGATTTTACAGGCTAATAACTAGTAAGTTTAATTTCAGTATAATGTCACAAATTTCAGATAAGGACCCCTAAGTTGTAAAAATTACAATTTAGTCCCTAAGTTTGAAAAAGTTTAAAATTGATCCCAATTTGAGTAAGTTGTTAATAAGTTAAGTGTTAAGTCTTAAAAGAGATTAGTAAAATAATACGAAATGATTTTTGAACTTTGGATTTATGTCTCCGATCTCCGCATCGTTTCCGGTAGCGCTCTCCGACCCGGTTCTCTACCAGGCCGGGAAGGGGGTGTTACATATTTACCATTCTCAATAGATATAATAGGATTACTCTATCTGTAGAAAAAATACCGATAGAAATTCCTTTAATAAAAAATCATAGGTTTATATGTGATGACAAATTTAGACCTCCAAAATTAGAGAGCATCAATCAAATAGACACTAATCATTGGTTATTCAAAATATTAAAAAATAATTTTAATGAAGAACCATTAAAATTATGGGAAATAAGTCCAAGATACTGTAGTATAAAATTAGAAAATCCTAATAAAACCATAAGAGCAAAACACATGATCTATACCAAACAAGATATAGATGAATTTGATATTCAAATAAAAGAATTATTAGACAAAGGATTAATAGAACACACTAATAGTCCGCATTCTAGTCCAGCATTTATGGTAAGAAATCATGCATAAATAAAAAGAGGAAAAGCTAGAATGATTATTAATTACAAAAGACTAAATCAAAATATTATATTTGACGGTTATTTTATCCCAAGAAAGGATGTATTAATTAATCAAGTTAAACAAGCTAAATATTTTAGTAAGTTTGACTGCAAATCAGGATTTTGGCAAATCATGCTTACTGATGAATCAAAACCATTAACTACTTTTAGTGCACCTAGTGGTCATTATCAATGGAAAGTAATGTCTTTTAAATTATGTAATGCACCACAGATATTCCAAAGATGGATGGACTCAATCTTTAATAAGTATAATAAATTTTGTATAGTCTACATAGACGATATATTAATATTTTCAGAAACACTAGATCTACATAGAAAACACTTAAATATTATTTTTCAAGAATTCATAAAACATGGAATTATACTAAATTCTAAAAAAATAGAGTTAGAAAAAAAAAAGAAATAGAATTTCTAGGATTAAAATTATCTTCAAATGGTCTTAAACCCCAAAATCATATTATTATTAAAATAAAATAATTTTCTGAAAATATTGAAGATAAAAAATAACTTCAACAATTTCTAGGGATAGTTAATTATGGTAAAAATTTCTTTCCAAAATTATCTGAAAAAATAGGCATGTTATATGATAAATTAAAAATAGATAACACTTTTACATGGACTAAACAAGACTCCGAAATAATTAGAAAACTAAAATCTGAAATTACAAGTATACCAAAAGTTTATCTTCCTAAACAAGGAGATAAATTAATATTAGAAACAGACACCTCGAAAAAATATTGGGGTTGTATATTAAAAGCTATAACCATAGATAATCAAGAAATGATATGTGGGTATGGTTCAGGAAAATTTAAACCAAATGAAATTAATTATGTAATTTTTGAAAAAGAATTGTTAGCCATAAAAAATGGTATAGAAATTTTTTTCATATATTTAGCACCAGAAAAATTTATAATAAAAACCGACAACCAAGCGGTTAAACAAATTCTCACTAATAAAAAATTAGAAACAGTGCCTAGAAGAATTATATGGTATAATAAATTATGCACTTTCAATTCTGAAGTCTTATACGTTAAAGGTACTGATAATATTATTGCTGATTATCTTAGCAGGCCTGATGGATAGAGGCAAAAAACCTCTGGAATCAGTTGGAGAATGGACTATTGTTCGAAAGAAACCCAATAAAGGTATTCAACATCATCCTAAACAAGGATTCATGCAAGCACCAAATCCGGTAATATATTATCCTAACTCAGGATATTATGTTCCTTATCTAATGATAAGACAACCAATTGGAAATATGACACAAATGGCAACATCACCCGCAGTAAACCTACTGCAATATCCTCAGAATTCTCAATGGGCTCAAGATCCCAACTCAGTATATCAAACCAGTTATGCTGAGATCATAAAAAAAGTCGAAGAGTTGGTGAAACCACATCAAACTCAAATTAAAGATTTTTATAAACCTGGGTTAGATTTAAATTTATACAACTTGGTAAACGACGTATGGAAAAACCATATCACCAATCAAAGAGCAAACTTTAGAAGAGCTCTTACGAAGCTTTCTGAAAATTTAGTTACAGAAACAACTAACGAAAATAAAATTCAAGATTTACTACTGAAATCTATATTATATAGAGATTAGGAAGAACTTGAATTGAGTTTTCTAAAAATGGAGGAGATAAACAATCTTCTTGATATTTGCCAATATTTTCTTGATAAAGGGATAACAAATCCCACCTTGATAAAAATATTCAGGTTATGCTTATATAATAAATCTAGATTTACTCTTCCTATTGAACTATTTTCTAAAATAAGTAAAGCTATTTGCAACCATCAAGAGTAATTTAAAAATGCCTTTTCAAAATATTTCTTACAAGCATATGTTTTGAAAACTTTATAAAAGAAAAATATCCAGTGATAAAACATAGACTTGATCATGAACCATTTGATATAAGCAATATTGAATGGGAATTTGTGAAGGAAATTACGGTGCAAAATTTTTCTTTTCATCTACTAAAGGATTTTCCAGCCTTTATAAAATCCAAACTATACAATAAAATAAAATATCTCGACTATTGTCAATATTGCCATTTTGAAATAAGTAACCTGATTGGGATAGCTGAAAGAGAAAAATTCTATCAGCCATACCAAATTTGGGAATTTAAAAGAGTGCTTGGAGGACCACAGTTACGTGCAGCAAATGAAGAAGCAACACACTTGCAAGATTACATCAACAAATGCTATAACAATCCAGTTTATTATCAAATACAAGCTGGATTACATTTAAAGGCGAAAGCACAAAACATGTTGTCCGATGAATCCTATGCCTATTCGACGGATGGCAAAAGAATCTTCGTAACTCGCTATGAGGGAAGAAATCGAGAGGAAAAAACAAGACAACTATTAGAAAAGATAATTGACATGACATTGGAAGATTACCCTCAAGAAAAATCAGAAGGCATCAACGGCACATGGGATCACTGGAACTCCCCAGAATCGCCTGGTTCCAACAATACAATGGACCTGGATGAAATTGGAGAAGCAAATTTAGCAAATACTCAAGAAAGCTGAAAAGACAGCTGAAAAGACAACATAATGAACAGAAGCTGAAAACACAACATGTCAGATGAATAGGAAAAAGATAAGCTTCGGACTTCAAGTGAATGCTAAATAAAGTTATGAAAAGAAGTCTATAAAATGAAGAGGAGAACAACCGAGGAAGCCACCTTACTTGATAACAACATCAATCTATAGCCTTTGCTTTTGCTTTGTCTTTCATTTTTCCAGTTTCTTGTTTTTCCTTTGTATCACCTACCTTTGTAAAATTTTCATCTTAAATAATATATCACAATCTTTTTATATTTCCCTTTTCTTTCTTTCATTTCCATCTTTTCCACCGTATCACTATCATCACCATCACCATAACCATTTCCACCACATCACCATCACCATATGAATCTCAAACAATTTAATTTATAAAATATTCATTTTTTATGGATAAGTTGTGCAATATTATTATCCAAGACAACATCAAAACTGTATCAATTACAGGTGAGTCTTCTGAAGATGTATCAATTAAGATAATCCCTAAGCTATGTATAACTGTCTATTTACATCTGTAAAATGAACATTCTTGTTATCTACTCTAATTCGTATCACGTCCCTAATACAATTGAGTAAGCAATAGGAATCACGAACACATCCTCGAAACTTTCTCCAGTTTCTTTCTTCCCAGATAAAGTAAACAAAGGCACTCCAAGCAAGCTTAAGAATAAAAACTCGCATGGATTTACCTTTCATATGCATACAGAGCACTGCAATTCCACATCCCATGTACAAACATGTAACACCCAGGTTTAGGGGTTAGGTGAAAATAATATTTTAATATTATTTGGGCTCGGGTTTATAATTAAAATAATCCTTTAAGTTTCGGGTTTCAAAAAAAAAATTTGAAATGGGACCAAATTGATTAAATTGCAAATTGAAGAGCTTTTAAAGAATAAAGGGGATAGCCATTCATTAATGGTCTTTTGGTAATTTGCCCATCTTTTAATTTAAATCCCCTTTTCCTATCATCTCTCACTATTCATCTCCTCCTTCAACCAAACATAACGTGAAATAGAGCTCTTCCTCCTCTATCACTATTCCATCAAAAAGCTCCTCCATTTCAACTCATTTTTGAAAGGTAACATCGTTTTTGACTTCTCCTCAACTCCCTCTCTTTAAAAGTACCATTTGTTTTCATTTTCATTGAAGTCTTGGAAAATGGAGTTTTGAAGATTTTGATTAAAAATGGAAACTTTATGTTGTTAAGCTTAATGTTTTGATTTAATATGGTTAGTTATGAAGTCTAGGAACTAAATGGTACCACATATGTGAATTTTGAATGATTTTGAGCAATTCCCGAATTTGGGTAAAAATGGGGTTTTTAGAGGGTTTTGGGTGAGTTTTGGGGGTTGTTCATGGTGGGAATTGATAGGCTTTTGATAGTACTATGGATAGGGGTTGAATTGGGATCATTTCTAAGTGCTATGGATGTTGGAAACATGGATTTTGGATGTGGTTTTGGGGCTGCCCGAGTTTGCTAAAAATGAGGTTTGTTCATGACTTGCAACATTGTAAATTGTACTTGAATTATGTTCTGGGTTGGTCTTTTGATGTTGGGCTGATTTGAGATTGTTTGAATTGTGATTGAGGTTGTTTAGAAGCGGGAACTTGTGTTGGTGAAGCATCGAGAGGAAATCCGGGAACTTGTGGGTGGTTGCTTGCTTGGCTTGGAGCTTGGAAGCTTCGGTGAGTGGTTAAACGTTTTACGTGGTTTTTAAATGGTTGGTTCGAGTATGTGGACTAGGTTGGGCTTGGTAGACCCACCTAGAGTTAGGATTAGGGTGGTAGCCTAATCCTAAACTTGATCTAGAGCCATTGGATGAACTTATATTTGGATGTTTATGCCTCGTATGATTTGTGATATGATTGCTTATGTATATTGTGTTATACATGTGAGATGAGACATGATTTGTAATGCTTATGGCACGCATGGTAAGGGTTCATGATTGTGATCATGGTGAGCACGTGCTAAGCACAAAATTGATTGAAATGAATAATGTGGAATGATTTAAATGTTGGCACTAGTATGCTTGAGTACAAATGATCGATCATTAGGATGTTAGTGTGCACACATGAGTCTAAATTCGTGCGTGGCCTTGGTGGCGTTGAGTCACCAAGGAGGAGTACGGGTTCACCCGGAAATTGTGTTTGTATATAGTCGATGATGAGTGGAATCCCATCGACGGGGCGTGAGGATGAGTGGAATCCCCTCCGCGAGACCGGTGATGAGTGTAATCCCACCGTGAGGTAAAGTGGTTGTTGGATGTGAGTTCCAACGTGTTTATCCGCGTATTCGGGTCATAGCTAGGTGCCAATATTGATTGATATGTGTATCAATGTGCTGTAGAATGTGATTTCTACTTGGATGCTTATATGTGTTTACCTATGTTGTGAATTAGAGCTTGTTGAGCATGGCATATAAATGAATATTGTTCATGCATCTTAAACTTGTGGCTCTTAAGGATTCTTGGTAATTATGTATTTTGCCTTGGCTAAGATCGTGCTCGGACCCTGCATTGTTGAGGTTTGTTTTTAAAGAGCTTACCCTCACTAAGCTTTATTGCTTACGCTCTCTCTTTGTTCGACAATGCAGATCCTTAGTTCGTGGGTTGCTAGGAGCAAGAAGGGGGCCTCCAAGTGTGCTTGTGGTGCTTGTTTAGCTATCAAGTATGAATTTTTAAATTTAGATGTAATGGTTAAACAATGGGACATGTAATCGTGTTATGATGTTTTTGGATTATGTTGTGGTTGTTGTTGCTTAGGAGCATGTTAGACTCCTCGTTTGTGCTTGTTATTTGGCTTGGGATGTATGCCTTGCTTGAAACCTTGTTAGTATTTTGCTATCTAGAATTGCCTAAGTGTTGGCTATGTGGATGATTAACCCCTTTAATGATATGTATGAATGCACGGCTTTGTGATGTTGTGCCTTAGTGTTTAACCTTGTTTAATGATGTTCAAGCATGCTTATATGTTGGTTTGCCTTTAGGGTTGTTGTTAGAGTGTTGTTGGAGGTTTTAGTGAAGTTTTGGGACACCCTTGCGCCTTAAAACAGCTAAAACCCGTCTGCAGACAGAGGGCGTTTCGAAACGGGTTACCCTGTTTCGATACGATCCCCTTTGTTTTGGCCGAGCGTTTCGAAACGGGTAGGGGCCGTTTCGGTACACTTTTGCTATTGGAATTTTGAGAAATTGGCGAGATAAAGGTGTTCCGAAACGGGTCTATGATGGGTCGAAACGGTCAAATCTCGTTGACCACGAGATGTTGACCGTTGGGGTCGTTTCGATACGGGTCACCTCCGTTTCGGAACGGTCTCTTTAGGTTGACCCTGGCCTGTTGACTAAGTCAAGGCGTATCGAAACACCCCAATGGCGTTTCGATACGGCCTGCTGTAAAGGGTTAAAATGAGTTGTTTAAAGTGCTGTCTTGGTTGGTCGATGTTGGATTGTTGTGTTTCCGATGTCGTGCTTCACATAGGATTTAATAATGTCTATAGACAAGATAAAGTTAAAAGAAATTTTATGGGTCGTTAACCGAAGAGGAACCTTAGCGGGTTTCGCTTCAGTTTTCCCCGTGTGGCCCACTCGGACCGGTCATCCGACCAGACCGGGATGAAGGGGTTACAAAACAGATCTCCTAATATTGCAAAGTTGCAGAATAGAACTCTAAATCTGCCTTGCAAAGACACATTCACAGAAGAGGTGATCCCTTGATTCTTGTCCAGTTCCACATAAGAAAAAAATATTCATTTACCAAATCTTTGATAGTCATTTTTTATTTATTCCTAGTTTGGAGTTTGAGGATGTTATAATTTTGCATTGAACCTTCCTACTAAAGTTCCTAGGTTTGAATCGTATATATGACAGACAAATATTTTGACATGACACATGTCATCTTCTTATTGAAGGTGGTGTGTATTAGATGATTTAATGATAAAAATAGCATTTATCATTGTCTTATCAGAAGCGATGTTTTGTTCAGAGATTTAACAATGGACTAGAAATAAAAAGGTTTTGTTAACAAGAATGACTAAATTGATAATTCCCTAAAATAGACAACTCAATTGAAATGATTTTTTTTGTTGACTGGCTAAATTTATAATGGTCTAAAAATTCAGTGACTGCTTGGACAGTTTACTGTCACGCCCCGCCAAAGTGCACCAGGACCGACCGAGGAGTGCCCCCTTGGTGCACTCGGGCCAACCAAGGGAAAATGAAGTGCCTTGGACGTTCTAAGGCCAAGCATGAACCAAAGAAGGATCTAGAACGGCCTAGAGAGGCCCACAACCCTCTTAAGACGTCCCTACATGAATCTAGAGGGTTCCAGGAGGTTCTACACAAGTCTAGAACGATCCGGGAGGCTCTCCGAAGGTCTAGAGACTCCTAGAACGCCCTGGAAGATTCTAGAACACTCTAGAAGGTTCTCAAAGGTTCTAGAACATTCTAGAAGGACCCGGAACATCCTGGAAGCATCTAGAACATTCTAGAAGGATCTATAATAGTGAAGAAGACCCTGGAAGACTCTGAAATGTTTGGGACTACTCTGGACACCTATGGAACATTCTAGAAGCCTATAGAAAAGTGTAGATCTATAGGAGTAATCTAGAATACTAGAGATGAATATAGATAAGTATGGAATTCTCTAGAGATATCTAGTCATCTTAGATATTTTAGGAGGCAAGATCCTAACCGTTGGATCAAATAAATCTCCACCGTCCATTCGGGAGGTTGGAGGCTATAAATAGGCTTGTATAGCTCATTTGTAAATCACCTAAGAAGTCCTTCACTTCATACTTGTAAAGCTCTTGTAAAGCTTCCGTTGCTTAATACAAGGTTCCTTCCTTGTAAACACTCTTGCTCCTTGTGTTTTGCCATAGCGTTGCGACATTAAGGCTTACTAGCATCGTGCCGAGAGTGCTAGTGCCGCACGGATTTGAGCTTGAAAGAATAAGTCCGTGACAGTTGGTATCAGAGCAAGTTTCGATCGCTTGGGAGCATGGCCAAGACCAGCAAGAACCAAGTTGCTAGCCCGTCCGAGACCGAGGTCACGCACGACCAAGGTGAGCAAGAAGTAAAGGCTGACCCTGCCGAGACAAGGCCTCGTGCCAAATCCAAGGACGTACTCTCTAGCTTGGAGTCGCGCTTGACTCGCGTAGAGGAAGGCGTATCGTGCATGGGTGCCCATGTGGACGACCTTCAAGAGCGGATTGAAGGCCTCGAGGCGGAGGATGCCGAGATCCACACGGCCGTGAGAGCCATGAAGATCAAGCTAGAGGAGACCTTGCGCGCGGAAATGGGTGAAGTACACGACGCACTCATGGTAGAACTCACAAAGGTACGTGAGTCATTTCAACATGAACTCGACAACATGCATGCTCAACTAGAAGCATTGCAAGGCGACATTGCCTTGTGCAAACGTGCTATGGCAGCCGGGCCAAGCACCACCGTAGAGGCTAGAAGGGTCGAGGTGCCCAAGCCTCAAACCTTTTCAGGGACACGCAACGCCAAAGAAGTCGACAACTTCTTGTATGGCTTGGAGCAATACTTAGAAGCCGTTGGCATCAGGGAGGATGCCTCTAAGATCCAGACCGCAACCCTATACCTCACCGACACTGCCATGCTTTGGTGGAGGAGAAGGCATCTCGATGTCGAGAGAGGTACGTGCACCATCTCTACCTTCAATGATTTCAAAAGGGAGCTCAAAAGACAATTCTATCCGGAGAATGCCGAGGATGAGGCAAGAGCTCGCCTTCGAAGGTTGAAGCAGTCGGGGAGCATCCAAGATTACGTGAGGGAGTTCACTAGTTTGGTGGTCGAGATCCCTGATCTGTCCGAGAAAGACTCGCTCTTCTACTTCTTAGATGGTCTCCAGAGTTGGGCCAAAACCGAGCTAAGGCGAAGGGGAGTCCAAACCCTTGCCGATGTAATAGCCGTGGCCGAGAGCCTTGTCGACTACTCGAGCCACAAGGAGACCACCCCTAAGCCGAGGGATGAGAAGGGCAGTCATGCCAAAGGTGGGGGAGACAAGGGCTATCCCAAGGAAAGCCATCAGGAGGGCCACTCACCAAGACACAGAGACTCGTCCCCTTGGAAGAGCAAGGACAAGGGTAAGTCCAAGGAGTTCCAAGGTGCAAGGAAGTCACGACCGAGCAGTTGCTTCATTTGTGATGCTGACCATTGGACTCGAGAATGCCCACAACGCCAAGCCCTTAATTCACTCCTAGCCAAACACCGAGAAGGTAGTGACACCGACAATGGCGACGAGGGTGCACAAATGGGATCAATACAACTCATTTCAGCACTTCAATCAGTAGGGGACACTAAGAGGAACGAGGGAAGTTCTATCCCCAAGGGTCAAGACACCGAGGGACTTAAGCCAGGGTCAAGGCTCGACGTGGAGCACAAGGACGACCCATCATCTCCGAAGGCCGAGGGTAAGGCCAAGTCAACGACCAAGCTTGCACGGGGTAAGGCCAAGTCACCAAAGACAAGCCCACGAGAGGGAATCGTGGCAACACACAGGCTAAGTCCGCACCAAAGGCCAGCACGAGGGTAAAGTGCTACCTATGTGAAGGACCTCATGTGATGAGGTCGTGTCCGATACGAAAGCGTCTTGTTACCTTCATCAAAGGGGTTGATGGTAAGGCACAACCAGATATGATTGCCCAAGATCAAGCTGCCAAGCCGAGGGTGAAGACGAGGAAAGCTAGGAGCCGAAGGAGGCACACCAGCAACACCCCAGCAGCTCGACCGAGACGCGACGAGGGCGTCGCGAGATCGGGTGGGGGAGGATGTCACGCCCCGCCAAAGTGCACCAGGACCGACCGAGGAGTGCCTCCTTGGTGCACTCGGGCCAACCAAGGGAAAATGAAGTGCCTTGGACGTTCTAAGGCCAAGCATGAACCAAAGAAGGATCTAGAACGGCCTAGAGAGGCCCACAACCCTCTTAAGACGTCCCTACATGAATCTAGAAGGTTCCAGGAGGTTCTACACAAGTCTAGAACGATCCGGGAGGCTCTCCAAAGGTCTAGAGACTCCTAGAACGCCCTGGAAGATTCTAGAACACTCTAGAAGGTTCTCAAAGGTTCTAGAACATTCTAGAAGGACCCGGAACATCTTGGAAGCATCTAGAACATTCTAGAAGGATCTAGAATAGTGAAGAAGACCCTGGAAGACTCTGGAATGTTTGGGACTACTCTGGACACCTATGGAACATTCTAGAAGCCTATAGAAAAGTGTAGATCTATAGGAGTAATCTAGAATACTAGAGATGTATATAGATAAGTATGGAATTCTCTAGAGATATCTAGTCATCTTAGATATTTTAGGAGGCAAGATCCTAACCGTTGGATCAAATAAATCTCCACCGTCAATTCGGGAGGTTGGAGGCTATAAATAGGCTTGTATAGCTCATTTGTAAATCACCTAAGAAGTCCTTCACTTCATACTTGTAAAGCTCTTGTAAAGCTTCCGTTGCTTAATACAAGGTTCCTTCCTTGTAAACACTCTTGCTCCTTGTGTTTTGCCATAGCGTTGCGACATTAAGGCTTACTAGCATCGTGCCGAGAGTGCTAGTGCCGCACGGACTCGAGCTTGAAGAATTAAGTCCGTGACATTACGCATACAAAGATATATGTTACTCCTAGATTTTAACCTTATTTATATACCTTAAAAACTCCACAGTCTATGTCCACCGTAATAATTCTCCTTTAATTAGTACCTATGATGTTTAATAAAGACCAGATTTCGCTCTCTTTAATTAGTACCTATGATGTTTAATAAAGATCAGATTTCGCCCTATAAATTCGATTATAAGAGGTAATTTAAATAAGGGTAATTATACCATGCATTGGCGATGAAAATAAAATATTTTCACAAGCGCTTTAATTTTATAGGATAGGGATCCAATTTAGGGTTCATACTTTAGTAATTTAGGTTTATGTGTCTAGAATTTAAGGACCGTGGTTTGAATGTAGAGTTTAGGGTTAAATTTAGGGGTTATAAGTAAACACCTAAATTCCTAATATATTACCCTAAACCCTAAAACCTAACACTAAGCCCTAAATTCTAACCATAAACCTAAATTTTAAACCCTTAAACCTAAACCTCTAAATTCTAAACCCCAAATTGAATCCCCAACATCTAAAATTAGGGCTCTTGTGGAAATATCTTTATTTCCACCGCTAGTGCATCATATATTTTTCTTTTAAATAAATGGTAATTATTCCATGTATAAGTGCTTGTGGAAATGTTTTCAGTGTTTAGGAGTTTTAGTGGATGAATTTTGAATTTAGGGGTGTGGTTAGAATGGAAGGTTTAAGGTTAAAAATTAGGGTTTATAGGTTAAAACCTAAATCCCTAACCATATTACCTCAACCTCTAAACCCTAAATTCTAACTTTATACCCTAAATTCAAAATCCATACACTAAAACCTATAAACCATAAATTGAATCCTTACACCTTAAAACTAAAGCGTTTGTGAAAACTTTTCGTTTTCAGTCCTAGTGCATGAGATATTTTAAATAAAATCAAGAGGAAACTACACTGGTGGTCACCCAACTATCACTATTTCCTAATTTGGTCCCCAACTAATGTTTTCTTCAAAACTGTCTCTCACGTTACATACCTTTCCTATTTTGGTCCCCTCCGTTAAAAACTTAACGAAATTGTTGACCTAGATTTTTTTAATTAACTTTAAATTAATTAAACGAACCCAAAAACCAAAGAAATGATTAAACAAGTGACTTGCAATAGCTAGGATTCGAACCTACATCCATAGCATGGAAGGGCCAAACACAAATCAAATGTGTTAGGCAAGAAGTTTGATTTATTTTAACTAAAATTTATATTTGACGTATATTAAGTTATCAACAACAAAAAATAAAATATTAAAGCTAGGGAAGTGATTCGAACACAAAATTTTATTGAAAAAATTAAATATTTAAACACCAAGTTAAACTAAAAAATTATGATACTTTTAACTTAAGTTATATATAACTAAATTGTGATTAAAGTTAAAAATTAAACTAGATTTCATCTTGTCACTTTGTTTGATAATGACAAAATTAATTAAATAATTATTTATTTATTTTAAAAAGAAATACTAAATTACTTTAAAAATTAAATTAATAATATTTATTTATAATAGAATATAAACTTTTAAATTATATTTATTTATTATTTTTAAACGATCTAAGATCATTCTTAAATAATTTAATATTAATTTTATAAAAAATAAAACTGATTATTTAATTTATTTTTTAGGTTCATTTTTTAATTTAAGATTAGTCTGTGATAAAATGTAATAATATATGGTGTCTAGCCTAATGACTAACATGCTCACTTACCCACTTGGGAACGCGGGTCCGAATTCTAGTTTCTACAATGGTTTAAATAAGGCAAAATGACAAAAGATGCCCCCAACGTTTGCATGTTTTGTCATTTGGCCCCCTATTCTATTTTTTGGTCCAAATATGCCCCCAACGTTTGCTTGTTTTGTCATTTGGCCCCCTATTCTTTCTTTTGGTCCAAATATACCCCCAACGTTTCATTCGTAGTCCAAATATGCCCCCAACGTTTCAATTTGGTCCAAATATGCCCCCGTTAGATGGAAACTGTCATTCAACTAACGTTCAACAGTTGATGTTGACTGGACTTGCCACGTATTAAGATCGGCTGATGCCACGTCAAAAATTTTTTATAAGCCGTTGACCGTCAGTTGATTGACAATTTACATCCAACAGGGGCATATTTGGACTATGAATGAAACGTTGGGGGCATATTTGGACCAAAAGAAAGAATAAGGGGCCAAATGACAAAACCATCAAACGTTGGGGGCATATTTGGACCAAAAAAAAGAATAGGGGGCCAAATGACAAAACATGCAAACGTTGGGGGCATCTTTTGTCATTTCGCCTTTAAATAAAAACTCTAAAATATAATATGTGGCTAACATGCTGACATGTGATACTTGCTAGTATTTGGGTAGGCATAGGGTATAGCAGGTATAGGAATAGCATCGTATTCCTATGGTAGAGTAGAAATGATAAGGTACAAGTGCAGTTTGAACAAAAAAAAAGGTACATAGCCTGAAGTTTGTCCTACTTATTGACATTTAAATGTTTGTTGTGATATTATTAACCCTCGGAGTTGGGTTTAAGCCACAGAATATGAGTACTGACTCTGGTCTGACTCAACCCCATTGTGGACCATGTTTTTCTCATACCTTGGGATAACGACACATACTCTTTATGTTACTTATTAGTACTAACTAGTAACTATAGCCTACGTCCTCTTGAAAACAAAAATAGCTATAGCATACGTCCTATTTCCCAACAACAAAAACTCCATATTGCCTCACTGAAAAAATATCTTGTGAGACATTAAGTTTATTTCAGACCTCCTCACTCCCAACTAATTGACAATATAATGATTACACATTAATTAGGACATATTTAATTAAATATAAATATTCATTCAAGTCAAATGTTAAAAATATTTTTTTGGTATTAAGTCAAATCAAAATAAGCCTGATTTGGACCTAAATTGAACATTAACCCATGTCAAATGTTAATGATATTTTTTTTATATTAAGTCAAATTAAAATGAGATAAGTAACAAAGTCGGTAAAGTGCGACTGAATATGTTGACATAATATAATGTAGTAGGTGGAAAGCATGAAGAAATATTAAAAAAAATGGTAACCGATAAACTTTGGTTATCGGTAGTTATCGATACAAACATATACAAGTATCGATACATGAGTAAATGAGAAGAAAACAGGTTGGAATTTAAACAAGCCGGTTTGTTTATATAGTCAGTAATGAACACGGTCAAAACATTTACCGGCTACATTAAGTCATACAAAGTATCGATACTTTTGTACATATAGTGAAAAAAGTATCGATACTTTCGAGCCACATTTCAACCGGTTACTTAAAAAAGTATCGATACTTTTATACATAGTGGGAAAAAAGTATCGATACTTGGTTTCCGGTATGCTATGTCAATCCATTTGCTTTCAAAAGTATCGATACTTTTTTACATAGTGGGAAAAAGTATCGATACTTTCGAGCCACATTGCAATCGGTTACATTGCTTTTTAAAAAAGTATCGATACAATTGTACATAGTGGGAAAAACATATTGATAATTTCATAAAAGTATCGATACGTCCATAAAAAGAAATCGATACTTTGTCATGAAAATAGTTTGATAGAGAATACGTTTGAAAATTGGCTCGAAAGTATCGATACGTTTTTAAGTGTATGTAAAAAAGTATCGATACTTAGGCGCTACCTATTACGTTAAACTAGTAACCGGTTTGTTTAAAGTTGCAATATTAATGTAAACGATAAAATGTATACAAATTAGGCCCTACCTATTATGTTGATAATCTTTAATTAATTTACCTATTTTGTTATCGTCGGATTTCTAAGGCCCCATCAGCTTAAACTTTGGTGACATAATAGGCGCTACCTAATATGTTGATAATCTTTAAGTAATTTACCTATTTTGTTATCGTCGGATTTTCATGGCCCCATCAGCTTAAACTTTAATAACATAATAGACGCTACCTAATATGTTGATACTATTATCAACAAAATAAGTAATTTACCTATTTTGTTATCGTCAGATTTCCAAGGCCCCATCAGCTTAAACTTTAATAAAATAATAGAAGCTACCTAATATGTTGATACTCTTATCAACAAAAAAAGTAATTTACCTATTTTGTTATCGTCGGATTTCCAAGGCTCCATCAGTTTAAACTTTAATAACATATTATGCGCTACCTAATATGTTGATAATATTATCAGCACAAATAATCTTTCCAATAGAAGCATATAACATATCCAGTCGCGCTTTTAACCGGTCATCTAATTAACCGATCACGCCGTATATTAACCGTATTTTAATCGTCTCACAACAGGACCTCCTATACATCTTATTTCCCAACAACAAAAACTGCATATTGCCTCACTGTAAAAATATCTTGTGAGACATTAAGTTTATTTCAGACCTCCTTACTCCCAACCAATTGACAATATAATGATTACACATTGATTATGACATATTTAATTAAATATAAATATTAATCCAAGTTAAATGTTAGAAATATTTTTTGGTATTAAGTCAAATCAAAATAGGGTAGTTCTGCGGTACGGCAGCCTACTATAAGGCTAATATACGACGTTACCGGAAACATCATAAAAAAATACCGGAAACATCATAAGATATACCGGAAACATGATAAGATATACCGGAAACATGGATTTCGAAAGTATGGATACTTTCGAAATCAACATATCTAAAAGTATGGATACTTTCGAAATCAACATATCCAAAAGTATCGATACTTTCGAAATCCATGTTTCCGGTATATCTTATCATGTTTCCGGTATATCTTATGATGTTTCCGGTATTTCTTTATGATGTTTCCGATAATGCCGTATATTAGCCTTATATTAGGCGGCCGCATGCTAGAAAACTCCATCAAAATAAGCCTGATTTGGACCTAAATTAAACATTAACCCAGGTCAAATGTTAAGGATATTTTTTTTTGGTATTAAGTCAAATCAAAATGAGCCTGATTCGGACCCAATTTGCACGATTCTGGTTCCAACACGTTGCTCCAAGGTACACAATCTGGAATGACAAATTAGAGAAAGCAAAACCTAAAAGCATCCCCCTTGGCCATTGAGGTGGAGGTACAAATATTCTTTTCCATTATCACTCCCCTCGAACGGGTAATTTTAGTGTGAAGTACCCTTACGGTGCGACAAAAATAAAGTGATTTTACACAAGTTGTTACTGAAATGATAAGAATTTGTGCAATTACACAAATTCTTATTCAGTTGATAAAAATTTATGTAATTACAAAAATTCTTATTCAGTTAGTAAAAATTTCGGTTCTACATAAATTCTTACCATTTTTTAAATAATTTATATTGGCCACATCGCTTGTTGTTTTTAGACTTTCCCCCTCGAACTCCTCTCTCTTTTGTTCTAAACCGAGTTCCACCGCTTCTAGTAGTACTATTTAAGTGTCACTTCATAGTTCATACTGCTGAGGCTTTTGTTTTTAACCCATGTTGGTATCCCCCAACCCAACGACAACAAAGCAACAATAAGCGAAAATATCATCATCGTCTTCAAAATATGGAAGAGGTATGGAAAGACATTAATCTTGCTTCTCTGCAGGATAACTCTTCCAGGAAAGGTCTGTCTGTAAACCCAAATCCTGAGGCTCAACATTTTATTGTCCAGGATTTTCTCGCCAGAACTTTTAGGAAAGACCTACCAACAAATAGAGTCTCCCCACTCCCACCTACTGCCACTTTTTTGAACCTGAATTCCAGCCCCGACTTTGATAAATCGCCTTCTGCTTTGGATTCTTTTAATAAGAAAGGGGTCCAAGAACCCGATTGCGCCTCTGGGGATCGACGGCACAAGCGTATGATCAAGAACCGAGAATCTGCAGCTCGATCAAGGGCTAGGAAACGGGTAACCAGCTTGTTTTCCCGGTTATTCAAATCAGTACAAAAAATTAATCATCTTTTTTCCTTGCAGGCTTACACTACTGAGCTGGAGATTGAAGTTGTCCATCTTATGGAAGAGAATGCAAGACTGAAGAGAAAGCAAGAACAGGTAAGGTGATATTTGAACCCAAAAAAAAAATGGAAGAGAAAACATGTTTAGGGTGCGACTAAAAGACGACAAGTTTCGAAATTTGTCAACGAACTGAAAATGTTATGAAAAAGTCTAACATTTTCAGTTTATAGACAAATTTCAAAAGTTATCATTTTTTAACCGAACCCTAAACATGCCGGACGTTAGAGTCGCACAAAACACATACCTATTAAATTATGATATTTGACCAAAATGTTTGTGCTGGCTTCTCCAAAATCCAGTAACATTCAAACAATAAACAAACATGCGTGGAATTTGGTTTATGAAAGGACAGACTGTACAAGTAGTGCTATTACTAATAGAGTATTGACATTGTGCTCGTATTTGTTGTTGTTTGTTTGTTTCGGGACATGCAATTTGCAAGTTACGCGCAGATGTTGCCGCTCCACTTCCTAAAAGAAGCAAGCTTCTGCGAACGTTAACGGCTCCATTTTGAAGGAAAAAAGGGAACCCATTTCCCTAAATTAAGCACCTGGTACTTCGTTGTATGTTTTCCTTGGATTTTCTCAAATTTCCTAACTTGTTAGTTCCAAGGTTAAAGGCATTTATATGTAATGTACAATTATGCATCCAACTTTACTTTAATGTTTTTTTTTTAAATCTAAAAAAACTGAAATGGTAAAAACGAAAACATGACGTGACAACTCCTCATACCGTTGTCTGAATCTGGGCCACACTTCACAGCTACCTAATTTTGTGAAGATTTTAAGAACCTTGGAATTTAAGATAAATTAAAATATATATATATATATATATATATATATATATATGTTTTTTTATTATTTAAATGTCTGATTTAATGAATTAAAAATATTAAATTTAATTAGTAATACATATTTAAGTGACGTTTGATAAAACTAAAAAATTAAGTATAGTGAGATTCATTAATCGGCTTAGTAATTAAGAATTTTATGTTATTTTATTTTATATAAGTTTGAATTTCAACATTAAAATTGTATTACTTTTCTAATTAATCTAAAAAATTAAGTACTGAAAAATTAATACTAAAATTTATAAGTATTAAATTTAAATTTAAAAATAATTTTATATATTACGGAAATTAAGTTTTGAAGTTAAATATAATTTTGTTAGTAATAAACGTTGACTAGCAAAAAAATCATACTTTTTTTTTCTTTCCCATACTTTTTGCTTTACTTTTAATATTTCAAATAAAGTTAAATTACTAGCTTTTACGTTCTTATATCTTCAATGTTGACACATAACTTCTTCTAAAAAAATCGTTGTTATTTTTTAAAATATATAATTACGTAACACTTTGATCTCGGTTCCGATCCGAAGCATTATATTCGGGTCACCTAAAATTTGACCCAAGAAATTTTCATTTTAAAACCATAGACTTAATCGACATTTAAATCATTAAACCATTCATAATCTAATGTACTTAAATAACAATATAATTTAGTTTACAAAATATGAGCTCCAAATTAAAAACATCGTATATCAAAATAATAGTTCAAATAGAGTTTACAGATTCAACATTTGTAAGGTTCTATGAATACATAAGCCCAAAACTAAATACTAAACAATGTACTCTGATGTGATATGGTGCTAGAATCCCTTCTCGATGTGCTTATCGGCCACAATCAACCTATAACCTGCAAACGGAAACAACGATTCCGAACGCTGAGCTTACAAAGCTCAGTGGTACATTTCTACTCTACCACAATTCGTGATTATCATAAAATAAGCATGCAAGATAAAATATAGTCTAGAGAGAATAGATAAGGCTTCACTATCTAGGAGTCATCATCTAGCCTACACTAGCTAGAGTTCTTAGATCACCTATCTAAAGGCATCAATAAGTCTACAAGAAGTCTTACATGTTCTACAATGCTTCACAGTACTCGAGATCACTCAGGCTATCGAGTAAGTATCATACTGAACCCTAATCACTCAGCCATCAGGTACATAAGCTATCATCTATAGCATCCACACATCATACATAAATAAATCCATACGTCTACATAAAGACCAACGAATCCCTACTTTACCCATGCTCACACAACCTGTTGAGATATTTGTTTTGATATAACAATTAAAAAATAGCTTTGGACTAAATTGAAAAGATTTAAAAAATGTTTTTAAGTCCAAACAACTTGAAATTATGTTTGAGGAAGTTTCAAAGGTTTTAAAATATTTTTAAAAGGTTTTAAAGTAGCTAAACCCAAGTTTCCAGCTTGACTATACCGAAACGGCTTACCCCGTTTCGAAACGCCTTAGGGTTTTAGCTACAGCTTTTTTGAAACTGCCAAAGCCTGTTTTGATACAAGGTTTACCTGTTTCGATACGGATAGGGGTTGTTTCAAAATGCCCACGTGTGTTTCGATACGCCTATGTGGCAAAGATCCCAATGGCTATTTCCCAACGACTATTTGAATTGCAGGCTGTTTTGTTTTGATACGACACTAGACGTTTCAATACGGGCATTCTGATACAACCCAACATGTTTCGATATGGCTTACTACATCAGACTATAACGACTAGTTCTAAAGAATGGTGTTCCAATACGACTTTGAGCGTATTGAAACGGACATCGCCAGAACTACATTTATTGCGGGAAATAAAGACTCTAACAGCTCCAATTAAATCCCAACGGTCTTCAAGACTACAAAATCAATTGGGAGTATAAAAGGGACCTTCAAGCATCTATAGAAGACTAATGCTTCAATTGTCAACAACATTATGATGATAATTTGTCTTAGAGCTTAATTTCCATTCCTTGTATAGACAAACACTTGTGAGCTCAAATTGTCAATGCATGCTCAAGTGTTCTAGGATTTGGGTGAGAGCTTAAGTGTGCAAACATCAACCTTGTAGAGGGATTTCGTTTGCTTTGATTTCACTTGTTTAAAAAGTGTCCCTAAAGCTCGGGTTGTGAGCTTTAGTTGCTAGACTTGGTGAGTGAGTCTAGGTTGTAAATGGTTGCCTTCTAAGCCTAGAAAAGGGGAAGAATTCTTAGTGAATTGTTGAAATCCTTGGTGAGTAGCTAAGGTAGTGGATGTAGGCTTTGGTTAGAAAGCCGAAACCACTCTAAATCATGTGTCAATTTTGTCTATCTTTTGCTTCCACCACTAACACCCAAAATTACATCTTCTCCACAACTTGGCAAGCAACGGTTGAGTGTTCATCGAGCCTAACAATTGGTATCAGAGCGAGGTTCAATTTAAGAGGATTAACATCCTATTGAGACAATCTGGGAAGCTCGATACATCAATTTAATCAACCGGTTAAATGGCGCAATCCATCGGCAAGCCACCTTTCTTTGACGAGACCAACTATGCCTATTGGAAGACAAGAATAATGTTCTTCATCAAGGCCAAAGATTACAAGCTTTGGGGCATAGTTGGGGGTGGTTCGTTTGTGCCACAACGAAGCAAGGTAGAATGAAGTGCGGATGATCGCAAGAAGATGGAACTAAATTGCAAGGCTTTGTGCATTTAGCCCCAACATCTATAAGAAGATGTCTTCTTGTGAAGATGCCAATGAGGTATGGGACAAGCTTGAGGTCACATACGAGAGAACAAACGAAGTAAAGGAGATCAAGATCGGTCTTCTGAAATTAGAGTATGAGAACTTCAAGATGGGCCCAGATGAAGATATCAAGAGGATGTTCGACCGTTTCTCTACAATTGTCAACCAACTCAAAGGTCTTGGAGAGGAGATTCTAGAAGACAAACTCATTCGGAAGTTGATCTACTCACTTCTCGATTCATGGGAGTCTAAAAAGATGGTAATTGTAGAAGCAAAGAACTTGAAGGAGCTCAAGCTTGACGAGCTCGTTGGATCTTTTCTCACCCATGAGATGATGTCTTAACCCTTGAAGAGGGAGAAGAAGAAGGAGATCAGAAAGTAAGGCATTGATGTCAATGTCATTGCCCTTCCATCCTCCACATGCCAATACGAAGAATCAAGTGAGGAGGAAAGTGAAGATGAAGAGATGGTTCACTCTTCCAGAAGTTCACCCAGTTCATGAAGAGCAAGATGACTAAATCCAAACAGGAATCAGAGAAGAAGATGAAGGATTCCCACAAGAGCAACAAAAGGGGATCATCTTCAAAGCAAGCATATGTGGCAACTTGGAGTGATGAAGACTCCACCTATGATGAGGTAGCCCAATTATGTTTGATAACCCTCTAAGAGGGTGAGGTAACTTCTAACTCATATTATTCAAATTCATATACTTTTGATGAGTTACAAGAAGCCTATGATGATTTGCTTTTGGAATTCAAGGCTTCATTTTCTAAAAACGAAAAGTTGCTTTCAAAGTTAAAAATGAAAATGAATTGCTTTCCAAAACAAATCTCGAACTTGAAGCAAGGTTTGAAGCCTTTGAGAAAAAGAAATTTGATTTAAAAAATTTGCTTCAAAAAGTTCAAGAGGATCATCAATGTAACACCCCAATTTTGGGCTTGGAAGTTTAGGGTCTGAACCGGACCGGTTTGATTTTTGGTTCGAATATAAAAGGTGGTTTTAGGGAAAGCCTAGTTCGGGATGCATTAAAAATATGGAAAAATATCTAAAAATCCTCTTTTAATATATATAAGAGGGTGGTGAAATCAATTTTACAAAATAAGGTTTGGAAGTGCGACATTTTGAAATAGTGACTAAAATGCGATTTTTGAAAAGCTCAGTGGTGACTGTTTTGTAAGGATTGAAACTTTGAATCTTTAAGGAGCTAATTTACCCAAGAAATATTTCTACAGATTTTTCTTAGATTTTAATGCTTTAATTAATGTTTAATTAATTAAAGGAAAAGTGGAAAACCATATTTTGGACTTTCATAACTAACTTTTGTTAAAACTTTCTCATCTCATTTTCTCTCAAAATTCCCTCAGCCAAACACATTTCTACAGCAACATTTCTATTGATTTTCACACTAAATGATGTGGTTTCAATCATCAATTGATTCCTAATGCTTTCTACATCAAATTCTATTGTTTTGCGTAGTGGATTTTCAAGGAAATTGTCTCTAATCAAGGAGAAATCTACATTTAGAGGTAAGGATGTTCTTCTCCTCTAAATACTCAGTTATTTACTAAAATTCCCAAGTTCTCAATCCTTAGATTAAGTTTTATAAATGGATTTAATGTTATAAACTTGATTTTGGCTTAAAACTCAAGATTTGAAAGAAACCTTCAAGAAATTCGTGGTGATTGTTTGGGCTCTGTTTTGAGATGGATTTTAAATGTGTTTTGGTTGTTTAATAATGTGTAATTGAGGTTTAATCAATGCAACCCCGAATAGGTTGAATTTCCTAAGTTTTTGCTTAAGAAAATGGTGATTTTTGGGGTGATCTTGGTGTTCTGTTATAGCTGGAGGTATAAGGACGAGTTTAGGTTCTTTTTGGATGTTAATTGATGTTTAGGAATGGTTAGAAGTGATGGATCTTGGCTGGGTTATGTTGTGGAGGAGTTTGGAAGTGATTTCGGTTGTGTTTGGTAGCCGAAATGTTAGATTTGGTTAGAGAAGCGAGTTTAAGTGTGTTGGCTGAAGATTTTAATGCATGATGATGCATTAATCCTCTACTTTGATGTGTTTAAAACATGAGAGGCATCTTCGGATAATTGTGGTGTTGATCCGGAAGCTTGATTGGAGTTTCGGCAAGCTTGCGAAACGGAATTGGTGAGTGAAGTTGGGTTTTCAGCTTTGAAACCAATGGTTGAAGGTTTTGGGAGCTTAGTTTAAGTCTAAGCAACTTAACTAAGCTCAAGAGTAAGTTTTCGGGGAAACTCTCTCTTTGATGAACCATGAGATGGTTGGATGCAATGTATTTAGTTTGCATGTTTAAATTCTGTTTTGAAAGCATGTTTTAGCATGGTTAATGCTGGTTTTGAAAGCCATGTGTTGAAGGATGCTCAAGGTAAGAGATCCTTGGTTTGATGTTAGTAAATGTGGTTTTGATGCATGGTGGTTTAATGGCTTTGATTAATGCTTTAAAACAGTGGATTATTGATGATAAATGATGCATATTGGCAAGTGATGTGTTGGTTTTAAAGTACTTGAATCAGATATAGTTAGCCGGCTATAGGATTCGGTGCACCGTGAATAAAGTCGCCTTGGATGTTGAGGGGTTGTAATTGTACCGTAAACTCCATCCAAGTACACTAACGAGATGTTTAAGATCACAATGGTGGTTAAAAGTCCATGTGTGGATCTTGTGTTGTGTGTCCCGTGTTCTCGTTAGTGATGTTATACAACTACCGATGAGTGATGTTGAGGGGTTGTGATTGTACCATTAAACTCCATCACGGGTGTTGAGGGGTTGTGATTGTGCCGGTAAACTCCACCTTGTGTGTTCGGTAGTGTGTATGAAGCGTATGGGACAACGCTTGTAATCCGCGTATCCGATTGTGTTTTATGTTGTAAATGGTTATGGTTTATCACTTGGAAGCCAATATGACATGTTGATGTTAATGAAGCATGAGATGCTTGTTGTGTATGCATTGTTGCATGATAAATGATGTTTATGAGATTAAAGGCCTTATGAAAGGTGTTTTATAAAATGCATTATTGTGTTGTTTCTTTAGAGCATGCCTCACTAAGCAATTGTGCTTACGCTCTCTCTCTTGAATCAATAATGCAGATAATTGAGGTGTTTGAGGGCAGCAAGAAGGCTAGGAATCCAAGGAAAAGCTAAGTTCATGTATGATGACGTTTTCACAACATTATTAGTTTTTGATATTTGGCAATGGGAACCTAGGTTGTGTTTTTGGGAGATGTTTTGGACTCCCTAGTTGTGGCATGATGCCTTAAATGTTTTGGTATTGTAAATGGCCATTTTGATGCTTGTTTTGGTGATTTGATGATTGGTTGGTTTTGAATATTAGGATGCATGCCTATAGACTTGTGGATTTCCTTGATTGATGCCATGAAAGCGTTTTGATGTTGCAAACATGTACCTTATATGCATGATGACTTGTTGGCATGATTAGGAAGTCATTGGAATGTTTTAGAGTGGTTAAAAGCATGTTAAACCAGCAATTTCTGCAGTTTCTGGGCAACCCGTATCGATACACTCACAGGCGTTTCGAAACGGGGGCCTGTAATGGCATTGGTGTTTCGAAACGGCTGGTGACCGTATCGAAACGGTTTGGCCACTGGAAGGCCCTATTTCTAAACAGGTCTCGAAACGAACCCTCGTTTCGGTATGGTCAACCTCGTATCAAAACAGGTGACCATTGGGCACTGATTTGAATGGTTTTTGAGGTTTGTAAGCTTTACATTTTAGTCCTGAAATTTGTATTTGCAATTGAATGAGTTTGAGATGTCCGATTAAAGTGAAATTTGACAGGGAAGCATGTAATATGAATAATTTGGTATTGGTAACTAAAAGTCAGTTGAATCCTCTTAATTTCCAGAATTTACATTTTGGTCCCTAATATTTGTAATTTGTGCAATTGAGTCCCTTAATGTAATCTGATCGCTGTGCTATTCAAGTAAGTGTTTCTTAAGAGTACGCTTAGGGTTAATATGTATTTAGACAAGTTAAAAAGAAAAAGGGTCGTTATTCAAGGTTGACTTTCGGGTTGACTTTGGTTTTCCCCGTGTAATCTTCGTAGTTCGGGTTAACCGTCTAGGCCGGGCTAAGGGGGTTACATTTGGTGGTATCAGAGCTGAGTTCTCGAGTAAACGAGAATGGTTATGTGGGTGATGTATGTGTGATAGCATGATATGTCTTTTAAATGAAAGTATGATGTATGAATTGTGAAGTATGTTGCAATTGTGATGTTATGCTATGTTGAAGCATGTTAGAGGTACCCATTGCCATATCAAAACTAATGAAAGGAATTGTTTTTGAAAAATGAGGTTGAGTGCTTGGATTACTTACCTTGTTGAGCCTAATTATGTTTATTGTATTTGTGATAGTGCATTGTTTTAGTGAATGGGTCCTCGTAGAGAGACGAGAGTTAATACGCGAACTATGGCTCAGAACGAGAATGAGGAGAATGTAGATAATGTTGTGGATTTACCTCCTCCTCCTGGTGGCGGACCGCCCGGTGGTGGTGGTGCGGGAGGTGAAAATGCTGGTGTTGGTGTTAGTGCTGGGGTCGCTGGACCTGAAGCTGGGCAGGGGCAAGCTGCTCCTGACATGACAGTGTTGATACATGCTATTGCTGGAGCCTTTCAGGCGGCGGTAGCTGGAGCTCATGGAGCTGGGCATCAGGGTGATGCTAATGCGAGATTACCTTTGGAACGTCTGCGCAGTCTGGGAGGGACTGTGTTCAAAGGTTTATCTGCTGAGGGTTCCGAATCTTGGTTGGAAAGTACCAAGAGGATATTGGGACAAATGAACTGTAATGATGTGCAGAAGTTAGGTTGCGTGGTATCGTTGTTACATGATGATGCGTATACTTGGTGGACAACCACTGTCTCCGGGATGGAGGAAGTTGATGTGACTTGGACGTTCTTTCTGAACGCGTTCAAGCGAAAGTATCTAGGTGTGCGATACCTGGATGAAAAGAAAAGAGAATTCATGTCCTTGTTCAAGGAAGTATGACGGTGGCTGAGTACGAGATCCAGTTTGTCCGTCTCAGTCAATACGCACCTGAGGTTATCCCTGATGAGCGGGAGAGGTGTGAACGTTTCCGATATGGTTTGATGACGGACGTGAAGACTTTCATGCTTGCTGCTGAGTACACGGATTTTGATATGCTGGTGAGCAGGGCAAAAGACATTGAGCAGAACCTGGGTTTGTCATCTAGAGGTGTTGGTTCTAGCTCGGGCAAAAGAGCTGTTGAGTATAGTTTCGGTGGTGGACAGAACAAGAGAGGTCGAGATAAGAGGTATCAGTCTTCTGCTAGGCGTGGTAATGGAGGGCATGGTGCGCCTGTTCAAGGGGACAGGATGAGAGCTGATCAGAACACATGATGGACATGTGGATCGCGTGGTCATTTGAGGCGTGATTGTCCTTGAGCAGCGAGGGAGGTTCAGGCTCATGTGGCAGTGACGGGTAATTCGTGCTGGAATTGTGGTTCGGCAGACCACATGAAGAGGGAGTGTCCTTTGTTGGCCGGTGGTGGTCAGGGACGTGCTCCTGGATTTGTTGCACCACAGGGAGGTCGTGGGCGCGGCCGTGGTAACTTCCAGTGCAGAGATGATGGCAGAAGGAATGTGGCGCATGTGGTGGCTGTCCTACCTGAGGGTGGAGGCCAGGCTCGAGTGTATGCTCAGTGAGAGGGGAGGAATGACACGGATGTGATTGCATGTACCTTTACTTTGCAATCCTTGTCATTACTTTCCTTGATTGATTCTGGATCTACACACTCATACATATTGCGTGAACATGCTCAATTGCTTGGTTTGCCTGTTGAGTCTTTGGATGTTGGTATGCGTGTAACTAGTTCCTTTGGTGAGACCGTTGTGACACGGAAGTTATATAGAAGATGTCCCTTGGTTGTGCAAGATCATGTTTTTCATGTTGATCTCATGGAATTACCATTCTATGGTTTTGATGTAATCCTTGGTATGGATTCGCTTGTTGAACATCGAGCTGTGGTGGATTTTGAGAACAAGCGAGTTTTGTTGAAGCTTGCGGATGATTATGAGGTAGTGGTGGTTGGTGAAAATGTGAAGTTTCTTGCCAATGTGGTGTCTACATTGGAAGCAAGCCGAATGCTGAGGCAAGGGTGTGAAGCTTATCTGGCCTTTATTATGAATCCTAGCTCTAAGGAGTTGCGAGTGCAAGATATCAGGACTGTGCGAGAGTTTCCTGGTGTGTTTCCGGAGGAGTTACCTGGCTTGCCTCCTAATCGAGAGGTGGAGTTTGGAATTGAGTTGTATGAGAATACAACTCCAGTGTCCACTACTCCTGATCGAATGGCGCCTAAGGAGTTGAAGGAACTGAAGACGCAACTTCAGGAGTTGCTTGATCGTGGTTTCATTCGGCCGAGTGTGTCACCTTGGGGTGCATCGGTCTTGTTTGTGAAGAAAAATGATGGCACTATGAGAATGTGCATCGACTATCGTCAGCTGAACAAATTGACTATCAAGAATCAGTATCCTTTGCCGAAGATTGATGATCTTTTTGATCAATTTCGGGGAGCGGTTGTGTTCTCTAAGATTGACTTAAGGTCAGGTTATTACCAGTTGAAGGTGAAGGATGTGGATGTGCCAAAAACAGCCTTCAGAACGAGGTATGGGCATTATGAGTTTCTTGTGATGCCGTTTGGTTTGACGAATGCTCCTGCAGCTTTTATGGATATGATGAATAGAGTGTTCCATGAGTATTTGGACAAGTTTGTGGTGGTGTTCATTGATGATATCCTTGTGTACTCTCGTACTAAGGAGGAGCATGAGGGGCATGCGAGGATTGTGTTGCAAGCTTTGTTGGAGAATCAGCTTTATGCTAAGCTAAGCAAGTGTGAATTTTGGCTTAGGGATGTTGTGTTCCTTGGACATGTGGTTTATGCTGAGGGGATTCGTGTTGATTCTCAGAAGATTGAGGCAGTGATGAATTGGAAGCCTCCTAAGTCCGTTCATGAAGTCCGTAGTTTCCTTGGTTTGGCAGGATACTATCGGAGGTTCGTGGATGGATTTTTAAAGATTGCTGCACCTTTGACGAAGTTGTTGTAGAAGGATGTCAAGTATGAGTGGACTAAGGCGAGACAGCAGGCTTTTGAGAAGCTTAAGGCAGCTTTGACGTAAGCTCCTATCTTGGTTCAGCCTGAATCAGGGAAAGAGTTTGTGGTGTATAGCGACGCATCCTATGTTGGTTTGGGGTGTGTGTTGATGCAAGAGGGTAAGGTGGTGGCTTATGCATTGCGCGAGTTGAAGGTGCATGAGCGCAATTATCCTACGCATGATATTGAGTTAGCTGCGGTGGTCTTTGCTTTGAAAATTTGGAGACATTACCTGTATGGTGAGAAATGTACTGTGTACACTGATCACAAAAGTTTGAAGTATCTAATGTCTCAGAAAGAGTTGAATCTTAGGCAACGACGTTGGGTGGAGTTGCTTAAAGATTACGATCTGACGATCAAGTACCATCCGGGAAAAGCTAATGTTGTAGCGGATGCCTTGAGTAGGAAGGTGGCAGTGGAGTTGAGGGCTATGTTTGCCAGTTTGAGCATTTCGCGAGATGGAGGTCTTGTGGCTGAGTTGCAAGTGAAACCATCCTTGGTTCAGTTGATAAAGGATGAGCAGCTGTTGGATGATTCCTTGGTGCCACATGTTCAGGATATTGCTGAAGATAGGCCATCGGTTTTCTGCTTTAATGATGATGGAGTTCTATGTTTTGGGAGTCAGATAGTAGTGCCCAATGATGCTGAGTTGAGGCGTGCTATTTTGACTGAAGCTCATAGTAGTCCTTTTGCTATGCACCCTGGTAGTACTAAGATGTATCGTGATCTTAGAGATGAGTACTATTGGGTGGGGTTAAAGAAAGATGTTGCTGAGTATGTGAGTAAGTGCATGGTTTGTCAGCAAGTTAAGGCTGAGCATCAGTTTCCTTCTGGGTTGTTGCAACCGTTGAGGATTCCTAAGTGGAAGTGGGAAAGGATTACCATGGACTTTGTGTCTAGTTTGCCTTTGTCACCATCGAAGAAGAATTCGGTGTGGGTGGTTGTGGTTCGCCTGACAAAGTGTGCTAATTTCTTACCTGTGCATACCACGTATACTTTGGACAAGCTTGCGGAGTTGTACATTGCTGAGATTGTGCGACTGCATGGTGTGCCAAAGTCTATTGTGTCGGATAGAGATCTGAGGTTTACATCGCGTTTCTGGGAATGTTTGCATCAAGCTTTGGGTACACGGTTGAATTTCAGTACTTCTTATTATCCACAGTAGGATGGACAGTCTGAGCGTGTTATCCAAGTGCTGGAGGATATGTTGAGGTGCTGTGTGATTGAGTTTCAGGGTTCTTGGGAGAAGCATTTGCCTTTGGTGGAGTTTGCGTATAACAATAGCTACCAGGCAAGTATCCAAATGGCACCTTATGAAGCCTTGTACGGGAGGAAGTGCAGAACTCCTCTTTGTTGGGCTGAAGCAGGTCAGAAGTTGGTTTCGATGCCAGCTTTGTTGAAAGGAACCACCGAGAAGGTGAAGCTCATTTGTGAACGATTGAAGGCAGCTTCTGATCGACAGAAGTCTTACGCGGATTTGAAGCGTAAGGAGATTGAGTATGCGGTGGGTGACCGTGTGTTTTTGAAAGTTTCGCCTTGGAAAAAGGTGATGAGGTTTGGTCGAAAGGGTAAGTTGAGCCCTAGGTACATTGGACCATACGAGGTGATTGAACGTGTGGGTCCTGTTGCGTACAAGTTGAGGTTGCCGCAAGAGTTGGAAAAGATTCATGATGTGTTTCATGTCTCTATGCTTCGGAGGTATAGATCTGATCCTTCGCATGTCATGCCTGTGGAGGAAGTGGAGTTGAATCCAGATTTGACCTATGATGAGGAGCCAGTGGAAATTCTGGATTCAGACAGTAAAGTTCTTCGGGGCAAGACCATTGATTTGGTAAAGGTGTTTTGGAAGCATCGTGGTGTTGAGGAAGCCACGTGGGAACGAAAGGATGACATGAAGAAGCAGTTTCCGTACCTTTTTCCTCCAGGTAAATTTCGAGGACGAAATTTCTTAAGGGGGGGAGAGTTGTAACACCTCAATTTTGGGCTTGGAAGTTTAGGGTATGAATCGGACCGGTCTGATTTTCGGTTCGAATATAAAAGGTGGTTTTAGGGAAAGCCTAGTTCGAGATGCATTAAAAATATGGAAAAATATCTAAAAATCCTCTTTTAATATATATAAGAGGGTGGTGAAATCAATTTTACAAAATAAGGTTTGGAAGTGCGACATTTTGAAATAGTGACTAAAATGCGATTTTTGAAAAGTTCAGTGGTGACTATTTTGTAAGGATTGAAACTTTGAATCTTTAAGGAGCTAATTTACCCAAGAAAGATTTCTCCAGATTTTTCTTAGATTTTAATGATTTAGTTAATGTTTAATTAATTAAAGGAAAAGTGGAAAACCATATTTTAGACTTTCATAACTAACTTTTGTTAAAACTTTCTCATCTCATTTTCTCTCAAAATTCCCTCAGCCAAACACATTTCTAGAGCAACATTTCTATTGAGTTTCACACCAAATGATGAGGTTTCAATCATCAATTGATTCCTAATGCTTTCTACATCAAATTCTATTGTTTTGCTTAGTGGATTTTCAAGGAAATTGTCTCTAATCAAGGAGAAATCTACATTTAGAGGTAAGGATGTTCTTCTCCTCTAAATACTCAGTTCTTTACTGAAATTACCAAGTTCTCAATCCTTAAATTAAGTTTTAAAAATGGATTTAATGTTATAAACTTGATTTTGGCTTAAAACTCAAGAGTTGAAAGAAACCTTGAAGAAATTCGTGGTGATTGTTTGAGCTCTGTTTTGAGATGGATTTTAAATGTGTTTTGGTTGTTTAATGATGTGTAATTGAGGTTTAATCAATGCAATCCCGAATAGGTTGAATTTCCTAAGTTTTTTCTTAAGAAAATGGTGATTTTTGGGGTGATCTTGGTGTTCTGTTATAGCTGGAGGTATAAGGACGAGTTTAGGTTCTTTTTGGATGTTAATTGATGTGTAGGAATGGTTAGAAGTGCTGGATCTTGGCTGGGTTATGTTGTGGAGGAGTTTGGAAGTGATTTCGGTTGTGTTTGGTAGTCGAAATGTTAGATTTGGTTAGAGCAGCGAGTTTAAGTGTGTTGGCTGAAGATTTTAATGCATGATGATGCATTAATCCTCTGCTTTGATGTGTTTAAAACATGGGAGGCATCTTCGGATACTTGTGGTGTTGATCCGGAAGCTTGATCGGCGTTTCGGCAAGCTTGCGAAACGGAATTGGTGAGTGAAGTTGGGTTTTCAGCTTTGAAACCAATGGTTGAAGGTTTTGGGAGCTTAGTTTAAGTCTAAGCAACTTAAATAAGCTCAAGAGTAAGTTTTCGGGGAAACTCTCTCTTTGATGAACCATGAGATGGTTGGATGCAATGTATTTAGTTTGCATGTTTAAATTCTGTTTTGAAAGCATGTTTTAGCATGGTTAATGCTGGTTTTGAAAGCCATGTGTTGAAGGATGCTCAAGGTAAGAGATCCTTGGTTTGATGTTAGTAAATGTGGTTTTGATGCATGGTAGTTTAATGGCTTTGATTAATGCTTTAAAACAATGGATTATTGATGATAAATGATGCATATTGGCAAGTGATGTGTTGGTTTTAAAGTACTTGAATCAGATATAGTTAGCCAGCTATAGGATTCGGTGCACCGTGAATAAAGTCGCCTTGGATGTTGAGGGGTTGTAATTGTACCGTAAACTCCATCCAAGTACACTAACGAGATGTTTAAGATCACAATGGTGGTTAAAAGTCCATGTGTGGATCTTGTGTTGTGTGTCCCATGTTCTCGTTAGTGATGTTATACAACTACTGATGAGTGATGTTGAGGGGTTGTGATTGTACCGTTAAACTCCATCACAGGTGTTGAGGGGTTGTGATTGTGCCGGTAAACTCCACCTTGTGTGTTCGGTAGTGTGTATGAAGCGTAAGGGACAACGCTTGTAATCCGCGTATCCGATTGTGTTTTATGTTGTAAATGGTTATGGTTTATCACTTGGAAGCCAATATGACATGTTGATGTTAATGAAGCATGAGATGCTTGTTGTGTATGCATTGTTGCATGAGAAATGATGTTTACGAGATTAAAGGCCTTATGAAAGGTGTTTTATAAAATGCATTATTGTGTTGTTTCTTTAGAGCATGCCTCACTAAGCAATTGTGCTTACGCTCTCTCTCTTGAATCAATAATGCAGATAATTGAGGTGTTTGAGGGCAGCAAGGAGGCTAGGAATCCAAGGAAAAGCTAAGCTCATGTATGGTGACGTTTTCACAACATTATTAGTTTTTGATATTTGGCAATGGGAACCTAGGTTGTGTTCTTGGGAGATGTTTTGGACTCCCTAGTTGTGGCATGATGCCTTAAATGTTTTGGTATTGTAAATGGCCATTTTGATGCTTGTTTTGGTGATTTGATGATTGGTTGGTTTTGAATATTAGGATGCATGCCTATAGACTTGTGGATTTCCTTGATTGATGCCATGAAAGCGTTTTGATGTTGCAAACATGTACCTTATATGCATGATGACTTGTTGGCATGATTAGGAAGTCATTGGAATGTTTTAGAGTGGTTAAAAGCATGTTAAACCAGCAATTTCTGCAGTTTCTGGGCAACCCGTATCGATACACTCACAGGCGTTTCGAAACGGGGGCCTGTAATGGCATTGGTGTTTCGAAACGGCTGGTGACCGTATCGAAACGGTTTGGCCACTGGAAGGCCCTGTTTCGAAACAGGTCTCGAAACGAACCCGCGTTTCGGTACGGTCTACCCCGTATCGAAACAGGTGACCGTTGGGCACTGATTTGAATGGTTTTTGAGGTTTGTAAGCTTTACATTTTAGTCCTGAAATTTGTATTTGCAATTGAATGAGTTTGAGATGTCCGATTAAAGTGAAATTTGACAGGGAAGCATGTAATATGACTAATATGGTATTGGTAACTTAAAAGTCAGTTAAGTCTTCTTAATTTCCAGAATTTACATTTTGGTCCCTAATATTTGTAATTTGTGCAATTGAGTCCCTTAATGTAATCTGATCGCTGTGCTATTCAAGTAAGTGTTTCTCAAGAGTATGCTTAGGGTTAATATGCATTTAGACAAGTTAAAAAGAAAAAAAAGGGTCGTTAATCAAGATTGACTTTTGGGTTGACTTTGGTTTTTCCCGTGTAATCTTCGTAGTTTGGGTTAACCGTCTAGGCCGGGCTAAGGGGGTTACAACCAAAGAGAAAATGATGACCTCAAAAAGAATATGTTTTCCAAAAATGTTCAAACATGTGAAATTGAAGAATGCTCCAAATCTAATTTTGTTAAAACAAATTTTTATCAAAGACAATCTAGTGCCCCTAGATTTGTAAATGGAAAATGTTTTAGAAGTGTTTGGGTCCCAAAAGGACTAATCACTTCAACTAAAAAGGATGAAATTGCAAAATGGATTTCTAAGGGGACTAAATTTTGTGCTACTAATGTTCATGGATCCAAAGCAATTTGGATACCAAAAATTACTTGATTTTCTTGTTTTAGGTGTGATGGAGAATGATAAAAAAGTACAACATTGAGGGGGAGCTCTTTACACACAAGAAAAGATCACTTGAAGAAGGAAGGCTTCACATCCTACCTTTGGTTCAAGTGGTAAAATTAATTTAGTTGAATTTATTTGCCTTAATTAGATTTATTTATTTAAATTCAACTTGGATATCATATATTGCTGGACTAACATTTTATGATGCTTTGAGTAAGAGGGAGCCAATTTTAACAAAAAGAAGTTTTTCTTGTCAAATTTTTAACTCTCCATTGTTATGGACTTAAAAGTTTTCAAACTTTGTTTGAACCATTTTTGATATAAACAAAAGAGGGAGAATGTTTTGAAAAATTGAATTTTCAATTGAATAAGGGTGAGCTTTAATTGCTTTCTAATCTTTAGTTTCTTATTCAAAACTTATTTTAGAAAGGGGAGAATCCCAAACACAAATTTTCAAGTTGGTTTTATTATATCAAAAAGGGAGAGATTGTTGAGATATTTGTTTTCATATAATAATTGAAAATTAGCTTTGGAATAAATTGAAAGATTTCATAAATGCTTTTAAGTCCAAAAAATTTAAATTATGTTTGAGGAGGTTTTAAAGGTTTTAAAATATTTTAAAAAGGTTTTAAAATAGCCAAACCCAAGTATTCAACTTGACTGTACCAAAATGGCTTATCCATTTTCGAAACGTCTTAGGGTTTCAGCTACATTTCTTTTGAAATTGCCAAAACCTGTTTCGATACAGGGCTTACCTATTTCGATACGGATAGGGTTTGTTTCGAAATGCCCCCGCGCGTTCGATACACCTACATGGCAAAGATCCCAACGACTATTTGAATTGCAGGCTGTTTCGATACGTCACTAGACGTTTCGATACGGGCGTTCCGATACAGCCCAACGTGTTTTGATACGACATACTGCATCAGACTCCAACAGCTAATTCTAAAGAAGGGTGTTCTGATATGGCTTTGAGCGTATCGAAATGGACATCAGCAGAATTGCATTTATTGTGGGAAATAAAGGCTTCAACAGCTCCAATTCAATCCCAACGGTCTCCAACGGTTACAAACTCAATTGGGAGTATAAAAGGGACCTTCAAGCCTATGTAGAAGACCAATGCTTCAATTGCCAACAACATTATGATGATAATTTGTTTTAGAGCTTAATTTCCATTCCTTGTATAGGGAAACACTTGTGAGCTCAAAATGTCAATGTATATTCAAGTGTTCTAGGATTTGGGAGAGAGCTTAAGTGTGCAAACATCAACCTTGTAGAGGGATTTCGTTTGCTTTGAATTCTCCTGTTTAAAGAGTGTGCCCAAAGCTCGGGTTGTGAGCTTTGGTTGCTAGACTTGGTGAGTGATTCTAGGTTGTAAATGGTTGCCTCCTTAGTTTAGAAAAAAAAAGGAAGAATTTTTAGTGAATTGGTGAAATCCTTGGTGGGTAGCTAAGGTAGTGGTAGTGGATGTAGGATTTGGTTAGAAAGCCGAACCACTCTAAATCGTGTGCCAATTTTGTCTATCTTTTGCTTCCACCACTAACGCCCAAAATTACATCTTCTCCACAACTTGGCAAGCACCGGTTGAGTGATCATTGCGCCTAACACAGCCATCGGCTTACCTGTGCTCACACAACTATCTGGTTGAATGGACTATATATGGATCACCATAGCCACGGATACGTCCTGGACGTACTTGGATCACATGAACCACTATAAATCAGGTTACTCAAGCTCACTTAGTTTTCGAGTAAATTACCTTATTTGGATCACCATAGCCACATATAGGTTCCTAACCGCACCCAGATCACGCAGTCTGTAGGTACATCAGATGTACTTGTTCACATATCCCTAAGTACACATCCCCTTATATAAGTATCGTAATACTGACTCTAGGACATCTACATTCCTTTACAACAATCATAAGTTAAGACATGCTCCCCGAGCATGCATACACATCACCAAGAGGTATGTGGCACGAAGTCAAACTATCATGCAAATGCCCCAACCCATGTCACCAACCAACACGGTTAACTTTCATTTTATCATCACCAACCCCTCAAGTGCCCACATAGCACACAATGACAACATCAACACATTTAGCAACCTCTATGGTTACTATCATAAATCGGTCAACCAAATAAGTTATCGAGTTGTTACTAATTTTATTAGCATAGAGGGATAAAATCACAATTCTCAGTTTTACAACCATTATTACTCAAACTCAACAATTTTGGGTAGAATGCCCAATAGGTACCGATTCTGGCCTTCGCGTACTTGTACGATACCTATGAGTATCGATACCAAAATAGCTCACTGGAATCTTTCCAAGCCTTTATGTACTGGTACGAGTCAGCCCGTACCGATATTGCTCTGCGTGGCGTACTTGTACAGGTTAAACACCATACTGGTACCCCTCTCTCTGCTCAAGTCAATCGAACAACATTCTTCAACCCAGAACACGTAGGGTATCGGTACGAGCTTCTTGTGTACTGTAGAGCGATTGGGTGTACTCTATTTATGAGCGCAAGTGCACACTCCTGTCAAGTTATAGTATATAAGATATTGTCTCCCACAGGGATTGGACAGCTTGGTTCCAATTATTGTTCCTGCACAAATAAAGTAATTGCATAAGTAAGATGGTTGTTTGAGAAGAAAAGTAAAATAAAACACAAGTAATAAAAGGAAGTAATCAGATTGATAGAGAGGGCAGGGTTCTGTTGCTGCTTAGTGTGAAACTGCGTTGAATAGGCCAAGTTGTTTTGCGCTGCCACGATCTTCTGCCTCGACGGGTAATGGCGGATTGAGGTGACAGAAACTTTCGATGCCACGACAGATCTCTGCTCTTGCAACTTTCGTTGTCCCGACAGGTGAGATGGAGAGAAGTCCTGACAGCAAGTCTGACAGATACTCCAAGTTCGGCAAAGTAATTCTGAAGTGATCCTACCTATGTCTAGGCTAGGATTCTGTTACTGCGTGATGTAGGCAATACCTAGCAATCTCAGTGTAAACCTAACACAGGCAATCAACATTTGGTTGCTTGTTTTAGCCGTTGAAATTCTAACTTATGTCTAAGCCGAATTAGTCAATACCTCGTCATGATGAGACCGTGCTTAATTCTTTCATGAGTTTGACACTCTCGTGCCCGACAAATGGATTTCTTCAACTAGACTTTTGGAACTAATTGAAGAAGTGAAGCATATGAATTAAGCAAACTTAGAGTATTTTATTTCAAAACAAACTTGAAAACCTAAACAACCGTTCTCACAACTAATTACAACATAACCCCAAACCCAAGAGAAATTTAGAACATGTCGGCGACAAGAAAACCTAAACTATGCCTAAAGAAAACCTAAGATGATTTGAATTAGAATTACAATGAGTTTATATAGGCAATAGCTAGGTCTAGTCCTTATTGAAGTAGAATTCTTCAAAAGTAGCTTTCCACATTAAATGTGACTTTAAACTCTAACTTCTTTGAGTTGAATGTGGACTTTATCACATTGCCTTGTCCCGCAAGCAATCTCGAGTTTTACTTTGGTGGCTCTGCACGCTGCTACAGATTTCAGAAAATCGAGTGGACAACATCGGTAGAATATGGATTTTCTGCTCTACAAATTGCACTATGGTTTTCTAACTCCATAGGTTGCTGCCTTGGGCAGCGAGGTCGGCGACGACGGCTACTCGGCAGCTGTTGTCTCTGTCTGGAACTGCATCAGTACAACTCTCTGGTTCGCTGCCTCAGCATCACATCCTCAGCTCATCTCTCTCCTGTCAGCCTTTAGTACCTAAAACCAATAGTACACTAAAACAATACCTTTTCTTCACCAAATAAAAGATAATCTATAAAAACATGGAAAATTATAGAAATACTGTAAAAAGCAATGCATGGTCCTAATTATACCTAAGATGTACTAAAAAACAACAATATTTTGAGTTGGAATGTGCATGAAATATAGAACTTGTGGACACTTTACACGCCCACAAACTCGAAGTATTGCTTGTCCTCAAGCAATGCAACCTAACATACTTGCCCTTATAATAACCAGAAAGAAAAACTTGTTTTCAACTTGTGGTACCTATATTAGATTAGTGAAGGGAACATAGGAAGAAAATAACTCAGAATTAATTTCTAATGCTAGTGCAGTGTGTGCAGGACTGTATACAGGCTGAATATGTAGAATAACTAAATAAACAAAGATGCTGGTACGATATGTAAGGTTGTTTCCGGGGCAGCACAGTTAAGCACAATATTTTAATCATGGAAATGAGGGCTTCAGCTTATCACAACTACTCATCTAGGTCTGAAATTAAGATAGGAGAAAACTACAAATCCCTGAACCCGTGGAGTAGAGTCATCCCGTGAAGACTTTCACTCATTCATGCTAATTTGTCTGTCACTTCAAAACTTTTAGATTCATGGACTTTGATAGCAGCGGAGTGTCCTCGCACATGATTCTTCCTAGAGCTTGTTGCGGGCACCTCTAGGGTAAAACATCATTGTTCTTTGTTTTTACTTTTGTTGTCGTGGCAGTGCTTTATTTTTCTGTTTCTCTTGCCTACCTCGGTGGCTACCTACAACCATAGTTAAAACTTTGCAAAGAATTCTAAAAACAAGCAGGCAGCGTTCATTAAATATTCTAACAAATCCAGCAAGTAACAGTAGTGTTTGGCAGTTTTGGCAAATTAAAAAAATTATGCCATTTTCATACTTTTCTCATATTAAGTTCAATTTATTATTCGTGTGAAAATAAGTAATCGGCTAACTGTCATAGGCACAAGTTATATAACAAATTTTTCTGTTCCGATTATTACTAAGGCAAGTACAATGCAACATATATGCTACTAAGTATGCCTAGACAAAAGATGCGAGAGCTATCCCTCCCCCAAACTCGAGATGGGCATTGCCTTCAATGCACAAAATTAAAACAAAAAATAATACAAGTGATAAAGAAAACAGAAAAAAATAAAATGAAGAAAAGAGAAAGAAAAAAAACTAAAAATTGGTTGAGGGTTGAGAGGAGGCTTGAGTCTTTTCTACTGAGGAGGAGGAGGAGGTTTGAATGATGAAGCGGCAGCCGACAGATGTCTTGGCGGCAGACTTAGTAGGTGAGATTTTTGCTGTCCGCGACGGCTGAACTCTTGTGGGGTGAGGCTCTTTTTGAGGTTCGGTAGGGGGAGCGACAGGAGGTGCTTCGCTCTCTTCTAACTCTGTCTCGTCGTCCACAGGCTCGACAGCTATGATGTGCCGCTTCCTCTTCCTAGTGCCTTCCTCCGTGGGTGCTGCCGGAGGGTCAATTGCCATTGGGATGGCTGCTGGTGCTACTACGACTGCTGTTGCTGGTTCTGGCAGCTGTTGCTTAATTTCCTCTGATGAGGAGGTGTTCGCCACTTTTGCTGATGTGCAGGCAGGTGAATGGTGTTGCTGATGCCTCTCGGGGGAGTCTGGCACTGTATTGTATTTGGTGGTGGCTGAGTAAGATGGGTAGTGCGTCGGAGAGGGCACCTGGCGGGCGGTATGGCGGGCAGCGGCAACGGATGGTGTTTCTTGTACTGGGGCTGCTGCTGCAAGGTCTGCAGGATATGGAGGCAAGATGGGTCCTTCATCGGGGAATTTCTGAAAGAGATAAGCCACAAAGGCTTCTTGGAATTCCCCCACGTATTTCATGAAGGTCAGCTTCAATACTGCCGGGCGGCTGAAGTGTCAAGAGATGCGTTTGGTGCTATTGATAAGGGTGTGCAACAGCGTGAGGACTTTGTTGTCTGAGGCAGCTTTAGTACTGGCGAAGGCGGTTGAAGTGTCAGGCTGGGCGACAGATGGCTGGCTAGGCATTATAGGCTCTGTCTCCGAGGCCTGCATCATCTGTATGTAGACTTTTTTGGTCCACCCTTCTTTGGCTGTTGTCATCTTATCTTTTGGGTCGGTCGGAATACCAAAGTTGGCGCAAAGTCTTATGATTAGGGACGGGAAGTACAACCTGCCCTTCGTCTTCCGGAAGCAGGTGTAGATCTTCTTGCAGATAACTTCCCCAACATTGATGGGTCGGTTCATCATGATACTATGGATTAGGGCAAGGCGCGACCGATCGACGGTAGAGTTGTGGGAGGTGGGCAACAGACGCCTCTTTACAAATGTGTTCCACAGCATTGCTTCGGGAAACAGATGGAGGCGTTGGACAGATCCTCCATGTTTGCCTGCCAACCACAACGTGTTGGGCTTGCATAGTTAGGCCTTGATTTTCTCATAATCGTCAGCCGTCAGTGATTGCCTCCACTCCCCGTGAGGGTTGTCGTGCATATCCAGGCCATAGAAGTTGTTGATGAAGGCAACGTTGAGCTTGACAGGTTCCCCGCAGACATATACGAACGACATCTCTGGGCGGGGATGGTGGGTATAGAACTCCCTGACCATGGTGATGTTGGCTATCTTTGGTTGTCGTGCGAAGATTTCCCATCCCTTGCTATGGATGGTCTCGAACAGGGCAGGCTCTAAGCCAAGGTCGCCCGTCTACCGTGTATAGTGAAAGCCTTGCTCCTCCCATATGTTCTACTTTGCGAACTGAGTTTGGTGTCTCTTTTCAGGTACGCAGGAGAAGAAACGTTGGAAAGTGGGTTTGAGTGCCGATGAGGAAGCCATGTGAGACGGTTGAAGTATACTAAAACTTGAAAAAAATGATTAGAGAGCAATGGATGCAAGAATGAGATAGCAAGAAGGTGAAAGTAAAGTCAATTAATGAAGTGAGAAAGGTTTAAATGGAGGTTGTCGAGAGGTGTCGTGGCGACATTAAATGTCTAACGGTCCAGTTGTCTCGCGCACGTTACGGGATTTCTGCCCGTTATTTTCAGAGTCGTTGGCAGCTAGCCGTTACGCATTTCTACCCTGGGCTGCCTTGGGCTGTCTTGGCGGGATGGTGGGCGGGCTCCTTGCTAGGCCTCCTTCATAATCTGGCACTCTTATTCTTAAACCTGAAATAAAAAAAGTAATTAAATAACTTCTAAAAAATAAAATCTGGAAACTAATCTAATCCTAAGAAATAAATTAAACTTTATTCCTAATGCATAAAAATAAAGTTAAAGAAATTATAAAAAATTAAGTTATGTTGGGAGTGCATTTAGGCACATCTCCTAGAAATAACCACTTCTTGAGGTGATTTGGCTTGTCCTTCCCTCCTGTGGGTCCTCTTGTTCCTTCAGGTTCTGTGCTGTTGGTACCTTCAGCCTGCCCTTTGGTCTGTCACGACAGTTGCTGCCTTGGCCTGTCTCTATGCTGATTTTGGCGGCTTTTGCATATGGGTGTCCCTTCTTTTCTTTTCTTGAGGGTTGTAGCATATTTAACTTTATGCTCTGGTTGTCTACCTCATGGTCAACTCCTCTTTTCCCACATCTATTAACGTTTTGCCCGTGGCAAAAAATGGTCGCCCAAGGATGATAGGGGCTTTTTCATTGGCCTCGTAGTCTAGGATGAGGAAATCAATTGGAAGAATTAGGTTGCCCACCTTCACTAGGATGTTTTTGATTTTACCCTTCCGGTTTTACAAACGAATGGTCGACAAGTTTAGCATGACAAAGGTAGGTTTGGCTGGCCCAATTCCTAATGTATCGAAGACTGCTTTGGGTATAAGGTTGATGTTGGCTCCCAAGTCGCACAGTGCTTTCGTTTCGTGTTTAGTGCCTATCCTGCATGGATAACAAAGCTGACCGGGTCTGTTTGCTTAGGCGACCGTTTGTTGCGCAACATTGCCATGCACTCTTCAGTGACAACCACTGTTTCGAACTCCCCAATCTTCTTCTTTTTAGAAACCATGTCCCTGAGATGTTTGGCATAGTTGGGCATAATTTGAATAGCTTCTATCAGAGGGATGTTTATGTGTACCTGCTTTAGAATATCCAGGAATCTTCTGAACTGGTGCTCTTGCTTCTGTTGCTTTAGTCTCTGGGGGAAAGGTGCTGGCAGGTGGATGTCATTTATGCACTCCTTGCATGGGAACTTTATCTGTGCAAGATCATCTGCGTCAGGACTGCTATCATGTTCTTTTGTCGGGGCGGCTGGTGTTGATGCTGTCGCGGCAGGCTGTTCTCTTTGGGCTGGTTGTGTTTCTGGATGCTTTTCCACCTTGGGTTCATCCAACTGCTTCCCACTTCTGGTAGATATAGCTTTGCACTGCTCGTAAGTGGGTTTGGCTGCTGCCTCCGTGCTGTTGGATGCTGCTCCCATTGTTCTGCTGCTAAAGATTTCTGTGAACTGGACAAATTGGGTCTTCAAGTTTTTTATAGCAGCCTCATAGTTGTTCATCTTCATCTCCGTCTTGTCCATGAAAGACTCTGTTTTATCAATGAATTTATTAGTGCGAACAATAAAATCACTAGTTCTAGACATAAAAGTATGAAGCGTTGCTTCTAGTGAATTATTTTTTTGCGGCTGCTGAGCCTGCTGTCTGGACAGGTTTTGTTGGTAGCCTCCATGTTTCTGTTGTGGGTTTGCAGCAGTCTTTGGGTTGCTCCAGGAGAAGTTGGGATGGTTCTTCCATCTAGGGTTATAGGTGTTCTGAGCAGGTCTGTTGTTCCTCTCGTATCCTCCCATAAAGTTGGCAGATGCGGTGCAGTCAGAGGAATCATGGTTGCCCCCACACGTCACAGAACGACTCTACAACCTTTGCCTCATAGACTTTCCCAGCAGGTTTTACGATGCTCATGACCAGCATCCCACACGTCAAAGAAATCATGGTTGTTCAGCATCTGTTGGTACCGCTCCTATGCTTCATATATCGGCTCATCATCCCCTTGTCGGAAGGCTGTTATCTCGTTACGTAGTCTGTCTGTGACATTGTACGGGCTGAATCAATCCAAAAAATCTTTACACAACTCTGTCCATGTGTTGAACGACCCTGCTGGCTGATTATTTTGTAACGCCATGGTTTTGGGCCTAGATGTTTTAGATGTTGAATCGGGCCGGTCGGGAACGGTTCGAACCCTTGAGGGTTTAGGGAACACCTAGTTCGGGATGTTTTAAAAATATGGAAAAATATCTAAAAATCCTCATTTATTATATAAATTTTTATGGTGAAAACAATTTTACAAAATGAGATTTGGAAATATTACATTTTGGTATAGTGACCAAAATGCAGTTTTTGCAAAAGTTGACTAGTGACTGTTTTGTAAAGGATTGAAACTTTGAATCTTTAAGGAACTAATTTTTCCATTTGTTTTCATCAGATTTCTCTTTAATTTGGAAGATTTTAATAACAATTTAATTAAAGAAATAAAAGAGAATTAAAAAGGAAAATTAAAGTTGACTTTTCATAACTAATTCCACAATAGTTTTCTCTTTTCATTTTCTCTCAACTTCCAATCAGCCAAACACTTTTCTCTCATCAAAGAACCTCCGATTTTCATTTTGTTTGCTGAGATTTTATCTTCCAAAAGATTTCTTATCTTTGTTTCATCAAATCCTTTTGATTTTTGCTTTGGATTTCAAGAAAACTTGCCCAAATTGAAGATAGATCAACCATTAGAGGTAAGCTTCGCCCTTCTCCTCTAATGATCAGTTCTTTACTGAAATTCTCAAGTTTTCAATCCTTTGTTGATGGTTTTTGAGTTGTTTTAATGTTATAAACATGAAATATTTGTTAAATTCAAGATTCTTCATGAGATCTTGGTGATTTTCGTATTTCTATGTTAAGCTCTATTTTGAGGTTGATTTCTAACATGTTTTGGATGATATTTAATGTTGAGAATGAGGTTTTAACAAATAAATCCCGAATAGGTTTGGGTTCCTAAGTTTGAGATGCTAGATTTGTGGTTTTTGAGGTGTTTTTGGTGATTTGTTGTTGCTGGAGATCTAAGGTTGTGTTTATGTTGATTTTTGATGTTGAAGTTTAGAAAATGTTAGAATTGATAGATCTTGGCTGGGCTTTGATTTGAGAAAGTTTGGAAGTGATTTCGGTTATTTCGGATAGCCGAAAGGCTAGTTTTGAGTAGAGAAGCGAGTTAGAGTGAGTGGCTGGTGATTTTAATGCATAATGATGCATTAATCCTCTGCTCTTATGTGTAATGAACAGGGGAGACATCTTTGGACGTGTTTGGTGTTGATCCAAAAGTGCCGGAAGCTTAGAAATCGTTTCAGCAAGCAAGCAAAACGTTATCGGTGAGTGCACATGGTTTTAGAAGTCCTTGAGGGGACAAGGAAACAAGGTTTGGGGATTTAGGGTTGGTTTGAAACACCATCCTAAGTCCAGAAGTAAGCATGTTTAGATTTGCTCTCGGAAAGGGGTTGATGCCCCTAAATGCTTTTGACATGCTCTTGATTTGAGATAGACAAATTCCTACTATTTTATGCATGATTTATGACATGAAATGATGTTTCATATTGATCCCATGAGATAGAATGACATTGCAAAGAGTTTTGAGATTTTGATTAAATGCTATGCATGAATTGTGGTTTTTGAAATGGGATGAGATTGATTTTAGAAATGTTGCATCAAAACAGTAGGTGAGATGATGATTTTAATGTAATATATTGGCATAAATGATGAGAAGATTACCAGATATAATTGGTCGACCAATAGGATGTAAAGTGCACTATAAACTATAATTCGCCCTTTGGAGTCGGGCAATGGGGGTAGTGCCATCCCGATCCAAAGTGAGAATCTGATGATGAGAGATACCATCGGAGTAGGTATTGGTGAAACACCCAAGCTTTGTGGTGAAGAGAGATACCGCCATGAGAGTCCGGTGATGTGAGATTCCACCGGGGTAGGACTTGGCTCTATATCAAGTGATAACTGCACAAATATCCTTGTTTTCATACCTTTTTTCTATAGCATTTGCCTGTTCTTGGGTTCATACCATATCATTTAGACTGCATTTAGGTTGCATTTTCTTCTTCTGGGTGCATCTTTATCTTTGCTGGTTATTGGTCCAATTTGAGGAGCACTGCTCGAAAGGTTGGTTTTGGGTTTGTTGGTGCGCAGGAAAGGAGTCAAGAGAGAAAGCTAGTGCCAGGAATTGCTATAGCATAGTGGAAGTGGATATTGGCCAGCACGTGAGAAGCACGTGAGCTGCAGAAGCACGTGAACATGCAAAAAAGGACGATCTGACATGTACAGTAGCCGGTACCCACCTGCAGATTATCCTAATTGTCCCCTCATGGCAGACCTTGTCGGTAGATATTCCTTGAGATTATCAAGGCATCTTTAGGGCAAAAAAACCCTAGAAGCCTCCACTATATAAAAAGGGGAATCACTTGGAAAAAAGGGGTGTCACGAAAGATAGGCGAAAGAGAGAGAAAGTTACAAGGGCGAAAGAAGTTTTCATCTTCATCTTCTCCAGCTTGGTGTCCTCCATCGTTGAAGCTCCAAAGAGTGGCCTCATCGGCCTCGAGAGAGGCGGTGGGCCTAAGACAGTTGGGCAGTCTATGGTGGAGAGGGAGTTCGCCTTTCTTTTTTTCGCTGTAGCATTTCCTTTTCATATCTTTATCTTTGGTGATGTTATCGCAATGATACGTTGGATGATATTGCCCAGCCACGAACTGTTTTAGGTGGCTTGGGTTTGATGGATGATTTTATTTTGAGTACTTTTAATGCATGCTATGGCCTTTTCAGTGTGTATCATGTTCTATGCTTTGCTTATGCGTTTTCATTTCCTTAAGTTGTAAGTGCCCTCAAGAGTTGGCCGTTCTGTAAGTGTGTGTTGAGGTTAGTAATCGAGAGAGCTAGTCTTAGAACCCCCATAAGCAATGGAGTGGCTGTCGAGAGGCAGACTCTAACCTACCTTAGAGATAAGTGATAGGTTTCAAGGGCTAAAAAGGATAGTTCGTGAAGGGTAGGGGAATGTTAAGAGTTTACGCCGAGAGGTATGGCTGTAGCATTTCTGACTCTCAGTTTCCTGGCTAGAGATAGTTTAGGAACACTCTTTGTAAATCCCGCCTATCATAGTAGATAGCTGGAGAGCCTTAGTATCGTTAAGAAGCTTAGTTTAGGTTGTCCATCATTCCCAGCCAGCCATTCCGTAGTGAGTTTCGCATACGAAAGGGGACTTGTTCATCATCTTGCTATCTTATCTTTCTCTGCACTGTTTTGCTTCAACATTATTTTACATCATCTCTTTTACTATAACATTGTCCTCTGCAAAAAGTTCAATCTTTATTGTTACAACAAACCATGAATACCTTCAATCCATGTGGAGAAGATACTCACTCTTCACTTTATTACTCATTCAACGTGTATACTTGCACCATATTTGCGTATCATTTATAGTACACTACACACAAGCAAAAAAAATTTGGCGCCGCTGCCGGGGATTGGTAATTGGTTGTTTACAGTTTTTTTGTTTATATCGCTTGAACTTTTTGTTTTTGTACATATTTATTTTAGGTTTTTCATTTTTCTTTTCAGGTGTCCTGCTAGTGCATGACCAGAAGACGACCTAGAGGACCCCTGGAATCACCTATTTCTGAAATTGAGCATTTATTGAGACTTAGGAGACGTGTTTGATGAGAAGAGACTAGAAACATGAACGGAAAAATACCACCACCTCAAGGTAACGGAGATGCTATGGCAAATGGCCAGGGAGAAGCAGCTTGACCTCGAGCAATTAGAGATCATTTGACTCCTATCGTGGACGATCTCTATCCCGGAATAATAGCTCCAGAAATTTAGGCAGCCCAGTTCGAGCTTAAACCTATCATGTTCAACTTGTTGAACACTATTGGTCAGTTTGGAGGTATGCCTCACGAAGATGCAAGACAACAGATCCGTGCGTTCTTGGAAGTTTGTGACTCGTTCAGACAGCAAGGAGTGCACGAGGATGTGCTAAAGCTTAAACTGTTTCCATATTCTTTACGTGATCGTGCTAGAGCGTGGCTAAGTGGAGTGCCAGCTGGATCAATGGAGACTTGGACAGATCTATGCAAAAGTTTTCTGCTACGGTATAATCCACCCAATAGAAACACTCAGTTGAGAAATGATATTGCTTCTTTTCGTCAAGTTGATGACGAATCCATGTACGAGTGTTGGGCTCAATTCAAGGGATTATTGAGGAAGTGCACAAATCATGGTTTTCATGATTGGACCAAAGTGGTTATGTTCTATAATAGGGTGAATGCTTCTACAAGGATGATGTTAGATGCTTCAGAAAATGGGACCTTGTTAGACAAATCACCGGAGGAAGCATTCAACATTCTTGATAGGGTAGCCAACAATGATTACCAGTTTCTGACCACAAGGCTTGGAACGGGGAGGAGAAACCAAGTAGTTCGAGACAGTGAAGCTGGTGACTCGATAGCCACCCAGTTAGCTGTTATCACAAATATGCTAAAGAACCTCCAACGTCCCAACGAAGTCAAGGAAATGAAGTCTGCAACCTCATGTCTCAGATGCGATGGCAATCACCATTTGAGTGAATGCCCTGACAATCAAGAGTCAGCCAACTATGTGGGGAATTATAATCGCAACAACAATCCGTACTCCAATACCTACAACCCAGGATGGCGTCAGCATCCAAATTTCAGTTGGGGTAATCAAGGGCACTACAATTCTGCTCAGCCAGTGCCACAAAAAAATCTGATCGAAGCACCATCTTCTAACCAGATGATGCCATGGCAAGGTCACAAGGGAACATGTAGAACTAATGTTTTGATATAATAATTGAAAAATGTTTTGGACTAATTTGAAAAGAATTTAAAACTTGGTTTTAAGTCCAAACAACTTGAAATTATGTTTGAGGTATTTTAAGAGGTTTTCGACAAAGAATTTTCATGTTTTTAATAGCCAAACTCGTAATTTCAAAGTACCAGTATCGATACCATTGTACCAGTATTGATACCATTTTGCCCCAGTTTGGCCACTGTCAAAACCCGTATCGATAAGAGGGTTTAGTGTATCGATACGGAGGGGGTCGTTTCGATACGCCACGTCAGCGTACCGATCCCAGTTTAACTACCCCAACGGTTATTTCCCAACGGCCATTTAAATGTCAAAGGGTACCGATACGCCCTCAAGCGTATCGATACGCCTATGCAGGCAAGAGCCCAACGGCTAGTTCCTATGAAGGCCGTATCGATACTGTTCCACGTGTATCGATACCGTTAGCTGCAGAACAGCATTTATGAAGGGAAATTAAGTCCTCAACGGCTCGAATTCATCCCCAACGGCTAGTAATGGCTACAAACTCATTTGAGAGTATAAAAGGGACCTCCAAGCATCAAGAGAAGACTAATGCTCATATTGTAAAACATCAAATGATCAAATATTGTCTTAGTGCCTAAATTGTCAATTCTTGTATAGACAAACACTAGTGAGCCAAAATTGTCAAATTTGCTCAAGTGTTTTAGGTTTTGGGTGAGTGCTTCCTTGTGCAAACAAACACCTATTAGAGGGTTTAAGTTTGCTTTGTTTATCTCTTTGTAAAAGAGGGTTTTGATCAAGGCTTTGGGTAGAAGCTTGATCGGTGTAAAGGGTTTCCTCCTAAGCCTAGAAAAGGGGATGAATCAATTAGTGGATTGATTGTGAAATCCTTAGTGGGGAGCTAAGGTAGTGGATGTAGGTGCTTGTTAGAAGACCGAACCACTCTAAAATCATTGTGTCTATTTCTTTTTTAGCTTCCTAAACCCTAACACCCAAATATCCACCTCTCCACCACTTGGTGAGCTAAATTGGTTGATCGAATCGAGCCCCACACAACTCAACAATTGGTATCAGAGCTTGGCTCAATCGAAGAGGATTCACATCCTATTGAGAAGATCCGGCAAGCTCGATCACTTTTTCATCAACCGGCTCAAATGGCGCAATCCATAGACAAACCGCCTTTCTTCAACAGAGATCACTATGCCCATTGGAAGACAAAGATGAAATTCTTCTTGAAGTCAAGAGATTACAAGCTATGGGATATAGTTGAAGATGGTCCGTTCGTGCCACAAGGGAGCAAAGCGGAATAGAGTGCCGACGATCGCAAGAAGATGGAGCTTAATTGCAAAGCCTTGCACATCTTGTTTTGTGCATTTGGTCCATCCATCTATGAGAAGATGTCTTCTTGTGAGAGTGCAAAGGAGGTATGGGACAAGCTTGAAGTCACATACGAGGGGACAAATAAAGTCAAGGAGACCAAGATTGGGCTCCTAACATTGGAGTATGAGAACTTCAAAATGGATCCGGAAGAGAACATCGAGAAGATGTTTGATAGGTTCTCCACCATCACCAACGGTCTTAAAGGTTTTGGAGAAGCCATCCCGGAAGAAAAGCTTGTTCGAAAGCTCATCTACTCACTTCCCGAGTCTTGGGACTCAAAGAGGACCGCCATCATCGAAGCCAAAAATTTGAAGACTTTGAAGCTTGATGAACTCATGGGGTCACTCCTTACTCATCAAATCATGAAGAAGAACAAGGAGGATGAGAAGAAGAGGGAAGAAATTAGAGCTATGGGAGAGAAGAAAATCAAAGGGCTTGGCATAAATGCAAGTGCCATGGCTCTCAAATCCTCCACTTGCCATCATGTCTACACAAGTGAGGAGGAGGATGAAGATGAAGAGATAATTCATCTCTTCAAGAAGTGTGCCCCGTTCATGAAGAAAGCCTTGAGAGAGCTTGAACGAGAACCTAAAAGAAAGGAGAGGGCAAGCACTTCAAGCCATAAGAAGAAGGCACATGTGGCTACTTGGAGTGATGAGGACTCCACCGACGATGAACAAGCCAACCTTTGCCTTATGGCCATCGAAGAAGATTCAAGGGTAACTTCTAATTCATCTACTTCATGTTCTTACACTTTTGATGAATTACAAGATGCCTATGACGATTTGGTTTTAGATTTTAAAAGCCACATTTTGAAAAACAATAAATTGATTTCAAAGTTGAAAATTCAAAATGATTTGCTTTCTAAAACCAAACTTGAACTTGAAGCAAAACATGAAGAGTTTGAATTAAAATGTTTTGATTTACAAAAATTGCTTCAAAAAGTTCAAGAAGAAAAAGATTTGATTTCCAAAGAGCTTGAAAAGAAAAACAATTTTGGAAAATCAAATTTCTATGTTAGACAATCTAGTGCCCCTAAATTTATAAAAGGAAAATGTTTTAGAAGTGTCTGGGTCCCAAAAGGACTAACCACTTCAATTAAAAAGGATGACATTGAAAAATGGATTCCAAAGGGGTCAAAAATTTGTGCTACTAACGTTCATGGATCCAAAGCAATTTGGATACCAAAAATTACTTGATTGTCTATTGCTAGGTGTGATGGAGATGTTCAACAAGTCAAACATTGAGGGGGAGCTCCATACACACAAGGAAGAACACTTGAAGAAGGAAGGCTTCACATCCTCCCTTGGGTTCAAGTGTTGGTAAAAATCTAGTTGCTTTTGATTTTATTTGTTTTATTTTCTTTTATGTCAACTAGATGATCATATATGATGGACTAACATTTTTGATGATGCTTTGAGTAAGGGGGAGTCAATTTTTAAACCAAATACTTATTTGTGTCAAAGTTTTTAGCTCTATTGTTATTTTAAACTTGATGTTTTAAATTCTTTTTGATATAACAAAAAGGGGGAGAAATGGTTTAAAAAATTGAATTTTCAAATGAATAAGGGGGATCCTAAATTGATTTCATATCCTTAATCTCTTATTCACATTTTTAAAGTTAAAGGGGGAAAATCCCAAACAATTTTTCAAGTTAGTTTTATTATATCAAAAAGGGGGAGATTGTAGAACTAATGTTTTGGACTAATTTGAAAAGAATTTAAAACTTGGTTTTAAGTCCAAACAACTTGAAATTATGTTTGAGGTATTTTAAGAGGTTTTTGACAAAGAATTTTCTTGTTTTTAATAGCCAAACTCGTAATTTCAAAGTACCAGTATCGATACCATTGTACCAGTATCGATACCATTTTGCCCCAGTTTGGCCACTGTCAAAACCCTTATCGATACGAGGGTTTAGTGTATCGGTACGGAGGGGGTCGTTTCGATACGCCACGTCAGCGTACCGATCCCAGTTTAACTACCCCAATGGTTATTTCCCAACGGCCATTTAAATGTCAAAGGGTACCGATACGCCCTCAAGCGTATCGATACGCCTATGCAGGCAAGAGCCCAACGGCTAGTTCCTATGAAGGCTGTATCGATACCGTTCCACGTGTATCGATACCGTTAGCTGCAGAACAGCATTTATGAAGGGAAATTAAGTCCTCAACGGCTCGAATTCATCCCCAACGGCTAGTAACGGCTACAAACTCATTTGGGAGTATAAAAGGGACCTCCAAGCATCAAGAGAAGACTAATGCTCATATTGTAAAACATCAAATGATCAAATATTGTCTTAGTGCCTAAATTGTCAATTTTTGTATAGACAAACACTAGTGAGCCAAAATTGTCAAATTTGCTCAAGTGTTTTAGGTTTTGGGTGAGTGCTTCATTGTGCAAACAAACACCTATTAGAGGGTTTAAGTTTGCTTTGTTTATCTCTTTGTAAAAGAGGGTTTTGATCAAGGCTTTGGGTAGAAGCTTGATCGGTGTAAAGGGTTTCCTCCTAAGCCTAGAAAAGGGGACGAATCAATTAGTGGATTGATTGTGAAATCCTTAGTGGGGAGCTAAGGTAGTGGATGTAGGTGCTTGTTAGAAGACCGAACCACTCTAAAATCACTGTGTCTATTTCTTTTTTAGCTTCCTAAACCCTAACACCCAAATATCCACCTCTCCACCACTTGGTGAGCTAAATTGGTTGATCGAATCGAGCCCCACACAACTCAACAGAACATCATCTTCATCAAATAGCTCGCTGGAGACCACATTCAAAGAATTTATGGCTATGACAAAAGATTTCATGGGAACCACGAAAGTTTTGCTACAGGATCATGCAGCAAACATTAAGAATCAAGGAGCCTTATTGCATAGCCATAGTTCCTCTCTTCGAGCCTTAGAAACACAAGTTGGTCAGATAGCTCAAACCTTGCATGCGCGACCACAAGGAAGTCTGCCTAGTGACACTAAAGCCACTAAGCACCATAGCAAGAAACAATGCAGCGCACTCACATTAAGGAGTGGCAAGGAAATTAGCAAGGAAGACAAGTTTGGGGGAAAAGAGAAGGAGGAATCTCAACCCAACTTGCCTCACGAATAAGATAACTCACAAGATCCTCCAGTTTAAGAAAAGGGTGAGGAAGTCATAGCAAAAGAAACACCGGAGGAGGAGCCTTCTTTTGCTACAGTAAAAGATGTAACTCCACCAGTCCAGAGAGATGAAGTTAGACCACCGTCTCCTTTTCCTTAATGACTCAAGAAACAGAAAGAAGACCTTCAGTTCCAGAAATTTATAGATATCCTGGACAAATTACATATCAATGTCCCATTTCTGGAGGCCATTGATCAGATGCCAACATATGCCAAGTTCCTTAAGAATATAGTTACAAAAAAGAGGAAGGTCGAGAAGCAAGAAACAGTTGCTATAGCAGAAGAATGCTATTCTATGAGGAGCAAGTTTCCACCTAAGAGAAAGGACCCAGGTAGCTTTGTTATCCCATGTTCTATTGGCGATAAGTTTGTTGGAAGAGCACTTTGCGATTTGGGATCAAGTGTTAACTTGATGCCTAAGTCGATTTTTCTGAAACTGGGAATTCGAGAGGCACAGCCCACCAAGGTTGTGCTACAGCTAGCAGATCATTCTCATGCTCGCCCAGAAGGAAGAGTTGAAGATGTTGTGGTAAAAGTGGACAGATTTATCTTTCCAATTGACTTCTTAATCCTCGACTGTGAAGCTAACAGTAACACACCCATTATCTTAGGAAGACCATTTCTAGCCATCGGGCGAGCTTTAATAGATTGTGAGTGTAACACCCTAAACCTTGCCTAGAAGAAAAGACCGGATTTAGGAAATTACCGTTAAAAACCTTTCCCTCAAGTAATAAAATTTAGGTTTAAATAATTTATAAAACAAAAAATAGGTTATATCTTGAAAACGGTGTCGTTCCACAATAAGTTCTTTTTTAAAAAAAATGCGGCTGTAAAAATAAAAATATCATAAAATAAATTATTCAAATATCCAAATAAAAATTCTCATGCATGCTAAAACAATTTAAAAAAAATACCAAATAAATGTATAAGTAACCGAAATTACATAAATCCCAAAATATTAACTAAAATAAAATAGATCTGTAAATCCGAAATGTCCATACTGAAAATTGAAATAAATCAGATAAATTGTGGTCCTCCAAGTACCGAAAGCCTATGTCTGAGAATATGAAACATGAACTAAGGGGGAGTCAACTATTAAGCTCAGTGTGTCTCTAAAGTGCATGCAATCACAAACTCAGTTCCACAACAATAAATTTTCACAAAAATAAAAGTCACAAAGCAAGTTTAAACACGGTTTTATGAAATCACAATGCAATGCACCCATACTCCATAGTCACGAAAAAGAGAAGGTTCCCCAAAACTTCTCACTACATAGTCACCAACGCAAGTGGTATAAACCACTGAACTTCCTCCGTACAATCCCAACCCATGATAACACAGTAAAAAGATATCACAGTTTTTACAGTCTCAACACAGTCCGATAATAAATCAGAGATTCACAGTTCATTTATTTTAAATCACAGTCTGAAAATAATATGAACAAAAAAACATAATGTAAAATCATAGAACATCTAAAAATCATTCAAGTGTAAAATCACAGTCACAAAATCAAAGTATGTAGCACAGGAAGAGAACACACATACAAATTATTTATTTATAGCACCGGAAGAAACACACCTTAGCCGAAGCAAACTCAGCCTACTGAATGATGTGATTTTCCATGATCAGAAGTATTGGATCTAACTATATCAGTACCTTGATGCAACCAGGTGAAGGCAAAGTTAATTTGTAAGTTGTATCATTGAAATCGAATAAAGAACCTAAATTTTTTTATTCAAATGAAGAGATGAAGAGAGGTGCGGTTTCCATTAGCAATTTGAGGTTAAGAATTAATTCCCAATCATAGGAAAAGTTTGGCGGCGGTAGAAGGGTATAAGGTTTCAATGGCGTGCATGTATATATATATATATATGATAATAATTTAAGGTTTTAATAAATAAATAAATAAAACAATAAAATAGAAATAAAATTGGAGAAGGACATTGTTTTCAACAAACGTATAGGAATTAAAATTCAATTAAAAATTAAAGGGATATATATATATATATATTAAACAATTAAAAAATGAAAGGAAGAAACTAAAGTAAATTAAAATTCAATTTGATAAAAGGTTATTTATGAAGCCAGTCCTGAAACTTTCAAGAAACTTCATATTGACTTCCAAGCTTCATAAAAGTTCTTATTTAGTCCCTCATAAAAAGTTAGTATTCTGAATTAAAAATTCTTAATTAAAAAGAGTTTTGAAATTAGGGATTTTACGAATCTAGGGTTTACAATTTGGCAAAATTTTTGGGGTGTTACAGCGAGAAGGATGAATTCACGATGCGAGTGGTTGATTAGACGATCACGATCAATATTTATGACACCCTAAAGTATGCAGACAATCCAGGAGTATGCCAACATATAGATGCTACAACACATAATGTGACTGATGAGTTTTGCTGTAGCAACGAGATGCAAATGGAAGAGTTTGAAGCACTTTGCAAGGATGATGATTCAGACCTATAAGAGCTCTCAAGGGAACTAGAGCAGTCTAGTCGACTCGAGGCTAGACTAGGTACGCACTTTGAACCTCTTGATTTTTCAGAATTTGTACGTCCTAAACCTTCCCTTGAGCATGCACCTTCTTTAGAACTGAAACCTTTGCCATCACATCTTAAATATGCTTACTTAGGGAGCAATGAAACTTTGCATGTGATAATCTCATCTAGTCTCACACCTAAGCAAGAAACTAGTTTAGTAAATATGTTGTTACATCATAAAAATGCGCTAGGGTGGACTATGGCTGATTTGAAGGGTATAAGCCCTGCTATATGTATGCACAAAATTTGCTTGATGATTGTCACAGCAATTCAGTTGTGCCCCAGAGGAGATTAAACCCAATCATGAAGAATGTGGTGATGAAAGAGATAATCAAGTGGCTTGATGCTGGAGTAATCTACCCGATATTCGATAGCTCATGGGTTAGCCCGGTGCAATGTGTACCAAAGAAGGGAGGCGTGACCGTGGTAAGCAACGAGGAGAATGAGCTATTACCTACTAGAACCATCATGGGGTGGAGGATATGCATGGACTATCGGAAGCTCAACAAGGCAACCAAGAAGGACCATTTCCCCCTCCCATTCATTGATCAGATGTTAGATCGACTAGCGGGCAATGCATTCTACTGCTTCCTCGATGGCTATTCTGGGTACAATCAGATTGCTATAGCACCCGAAGACCAAGAGAAGACGACTTTCACATGCCCTTATGGAACTTATGCTTTTCGGAGAATGCCATTCGGTCTCTGTAATGCTCCAGCAACTTTTCAAAGATGTATGCTGGCTATTTTTTCAGACATGGTCGAGGATTTTTTTAGAAATTTTCATGGATGACTTCTCAGTCTCCGGAGATGACTTCGACACATGCTTGGGCAATCTCGCCAAGGCCCTAAAGAGGTGTGAGGAAGCTGACTTGGTGCTCAATTGGGAAAATGCCATTTCATGGTAACGGAAGGAACGGTCTTGGGCCACAAGATCTCGAAGCAAGGGATAGAAGTTGACAAAGCAAAGGTCGAGGTCATTGAAAAACTACCTCCCCCCACTACTGTCAAGAGAGTAAGAAGCTTCCTAGGGCATTCTGGCTTCTATCAGAGATTAATTAAGGATTTTTCGAAGATCTCAAAGCCAGTATGCAATTTGCTACAGAAAAATCAACCATTTGTGTTTGACAAAGATTGCTATAGCGCATTTCAAGAACTGAAGGAGAAGCTTATCTCAGCACCAGTTGTCATTCCACCTGATTGGAACGAGCCATTTGAGCTGATGTGTGATGCAAGCGACTAAGCCGTCAGTGCAACACTTGGACAACGCCAAGGTAAACTCTTTCATGTTATTTATTATGCTAGTCGCACTTTGAATGATGCACAAATCAATTAAACCAATACTGAAAAAGAATTGCTTGTTATAGTATTTGCCTTTGATAAGTCTAGGTCATACTTGATAGGCACTAAGGTTATAGTTCATACCGATCATTCAGCCATTAAGTACTTAGTGACTAAAAAGGATGCTAAACCTAGACTTATTAGGTGGATACTCTTGCTATAGGAATTTGACTTAGAAGTTAGAGATAGGAAAGGATATGAGAACCAGGTAGCTGACCATTTATCTAGGCTAGAAAATGCTATCACACAGGATAATGAAACTGAAATTAAGGAGGAATTCCCTGATGAGAAACTATTAGCTGCTACAACAATTCCATGGTATGTTGATATTGTTAATTATCTTGTTAGTGATATTTTGCATCCTGATTTATCTAGCCAGGGACTCAAGAAATTCAGACATGATTCAAGATTCTACTATTGGGATGAACCCTACATTTTCAAGCAATGTCCTGATCAGATCATAAGGAGATGTGTTCCAGCGGAAGAATACCATAACATTTTGTACCACTGTCATTTATCACCATGTGGAGGGCATTTTGGTGGTGCTAGGACTGTTGCAAAAGTTCTTCAAGAAGGATTCTATTGGCCTACACTTTTCAAGGATCCACACGAGTTCTATAAGACTTGTGATAGATGCCAAAGAACGGGGAACATCTCCAGGCGGAATGAAATGCCATTGCAAAATATTCTGGAGGTTGAAATCTTTGGCGTATGGGGAATTGAATTCATGGGTCCGCTTCCTGCATCATATGGTGACCTATATATTTTGCTAGCAGTCGACTACGTGTCAAAATGGGTGGAGGCTGTTGCCACCCCAAGGAACGACTCCAAGACGGTCATGAAGTTCCTTCATAAGAATATCTTCACGAGGATTGGAGCACCCCGAGCCATCATCAGTGATGAAGGAACTCACTTTGACAACAAGCTTATTGCTAAAGCATTACATCGATATGGAGCCAGGCACAAGATTGCTACAACATATCATCCGCAGATGAACGGACAGGCTGAAGTTTCCAACCGTGAAATCAAGCAAATCTTGGAGAAGTTGGTTAATCCTAAGAAAAAAGACTGGTCCCCCAAGTTGGATGAAGCACTATGGGAATATAGAACAACCTTCAAGACACCTTTGGGCATTTTACCCTTCAAGCTCGTATTTAGAAAGGAGTGCCATCTACCCGTTGAGCTTGAACACAAGGCTTACTGGGCAATCAAGAAACTCAACATGGATGCCCAACTTGCTGGTGAGAGAAGGTTGCTAGAGCTTAATGAGCTGGAGGAATTTAGAGCCAAAGCATATGAGAATGCTTGCATTTACAAGGAGAAAACCAAGAAGTGGCATGACAAACACATTTTGCCAAGGCATTTCTCGGAAGGTCAACAAGTGCTTCTCTACAATTCCAGGCTAAAGCTTTTTCCTGGAAAGCTGAAATCAAGGTGGTCAGGACCATTCATCATACACAAGGTGTACCCTCATGGCGCGGTTGATATCAAGAAGCTGGACGATGGTGAAATCTTCAAGGTCAATGGCCAACGCTTGAAGGTGTACAGTGGAGCCCCTATCCTCAGAGACAAGTCACACCTGGATCTTCACGATCTTTGAAAGTTTGCCTCTCTAAACTCTATCTTTTATGCTGTAGCATGTTTATAAATAATGCCTTTTCTTTTTAGTCTAGTTTTTGTGTTATTTTTGTCTTTATTTTCATATCTTTTCACGCGACCCTCGTACAAGCTTTCTCTTTCCTAGTACGATGTCAGGTACAAGGGCAGGAGAGCATGTTGTCCACAGGGGTTGGTAGCAAAAAGGAGAAGGACATGGAGTTTGTTTTTATCTACTTTTGGAAGTACAAAAGAGTGGGGAAAGAAAAAGATAAGGAGAGGTTTTATCTGAAAAAGTGGGGGAGGATGAATTAAAAAAAGAGAAAAAAACAAAAAGCAAGAGAGAGAATATTCACCTAATTAATGAGGTGAAACCCTAGCCACAAAAACCTACACATTCTCTCTCCAGTCATCAACCATCACATTAACTCCCACATTTTCTCTCTCCCTTAAAGCCGACACACGTCCCCATCACTCCCCTCTTCCATTAATTCATCGGTTTTTCCCTCACCTTTTTCAACTTTCCATATTTTCTTCATCATTATCACTCGTCCCCTCAACTTCTTCATCTTCTTCAACACTCAATTTCTTTTCTTCTTCCCTTCATCTCTTCGATTTTCTCCCCAAAACACAAAACAGCCCTCACCACTTCCCCCTCACATATTCTCTCCTCCCATATTTTCAACAAAAACCCTCCATAGCTCGTTGCAAGAATGCCCCTGAAACTTCCGATCTCCCCAAGAAACCACCAGTCCTGGAAATCTCTAAGTTCTTTGATGAGGCAACAAAGGAGCGATGGACAAAACTCAAAGATAGGAATGTTCTTCTGAAGCTAGGGTTTAAATACCCTAAAGAGGAAGACGACACGTTTGATCAGGCAGTCATGGATGTCATTGGAAAGCATGAGTGGAAAACCTTCGTTGCTCACCTTGAGGAGATCTGTACCTCACTAGTAAAGGACTTCTACGCACACCTCACAAGTCCCACACAGTCTACGGTTCATGTGCGAGCCGAGCAGATAAAGTTTACTGTTGCAGCAATTAACAAGTTCTATGGGCTAAAGCACACGGTAGACCATCACACCACTTTTGTGACAACTATGGACGCGCAGACACAGCGTGAGGTGCTAGAGAATATTTGTTTTGAGGGAAAGGTGCTGGACAACAACAAGTCAGTCGAGAGAGGACGCCTCAAACCTGAGGCCAAGGTATGAAATCATTTTGTGCGACATAAGCTTATGCCCACACTACACACTGCCACAGTCCACATCTCTAGACTTTTTCTTCTCCACTCAAAATTATATGGTAGACGCATTGACATAGGAAAGATTATGGTGGATGAAGTGTATGCTTGTCTGAAAAGGCCTCGTAGTCCTCTTGTTTTACCTAACCTGATAACTGCTTTGTGTAAAAGAAAACACGTCTTTATAGACGATCTAGTGGATGCAACTATTTCAGGAAAGACAGGTTTAACTCCAGCCCTCGTCACGGAACTCCGATGATTCAATGAAGATCTGCCTCAGCAAACAGTGGAAGGAGGAGCTAAATGTTTTGTTGCAGCACGAGTAGCAGCATTGGTGGCAACAACAAAAGAACTGAGCGCTGAGCTCAGCCTGATGAAGGCATACCAACGGGCGTACTTCAAGTATGCCCACCATCGCGATGGTGCCATAGCATCCTGCTTCAACAAACTCCTACTAGACTAGAATGTGTCATTTCCACTATTCCCCATTGAGATATTGCAAGCCCCCACCACTGCTACAGCGAGCACAATGTCTCCCAGTGACCCTAGCTCCGTCCAACCCGCTGCCAAGAAGAAGACTCCGAGAAAGAAGAAGCCTACGACTCCTATTGCCCAGCCAAAAAAAGAAACTCTCGTGATTCCACCTACTGTAGAAGAGACCGACCCAGTGGCTACCCCGACCAAGAAAACGAAATGTACCAGGAAGGCAACTAATCTAAAATTGTCACGTCCGGAAAACCCACTTCCTGAGCCAGAGCATATATCCAGTGATCATGAGGACCCCCCTCAACCGGAGACAGCCACATCACCTACACTTGAGCCGACAAAAGCACAAACAGCGGAAAACCCTTGAAGTGTATGAAATCATTTTGTGCGACATAAGCTTATGCCCACACTACACACTGCCACAGTCCACATCTCTAGAGTTTTTCTTCTCCACTCAAAATTACATGGTAGACGCATTGACATAGGAAAGATTATGGTGGATGAAGTGTATGCTTGTCTGAAAAGGCCTCGTAGTCCTCTTGTTTTCCCTAACCTGATAACTGCTTTGTGTAAAAGAAAAGACGTCTTTATAGACGATCTAGTGGATGCAACTATTTCAGGAAAGACAGGTTTAACTCCAACCCTCGTCACGAAACTCCGATGATTCAATGAAGATGTGCCTCAGCAAACAGTGGAAGTAGGAGCTAAATGTTTTGTTGCAGCACGAGTAGCAGCATTGGTGGCAACAACAAAAGAACTGAGCGCTGAGCTTAGCCTGATGAAGGCATACCAACGGGCGTACTTCAAGTATGCCCACCATCGCGATGGTGCCATAGCATCCTGCTTCAACAAACTCCTACTAGACCAGAATGTGTCATTTCCACTATTCCCCATGGGGTTATTGCAAGCCCCCACCACTGCTACAGCGAGCACAGTGTCTCCTAGTGACCCTAGCTCCATCCAACCTGCTGCCAAGAAGAAGACTCCGAGAAAGAAGAAGCCTACGACTCCTATTGCCCAGCAAAAAAAGAAACTCCCGTGATTCCACCTACTGTAGAGGAGACCGACCTAGTGGCTACCCCGACCAAGAAAACGAAATGTACCAGGAAGGCAACTAATCCAAAATCGTCACGTCCGGAAAACCCACTTCCTGAGCCAGAGTATATATCCAGTGATCATGAGGACCCCCCTCAACCGGAGACAGCCACATCACCTACACTTGAGCCGACAAAAGCACAAACAGCGGATGCTACAGCATCCAGACCAAAGACACGCATCAAACATACTGCTGGACGTGTCAGAACCTCACCCAGTGCTCAGTCAGTCTCTTCAGAGAGTGTGGACGATGTCGCAGATCCCCACCACTACTCGTCCGAAACATCAATGGACAACACCAGCAACACCACATAGCCTCCGCACCCATGAGGTAACTAACTCTTTTTTTTTCTTCTTTTTTTTCTCTTTTCATTTATTTCATTTTTTATTTTATTTTTCATGCCATATAGTGTAGATTAGTTCATGCATTGAGGACACTGCATCTCTTAAGTTTGGGGGTGTTAGTGCTCATATTTTGCTTTAGCATATGCATAGTAGGAAAGAACAGAATTTTTACTATGACATTCTGTTTAGTCTAGAGACAGCCTATGAATATATTTATGATGTCTGACGACGAAATCTTAAAGGCCTAAACTAGTTTAGAAAAAACACAATTAGTTGAGATCTGTAGAACTGACCTTAGGATCTAGTTGTTAAATATATATATATACACACACACACACAACTGCTCTCTTTCTATAAGTAAGTTTGTTAGACAAATTTTTCAGGAAGAACCCTAGTAAACTCTGATATGTAAACTCTAGGGAGCTAAGGAAAAAACTAGACGACCCTGTGCTCAAACAAACAAATAAATGATACGTCATATCTGTAGAAGGACACTCCGCTTTGCTAAAGAATACTAAAAAAAGAGAGAAGAGAAAGAAGAAATAATGTTTTGCTATAGCATATGAGTGAATGAAAGTTGTCACGGGATGACTCTGCCTACTAGCTCGGGGGTGAGAGGTTTGCTCCCTGTTCATCTAGAGTTAAGGACGGTAGGTGTGATGAGCTGACACCCTTCGTAGCAGAAAACCTATATCTTTGGGAGTCTAAATTTAGAAAAGAACTATAGAACATAGTTAGGGTATAACTAGGGAGCTTCCTTGAAAATTTATCTCACTAGCTTAAGTATAGGAGGAAGGCAGCCACGCACACACGCACATAGCTTAGTCCTAAAGAATGTTCTTAAGGATCTCATTTCTAGTTGTTTATAATTTATTTGCCTAAGTTATTTATGAGGACTGAGATATTGCCATAGCAATCCTCTAGGTTAAATCTTTGCCATAGTATTTCTTTTGTTCTGTTCTACTCATTGCTTGAGGACAAGCAATAGCTTAAGTTTGAGGGTGTGATAACTGCACAAATATCCTTGTTTTCGTACCTTCTTGCTATAGCATTTGCCTGTTCTTGTGTTCATACCATAGCATTTAGACTGCATTTCGGTTGCATTTTCTTCTTCTGGGTGCATCTTTATCTTTATTGGTTATTGGTCCAATTTGAGGGGTATTGCTCGGAAGGTTGGTTTTTACTATAGCATTGGCAAGCATGAGTGGAAAACCTTCGTTGCTCACCTTGAAAATTTAGAAAAGAACAAAAGAACTATAGAACATAGTTAGGGTATAACTAGGGAGCTTCCTTGAAAATTTATCTCACTAGCTTAAGTATAGGAGGAAGGCAGCCACGCACACACGCACACAACTTAGTCCTAAAGAATGTTCTTAAGGATCTCATTTCTAGTTGTTTATAATTTAATTGCCTAAGTTATTTATGAGGACTGAGATATTGCCATAGCAATCCTCTAGGTTAAATCTTTGCCATAGTATTTCTTTTGTTCTGTTCTACTCATTGCTTGAGGACAAGCAATAGCTTAAGTTTGAGGCTGTGATAACTGCACAAATATCCTTGTTTTCGTACCTTCTTGCTATAGCATTTGCCTGTTCTTGTGTTCATACCATAGCATTTAGACTGCATTTTGGTTGCATTTTCTTCTTCTGGGTGCATCTTTATCTTTATTGGTTATTGGTCCAATTTGAGGGGTACTGCTCGGAAGGTTGGTTTTGGGTTTGTTGGTGCGTATGAAAGGAGTCAAGAGAGAAAGCTAGTGCCAGGAATTGCTATAGCATAGTGGAAGTGGATATTAGCCAGCACGTGAGCTGCAGAAGCACGTGAACATGCAGAAAAGGACGGTCTGACATGTGTAGTAGTCGGTACCCGCCTGCAGACTGTCTTCCTTGTCCCCTCATGGCAGACCTTGTCGGTGGATATTCATTGGGATTATCAAGGCATCTTTAGGGCAAAAAACCCTAGAAGCCTCCACTATATAAAGGGGATAGAAGCTTGGAAAAAAGGGTGTCGCGAAAGAGAGGTGGAAGAGAGAGAAAGTCACAAGGAGAAAGAAGTTCTCATCTTCATCTTCTCCAACTTGGTGTCCTCTATCGTTGAAGCTCCAAGGAGTGGCCTCACCGGCCTCGAGAGAGGCGGTGGGCCTAAGATAGTCGGGCAGTCCATGGCGGAGAAGGAGTTCACCTTTCTTTCTGTCGCCATAGCATTTCCTTTTTATATCTTTATCTTTGGTGATGTTATCGCAATGATCGTTGGATGATATTGCCCAGCCATGAACTGTTTTAGGTGGCTTGGGTTTGATGGATGATTTTATTTTGAGTACTTTTAATGTATGCTATGACTTTTTCAGTGTTTATCATGTTCTATGCCTTGCTTATGCGTTTTCATTTCCTTAAAGTTTTGAGAGCCCTCGAGACTTGGCCGTTCTTTAAGTGTGTGTTGAGGTTAGTAATCGAGAGAGCTAGTCTTAGAACCCCCATAAGCAATGGAGTGGCTGTCGAGAGGCAGACTCTAACCTACCTTAAAGATAAGTGATAGGTTTCAAGGGCTAAAAAGGATAGTTCGTGAAGGGTAGGGGAGTGTTAAGAGTTTACGCCGAAAGGTATGGCTTTAGCATTTCTGACTCCCAGTTTCCTGGCTAGAGATAGTTTAGGAACACTCTTAGTAAATCCCGCCTAGCATAGAAGATAGCTGGAGAGCCTTAGTATCGTTAAGAAGCTTAGTTTAGGTTGTCCATCATTCCCAGCCAGTCATTCCGTAGTGAGTTTCGCATACGAAAGAGGACATGTTCATCATATTGCTATCTTATCTTTCTATGCACTGTTTTGCTTCAGCATTATTTTACATCATCTCTTTTACTATAGCACTATCATCTGCAAAACGTTCAATCTTTATTGTTACAGCAAACCGTGAATACCTCCAATCCCTATGGAGATGATACTCACTCATCACTTTATTACTCGTTCGACGTGTATACTTGCACCATATTTGCGTATCATTTATAGTACACTACACGCAAGCAACATCAAGTTAATCTGCATATCTGAGTAAAGATAGAATATGAAATGCCAATATATGAGAATGTATGTAACCCCCTCGTCCCGGTCTGGCCGGATGACCGGTCCGAGTGAGCCACACGGGGAAAACCGAAGCGAAACCCTAAGGATTCCCCCTCGGTTAGCAACCCTATTTTTTTCTTTTCATATAAATCTTGCCTAGATGAATATTAAGTCCTATGTGATTCACAACAGCGGAAAACATTCAAAGGGAAAACACATTCGAAACACGACCATGCATAAACAGTCAATTTTAAGCTTATAAGGCAGGCAGTATCGATACTCAAATCAAGGGTATCGATACGCCTTGACTTGGTCAACCCCAACAGTCAACTCGAATAAGACCGTATCAATACTGCCCTTGAGCGTATCGATACGCCCTCTTCAGTCAACATCTCGTGGTCAACGAGATAAACCCGTACCGATACGCCCCAGCACCGTATCGATACACCAAAAACTCCCCAATTTCTCAAAATTCCAGTGACTAAAAACCGTATCGATACCCCTAGGGTATCGATACGCCCAGCCAAAACTGAGCTCTGCAGGCAAGACCGTATCGATACGGCCCTTAGGCGTATCGATACGCCCTGCACTGCAACACCATATTTTTCAACTTAGACGACCCCTACACGACTCTAAATGCATTTCTCGACTCGCCTAAGCGTATACAAACATACTAGCATACATATATGAGCCAAGGGAAGCATTCACACATGGATTCAAGCATTCATGCTTAGCATTCCAACAAGAGAGCAATTTAGGCAATATTGGACATACATAAGAACTCAAAAGGTCATAAAAGGCTCAAGTCAATCACAAGAGGTTTGCACTCAGCATAAGGCAACCTAAAACATCCTAAAGCATGCCATCACACACCAAAACATTCATCATAGTAATACGTGCTTACAATCCATAATCAAATTCAAAACATCATCATATGAAATGAGTCATACAAGCTCATACAAACACACCCTTTTGCCACATTGCTTAACTACTACGAAATTAACCATACTTGAGCAACAACTTGGAAAGCCCTTCTTGCCTTGCCTCGAGCTAACTCCACGCTAATAATCTGCATCGTTGATCATTGAGAGCGTAAGCTATAAGCTTAGTGAGGGTGCTCTAAAACGAAAAACATCAATAATGCAGGGTTAGCATGTAATCCTAATCTCACACATATCAAGCATTTGCATAAAGTCAAGTAAACCTAGCTAGTCTTTCAAGTGGCATATATGGTCTCTCAATCCTAGCAAGATTACACATCAATATCAATGATCATGTACCATACCATATATCAAAACCACACATCACCATCATATATCACATTACATAAACAAGTTTAATTGGCCACTTTAATTACCCCGATTGTGCGGATTTAAACCTCAACAACACTTTACCTCGGTGGGATTACACTCATCACCGGACCTTGCATGTGTGGGATTCCACTCATTGCCATATGCCCTACGGATGGGATTCCACTCATCATCCCGTAGAAATATATAAAAAGCTTCCGGTGGAATGTTACATCACCGTACTCCTCCTTGATGACTTAACGCCATCAAGGCCACGTACGTTTTGACTCAATTTGTGTGCAAACTATCCTAATGATCGATCATTTACAACCGGTAATTATTTAGTGCCAATTATCATAACCATGATTTATATATATCATCAACCACAATCCATGCTCATCACACATATACACATCTCATGAATATACATGCACCAACCAACCAAAATCACAAGAGCATAGCTAAATAGCACAATAGCGTTTATGGATATCAAAGGTTAAGCTATCAACTTGAATTGAAATAGAAGTGGCCTACCAAGCACACTTTACACACACTACACATACTCGAACCAAACTTTGAAACAAGTTAAGACCACTCACCGCCCTTCCTTAGCAACTCGAAACAATCCTCCTATGCACCCGGATTCGGTCCCAAAGCCTCTTCAACGCTTCCTCTTGATTCTAGCCAAACAAAACATACACATTACTTCTCAACTCAATGCTAACTCAACTATCAACTTACTTTGCAAACAATACTCCAATTTCCACAATTTCCCAAGCCACATAACCTCTCAAAGCCCAATTTTCGGACCCCAACAACCATTGGCTGAAATACCCATTTCTAAGCATCCAAATGACTTCCAAACCATCCCAAATCACCCTCCTAACATAGGTAGACTATCAGCCCTTTAATTTCAACATAAAACCCACTAAAAACTCAAGTTTTAATACCTTAAAATCTACCTCAAGAACAAGCTACGAATTTTCACCCAAAATCAACCAATTTGATATATGTTACTCATTATAACATGACTAACTAAAACCCCAACTCAATTTATCAAAATCAATTAGAAAACCCCTTAAAAATTCAAACTTTAATATAAACCCTAATTTTCAAAACCTCATATTTTTGAAATCTAAGACAAAAGATAGATAGAGATTGAAGAGGAGACTAATAAAATGTAATTACCTCTTAAATTGGTGTTGAAAAACAAGTAGTAAGATCAATGGAATAGTAACAAGGTTTGAAAGGGTTTAGAAATGGTGGGGGAGTTTTTTAACGTGAAAGTGGGGAGGAAAGAGGGAGGAAGACAACTTTTTTATTAAAGTGGTCTTGCTTTTCAAAACTTTTGGGTAAAATTACAACCCTAGTCCCTTCCCTTTTTCCAAAACTCAATTAGGCCATTATTTGAAATTGAATTGTTTTAATTAAGTTTTATTTGACTCGAACTGTAACCCGGCTAACTCCTAGGCCCAAAACACGGGTGTTACAACTCTCTCCCACTTAAGGAATTTCGTCCCCGAAATTACCTGACTGAAAGAGATACGGAAACTGCTTTTCCATATCCTCCTTCCTCTCCCAGGTGGCCTCGTCCACACCTCTACGTTGCCACCGCACCTTCACTAACTCAATTGATCTACCCCTCAACACCTTACTGTCAGAAGCTAAGATCTCCACTGGCTCTTCTTCATAAGTCAAATCCGGATTCAACTCAATTTCGTCTACGGGCATAACATGTGATGGATCGGACCTATACTTGCGAAGCATCGACACATGGAACACATCATGTATCTTCTCAAGCTCGGATGGCAAACGCAACTGATAAGCAACCGGACCAACCCTCTTCACAATCTCATACGGTCCTATGTACCTCGGACTCAATTTCCCTTTTCGGCCAAATCTCATCACCTTTTTCCACGGAGACACCTTCAAGAATACCTTCTCACCCACTGAGAACTCAACTTCCTTCCTCTTCAAATCGGCATAGGACTTCTGCCTATCCGAAGCAGCCTTCAAACGGTCGCAAATCAATTTTACCTTGTCGGTTGTCCCCTTGAGCAAATCCGGCATAGGTAACAATTTATGTCCTACCTCGGCCCAACACACTGGAGTTCTACACTTCCGGCCATACAAGGCCTCATACGGAGCCATCTGAATGCTCGACTGAAAGCTGTTATTGTACGCAAACTCTACTAGAGGCAAATGCTTCTCCCAAGTACCCTGAAAGTCAATGATACAACAACGCAACATATCTTCTAAGATTTGAATAACTCTCTCCGACTGACCATCTGACTGAGGATGATAAGAAGTGCTGAAGTTCAGACGGGTACCCAAAGCTGTATGCAAACACTCCCAAAATCTAGAAGTAAACCGCGGATCTCTATCTGATACAATGGACTTCGGCACACCATGTAATCTAACAATCTCGCCAATATACAAATCGGCCAATCCATCTAAAGTGTAAGTAGTGTTGACTGCCAAGAAGTGAGCACACTTTGTAAATCGATCCACTATCACCCAAACTGAGTTCTTCTTCGTAGGAGTCAAAGGCAAACCCGAAACAAAATCCATGGTGATGTTCTCCCACTTCCATTTCGGAATTCTCAACGGCTGTAACAAACCTGAGGGAACCTGATGCTCCGCCTTCACTCTCTGACACACTAAACACTTACTCACAAAGTCGGCTACATCTCTCTTCAAGCCAACCCAAAAGTACTCATTCTTCAAATCACGGTACATCTTCGTACTTCCTGGATGCATAGCAAACGGACTACTGTGGGCTTCAGTCAAGATCGTACGTCTCAAATCACTGCCTTCCGGCACAACTATTCTGTCTTTGTAACATAAAACCCCATCGAAACTGAAACTGTAGTCTGAAGATCTACCCTCGGCTATATCTTGCACGTGAGGTGCCAAAGATCTATCTAAGAGCTGTTTCTCTCGAATCATCTGACCTAGAGTAGGTCTAACCTGAAGCTCGGCTACTAAGCCACCATCTCCGGACAAACTCAATCTAGCAAACATAGCTCTCAAGTCCACGGCCACCTTCCTACTCAATGCATCGGCCACTACATTGGCCTTACCTGGATGGTACTCAATAGTAAGATCGTAGTCTTTTAGCAACTCTAACCACCTACGCTGTCTGAGATTCAAATCTCGCTGAGTCATAATGTACTTCAAAATCTTGTGGTCGGTGTATACTGTGCATTTCTCACCATACAAATAGTGCCTCCAAATCTTCAGAGCAAACACAACTGCAGCTAACTCTATGTCATGGGTCGGATAGTTGCGCTCATGGGTCTTCAACTGTCTTGAGGCATAAGCCACTACTCTTTTGTCTTGCATCAGAACACATCCTAACCCTACATAAGAAGCATCACTGTAGACTACATAGTCCTTCCCGGACTCAGGCTGAATCAAAATCGGAGCTTGGGTCAAAGCTTCTTTCAATTTCTCAAAGGCTCTCTGTCTTGCATCTGTCCACTCAAACTAAACACTGTTCTGAAGTAACTGTGTCAATGGAGCGGCTAGCTTAGAGAAACCCTCTACAAACCTCCTATAGTATCCGGCTAAACCTAGGAAGCTACGTACCTCTGTCACAGACTTCGGTTGCTTCCACTCAACAATGGCCTCAATCTTCTTCGGATCAACTCTAATGCCTTCAGCTGACACTACATGTCCTAAGAAGACTACTTCTCGGATCCAGAATTCACACTTGCTGAGCTTCGCATACAACTGATGATCTAGCAAAGTCTTCAAAACAAGTCTCAAGTGCCGGTCATGGTCTTCTTCAGTTCGCGAGTACACCAAAATGTCATCAATAAACACAACTACAAACTGATCTAGATACTGGTGGAAGATCCTATTCATCATGTCCATAAATGCAGCCGGTGCATTAGTCAACCCAAATGGCATGACTAAAAACTCATAATGACCATACCTAGTCCTAAAGGCTGTCTTTGGTACATCAACCTCTCTAACCTTTAGCTGGTAGTAACCCGATCTCAAATCAATCTTAGAAAAGACAGATGCCCCTCTCAACTGATCAAACAGGTCATCAATTCTAGGCAACGGGTATTTGTTCTTCACTGTCAACTGATTTAACTGTCTGTAGTCTATACACATTCTCATGCTTCCATCTTTCTTCTTCACAAACAAAACTGGTGCACCCCAAGGTGAAGAACTAGGTCGAATAAAACCTCTATCTGTCAATTCTTGCAACCGAGTCTTCAACTCTTTCAATTCTTTCGGTGCCATACGATACGGAGCAATCGAAACAGGAGCTGAATCAGAATAAGTCTCAATGCTGAACTCTACCTCTCTGTCCGGTGGTAACCCTGGCAATTCTTTCGGAAACACACTAGGAAAATCACATACTGTACGGATGTCCTGAGGTCTAACCTCACTCATGTTAGGGTTCATCACATACGCTAAGTATGCTTCACACCCCAACTCAACTAATCTCTTAGCCTCTAGCACTGAAACTACATTGGATAAGAACTTCACGTTCTCACCCACCACAACAATCTCATAGTCATCTGTGAGCCTCAAAGAAATCCGCTTAGTTTCAAAATCTATCTTAGCTCTATGCTCCGTGAGCCAATCCATACCCAGAATCACATCGAAACCATAGAAAGGAAGTTCCATCATATCCACTGGAAACACGTGTCCCTGAACCATCAACAGACACCTTCGGTACATCTTCCTAACTACTACTGTGTCCCCAAAGGAACTAGTAACACTAACTCCTACCTCTAACAATTCACAAGGCAAATTCAAAGACTGTGCATGCTCACTCAATATGTACGAATGTGTAGACCCAGAGTCAATCAAAGAAAGCAAACCCAAAGACTGTATCGAGAAGTTACCTACGATCACATCGATATCATGCTGCTCCCCGCGCTGAGCGTAAACCCTAGCCTGTCCTCCGCCCTCCGGCTGGACTGCAACTACATGAGCTAAATTTCTCTGACCATCGTTCCTCGGCTGGAAATTACCTCTACCGCGCCCGCGGCCTCTCTGGAAGTCGTTGGCTCTAGCAGGAGCCTGAGCTGGTGCCTGTCCCACCTGATGTGGACAGTCACGTCTAATGTGGTCTCTAGCACCACAACTCCAACAAGAATGGTAGTTCCCCCAACACTCACCGATGTGGTTCCTCCCGCAAGTAGCACATGTGGGCAACTTCCCACCAGCTCTCTAACCCTGATGGCCCTTACCGTGGTTACCGCCACCACGCCTATGATCATACTGATGTCTGTTGTCTCGATGCCTCTTGGCATCACCTCTATCGAAGTTGCTGGACCTCTTACCCGAACTAGATCCACCTGACCGCCTGGTCAAACTCAAACTGTGCTCCAAGTCCTTGGCCCTCGAGACCAAGACATCGAAATCAGTGTAGTCTGAAGCTAGAGTATAAGTCTTGATTTCTTCATTCAGCCCATAACGGAAGCGGTTACAACGCTCCACCTCAGTAGGTACAAGCTCGGGTGCATACTGACTCAGTCTAACAAATATGATCTCATAATCGGTCACAAACATACTCCCCTGAAGCAATGCCATAAACTCTCTCTTCCTCTCATCGAGGTATCGTGGACCCAAATACTTCTTCCGGAACGTTGTCTCAAAGAACTCCCATGTAATCTCGGCCTCATACATCCCTGAAGTAACGGTGACCCACCAGGTGTAGGCATCACCCTGAAGTAGCGACTCAACGCATCCCAACTTGCGCTCACCAGTGCATCCCATCTGAGCAAGAATACGAACAGTCTTCTCAAACCATAGCTCTGACCTCTCCGAAGTAGCACCTCTGAACTCTTCGGCCCCAAGGCCCCGAAGTCTCTCTAATGGCAACCCGGTGCCCTCACCCTGATGATGAGCTGCCTGACCTCCAGCTACTGCAGCCTGAAATGCCCCGGCTATCGCTTGAACCAATGGAGCTAAGTCAATCCCGGCCGGTCCTTGGCCACCTTGGCCTCCTTGTGGTCCCTCTCTTTCGGCCCCGGCCTCACCTCCCACTCCCGGTGGAGGAGGTGGTGGTGGTGGAGGTGGTGGAGGAGCTCCAACTCCAACCACAGGCTCTCCCACTTGAGCCTCAACCCTAACTACTGGCTCTACTCCTGGAGCCTCTGCCCGTGGTTCCGGTCGAACCATCCTAGGCCTCCCACGTGGTCTCATGGTTCAACTAGCAAGGTAAACTACAACAAGAAACAGATAAGGATTACGTTAGTCAAGGCAAAGGTCCAATAGTGCTCAAGTACTCCTCTTTCCAAAAATCTTTTTAAATTAAGTAATAGTAGCAATGGGCACACACTCACACCAGACACGACAATTCATGCTTCAAAACAACATACAATCAAGCAAACATCAAGGATTCATGGCAAAGCATGCATCAAACATCATAAGCATTTAACACATTAAGCTTACCTCACTTACCTGCCCGAGGTCTCGGTAACCTCAGGCTCTGATACCAACAAATGTAACCCCCTCGTCCCGGTCTGGCCGGATGACCGGTCCGAGTGAGCCACCGGGGAAAACCGAAGCGAAACCCTAAGGATTCCCCCTCGGTTAGCAACCCTATTTTTTTCTTTTCATATAAATCTTGCCTAGATGAATATTAAGTCCTATGTGATTCACAACAGCGGAAAACATTCAAAGGGAAAACACATTCGAAACACGACCATGCATAAACAGTCAATTTTAAGCTTATAAGGCAGGCAGTATCGATACTCAAATCAAGGGTATCGATACGCCTTGACTTGGTCAACCCCAACAGTCAACTCGAATAAGACCGTATCGATACTTCCCTTGAGCGTATCGATACGCCCTCTTCAGTCAACATCTCGTGGTCAACGAGATAAACCCGTACCGATACGCCCCAGCACCGTATCGATACTCCAAAAACTCCCCAATTTCTCAAAATTCCAGTGACTAAAAACCGTATCGATACCCCTAGGGTATCGATACGCCCAGCCAAAACTGAGCTCTGCAGGCAAGACCGTATCGATACGGCCCTTAGGCATATCGATACGCCCTGCACTGCAACACCAGATTTTTCAACTTAGACGACCCCTACACGACTCTAAATGCATTTCTCGACTCGCCTAAGCATATACAAACATACTAGCATACATATATGAGCCAAGGGAAGCATTCACACATGGATTCAAGCATTCATGCTTAGCATTCCAACAAGAGAGCAATTTAGGCAATATTGGACATACATAAGGACTCAAAAGGTCATAAAAGGCTCAAGTCAATCACAAGAGGTTTGCACTCAGCATAAGGCAACCTAAAACATCCTAAAGCATGCCATCACACACCAAAACATTCATCATAGTAATACGTGCTTACAATCCATAATCAAATTCAAAACATCATCATATGAAATGAGTCATACAAGCTCATACAAACACACCCTTTTGCCACATTGCTTAACTACTACGAAATTAACCATACTTGAGCAACAACTTGGAAAGCCCTTCTTGCCTTGCCTCGAGCTAACTCCACGCTAATGATCTGCATCGTTGATCATTGAGAGCGTAAGCTATAAGCTTAGTGAGGGTGCTCTAAAACGAAAAACATCAACAATGCAGGGTTCAAGCATGTAATCCTAATCTCACACATATCAAGCATTTGCATAAAGTCGAGTAGACCTAGCTAGTCTTTCAAGTGGCATATATGGTCTCTCAATCCTAGCAAGATTACACATCAATATCAATGATCATGTACCATACCATATATCAAAACCACACATCACCATCATATATCACATTACATAAACAAGTTTAATTGACCACTTTAATTACCCTGATTGTGCGGATTTAAACCTCAACAACACTTTACCTCGGTGGGATTACACTCATCACCGGACCTTGCATGTGCGGGATTCCACTCATCGCCACATGCCCTACGGATGGGATTCCACTCATCATCCCGTAGAAATATATAAAAAGCTTCCGGTGGAATGTTACATCACCGTACTCCTCCTTGATGACTTAACGCCATCAAGGCCACGTACGTTTTGACTCAATTTGTGTGCACACTATCCTAATGATCGATCATTTACAACCGGTAATTATTTAGTGCCAATTATCATAACCATGATTTATATATATCATCAACCACAATCCATGCTCATCACACATATACACATCTCATGAATATACATGCACCAACCAACCAAAATCACAAGAGCATAGCTAAATAGCACAATAGCGTTTATGGATATCAAAGGTTAAGCTATCAACTTGAATTGAAATAGAAGTGGCCTACCAAGCACACTTTACACACACTACACATACTCGAACCAAACTTTGAAACAAGTTAAGACCACTCACCGCCCTTCCTTAGCAACTCGAAACAATCCTCCTATGCACCCGGATTCGGTCCCAAAGCCTCTTCAACGCTTCCTCTTGATTCTAGCCAAACAAAACATACACATTACTTCTCAACTCAATGCTAACTCAACTATCAACTTACTTTGCAAACACTACTCCAATTTCCACAATTTCCCAAGCCACATAACCTCTCAAAGCCCAATTTTCGGACCCCAACAACCATTGGCTGAAATACCCATTTCTAAGCATCCAAATGACTTCCAAACCATCCCAAATCACCCTCCTAACATAGGTAGACTATCAGCCCTTTAATTTCAACATAAAACCCACTAAAAACTCAAGTTTTAATACCTTAAAATCTACCTCAAGAACAAGCTACGAATTTTCACCCAAAATCAACCAATTTGATATATGTTACTCATTATAACATGACTAACTAAAACCCCATCTCAATTTATCAAAACCAATTAGAAAACCCCTTAAAAATTCAAACTTTAATATAAACCCTAATTTTCAAAACCTCATATTTTTGAAATCTAAGACAAAAGATAGATAGAGATTGAAGAGGAGACTAAGAAAATGTAGTTACCTCTTAAATTGGTGTTGAAAAACAAGTAGTAAGATCAATGGAATAGTAACAAGGTTTGAAAGGGTTTAGAAATGGTGGGGGAGTTTTTTAACGTGAAAGTGGGGAGGAAAGAGGGAGGAAGACAACTTTTTTATTAAAGTGGTCTTGCTTTTCAAAACTTTTGGGTAAAATTACAACCCTAGTCCCTTCCCTTTTTCCAAAACTCAATTAGGCCATTATTTGAAATTGAATTGTTTTAATTAAGTTTTATTTGACTCGAACTGTAACCCGACTAACTCCTAGGCCCAAAACACGGGTGTTACAATGTATTTGATTCACATGTACCAATGTTGAAATGATTTTTATGCTATGAGAAATGCATATGAGATTTTGAGATTTATGAAATGCTTTTAAATATCAAGCATGTGTATGGCTTTGCCATGAGATTTGCATTGGTTGAATGCATTAGATAGATAGATAGATAGATGGTACATGTGATTTTCAAATGGTGATTTGCTTTGAAATGGTTTTCACGTATGAGATAGAAAGAGCATGGTTTTAGAAATGGTTTTTAAGATGGAATTTTAATGCTTGCATTGTTGTGTTGGTGTTTTTAGAGCATGCCTCACTAAGCTATTGTGCTTACGCTCTCTTTTACCAACAATACAGATAATTGAGATATTTTGGGCACCGAGAAGGCTTAAAGGAATCCAAGGAATAGTTAAGCTCAAGTATGGTGATGTTTTACATTTACTTTAGTAATGATATTTGGCAATGGGATTTAATGGTGTGCTTTGGGAGATGTGTTTTGGTTTCTCTTGTGTGTTGCAAGTTATATGTGCTCCATTTGGTTTGTAAAAGGCCATTATATTGGTTTTGATGATTTACCTTGCCTTTTGGGATGCTTATGGTCGTTTGGTGTTTTTGACTCTTAGGAAGCATGCTTTAGAAGTCAATTTTGATGATGATAATGTTAGATGTTTTTCCTTAGCTTGTACCTTTGAGTGTTGATGCATATTTTGTGTACAAGCATGTTTAACTATATGTTGGAATGGTTTGGATAGGTCGTTGGGGTTCAAAATCTGCATTTTGAGCATTTGCAGACTGCAGCGTATCGGTACACCTCAGAGAGTATCGATACGGCCTGCTTGTTTTTTGAGGGGCGTACCAGTACACGGGGTCGTATCGATACCCTATTTAGTCACTGGACGAGGGCGTACCGATACGATACCTCAGCGTACCGATACGGTCTGGTGACGCAAGCCTGGGCAGTTTGATCATTGAGGGCGTATCGATACCCTCCATAAGAGTATCGATATGCGGGTCGTTAAGTTGGTTAAACCTCACTTGTGAATGTCCTGAAATGTTGCGTTTTGGTCCATGGTCTTCATGAATGCAATTGGATGTGTTTGGTTAGTCAGATTGTGATGAAAATTTACAGAGAAGCATGAAATATGACTAATTGAATAAAAGTAACTTTAAAATCGGAGAAGTCCTTGTAATTTGCAGAAATTACATTTTGGTCCCTAAATGTCTAGTTTATGCAATTAAACCCCTAAGAAAAAAGACTGGTCCCCCAAGTTGGATGAAGCACTATGGGCATATAGAACAACCTTCAAGACACCTTTGGGCATGTTACCCTTCAAGCTCGTATTTGGAAAGGAGTGCCATCTACCCGTTGAGCTTGAACACAAGGCTTATTGGGCAATCAAGAAACTCAACATGGATGCCCAACTTGCTGGTGAGAGAAGGTTGCTAGAGCTTAATGAGCTGGAGGAATTTAGAGCCCAAGCATATGAGAATGCTCGCATTTGCAAGGAGAAAACCAAGAAGTGGCATGACAAACACATTTTGCCAAGGCATTTCTCAGAAGGTCAACAAGTGCTTCTCTACAATTCCAGGCTAAAGCTTTTTCCTGGAAAGCTGAAATCAAGGTGGTCAGGACCATTCATCATACACAAGGTGTACCCTCATGGCGCGGTTGATATCAAGAAGCTGGACGATGGTGAAATCTTCAAGGTCAATGGCCAACGCTTGAAGGTGTACAGTGGAGCCCCTATCCTCAGAGACAAGTCACACCTGGATCTTCACGATCTTTGAAAGTTTGCCTCTCTAAACTCTATCTTTTATGCTATAACATGTTTATAAATAATGCCTTTTCTTTTTAGTCTAGTTTTTGTGTTATTTTTGTCTTTATTTTCATATCTTTTCACGTGACCCTCGTACAAGCTTTCTCTTTCCTAGTACGATGTCAGGTACAAGGGCAGGAGAGCATGTTGTCCACAGGGGTTGGTAGCAAAAGGGAGAAGGACATGGAGTTTGTTTTTATCTACTTTTGGAAGTACAAAAGAGTGGGGAAAGAAAAAGATAAGGAGAGGTTTTATCCGAAAAAGTGGGGGAGGATGAATTAAAAGAAGAGAAAAAAACCAAAAAGCAAGAGAGAGAATATTCACCTAATTAATGAGGTGAAACCCTAGCCACAAAAACCTACACATTCTCTCTCCAGTCGTCAACCATCACATTAACTCCCACCTTTTCTCTCTCCCTTAAAGCCGGCACACGTCCCTATCACTCCCCTCTTCCATTAATTCATCGGTTTTTCCCTCACCTTTTTCAACTTTCCATATTTTCTTCATCATTATCACTCGTCCCCTCTACTTCTTCATCTTCTTCAACACTCAATTTCTTTTCTTCTTCCCTTCATCTCTTCGATTTTCTCCCCAAAACACAAAACAGCCCTCACCACTTCCCCCTCACATATTCTCTCCTCCCCTATTTTCAACAAAAACCCTCCATGGCTCGTTGCAAGAATGCCCCTGAAACTTCCGATCGCCCCAAGAAACCACCAGTCCTGGAAATCTCTAAGTTCTTTGATGAGGCAACAAAGGAGCGGTGGACAAAACTCAAAGATAGGAATGTTCTTCTGAAGCTAGGGTTTAAATACCCTAAAGAGGAAGACGACACGTTTGATCAGGCAGTCATGGATGTCATTGGCAAGCATGAGTGGAAAACCTTCGTTGCTCACCTTGAGGACATCTGTACCTCACTAGTAAAGGACTTCTATGCACACCTCACAAGTCCCACACAGTCTACGGTTCATGTGCGAGCCGAGCAGATAAAGTTTACTGCTGCAGCAATTAACAAGTTCTATGGGCTAAAGCACACGGTAGACCATCACACCACTTTTGTGACAACTATGGACGCGCAGACACAGCGTGAGGTGCTAGAGAATATTTGTTTTGAGGGAAAGGTGCTGGACAACAACAGGTCAGTCGGGAGAGGACGCCTCAAACCTGAGGCCAAGGTATGAAATCATTTTGTGCGACATAAGCTTATGCACACACTACACACTGCCACAGTCCACATCTCTAGACTTTTTCTTCTCCACTCAAAATTACATGGTAGACGCATTGACATAGGAAAGATTATAGTGGATGAAGTGTATGCTTGTCTGAAAAGGCCTCGTAGTCCTCTTGTTTTCCCTAACCTGATAACTACTTTGTGTAAAAGAAAAGACGTCTTTATAGACGATCTAGTGGATGCAACTATTTCAGGAAAGACAGGTTTAACTCCAGCCCTCGTCACGGAACTCCGATGATTCAATGAAGATGTGCCTTAGCAAACAGTGGAAGGAGGAGCTAAATGTTTTGTTGCAGCACGAGTAGCGGCATTGGTGGTAACAACAAAAGAACTGAGCGCTGAGCTCAACCTGATGAAGGCATACCAACGGGCGTACTTCAAGTATGCCCACCATCGCGATGGTGCCATAGCATCCTGCTTCAACAAACTCCTACTAGACCAGAATGTGTCATTTCCACTATTCCCATGGAGTAAGAGGGCAAGCTGCTCCTGATATGACCGTGCTGATTCAGGCTATTGTTGGAGCCTTCCAGGCAGTAGTAGCTGGTGCTCATGTGGCTACACCTTAGGCTGGTGCGGGTGCGAGTTTGCCGTTAGAGCGACTCCGTAGTCTCGGTGGGACTGAGTTTAGAGGGCTGACCCCTGGGGGTTTCGAATCTTGGTTGGAGAGCACCAAGAGGATCCTTGGGAAAATGAACTGTAATGATGTCCAGAAGTTGGGGTGCATTGTGTCCCTGTTGCATGGTGATGCCTATACGTGGTGGACGACCACTATAGCTGGTTTGGAAGATGCTGAAGTGACTTGGATGTTCTTTCTGAATGCGTTCAAAATTGGCGCCAATTTTGACACGCGTCGTATACTGTCAAAATAAATCCTTAAACTCAAATAAATAAGAACTAAAATAGTATAACGAGAGTAAGGGTCGATCCGCAGGGAATTGGAATTCTAACACCTTTCGTTCTGACTTAGACCAAGAAACCTGTAAAAAAGGGTTTTAGAGAAGTGATTTGAGCAATAAAGAAAAATATAAAGAACGGAAAATAAATATTGAAAATAGATTATGGATTGAATTAGCCTCAAGCTACGCCTTGCCACGACATCTTCGATCACTGAAATTGATTTTTCTTCAACTTTCTTGCCGGTTACAGTCTACAAGGCCCAACCCTTGCAACTTACTTCTCTTGGGTAAATTCAACTCCCAGGGCAACCCTTGAAGTCAAGCTTTAGTGAGTTAGCTACGGCAATCGATGCTAACTCAAATCTGAGTTAGTGCTGGAGAAGCCCGTGCTCGGATAATCATCTCGATGAGAATTTTTTCCGGTTTTGATTTCCCTTAGTGGACCGCCACTAAGTTTGTTCTTAGGGAGTTGAATTGGCTACAAGCTTTTCCTCGTCCCCAACGATGGATCTAAACCACTTCAACTCGATGCGCGCTCTCGGAATGAAACAATTGAGATGCCTAAAGATTAGGCCGACTACCTAATCAATTTTACAGAGAATCTAAAAAAGAGTTGTTGAAGGATTGAAGTACTTTTCTAATCTCACAAGTTTAGTCGGGTTTGGCGTTGCTTTTGGCTAAAGGGAATTTAGTTAAGCATGGTTGGTGAAGAAACCATACTTAATTAAATAAAGAAAGAAATGGAGAAAATGAAGATGGAGAAAATAGAGAGCTTTTATTAAACTCAAGGAAGAAGAGAACAATGAATAACTAATGATCTAATTCACCCCCAAAGTGGGGTATTTATAGTAGCTAAAAACCCTAAAAAACTAAAATGATAAATCCAAAATTTAAATTAAATTATATAAGATAATTATCCCAAGTTTGAATTTTAAAATTAAAATCCGGATGATAAGCTATCTGATAAGTGGCTTGATAAGCTATCTATGCTGCTGACGTTAGCTTCTAGAAGGTGCTGACGTGGCGCCCAGTCAACATTCATGCCCTGGTTCATGCCCACGACTCTAGTATTTTCTGCAGCATTCCAGCTTATTTCCATCATCACGTAACCTGCATGAAAACAACATAAAAACAGCCCATTTAAGTCCTTCAAACTTATATTCAATCAAAATAAGGACTAAAAAAACCAAAATAAATACTTATCAATGCTAGACGTGGGGGAGGTAATCCGGGGAGAGGTCAACAAGGGCCGAATGCTTTCATTCGTACACCTGAGTGTAATCAGTGTGGCAGGAGACACACGGGAGAGTGCTGAGGCAACGTTGGTACGTGCTGGAATTGTGGTTCCCATGGGCACATGAAACGAGATTGTCCTCAGCCAATAAGAGAGGGGCAGGCTCCGGTGAGAGCAGTTGAGCCACAGAGAGGCCGTAGGCGCGGCCGTGGCAATTTCCAGCGTAGAGATGATGGTGCAAGGAATGTAGCACATGTAGTAGCTGTTCAGCCCGAAGGAGGTGGCCATGCCAGAGTGTATGCTCATCGTGAAGGGAGGAATGACACTGATGTGATCGCAGGTACCTTTACTTTCCAATCTTTGTCATTACTTTCTCTGATTGATTATGGATCTACACACTCGTACATATTAAGTGAACATGCTCAAGTGCTTGGCTTGCCTATTGAGTCTATGGATGTTGGTGTGTGTGTGGCTAGTTCTTTCGGTGAAACGGTTGTAACGAGGAAGTTGTATAAAAGGTGTCCCTTAAAGGTGCAAGAACATGTGTTCTTGGTGGATCTCATGGAATTTCCTTTCTATGGGTTTGAAGTAATCCTTGGTATGGATTGGCTAGTTGAGCATAGGGCTGTTGTGAATTTTGAGAATAAGGGAGTTTCGCTGAAACTTGCTGATGATTATGAAGTTGTGGTGGTGGGAGATAATGTAAAGTTCCTATCTAATGTGGTTTCGACGCTTGAAGCGAGTCGATTGTTGCGTCAAGGATGTGAAGCTTATTTAGCTTTTGTGATGAATCCTAGCATGAAGAAGGTGCGAGTCCAAGATATAAGGACTATGTTTGAATTCCCTGGGGTGTTTTCGGAGGAGCTACTTGGTTTTCCGCCTAGTCGGGAGGTTGAGTTTGGAATTGAGTTGCATGAGAACACAACTCCGGTGTCCATCGCTCCCTATCGAATGGCACCTAAGAAGTTGAAGGAGCTAAAGACGCAACTTCGGGAGTTGCTTGACCGAGGCTTTATTCGGCCTAGCGTGTCACCTTGGGGTGCACCGGTCTTGTTTGTAAAGAAGAAAGACGGTATGATGAGAATGTGCATTGATTATCGTTAGCTGAATAAGTTGACTATCAAGAATAAGTATCCTCTGCCAAGGATATATGATCTTTTTGATCAGTTTCGTGGAGCAACGATGTTCTCAAAGATTGATTTAAGGTCTGGGTACTATCAATTGAATGTTAAGGATGTGGATGTGCCAAAAACTACTTTTCGGACAAGGTATGGGCATTATGAATTCCTGGTGATGCATTTTGGTTTGACGAATGCTCCTGTTGTATTCATGGATATGATGAACAAGGTGTTTCATGAGTTCTTGGATAAGTTTGTTGTTGTGTTCATCGATGACATCCTTGTGTACTCTCGTACTGAGGAGGAGCATGAGGAACATTTGAGGATTGTTTTGCAAGTGTTGCTAGAGAATCAGCTTTATGCTAAACTGAGTAAATGTGAGTTTTGGATGAAGGAAGTTGTTTTACTTGGTCATGTGGTTTTGGCTGAGGGGATTCTTGTAACCCCCTTAACCCGGCCCAGACGGTTGAACCGAATTAAGAAGATCACACGGGGAAAACCAAAGTCAACCCGAAAGTCAACCTTGATTAACGACCCATTTTTTTCTTTTTAATCTTGTCTAGATGCTCATTAACCCTAGATGTGATCACATAACCATCATGCTCAAAGATCACAACCATCAGAGATCATTCAGGGACCCAATTGCACAAATTACAACTTCAGGGACCAAACTGTAAATTCAGGAAAATACAGGGACTTAACCCAATTAAAAGTTACCAATATGAAATTAGTCAGGTTTCATGCTTCACTGCCAAATTTCAGCTCAAACGGACATCCAGAACTCATACAATTGCAAAAACAAGATTCAGGACCAAAACGCAAACATTTCGAAACACATAACCGCCAATGTCAGCCCCCAACGGTCAGGTGTTCCGAAACAGGTTCACCCTGTTTCGAAACGCGGGGCCGTTCCGCAACTGGCACCGAAACGGGGGTCTGGCAGTAGCATATCCGTTCTGAAACGGGTCCATCCATTTCGAAACACCCTGGCCTTTTCAGGCCCCCGTTCCGAAACGGTAACACGCGTTCCGAAACGTCCTGCCCAGATTGCAGCATCCTTGCTGGTTAAATGCATCTTTAACCCACCAAACATGATCCGAATGCAACCAAAACACACCAGCAAGTCATATAACATACAAGAGACATATATGCATCAAAAACTAGATACATAACCACCCCTAGGTGCATCAACTCATTAAACACATTCAAAGCTCAATCATGCTTTTAAACAAAGAGCATAACATAGCAACTTAAGCTCAAGATGATTCAAACATTACAACATTAATCCACATGATTCAAAATCATAAACCATACATGTCCAACATATACAATCTCATGAATCATCAACATAGAGATTCTTTCCCCCCATTGCCTTTATTATCTATAGCTATTAACCGAGACATACATCTCAAATGGAGTCCTCCTCGAATCCCTTGCTTCTCGCTGTCCAAACTTCAAATATCTGCATTGATGGACAAAAAGGAGCGTAAGCACATAATGCTTAGTGAGGAATGCTCAAAACCAAAACACCATCAATGCAGCGAGTCATTAAACCACTTTTAAAAGCAACTCGATTTCTTAAACCAAAGCATTGTTTGAAAACCCCTTTTCAACAACGTGCTTAAAACCATGCATTGCACAATCATGAAAACCAATCCTTATCTTAGAAAGCTAAGCAAACCTTTTCAAAACATAAACTTGCAAAACCATCAATTTAACCTCACCATGCATAAACACCATATGCAAAGTTAAATTTAAACCCTTGGAAAACACTTCCAATTCACATCATACCTTCCTTATACTTGATTATCTTTTCAAGCAAGAAGCCTTTTAAAAACCCTTTTAATCACTCAATCCAACACATGCATTAAATAGATGCACAAATGAACCACATCATCAACATTTGCATCACATGCCTTTTAAAAACAAGTCTTCACAAGACTTCAATGCACTAAAGAGATTTCATGCACACATGCACCATTCTCAATAGATAATCAACACTTGTTCAAACCAACAAGTAAACATGCATTCATAATACATTATACACATCTCATGCAATCATGCATCATTACAAGCATCTCATGCTTCAATGCATTCAAGAACATTATATTGGCTTCCAAGTGACCAACCAAAACCACTTTTCAACTCAACATCCGATCGGATACGCGGATCACAAGCGTTGTCCCCACGCTTCATACACACTACCAATCCAAGGTCTCCCAAATGGACTTTTAAACACCATTTGACCTTACCGTTCCCAAGGTTCCCATGTATGGACTTTTAACCACCATACAACCTTAACATTCACAAGGTTCCCATGTATGGACTTTTAAACACCATACAACCTTAACTTTCACAAGGTTCCCATGTATGGACTTTTAAACACCATACAACCTTAACTTTCACAAGGTTCCCATGTATGGACTTTTAAACACCATACAACCTTAACATGCACAAGGTTCCCATGTATGGACTTTTAAACACCATACAACCTTAGCATCACCGATTGGTAGTTGTATAACATCACTAACGAGATCCGGGACACCCTACACAAGATCCACACATGGACTTTACACCACCATTGTGATCTTACCAAGCACAAGGTCCTCAAATGGAATTTTAACCACCATTATTACCTTTGCTTAACCAAGGTCCTCGAATGAGATCCCATCAACCATTATGACCTTAACCATCTCGTTAGGAAACTTGGATGGAGTTTACCGGTTCACACTTAACCACTCCACATTCAAGGCGACTTAATTCACGGTGCACCCAATCCTATAGCCGGCTAACTATATCCGATCAAAGAACCAAGAACCACTTACATCACTAGCCAATATAACCATCTTACCGCATTAATCCATTAGTTCACAAGCATAATCAAAATGCAATAACCGTCACGAACTTTAACCAAGAACCAACCATGGACTTTTAAACTCCATGTTGTTCTTAAATACGCAAGGCTCACACAAGGACTTTTAACCACCTTTGTGACCTCAACAACCACTTGCCAATATGCATCATTAACAACGTTAATCCACTGTTTTAAAGCATTACACAAAGCCATTTAACAACATGCAACACTATGCATCAATTCCACAATTTCAATGTACAAAACCAAGGATCTCTTACCTTGAGCATCCTTCACATATGGCTTTCAAAACCAGCATTAAACCATGCTAAAATATGCTTTCAAAACAGAATCTAAAACATGCAAAACATATGCATCGCAACCATCAATCACAATTGCTTTGAAAAGCCAATTCACAACACAAACCAAGAGCGAAAATCCATTTACTTGCTCTTGAGCTTAGCAAAGTTGTTTAGACTTAAACTAAGCTCCCAAAACCTTCAAACCTTGGTTTAAAAGCTGAAAACCCAACTTCACTCACCGATACACAAAACAAGGCTAGCCAAAAAGCCTTCCAAGCATCCGAAACCTTCCACACCACCTCAAATGCTCACGGATCTTACTCCCCTGTTTCAAGCACATAACAACAGAAGATTAATACATCATCATGCATTAAAACACCAGCAACACAACTTAACTCGCTGCTCAACACAAATCCAACATTTCGGCTACCAAACACAACCGAAATCACCACCAAACACTTCCGAAACATAACCCAGCCAAGATCCATCACTTCTAACCATTTTTAAACATCAATTAACATTCAAAATGATCACAATCACGTCCTTATACCTCCAGCTATAACAGATCATCAAAAACACCCCAAAAACAACCAAAAACATCAAGCAAAACTTAGGAAATTCAACCTATTCGGGATTGCATTGATAAAACCTCAATTCCTTATCAAATTAACATTCATTTTACATCAATTTGACACCTCAAAACACTGCCCAAACAGATCTCACGAAATTTCACCAAAAATCACTAAATCTTGCATTTTAAAGCCAAAATCAAGATTACCATTGTGAAACCTTTAATAAATCATAATTCAAGGATTGAGAACTTGGGAATTTCAGTAAAGAACTGAGAGTTTAGAGGAGAAGGACGTTCTTACCTCCAAACTTGAGTTTCTCCCTTTTTGGAACCAAAATCTTGAAAATTCCACTTAGCAAATGGTGAGGTTTTGTTGAATAAATGATTAGAGATCAAAAGAGAATTGAAAAGAGATGTTTAGGTGACAAAATCAGAAGAAAATCTCTAGAGAAAAGATGTTTGGGTTGAGAGAAAATGAGGAAAAAGAAAATAGAAGATTGAGAGAAAAGTTAGTTAGAAAATGACAAAATATCTTCCCTCCACTTTTCTTTTATTTAAAAACCATTTAATAAACCTTTAATATTTTAGAAAAATCTGGAGAAACTCCCATTGGGTAAATAGCTCCTTAAAGATTCAAAGTTTCAATCCTTTCTAAAACAGTCACGCAACTTTCAAAAATTACATTTTGGTCACTAACCCAAAATGTCACTCTTCCAAACCTCATTTTGCAAAATTGATTTCACCTTTCTCTTATATATAATAAAAGAGGATTTTAGAACATTTTTCCATATTTTTAATGCAACCCGAACTAGGCTTTCCTAAAAATCACCTTTTATATTCGAACCGCAACCCGACCGATCCGGTCCAAAACCCAAAACTTCTAAGCCCAAAACCGGGGCGTTACAACTCTCCCCCCCCCCTTAGGAAATTTCGTCCCCGAAATTTCAACTGGCGAAAAGAGCACAACCAACCTTCTCAAGCAACACGCAACAACACAAGAGACTTAACCACCACAGAACACTCTCTCCACAACCTCCACCCAAACTCAACACCACCACATACTGTTCACAAAATCCAGAACACCCAGATGTTAACCACATCATAACTTTTCACACTTCCAGACTGCACATAGCCTCATCAACAACCTGAAGAACCCCAAACTTTTTACAACATACTCCACCTTAACACACAACCTTCACTGCTTCTAACACTCTTTACAACCTCCCCGTCCTCTTTCAAAGATTTCTCAGCAAGCAAAAATTCTTAAGCAACAACTGCTTACCCAAATTCTCAACGTATTACTGTCCTTACTTCACATCCACCACAATCTTTACCATCGACTCACCAGAACTGCTCACTCATCGACAGATAATCACGTCACTAACCCCAACCTTGGCTTCACCCACCATTTCACACACCACCAGCTGAGCTCAAAAGAAAATTCACTTACTCACAACCAACCAACCACTTCCCACAAGAGCTCATTCAACCAACAATGGCCTTCCATCTCTCATTGCCTTTCCACCACAAGCTTTGACCACAACACTTGCCTTACTAGAACACCGCCCAACTTAAACATACATATCCTCTTCTCAACTCCTCAAAGGTCGCTACAAACCAACACTTTAAGAACACAACCACTAACCTGCTACATCACCTAACACCAAGGAACTACCCCTTCGACTAGCTATCCAAAACCACATGACCGATTCTAACTTCAACCGGTACCCCTCACCAAACCACTAAACTCATTAAGCACCAACACCCTCCTTCTATCACATGCTATACCGCACTCACTATTACTAACAACTTGCTTACTACCCTCCATTACTTTTAACATTTCCTAGCACCAAACAACCTCTAAAAACCCATCATCCAACCTAACTCTATCACAACACTAACAGACTCGACAAGTTATTAGCGAGTGTGAACGTTCGTATGCATGGTCACCAATATGCCCTACTAATGCCTAATGTACATGTATGCAAAACCTCTAATGTCATGCCACATGTATGCATGGACCAGCACATATAAAATATAGCATATAACAATGATTTTAACTGTGCATGAATGCCAGTTCACACCCTCTAATAACATCCTCAGAATCCGTCTAAGAACAACCCCTCCACCTCACTTCTAACTTGTCTAACTCCACCACTCCAACAACCATTAACCACAAGATACTCACTAAAGCCCCCTTCACACTAAAGATGTTCCCAAACAGCAACATCAACTATCTCAACATGCTAACAACAAAACCATACTCACTACGCAAGAAATCCAATAGATACCAAACTAGGACACTAGAGCAAAGGCTACTTAACAAGGTTACCTGAAAACACCTCACTGCCCTGAAGCTTCAACAGACGAGCTCTCTTCCACGCAGAACCACCATCCTCCAGCTGCACCGCCGCAGCATCAACTTGCACACTAAGATCACCACCATCTCCCTGCGGTAAAGAACCCTGGCGATTCCTAGCCAACATTAAACAATCACGTCTCATGTGTCCAACAGACCCACATTTCCAACAGATTTCATCTTCCAAACTCTTCACAACTTTCTGCTCTTTCTGCCACCTTCGAACTTTGTCTCGGTCGTTCCCACGACCCTTCAGAGACCCTTTGGCTACCACAGAATCTAACTTCACCCCAAGAGGACAATCTCGCTTCACATGCTCTTTAGAACCACAGTTCCAACAAGCACCTGCGCCCCAACAACCTCCAACATGGCGCCTTCCACGACGGTCACACACTGGTAGCTGAGCCTCCACTCCTTGATCAAGCAGCACTTGCCCCAGATCTGCTCTACCTTCAGCTTGCTTAACCCTTGGGAATTTTCCCCAAGATACCTTTCATAAAAGGCAGACACAAAGAAATCCCAATCAATATCATGGATGTGCGACGCCACCGCCACAGATGTCCACCAGGCACATGCATCCTCTAACATCAAAGAAACAACACTCCCCAACTTACAGGCATAATCACAGCCTTCCTGATCCAAAATCAGAATCACACCGGCCAACCAGGCCTCAAACGCCTCAGGTGTCGAACCGTGATATTCCACAACACCCAAATCAAGCAAACGCTGCTTCGGCAAACCCACACATCCCACAGCCAGCATCTCCACTGACCTTACCTTCGCCACAACCTGAGATGTTCCCAACACCTCCTGCACAACAGATGATGAACTCTTCATCACAGAACCAACTTCTTCCTTCTGCCTTACCATCCCAACCCCAGGCACAGAAGACTGAAACGAAACATCTCCACTAAAGGGTGAATTCCATGCCTTAACAACCTGCCCTAAGGCAGCAACCATCTCACCCAACTGCCATTCTTTCATCGATTCCACCATACTATTAACAACAAGCAATCACAACAAAACAAACAAAACCATTAGACCAGCTTAAAGCAAGGATTCAAACTCCAACTCCAAAATAACACAATAGCTATAATAATAAGGAAATGGGTATCCCGAATCCTCCCCTTTTTCATGACATAACAATCAACACAAACATGGATATCACCACATCAAGCATATCAAACAACATATTCGATCACGCTTCCATCAAACAACATCCACTTGCAACAGCATAGCATCATCAACATAACATACCCATTACACTTCCATCATGCATAAAATCAACTCACAACACCAACATATCATCAGCACAAAACCACATTAGCTCAATGAAGATTCATAACCACAAAGCATGCTTGAAAACATCATCAATTTGCTCAGAAACACGTGTTTCGACCAACTTTCAACCACACATCAGGGTAACATCAAACACACATTAAAACAACTTACCGCTTTCCCCAAGCATTCGCAACTCAGCTCTGATACCACCAAATGTAACCCCCTTAACCCGGCCCAGACGGTTGAACCGAATTAAGAAGATCACACGGGGAAAACCAAAGTCAACCCGAAAGTCAACCTTGATTAACGACCCATTTTTTTTCTCTTTTTAATCTTGTCTAGATGCTCATTAACCCTAGATGTGATCACACAACCATCATGCTCAAAGATCACAACCATCAGAGATCATTCAGGGACCCAATTGCACAAATTACAACTTCAGGGACCAAACTGTAAATTCAGGGAAATATAGGGACTTAACCCAATTAAAAGTTACCAATATGAAATTAGTCAGGTTTCATGCTTCACTGCCAAATTTCAGCTCAAACGGACATCCAGAACTCATACAATTGCAAAAACAAGATTCAGGACCAAAACGCAAACATTTCGAAACACATAACCGCCAATGTCAGCCCCCAACGGTCAGGTGTTCCGAAACAGGTTCACCCTGTTTCGAAACGCGGGGCCGTTCCGCAACTGGCACCGAAACGGGGGTCTGGCAGTAGCATATCCGTTCTGAAACGGGTCCATCCGTTTCGAAACACCCTGGCCTTTTCAGGCCCCCGTTCCGAAACGGTAACACGCGTTCCGAAACGTCCTGCCCAGATTGCAGCATCCTTGCTGGTTAAATGCATCTTTAACCCACCAAACATGATCCGAATGCAACCAAAACACACCAGCAAGTCATATAACATACAAGAGACATATATGCATCAAAAGCTAGATACATAACCACCCCTAGGTGCATCAACTCATTAAACACATTCAAAGCTCAATCATGCTTTTAAACAAAGAGCATAACATAGCAACTTAAGCTCAAGATGATTCAAACATTACAACATTAATCCACATGATTCAAAATCATAAACCATACATGTCCAACATATACAATCTCATGAATCATCAACATAGAGATTCTTTCCCCCCATTGCCTTTATTATCTATAGCTATTAACCGAGACATACATCTCAAATGGAGTCCTCCTCGAATCCCTTGCTTCTCGCTGTCCAAACTTCAAATATCTGCATTGATGGACAAAAAGGAGCGTAAGCACATAATGCTTAGTGAGGAATGCTCAAAACCAAAACACCATCAATGCAGCGAGTCATTAAACCACTTTTAAAAGCAACTCGATTTCTTAAACCAAAGCATTGTTTGAAAACCCCTTTTCAACAACGTGCTTAAAACCATGCATTGCACAATCATGAAAACCAATCCTTAGCTTAGAAAGCTAAGCAAACCTTTTCAAAACATAAACTTGCAAAACCATCAATTTAACCTCACCATGCATAAACACCATATGCAAAGTTAAATTTAAACCCTTGGAAAACACTTCCAATTCACATCATACCTTCCTTATACTTGATTATCTTTTCAAGCAAGAAGCCTTTTAAAAACCTTTTAATCACTCAATCCAACACATGCATTAAATAGATGCACAAATGAACCACATCATCAACATTTGCATCACATGCCTTTTAAAAACAAGTCTTCACAAGACTTCAATGCACTAAAGAGATTTCATGCACACATGCACCATTCTCAATAGATAATCAACACTTGTTCAAACCAACAAGTAAACATGCATTCATAATACATTATACACATCTCATGCAATCATGCATCATTACAAGCATCTCATGCTTCAATGCATTCAAGAACATTATATTGGCTTCCAAGTGACCAACCAAAACCACTTTTCAACTCAACATCCGATCGGATACGCGGATCACAAGCGTTGTCCCCACGCTTCATACACACTACCAATCCAAGGTCTCCCAAATGGACTTTTAAACACCATTTGACCTTACCGTTCCCAAGGTTCCCATGTATGGACTTTTAACCACCATACAACCTTAACATTCACAAGGTTCCCATGTATGGACTTTTAAACACCATACAACCTTAACTTTCACAAGGTTCCCATGTATGGACTTTTAAACACCATACAACCTTAACTTTCACAAGGTTCCCATGTATGGACTTTTAAACACCATACAACCTTAACATGCACAAGGTTCCCATGTATGGACTTTTAAACACCATACAACCTTAGCATCACCGATTGGTAGTTGTATAACATCACTAACGAGATCCGGGACACCCTACACAAGATCCACACATGGACTTTACACCACCATTGTGATCTTACCAAGCACAAGGTCCTCAAATGGAATTTTAACCACCATTATTACCTTTGCTTAACCAAGGTCCTCGAATGGGATCCCATCAACCATTATGACCTTAACCATCTCGTTAGGAAACTTGGATGGAGTTTACCGGTTCACACTTAACCACTCCACATTCAAGGCGACTTAATTCACGGTGCACCCAATCCTATAGCCGGCTAACTATATCCGATCAAAGAACCAAGAACCACTTACATCACTAGCCAATATAGCCATCTTACCGCATTAATCCATTAGTTCACAAGCATAATCAAAATGCAATAACCGTCACGAACTTTAACCAAGAACCAACCATAGACTTTTAAACACCATGTTGTTCTTAAATACGCAAGGCTCACACAAGGACTTTTAACCACCTTTGTGACCTCAACAACCACTTGCCAATATGCATCATTAACAACGTTAATCCACTGTTTTAAAGCATTACACAAAGCCATTTAACAACATGCAACACTATGCATCAATTCCACAATTTCAATGTACAAAACCAAGGATCTCTTACCTTGAGCATCCTTCACATATGGCTTTCAAAACCAGCATTAAACCATGCTAAAATATGCTTTCAAAACAGAATCTAAAACATGCAAAACATATGCATCGCAACCATCAATCACAATTACTTTGAAAAGCCAATTCACAACACAAACCAAGAGCGAAAATCCATTTACTTACTCTTGAGCTTAGCAAAGTTGTTTAGACTTAAACTAAGCTCCCAAAACCTTCAAACCTTGGTTTAAAAGCTGAAAACCCAACTTCACTCACCGATACACAAAAACAAGGCTAGCCAAAAAGCCTTCCAAGCATCCGAAACCTTCCACACCACCTCAAATGCTCACGGATCTTACTCCCCTGTTTCAAGCACATAACAACAGAAGATTAATGCATCATCATGCATTAAAACACCAGCAACACAACTTAACTCGCTGCTCAACACAAATCCAACATTTCGGCTACCAAACACAACCGAAATCACCACCAAACACTTCCGAAACATAACCCAGCCAAGATCCATCACTTCTAACCATTTTTAAACATCAATTAACATTCAAAATGATCACAATCACGTCCTTATACCTCCAGCTATAACAGATCATCAAAAACACCCCAAAAACAACCAAAAACATCAAGCAAAACTTAGGAAATTCAACCTATTCGGGATTGTATTGATAAAACCTCAATTCCTTATCAAATTAACATTCATTTTACATCAATTTGACACCTCAAAACACTGCCCAAACAGATCTCACGAAATTTCACCAAAAATCACTAAATCTTGCATTTTAAAGCCAAAATCAAGATTACCATTGTGAAACCTTTAATAAATCATAATTCAAGCATTGAGAACTTGGGAATTTCAGTAAAGAACTGAGAGTTTAGAGGAGAAGGACGTTCTTACCTCCAAACTTGAGTTTCTCCCTTTTTGGAACCAAAATCTTGAAAATTCCACTTAGCAAATGGTGAGGTTTTGTTGAATAAATGATTAGAGATCAAAAGAGAATTGAAAAGAGATGTTTAGGTGACAAAATCCGAAGAAAATCTCTGGAGAAAAGATGTTTGGGTTGAGAGAAAATGAGGGAAAAGAAAATAGAAGATTGAGAGAAAAGTTAGTTAGAAAATGACAAAATATCTTCCCTCCACTTTTCTTTTATTTAAAAACCATTTAATAAACCTTTAATATTTTAGAAAAATCTGGAGAAACTCCCATTGGGTAAATATCTCCTTAAAGATTCAAAGTTTCAATCCTTTCTAAAACAGTCACACAACTTTCAAAAATTACATTTTGGTCACTAACCCAAAATGTCACTCTTCCAAACCTCATTTTGCAAAATTGATTTCACCTTTCTCTTATATATAATAAAAGAGGATTTTAGAACATTTTTCCATATTTTTAATGCAACCCGAACTAGGCTTTCCTAAAAATCACCTTTTATATTCGAACCGCAACCCGACCGATCCGGTCCAAAACCCAAAACTTCTAAGCCCAAAACCGGGGCGTTACAATTCTTTTGGATCCTCAGAAGATTGAGGCGGTGGTGAATTGGAAGCCTCCTAGGTCTGTTCATGAAGTTCGTAGTTTCCTTGGTTTGGCGGGTTACTATCGAAGGTTCATGGATGCATTTTCCAAGATTGCTGCTCCTTTGACGAAGTTGTTGCAGAAGGATGTTAAGTTTGAGTGGATGGAAGCGAGACAACAAGCTTTTGAGAAGCTGAAAGAAGCTTTGACGCAAGCTCCTATCTTGGTTCAACCTAAATCTAGAAAATAGTTTGTGGTGTATAGTGACGTATCCTATGTTGGTTTGGGGTGTGTGCGGATGCAAGAAGGTAAGGTAGTATCTTATGCATCGCGACAGTTGAAGGTGCATGAGCGTAACTATCCCATGCATGATATTGAGTTAGCGGCGGTGGTGTTCGCCTTAAAGATTTGGAGACATTATCTTTATGGTGGGAAGTGTACGGTGTACACGGATCACAAGAGTTTGAAGTATCTTATGTCTCAGAAGGAGTTGAATCTTAGGCAATGACGTTGGGTGGAGTTGCTTAAGGATTATGACCTAACGATCGAGTATCATCCGGGAAAGGCCAATGTTGTGGCCGATGCTGTGAGCATGAAAGTGACGGTGGAGTTGAGGTGATGTTTGCTTGTTTGAGCATATCGTGAGATGGTGGCCTTGTTGCTGAGTTGCAAGTGAAGCCATATTTGGTTCAGTTAATCAAGGATAAGCAGTTGCTTGATGATTCTCTTGTACCGCATGTTCAGGATATTGCGGAAGGAAGGCCTTCGGACTTCAATTTTAACGATGATGGTGTTCTGTGTTTTGGGGTTCGGATAGTGGTGCCGAGTGATGTGGAGCTGAGGCGCACTATTCTGACTGAAGCTCATAGTTGTCCTTTCTCTATACACCCTGGTAATACGAAAATGTATCGTGATTTGAAGGATGGGTACTACTGGGTGGGGTTGAAGAAAGATGTTGCCGAGTTCGTTAGCAAATGTATTGTTTGTCAGCGGGTTAAGGCTGAACAATAGGTTCTATCTGGGTTACTGCAACCGTTAAGAATCACAGAATGGAAGTGGGAAAGGATTACCATGGACTTCTTGTCTGGATTGCCTTTATCACCGTCGAAAAAGAATTCTGTTTGGGTGATTGTTGATCACCTTACGAAGTGTGCACATTTCTTTTCGGTGCATACTACCTATACCTTGCATAAGTTAGCTGAGATGTACATTGCTGAGATTGTGCGTTTGCACGGAGTGCCGAAATATATAGTATTAGATAGAGATCTGAGGTTCACGTCGAGGTTTTGGGTATGTTTGCATCAAGCGTTGGGTATGCTACTGAATTTCAGTACTTCTTATCATCCGCAGACGGATGGGCAGTCGGAGCGTGTTATCCAAGTGCTTGAGGATATGTTGAGGTGTTGCGTTATTGAGTTTCAAGGATCTTGGGAGAAGCACTTGCCTTTGGTTGAGTTTGCTTATAATAATAGTTACCAGGAAAGTATTCAAATGGCACCGTACGAGGCTTTGTACATGAGAAAGTGTAGAACTCCCCTTTGTTGGGCTGAAACAAGGCAAAAGTTGATTTCGATGTTAGCTTTATTGAAAGGAACCACCGAGAAGGTGAAGCTCATTTGTGAGCGTTTGAAGGCAGCATCGGACCGGCAAAAGTCTTATATGGATTTGAAGCGTAAGGAGATAGAGTTTGCAGTTGGCCAACGTGTGTTTCTGAAAGTTTCACCTTCGAAGAAGGTGATGAGATTTGGCCGGAAAGGCAAATTGAGTCCGAGGTTCATTGGACCATATGAGGTGATAGAACGTGTGAGTCTTGTTGCTTATAAGTTGAGACTGCCTCCAGAGTTAGAAAAGATACATAATGTGTTCCATGTATCCATGCTTCAGAGGTATAGATCGGATCTGTCGCATGTTATGCCTGTAGAAGAGGTTGAGCTGAATCCAGACTTGACGTATGATGAGGAGCCCGTTGAGATTCTGAATTCGGATAGCAAGTTTCTTCGGGGTAAGACCATCGAACTGGTCAAGGTCTTGTGGAGACATCGTGGCGTTGAGGAAGCCACGTGGGAAAGGAATGATGACATGAAGAAGCAATTTCCTTACCTTTTTCCATCAGGTAAATTTCGAGGACGAAATTTCTTAAGTGGGGGAGAGTTTTAACGCCCTGGTTTTGGGCCTATATGTTTTAGATGTTGAATCAGGCTGGTCGGGAATGGTTCGAACTCTTGAGGTTGGTTTAGGGAACACCTAGTTCGGGATGTTTTAAAAAAATGGAAAATATCTAAAAATCATCATTTATTATATAAATGATTATGGTGAAAACAATTTTATAAAATGAGATTTGGAAATATTACATTTTGGTATAGTGACCAAAATGCAGTTTTTGCAAAAGTTGACTAGTGATTGTTTTGTAAAGGATTGAAACTTTGAATCTTTAAGGAGCTAATTTTGCCATTTGTTTTCATCATATTTCTCTTTAATTTGGGATCTTTTAATAATGATTTAATTAAAGAAATAAAAGAGAATTAAAAGGGAAAATTAAAGTTGACTTTTCATAACTAATTTCACGATAGTTTTCTCTTTTCATTTTCTCTCAACATCCAATCAGCCAAACACTTTTCTCTCATCAAAGAACCTCTGATTTTCATTTTGTTTGCTGGGATTTTATCTTCCAAAAGATTTCTTATCTTTGTTTCATCAAATCCTTTTGATTTTTGCTTTGGATTTCAAGAAAACTTGCCCAAATTGAAGATAGATCAACCATTAGAGGTAAGCTTCGTCATTCTCCTCTATTGATTAGTTCTTTACTGAAATTCCCAAGTTATCAATCCTTTGTTGATGGTTTTTGAGTTGTTTTAATGTTATAAACATGAAATAGTTGTTAAATTCAAGATTCCTCATGAGATCTTGGTGATTTTCGTATTTCTATGTTAAGATCTGTTTTGAGGTTGATTTCTAACATGTTTTGGATGATATTTGATGTTGAGAATGAGGTTTTAACAAATAAATCCCGAATAGGTTTGGGTTCCTAAGTTTGAGATGCTAGATTTGTGGTTTTTGAGGTGTTTTTGGTGATCCGCTGTTGCTGGAGATATAAGGTTGTGTTTATGTTTATTTTTTATGTTGATTGAAGTTTAGAAAAGGTTAGGATTGATATATCTTGGCTGGGCTTTGATTTGAGAAAGTTTGGAGGTGATTTCGATTATTTTGGATAGCCGAAAGGCTAGTTTTGAGTAGAGGAGCGAGTTAGAATGAGTGGCTGGTGATTTTAATGCATGATGATGCATTAATCCTCTGCTCTTATGTGTAATGAACATGAGAGACATCTTCGAACGCGTTTGGTGTTGATCCAGAAGTGTCGGAAGCTTAGAAATCGTTTCGGCAAGCAAGCGAAACGTTATCGGTGAGTGCAAATGGTTTTAGAAGTCCTCGAGGGACAAGGAAACAAGGTTTAGGGATTTAGGGTTGGTATGAAACACCATCCTAAGTCCGGAAGTAAGTATGTTTAGATTTGCTCTCAGAAAGTGGTTAATGCCCCCAAATGCTTTTGACATGCTCTTGATTTGAGATAGACAAATTCATACTATTTTATGCATGATTTATGACATGAAATGATGTTTCATATTGATCCCATGAGATAGAATGACATTGCAAAGAGTTTTGAGATTTGATTAAATGCTATGCATGAATTGTGGTTTTGAAATGGGATGAGATTGATTTTAGAAATTTTGCATCAAAACAGTAGGTGAGATTATGATTTTAATGTAATATATTGGCATAAATGTTAAGAAGATTACCGGATATAATTGATCGACCAATAGGATGTAAAGTGCACTATAAACTAAAATTCGTACGTGCTCTTTGGAGTCAGGCAATGGGGGTAGTGCCATCCCGATCTAAAGTGAGAATCCGATGATGAGAGATACCATCGGAGTAGGTCTTGGTGAAACACCCAAGCTTTGTGGCGAAGAGAGATGCCGCCATGAGAGTCTAGTGATGTGAGATTCCACCGGGGTAGGACTTGGCTCTATGTCAAGCTAATCTGTATATCCGAGTAAAGATAGAATATGAAAAGCCAACCTATGAGAATGTATTTGATTCACATGTACCAATGTTGAAATGATTTTTATGCTATGAGAAATGCATATGAGATTTTGAGATTTATGAAATGCTTTTGAATATCAAGCATGTGTGTGGCTTTGCCATGAGATTTGCATTGGTTGAATCCATGAGATAGATAGATAGATGGTACATGTGATTTTCAAATGGTGATTTGCTTTGAAATGGTTTTCAAGCATGAGATAGAAAGAGCATGGTTTTAGAAATGGTTTTCAAGGTGGAATTTTAATGATTGCATTGTGGTGTTGGTGTTTTTAGAGCATGTCTCACTAAGCTATTGTACTTACGCTCTCTTTTACCAACAATGCAGATAATTGAGACATTTTGGGCAGCGAGGAGGCTTAAAGGAATCCAAGGAATAGTTAAGCTCAAGTATGGGGATGTTTTACATTTACTTTAGTAATGATATTTGGCAATGGGATTTAATGGTGTGCTTTGGGAGATGTGTTTTGGACTCCCTTGTGTGTTGCAAGTTATATGTGCTCCATTTGGTTTGTAAAAGGCCATTATATTGGTATTGATGATTTACCTTGCCTTTTGGGATGCTTATGGTCTTTTGGTGTTTTTGACTCTTAGGAAGCATGCTTTAGAAGTCAATTTTGATGATGATGATGTTAGACGTTTTTCCTTAGCTTGTACCTTTGAGTGTTGATGCATATTTTGTGTGCAAGCATGTTTAACTATATGTTGGAATGGTTTGAATGGGTCGTTGGGGTTCAAAATCTGCATTTTGAGCATTTGCAGACTACAGCGTATCGGTACACCTCAGAGAGTATCGATACGGCCTGCTTGTTTTGTGAGGGGCATACCGGTACACGGGGTCATATCAGTACCCTCTTTAGTCACTGGACGAGGGCGTACCGATACGGTCTGGTGACGCAAGCCTGGGCAGTTTGATCATTGAGGGCGTATCGATACCCTCCTTAAGAGTATCGATACGCGGGTCGTTAAGTTGGTTAAGCCTCACTTGTGAATGTCATGAAATGTTGCGTTTTGGTCCCTGATCTTCATGAATGCATTTGGATGTGTTTGGTTAGTCAGATTGTGATGAAAATTTACAGAGAAGCATGAAATATTACTAATTGAATAAATGTAACTTTAAAATCGGAGAAGTCCTTGTAATTTGTAGAAATTACATTTTGATCCCTAAATGTCTAGTTTGTGCAATTAAACCCCTAAACAAAATCTGATCGCTGTGTTGTTTATTCCTATGCTCTTTGCTGATCACATCGGACTTAAATTGCATTTAGAAAAGATAAAAAGAAAAAACGGGTCGTCAATCGGAGTTGGCTTTAACGAGGTGGCTTCGGTTTTCCCCGTGTAATCACCTCGGTCCGGGTCAACCGTCTAGACCAGGCTAAGGGGGTTACATATTTAACCATTGTTTTACCCTATACCTCAGTGAATAGGGAAATAGTCTCAGCCTCAGTACGTCTTGATGGACCCCGTGTATTTTGAAAGCTCTGCAGATGTCCAGGAATCCTCTCAAGTGTTGCTGAGCATCTTCTGTGGCAGTCCCTCCAAATTGCCCTAGCGTGTTGATCATGTTAAACATAACGGGCTTCAACTCGAAGTGATCTGCCTCTATTTCAGGTTCTGCCACAATCGGATCAAACCCTAAATGTAACCCCCTAAACCCAACCCAGAAGAATTGGATCGAATATAGGAAGTCAAGCTCAAGCTTGTCCCTCAAGTAAGTAACATGATTCAAAACTTTATTCCAAAATAATAATAATAATAATAATACACAATTATAAAATCATTCTGAAAGGATCAAATCCAAAATGTATATACATGATAAAACGTAATAACCAAATAAAACATTCGAAGTCTGAAAATTAAATATAATCCGATAAAACATATAAATCAATAGTTCAAGTATCATATTGATAATAATAAATAAATAAGGCTGGAAAACGAGGTCCTCCAAGTATCATAGCCTAGACCTGAGTATCTGAAATAGAAACTAAGGGGGAGTCAGCGAAAAAGCTCAGTGTGTCTCTACAGTGCAAACAGAACTAACAGAATCATCAAAGTCAACAGACATTATCAAAATACAATTTTCCATCAAGAATCAATTCAATCACATGAACATGTATGAATGAATACGCAACACAGTATGACATGCACCCAACTACATTACCATCCGAAGAGTAAGGTTCCCCAAAATCACTCTTAACCTCGTCACCATCCGAAGTGGAATCCAGCCCGTAGGGCGAAACCACTGGTCCGAAGTAGACATCAACCCGAAGGATGAAGCTACTAAACTTCCCCGTAGAGAACCCCAACCATAATGAGATGACATAAAATCCGAGTTCTGAATCTGAATGCATTGTTTATCAACAGAAATGCATAATCATATAATCTGATATACATTAATCCGAATATGATAACATATATAAATACTGCATAATATAACAGAATGCTGGACAAGTCAAATATCACAGATCAACAGAATATTTTTATCATACATCATCAGACCACATCATGTATACATTTCAGCCCATCAACACATTTACATACAGAGCACTGCAAAACAGACAGCACGGAAGAGAACACACCTCAGGTAGCTAACACTCAACATCGACGGTGACGTCTCCCACACTCAGCTCTATATCTAGGTCGGTCAGAGTCAGCTCCTATAACAATTAAATACACCATCAAAGATACTACTACTATGCGAAGACACTGACAATATAAATATCGAATATATTATTAATTAAACTCACGACCGGATCCCGATGTTTGAGCAACAGGAGGTCGTCTAGGTGGAGGAGGAGGAAGGATCTCAGTATTAGAGTCAATGTCGTATGCAAATACAAATAATTCAAATTAATTTCCCGATATTCAAATATTTAAATACTAACTATAATCAAATAAAAGTGGTCAAAATGGTCTTTCGGGTTCGAATTTGGGGAAACGGGCAGCGGAATCAGAATTAGGATGCCGAAAAACATGAAATAAGCCTTTTCTGAAAAAGTCAACGGTCAACGGGTGACATCATCGCTGACGTCAGCCAACTCGGTTCTGGTGGAGATTCGGTTCGGTTCTGTTACATTTCGGTCACTCCGGTTCGATTTAGCCCACCCACTTGGATTCAACCCAGATCTTGGGCTCTCACCAACCCAACTCGGTTCAGCCCACTCTCACACCCATTTGGTCTAACCAAAACCCAACACACAACATCTCAAGCCCAAATCCCCACACTCAAAAACACCTAGCAAAACTGAAAACCCTAAGGACAACATCAATGATGGCGCCGACCACCGACGACGCTCCGATGACCTCATATGGTCATTTTTCTGACCAAAACACGTACGCAAACACACGATAACACAAGACAAGGCCTCATCGGCTTACCCACACGTTAAAATCGAACGAAAACGGAGAACAACGATGGTGAGGCGGAGTTCGAAGGATTTTATATCGATTTCTGACAAGGGACAACGGCGCGAGGGCGACGGAGGGGTGGGTTTTTATCGGACGGCAAAGGTGAGCAAGGTAGTGGCCTCGGATAGCCGAACGAACGCCGATAGGGTCTTCACCGGACCTTGATCGTAAATAAAGGGAAAGGGATTAAGGATTTCGCACTGATAGGAAAGAAAAGAATCTGAGTTGAGGCTTGCGGCGCAAATAGAAACCGAAAGGGTGAGGATTAGATTCTCACCCTATTTTTAGGGTAAATTACGCAATGAGGGCTCCAACTTAGCCCGCCTTACAGAAAGGTCATTAAAGTTTCAAAAATTCTCAATCTAGCCACAGAATCAATTAAGATTTCAAAATAAAATTCCCAATTATTAGGGTTTCAATTTAGGGCAAAATTGGGGTGTTACAACTCTCCCCCGATAAAAAGAAATTTCGGCCTCGAAATTTACTTGGAGCAAAAAGATGCGGATACTGAGCTCGGATGACAATCTTGGGCTCCCACGTAGGCTCATCACGACTACGACCACGCCACAAGACTTTGACCATCTTAATGGTCTTCCTTCTGAAAACCTTTATATCCTGAGAAAGAATCTCAATAGGCTCATCCTCAAAACGCAAATCAGGACGAACCTCAATATCCTCAACAGGCATTACATGTGACGGATCAGGATGATAATGTCTCAACACTGAAATATGGAAAACATCGTGAATACGCTGAAGCTCTAGTTGATAGGCAACTGGTCCGACTCGACGAATAATCCGATAAGGGCCAACGTAACGAGGACTCAGCTTGCCCTTCCGACCAAATCGAAGTACCTTCCTCTAAGGAGATACTTTCAAGAAAACCTCATCACCCACCTCAAACTCAAGATCACGACGTATTAAATCGGCATATAAGACTTTTGTCTATCAAAAGCAGCCTTAAGCCGATCCCGAATCAATCTGACAGTCTGCTCAGCCTCATGCACAATCTTAGGTCCCAACAATATGTGCTCATTCAACTCAGTCCAACCAATAGGTGAACGAAATCTACGCCCATACAGAGCCTCATACGGTGCCATCTTAATACTGGCCTGATAACTGTTATTATAAGCAAACTCTGCAAGCGGTAGGAAATCCTCCCAACTGCCTCTGAAATCAAGAATACAACCCCTCAACATATCTTCAAGAATCTGGATCACACGCTCAAACTGACCATATGTCTGCGGATGATAAGATGTACTGAAGTTCAACCGGGTACCCAAAGCAGAATGAAGAGCCCCCTAGAATTTTGAAGTGAACCTCGGATCTCTGTCAGAAATAATAGATGATAGTACCCCGTGAAGTCCAACAATCTCAAAAATATAAAGCCGAGCTAACTTACTCAAAGAATAGTCAACTCGGACAGGAATGAAATACGTGGACTTCGTCAGACGATCAACAATAACCCAGATGGAATCCTTCTTCGACGGAGTCAAAGGAAGTCCACTAACAAAGTCCATAGTCACGCGCTCCCACTTCCCCTGAGGAATCTCAATATGTTGTAGTAACCCAGACGGGCGCTGATGCTCTACTTTGACTTTTTGACAAGTCAAACATCTCGATACAAATTTGACGACGTCCCGCTTGAGACCTTTCCACCAGTACCTTTCACGAAGATTCTTATACATCTTGTCACCACCAAGATGCATAGAATAAGGACGGTCATGGGCCTCACGTAGAATAACCTGTTTTAACCCAGATTTCCTCGGAATACAATACCGGCCACGGAAACATAATACCCCATCCTGATCAATAGAGAAATATCGAGATGTACCCTCATGCGCCTCCCTGATAAGATGCATCAAAAACGGATCACTAGGCTGCTCAACTCAAATATCAAAAATCAATGTAGGAATAACCCGAAGTTCTGCCAACAGACTGCCAGCGTCGTACAAACTCATCCGAGCAAACAAAGCTCTCAAATCTGAAATGGTGTTACAACTCAATGCATCAGCAACGACATTAGCTTTACCCAGATGATACTAAATCTCACAATCATAATCCTTGAGAAGCTCTAACCAGCGACGCTGTCTCAGATTGAGCTCTTTCTGAGTGAGGATGTATTTCAGACTCTTATGGTCTGTATAGATATAACACTTCTCTCCGTAGGGATAGTGTCTCCAGATCTTAAGTGCAAAAATAACAGCAGCAAGCTCTAGATCATGGGTAGGATAGTTACACTCATGCGGTTTCAACTGTCGAGACGCATAAGCCACTACCTTTCCGTCCTGCATCAGAACATACCCCAATCCGGTGTATGAAGCATCACTGAAAACTGTATAAGCCTTACCAGGCTCAGGCTGTATCAAAACTAGTGCTTTAGTCAACACAGACTTAAGCTTCTCGAAACTAGACTGCTGAGCCTCAGCCCAAACGAAGAGAACATCCTTCCTCAGAAGCTTAGTCAATGAAGCTACAATAGAAGAGAAACCTTCAACGAATCTCTGATAATAACAAGCTAAACCCAAGAAGCTTCGAACCTCAGGAACATTCTTGGGCTGCTTCCAACTCATAATAGCCTCAACCTTCTTCAGATAAACTTAAATACCCTGAGCAGAAACTATATGACCCATAAACATAACCTTAGAAAGCCAGAACTCACACTTAATGAATTTTGCATACAGTTGTTTCTCTTGCAGAGTCTGTAACACAATCCAAAGATGTTCCTCATGCTCTGCCTCAGATCTAGAATATACCAGTGTATCGTCAATATATACCACAAAAAACTGGTCAAGATAGGGTTGAAACACCCTATTCATCATAACCATGAATGCAGCATGAGCGTTAGTCAATCCGAAAGGCATCACAAGGAACTCATAATGCCCGTAACGTGTCCGGAAAGCTGTTTTGAACACATCAGAATCCTTAATCTTGAGTTGGTAATAACCAGATCCTAGGTCTATCTTAGAGAATATCGTAGCTCCCCGGAACTGGTCAAACAGATCATCAATACGAGGAAGATGATATTTGTTCTTGATCGTCAGCTTGTTCAGCTTTCGATAATCTATATAGAGCCGAAGTATCCCATCATTCTTCTTAACAAACAGAATAGGAGATCCCCAAGGAGAAACACTGGGTCGAATGAAACCTCGATCCAACAGTTCTTGCAACTAAATCTTCAACTCTTTAAGTTCTTTCGGTGCCATCCGATAAGGTGCCATAGACACAGGAGCTATACCCGGATAAACCTCAATGCCAAACTCAACCTCATCCCGTTTGGGCGGTACCCCAGGTAATTCTTCCGGAAAAACGTCTGGAAAGTCTGTAGAACTAATGTTTTGATATAATAATTGAAAATTGTTTTGGACTAATTTGAAAAGAATTAAAACTTGGTTTTAAGTCCAAACAACTTGAATTTATGTTTGAGGTATTTTAAGAGGTTTTTGGCAAAGATTTCTCACGTTTTTAATAGCCAAACTTGTGTTTTCAGAGTACTCGTATCGATACCTTTTTGCCCCAGTTTGGTCACTGTCAAAACCCGTATCGATACAGGCCTTTGCCATATCGATACGGATCGGGATCGTTTCGATACGCCAGGTAAGCGTACCGATCCCCTTTCAACCAACTCCAACGGCTATTTCCCAATGGCCACTTAAATGTGAACCCGTACCGATACGCCCTCAAGCGTATCGATACACCTTGGCTGGCAAGAGCTCAACGGATAGTTTCTGATGAAGGCCGTACCGATACCGTTCCACGCGTATCGATACGGACAGCTGCAGAACAGCATTTATGAAGGGAAATAAAGTCCTCAATGGCTCCAATATGATCCCAACGGCTAGTAACGGCTACAAACTCATTTGGGAGTATAAAAGGGACCTCCAAGCATCAAGTAAAGGCTAATGTTCATATTGTCAAACATCAAATGATCAAGAAATTGTCTTAGTACTTAATTTGTCATTTCTTGTATAGACAAACACTAGTGAGCCAAAATTGTCAAATTTGCTCAAGTGTTTTAGGTTTTGGGTGAGTGCTTAATTGTGCAAACAAACACCTATTAGAGGGTTTTAAGTTTGCTTATTATTTCTCTTTGTAAAAGAGGGTTTCAATCAAGGCTTTGGGTAGAAAGCTTGATTGTGTATAAGGGTTACCTCCTAAGCCTAGAAAAGGGGACGAATCAATAGTGGATTTATTGAGAAATCCTTAGTGGGGAGCTAAGGTAGTGGATGTAGACCTTGGTTACAAGGTTGAACCACTATAAATCATTGTGTCCATTTCCTTTCTAGCTTCCTAAACCCTAACACCCAAAAATCCACCTCTCCACCACTTGGTGAGCAACATCGGTTGAACGAATCGAGCCCCACACATCTCAACAATTGGTATCAGAGCTTGGCTCAATCGAAGGGGATTCACATCCTATTAAGAAGATCCGGCAAGCTCAATCACTTTTTCATCAACCGGCTCAATGGCACATTCAATCGACAAACCGCCTTTCTTTGACGGAACTCACTATGCCCATTGGAAGACAAAGATGAAGTTCTTCATCAAATCAAGAGATTACAAGCTATGGGATGTAGTTGAACATGGTCCGTTCGTGCCTCAAAGAAGTAAAGCGGAGTGGAGTGCCGACGATCGCAAGAAGATGGAGCTAAATTGCAAAGCCTTGCACATTCTATTTTGTGCATTTGGTCCATCCATATATGAGAAGATGTCTTCTTGTGAGAGTGCCAAGGAGGTATGGGACAAGCTTGAAGTCACATACGAGGGGACCGATGAATTCAAGGAGACCAAGATTGGGCTCCTAACCTTAGAGTATGAGAACTTCAAAATGGATCCGGAAGAGAACATCGAGAAGATGTTTGATAGGTTCTCCACTATCACCAATGGTCTCAAAGGCTATGGAGAAGCCATCCCGGAGGAAAAGCTCGTTCGAAAGCTCATCTACTCACTTCCCGAGTCTTGGGACTCAAAGAGGACCGCTATCATCGAAGCCAAAAATTTGAAGACTTTGAAGCTTGATGAACTCATGGGGTCACTCCTTACTCATCAAATCATGAAGAAGAACAAAGAGGGTGAGAAGAAGAGGGAAGAAATTAGAGTTATGGGAGAGAAGAAAATCAAAGAGCTTGGCATCAATGAAAGTGCCATGGCTCTCAAATCCTCCACTTGTCATCATGTCTACTCAAGTGAAGAGGAGGATGAAGATGAAAAGATAGTTCATCTCTTCAAGAAGTGTGCCCCGTTCATGAAGAAAGCCTTGAGAGAGCTTGAACGAGAACCTAAGAGAAAAGAGAGGGCAAGCACTTCAAGCCATAAGAAGAAGGCACATGTGGCTACTTGGAGTGATGAGGACTCCACCGACGATGAACAAGCCAACCTTTGCCTTATGGCCATCGAAAAAGATTCAAGGGTAACTTCTAATTCATCTACTTCATGTTCTTACTCTTTTGATGAATTACAAGATGCCTATGACGATTTGGTTTTAGATTTTAAAAGCCACATTTTGAAAAACAATAAATTGATTTCAAAGTTAAAAATTCAAAATGATTTGCTTTCTAAAACCAAACTTGAACTTGAAGCAAAACTTTAAGAGTTTGAATTAAAATGTTTTGATTTACAAAAATTGCTTCAAAAAGTTCAAGAAGAAAAGGATTTGATTTCCAAAGAGCTAGAAAAGAAAAACAATTTTGGAAAATCAAATTTCTATGTTAGACAATCTAGTGCCCCTAGATTTATTAGAGGAAAATGTTTTAGAAGTATTTGGGTCCCAAAAGGACTAACCACTTCAATTAAAAAGGATGACATTGAAAAATGGATTCCTAAGGGGACTAAAATTTGTGCTACTAATGTTCATGGATCCAAAGCAATTTGGATACCAAAAATTACTTGATTGTCTATTGCTAGGTGTGATGGAGATGTTCAACATGTCAAACATTGAGGGGGAGCTCCATGCACACAAGGAAGAACACTTGAAGAAGGAAGGCTTCACATCCTCCCTTGGGTTCAAGTGTTGGTAAAATTCTAGTTGTTTTTGCATTTACTTGTTTTATTTTTAGTTTATTCAACTAGATGATCATAAATGTTGGACTAACATTTTTAATGATGCTTTGAGTAAGGGGGAGCCATTTTTAAACCAAATTCTTATTTGTGTCAAAGTTTTTACCTCTATTGTTATTTTGAACTTAATATTTTAAATTCTTTTTGATATAACAAAAAGGGGGGAAATGGTTTAAAAAATTGTATTTTCAAATGAATAAGGGGGAACTTTATTTGGTTTCATATCTTTAGTCTCTTATTCACATTTTTAAAGTTAAAGGGGGAGAATCCCAAACAATTTTTCAAGTTAGTTTTATTATATCAAAAAGGGGGAGATTGTAGAACTAATGTTTTGATATAATAATTGAAAATTGTTTTGGCAAAGATTTCTCACGTTTTTAATAGCCAAACTTGTGTTTTCAGAGTACTCGTATCGATACGGTTGTACCCGTACCGATACCTTTTTGCCCCAGTTTGGCCACTGTCAAAACCCGTATCGATACAGGCCTTTGCCGTATCGATACGGATCGGGATCGTTTCGATACGCCAGGTAAGCGTACCGATCCCCTTTCAACCAACTCCAACGGCTATTTCCCAACGGCCACTTAAATGTGAACCCATACCGATACGCCCTCAAGCGTATCGATACGCCTTGGCTGGCAAGAGCTCAACAGATAGTTTCTGATGAAGGCCGTACCGATACCGTTCCACGCGTATCGATACGGACAGCTGCAGAACAACATTTATAAAGGGAAATAAAGTCCTCAACGGCTCCAATATGATCCCAACGGCTAGTAACGGCTACAAACTCATTTGGGAGTATAAAAGGGACCTCCAAGAATCAAGTAAAGGCTAATTCTCATATTGTCAAACATCAAATGATTAAGAAATTGTCTTAGTACTTAATTTGTCATTTCTTGTATAGACAAACACTAGTGAGCCAAAATTGTCAAATTTGCTCAAGTGTTTTAGGTTTTGGGTGAGTGCTTAATTGTGCAAACAAACACCTATTAGAGGGTTTTAAGTTTGCTTATTATTTCTCTTTGTAAAAGAGGGTTTCAATCAAGGCTTTGGGTAGAAAGCTTGATTGTGTATAAGGGTTACCTCCTAAGCCTAGAAAATGGGACGAATCAATAGTGGATTGATTGAGAAATCCTTAGTGGGGAGCTAAGGTAGTGGATGTAGACCTTGGTTACAAGGTTGAACCACTATAAATCATTGTGTCCATTTCCTTTCTAGCTTCCTAAACCCTAACACCCAAAAATCCACCTCTCCACCACTTGGTGAGCAACATCGGTTGAACGAATCGAGCCCCACACATCTCAACAAAGTCTTTCACAACTCGAATCTTATCTAAACTGAAATCAAACTATCTCGGATCAAGGATATATGCAAGATAAGCGATAGACCCTTTCCTGATCATTTTCTCAGCTTTGAGAGCTGAAACGATATTACATAGGAACCCTCTGCGCTCACCAATCAGAATCACCTCACGATCATCAGAAGTTCTCAGCGTAGCCATTTTCTTTTCACAGTCTAAAGTAACACTGCGAGCAGACAACCAATCCATACCTACGATAAGATCGAACTCCCCAAACCATCAAATCAGCTGGAAAAATCTCCCCTTGAATCTCAAGAGGACAATTCATGTATACTTTAGTAACCTCAACTGGATTACCCACTGGACTGTGTATAGTAACAGCACTAACAGTATCCTCAACAGAAATCTCAAGGCCTCCAGACACAGAACTCACAACATATGAATGAGTCGAACCATTATCAAGAAGAGCAAAGTACGAAATAGAATGGATATAGAATGTACCGGCAATAACATCTAGCTCATCACGATGGCCGTGCCTCCTAGTAGAACAAACTAACCAGGCTGTCTGGCCCCTAATCCTGCTGATCCTCTACTCGAAGCTGGTCTACCTCTACTAGCAGAGCCTGAAGTCATAGATCTGACCTGACCTCTTCCCCTGGCGGGAGTCTGTATTGATGCATGAGACTGAGTAGTAGTAAAAGCTGAGGGAGGTGGAACCGGACAATCTCTGAAACGGTCCTCAAATGAACCACGTCTGAAACAAGCTCCAATCTGCCTCCTACACTCGCCCGAATGCCACTTCTTACAAAAAAGACACTGTGGCACCCCTCGAGTACGAGTCGAACCACTAGCAATAACAGTCGGAACAAAAGAAGTCACTGGTCTAGCTCTCGAATAACTCTGATAGCCTGGCTCATCTCTGGCCTTCTTCCTAGACTGATTCCTCTAACTATGTTGAACTGGCACTAATGATGGTCTCTTTCCTCTATCAGATCCATGCGACTCAAGCTGTCTCAACTCTGCCTCATTACGCACAGTTGTCCTAGCTCGTCGAGTTATATCTTTGTATTCCTGGTCCATATGTAAAGCAACATCGGCCTTTATCGTAGGACACAATCCCTTTAGAAACCAATCACACTTATCTTTTTCTGTGGTCACTAACCCTGGGACATACTGAATCAATCTCATAAACTTGATCTCATAGTCATTAACAGACATATCATTCTGCCTCAGATTCATGAAATCATCTCTGCACTTATCTATATAATCAGCTCCAACATATCGATCACGAAAAGCATGTCTGAAATGATCCCAAGTAACCTTACTAGCTGGAGTAACAAGCTCCTCAGCCTCTCACCAATTATGGGCTTCACCCTGCAGCAGTGAAACGGCAGCCCTGAGTTTCCGGTCGGTAGGATAATTCATCTCAACAAATAGTCGATGAAGCTTCTTCAGCCAGTACTCTGCATCTGTCGGGTCTGTACCCGTCTTTCCATTGAACAAGTCATCACGGCAGCGAGAAACTCTGTGGATATGGGTCTCCGAACACTCTCAAACTGGCGAAGGTATCTCAATAGGTCTCTCTGAACAGTAACAGCATACGTGCCCACTGTCTCACTATCCCCTGAATCACGATGACCACTACTCTGAGCAGGCTGAACATGTGGGTCTCCTCCACCAGTCTGCTGAGCTCCTGTCTACTGAGCTCATGTCTGGTCCACATGTTGTTCCTCCACATTCGCACCCTAGACCTCACCCTGGTTTTGTTCGAACCCTCAGGAGGTGGAACGTCACTATCTGCAGTCGCAGTACGACCTCGACCTCGGCCACGGCCTCGACCGGCCGCTACTCTAGAACTTCTCCGAGGTGGCATAGTAGTATATCTACAAAAGACAGAATCCTAAGATTAGAATCGGTACTTGGAGACCTTATTCAGAATATGTATAAATATTATTCATAAAAGATCATAACTTTTTTTGAAATTCTCGTTTTACCCGAAAACATTTGATAATGCATGCAAAAATTGATTTTCGATTTCAAATTGATTTAAATCACTCAGGCCAAGTGTTGAACCTGGCTCTGATACCACTAAATGTAACCCCCTAAACCAAACCCAGAAGAATTGGATCGAATATAGAAAGTCATGCTCAAGCTTGTCCCTCAAGTAAGTAACCTGATTCAAAACTTTAATTCCAAAATAATAATAATAATAATAACATTACATAATACACAATTATAAAATCATTCTGAAAGGATTAAATCCAAAAAGTATATGCATGATAAAATGTAATAACCAAATAAAACATCCAAAATCTGAAAATTAAATACAATCCGATAAAACATATAAATCAATAGTCCAAGTATCATACTGATAATAATAAATAAATAAGGCTGGAAAACAAGGTCCTCCAAGTACCGTAGCCTAGACCTGAGTATCTGAAATAGAAACTAAGGGGGAGTCAGCGAAAAAGCTCAGTGTGTCTCTACAGTGCAAACAGAACTAACAGAATCATCAAAGTTAACAGACATTATCAGAATACAATTTTCCATCAAGAATCAATTCAATCACATAAACAGGTATGAATGAATATGCAACACAGTATTACATGCACCCAACTACATCACCATCCGAAGAGTAAGGTTCCCCAGAACCACTCTCAACCTCGTCACCATCCGAAGTGGAATCCAGCCCGTAGGGCGAAACCACTGGTCCGAAGTAGACATCAACCCGAAGGATGAAGCTACTAAACTTCCCCGTACAAAATCCCAACCATAATGAGATGACATAAAATCAGAGTTCTGAATCTGAATACATCTTTTATCAACAGAAATGCATATTCATATAATCTTATATACATTAATCCGAATATGATAACATATATAAATACTGCATAATATAACAGAATGATGAACAAGTCAAATATCACAGATCAACAGAATATTATTATCATACATCATCAGACCACATCATGTATACATTTCAGCCCATCAACACATTTACATACAGAGCACTGCGAAACAGACAGCACAGAAGAGAACACACATCAGGTAGCTAACACTCAACGTCGACGGTGACGTCTCCCACGCTCAGCTCTATCTCTAGGTCGATCAGAGTCAGCTCCTATAACAATTAAATACACCATCAAAGATACTACTACTATGCCAAGACACTAAAAATATAAATATCAAATATATTATTAATTAAACTCATGAGCGGATCCCGATGTCTGAGCAACAGGAGGTCGTCCAGGTGGAGGGAGAAGAAGGATCTCAGTATCCGAGTCTATGTCGTCTGCAAATACGAATAATTCAAATTAATTTCCAGATATTCAAATATTTAAATACTAACTATAATCGAATAAAAGTGGTAAAAACGATATTTCGGGTTCGAATTTGGGGAAACGGGCAGCGGAATCGGAATCAGGACGTCGAAAAACATGAAATAAGCTTTTTCTGAAAAAGTCAACGGTTAACGGGTGACATCATCACTGACGTCAGCCAACTCGGTTTCGGTGGAGATTCGGATCAGTTCTGTTACGGTTCGGTCACACCGGTTCGGTTTAGCCCACCCACTTGGATTCAACCCAGATCTTTGGCTCTCACCAACCCAACTCGGTTCAGCCCACTCTCACACCCATTTGGTCTAACCCAAACCCAACACACAACATCTCAAGCCCAAATCCCCACACTCAACAACACCTAGCAAAACTGAAAACCCTAAGGACAACACCCATGACAGCACCGACCGCCGGTGACGCTCTGATGACCTCTATGGTCATTTTTCCGACCAAAACACGCACGCAAACACACGATAACACAAGAAAAGGCCTCATCAGCTTACCCACACGTTAATATCGAACGAAAACGGAGAACAACGATGGTGATGCGGAGTTCGAAGGATTTTATATTGATTTCCGACAAGGGACAACGGCGCGAGGGCGACGGAGGGGTGGGTTTTGATCAGACGGAAAAAGGGAGCAAGGTAGTGGCCTTGGATAGCCGAACGGACGCTGATAGGGTCTTCACCGGACCTTGATCGGAAATAAAGGGAAGGGGATTAGGGATTTCACACTGATAGGAAAGAAAAGAATCTGAGTTGAGGCTTGCGGCGCAAATGGAAACCGAAAGGGTGAGGATTAGATTCTCACCCTATTTTTAGGGTAAATTATACAATGAGGGCTCCAACTTAGCCCGCCTTACAGAAAGGTCATTAAAGTTTCAAAAATTCTCAATCTAGCCACTGAATCAATTAAGATTTCAAAATAAAATTCCCAATTATTAGGGTTTCAATTTAGGGCAAAATTGGGGTGTTACACTCTGAAGTCATGTTCTAGATAATCTCTAGTGGTTCGAACATTTTGGGGCGGCATGGGCGGAAGAGGGGGTTGCTGCCTTAGTGGATCTTGCTGATCTTTGGGCGGCAAATCGTGCTGCCCTTCTCTGCCATTGGCGGCATCGTTGGGTGGGTCCATGTTTACCTTTGCCTTTTCTTTTTCCTCTTTGGTTTTCCCTAGGGTTACTATGATCTCCTTCTTGAGCTTTCTTGCTCTGCGTTCAATATCGTCGTAGAAGAGAATTTCTCCTTTTTGGATTCGCCCTGGTCATACACTAGCAAAGGAAACTGTAAAATTCTCTTCTTTTTTCGATTAAAAATAACAATAAAAAGTAATGAAATAAAAAGTGCAAAAATTAAAGACGAAATTCGTTGTTACCAATCCCCGGCAAGGACGCCAAAAACTTGTAGAGCGATTGGGTTTACTCTATTTATGAGCGCAAGTGCACACTCTTGTCAAGTTATAGTATATAAGATATCGTCTCCCACAGGGATTAGATAGCTTGGTTCGAATTGTTGTTCATGCACAAGTAAGATGGTTGTTTGAGAAGAAAAGTAAAATAAAACACAAGTAATAAAAGGAAGTAATCAAATTGATAGAGAGGGCAGGGTTATGTTGCTGCTTAGTGTGAAACTGCGTTGAAAAGGCCAAGTTGTTTTGCGCTACCACGATCCGATGCCTCGGCGGGTAATGGCAGATTGAGGCGGTGGCAACTTTCAATGCCACAGCGGATCTCTGCTCTTGCAACTTTCGTTGTCCCGGCAGGTGAGATGGATAGAAGTCCCGGCGGCAAGTCTGGCAGATACTCCAAGTTCGGCAAAGCAATTCTGAAGTGATCCTACCTAAGTCTAGGCTAGGATTTTGTTACTGCATGATGTAGGCAATACCTAGAAATCTCAGCATAAACCTAACACATGCAACCAACGTTTGGTTGCTCCTCTTAGCCGCTGAAATTCTAACTTATGTCTAAGCCGAATTAGTCAACACCTCGTCATGATGAGACTATGCTTAATTCTTTCGTGAGTTTGACACTCTCGTGCCCGACAAATGGATTTCTTCAACTGGACTTTTGGAACTAATTGAAGAGCTGAAGCATATGAATTAAGCAAACTCAGAGTATTTTATTGCAAAAACAAACTTGAAAACCTAAACAACCATTCTCACAACTAATTACAACATAACCCCGAACCCAAGAGAAATTTAGAACATGTCGGTGGCAAGAAAACCTAAACTATGCCTAAATAAAACCTAAGATGATTTGAATTAGAATTACAATGAGTTTATATAGGCAATAGCTAGGTCTAGTCCTTCTTGAAGTAGAAGTCTTCAAAAGTATCTTTCCACATTAAATGTGACTTTAAACTCTGACTTCTTTAAGTTGAATGTGGACTTTATCACGTTGCCTTGTCCCGCAAGCAATCTCGAGTTTTACTTTGGCGGCTCTACACGCTGCTAGAGACGTCAGAAAATCGAGTGGACAACACCGATAGAATCAAGATTTTCTGCTCGACAAATCGCACTCTGGTTCTCCAACTCCGTAGTTTGTTGCATTGGGCAACGAGGTCGACGACGGCGGCTACTCGGCAGCTGTTGTCTCTGTCTAGAACTGCATCAGTACAGCTCCCTGGTTCGCTGCCTCAGCATCACATCCTTAGCTTCTCTCTCTCCTGTCAGCCTTTAGTACCTAAAACCAATAGTACACTAAAACAATACATTTTCTTCACCAAATAAAAGATAATCTATAAAAACATGGCAAAGTAAAGAAGTACTGTAAAATGCAATGCATGGTCCTAATTATGCCTAAGATTTACTCAAAAACAGCAATATTATGAGATGGAATGTGCATGAAATATAGAACTTGTGGACACTTAACATGTACTGATACCGAAAATCTAGAAATGACTTCCTAGACTCGGGAAATCGTCTCTAAAGGCCTCAAAACACAACCAACAACCTCATAACTTGATCCCACATCTTATGTGAGTTGTTTAAGGTGGTTTACTACCAATTTTACACATTACCAACATCAATTTTGAGTTATGCCATTTTAGAGTCTCATCCACCTAAAATGCACCCAAACAACCCTAGACACAAAATCTAGCAACCTTAAACTATGAAATCAAGCAAGGCAATCACTTTATGATCTTCAAGAAGAGTAAGAGTCAGAGATGTAGCAAGAATTCTCGGATTTAAACTTCCAAGCAAAACCCATCAACTTTCTCTCTTGACCCATACTTGAAGAAACCCCCAAATCACCTCCTCTTGTCATACCAACAAGAAAAACGAAACAATACTTGAGATAATAGCTTGTGGTAAGCTTAGCTACGAATTTACAACATCAAACATAAAAAAAGCTTCAAAAACCTATAAAGCTCCAAACTTTCTAAAAAACCAAAGTCTCTTACCTCCGCTCCAAAGGATTTTGGTGTCTTGAGAAAGCTCTTCAAATGTAGATCAATATACTTAACTCTTGAATCTTTGATGATAAAAATTATTTAAAAAGTTGACTCCTTTAATCAAAACGTTTATGAGTTTTTTTGGAGAGAAAAAGATGGAGAAAAAGAAAGAGAAAAGAATGGGGAAAGTGATGATATCACTCAAGCTCCCTTTTGTCCCCTTGAACCTCCATGTGAAGAAAAAACTTCTTAAAAGATTTCAACCTTTAATCTAAGCTTGGTCTTAAAAAAAATATAAACTCTCAAGTGCTCATCCATGCCACAAGACTTAATCCTCAACTATTGAAGCTCAAACTTGGCCCAAGGTAGCCTATCTAAAAAAAGGTCCATAACCCGGGTAAACGCCCATTTGTTGACTCAGAAATTTAGGTCATTACAATGTAGGTCAAAGGGGTAGACATGTCCTTGTACTTAGGGGTGTTCATGGTAGGTTAACCGTACCATTTAGCATAAACGAATGGTTAATTGTTATAGCGGATATTAAAGCGTAACTTAACCATTAAGAAACCGTTAACTGTTAAAATTTTAAACGGTTAACTTCTACCGTTAATTTTTAAACGGTTAACCGCTACCGTTAAATTTTTAAATGGTTAACCGTTATAACGGTTAATCGTTACTTAACGGTTCGGTTACAGGTTAACTTGTAACGTACTGCAAAAAAAATTCACATGTTCACTAATTCTTTTGAGAATAATGAAACTATCTCTCACATAAATATTGTATTAAAATTTTAAGAAAAAAATATTTAAATAAAGAAATTCTAATCACAAACTTCATTTTAAGTCTAAATAATTTCATAACAGTTAACAAAACGGTTAACCATTAACCATCATTTTTAGCGGTTGGTTAACCAAAATTGTTTAACTTTAATGGTACTAGTAAAATTTAATGGTTATACCGGTTAACGGTTTATTCTGTCCATACTTTTTTTGCATCAATTTTGTCGTCAAAGTCATTCAATTGCATCAATTTTGCCTCTTGACCAACGTTGACTGTTACCGTGCTGATGTGGTAGTTAACGGTGCTGACATGACGATCAACTGTGCTGATATGACGGTCAACGATGCTGGCGTGGCAATACATGTGTGATGACGTGTTGGAGGGGCTGAATTGATTTTATTAACTCACTTCGAGGGTATAATTTATTTTTTACCGAGTTCAATGGCATAATTAATTTTAATTAAAAGTTCGATAACTTATTTAAGATTTAAGCTAAAAACTAAAAATTTAAGAAACTATTAAAATTTTAAAACTGGATAAATAACTTGTTTAAAATTTTATTTAAATTAGTCGATTTATTTAGTTTTTTAATAAATTTGGATAAATAATTTAGTTTTTCGAGTTAAACTTTTACAAATAAAATAAATGAAAAATCGATCAATTTAATATAAATATTCTTTGGATCCTTGATAATTTTAAAAATAAGAAAAATATAGAACTCTCACAAAATATTCTTCAATTTTTTAAAAAATCTATAATCTTAATATAAATAAATAAAATATTCTAAAACTTATTGAAAATAAAAATTATTATAAAAAATAGAATGTATTAGAAATTAAAATTGATAAAATATAAAAATTAAAAACATTTATAAAGTATTAAAAAATTACACATTTTCATCGAAAAAGTCTTCGACTTAGTAAGTTTTTGGTTTGCTTTAAATTTGATTTGGTCCTCGTATAAAGATTTGGTAAGTAATTAGGTTTAATAATTTTATTCATTTGTGATTTGGGCTCTAATTAATAATTTAGTTTTAATTTTTTTTAGATTTGTCCTTTTTATGTTTCAATTTATTTTGTTTGTTAGATTTATGGGTTTATGTTTAGGGTTTAGGGGTAAATGTGTCAAGTTGATTGTTTGGGGCTATGAGATTAGTTTAGAGAGTATGTGATTAGGCTTGCACCTAACTATTAGTGAATAATGTCTGTAAGATTTAGAGGTTCATATTTGGAGTTTAGGGGTAAACATGTTAACTTAATTATTTGGGGTTATGATATTAGTTTAAGAATTAGGGGATTAGACTTGTACTCTAATTAGTAGTGATTATAAGATTTAAGGATTGAGGTTTATGGGTATTGTTTAGGGGTATACATATATAAATACAAATATATATGTTTTTGTATATATATATATATATATATATATACTAAAACTTACATACATACATATATGTATATATATACTAAAACTTACATATACATATACATACTAAAACTTAAATACATGCATATATATGTGTTTTAGTATGTATGTATACATGTGTATTTTAGTATATATATATATTATATATATATATATACATATATTTAATTAATTATAACAATATATATATATAAAAATATACATATTATACATACTAAAACTTACATACATATATATATTCATACACATATACATACATACATACATATATTTTTAGCTGAATTTGACTCATATATATTCCTATTTTTAGTAATTTAGTCGAATAATATTTTTATTGTTTTTTTTTTAATTTGTCCAATGTTTTTTTAATTTGTCTAATGTTTTATAATTTTAATTTGATATTTTCATCATTCTAGACCTTAAAACTTTATTTTTATTCCAAATTGACCCACATTTATTTTTTTTAATTTGTCCAATGTTTTATTATTTTTATTTGATATTTTCTTCATTCTAATCCCTTAACTTTATTTTAATTTCATATTGACCCATATATATATATTAATTCATCATGTTTATAATTTTAATTTTAATTTTTTTTCATTCTAGACCCTAAAACTTTATTTTTATTCTAAATTGACCTCTACTTATTGTTTTTTAATTACTCTAATTTTTATACTTTTAATTTGATATTTTTGTTCATTACAGTCCTTAAAACTTTATTTTTATTCCAAATTTACCTTTTTCGTTGTTTTCTTTTAAATTTGTCTAATGTTTTATAATTTTAATTTGATATTTTTGTTCACTATAATCCGTGAAACTTTATTTTTAATTCAAATTGACCCATTTTCAGTCCAAATTGACCCCTTTTCATTATTTTTTTAATTACTCCAATGTTTTATAATTTTAATTTGATATGACTTTAAATAATTAACTCCAAATCAATGACGATTGACGAAGGCCAACCTAAAGTCTATCGACTACTTATACGGTTGTACCGAACTCAAACTCAATACGAATTCCAATCCCGAAAATACCCCGACCTGAAACTACCCGACCTAAAATGCAACCGACCTGAAATGAACCCGACCTGAAATGGACCCGACCTGAAATGGACCCGACCTGAAATGGACCCGACCTGAAATGGACCCGACCTGAAATGAAACCGACCTGAAGTGTATCCGAACCCGAATTAACCCGTCAATTATCTGCCTCAAACCCTACCCGTTTTGACCCAACCTGAAATGGACTCGACCTGAAATGGACCCGACCTGAAATGGACCTGCACCCGACCCGAGTCGAGTCAAAACAAAAAAATAACCTAAAATGGCTTGTAACTGATTTTACCCGACCTGACAATACCCGACCTGAAACCCATCCGATTACATGTTTTTACATCCCTAGTTGGCGGTGATGGCAACAATATCTTTCCATAAAAATAGGTGGATTGAATTTAAAAGTTCGAAGAACAAAGATTGATGGTATAAATTAACCTTTTCAATTGAGTTTAATATTATGTTTTAGTAACTTGAAAATAACTTGTTTAAAAAAAATTGTTAGATGGGTCTGGCTATGTACGTCATCCATGATATCATCCAATAAAAAAAATTTATCTCATTTTTTTTCAAAGTGAATCTTGATCTTTTTCCTACATGTAATTAAGAAGTGGCTAGTTGCTTGGAAGTTACACTGAAATGAGTGAATGTTATTGGGTGAAATATGTATGACGTGGTGAACTAAGTCCATCTAATAATTTCTCTTAGTTTTATTTTGATTAGACTCTTTTTGACATAAAATTTAACTATACAACATTAGTTATTATTTTTATAAACCATATTTTATTCGAGTATCATTGATCAATTTGTTATCGATTTTGATTCATTTTAATATAATCAATAATTCAACGAATGAGATTACTAGAATATAACAAAAAATTAAATAAACAAATTTCTATTTTATACACGAGTAATATTTAAATTTAATATATTTTTATTGAAATGAATGTGTAACTATATGCCTTGTTAAAAAATCACCCTACACCTAATCGGAGGAAAAAGAATGTACAAGAAATATTTACATAAAAAAACTGAGATCAGCTCGACAAACCAGCAACAGAACCACAAGAGCATAAAAAACTTAAGTAACACCTTGTTCCCTATCATGATGGAAGCTATTGAATGTAACCACATAACTGAAGGCTGTTAGTATGGTTAGATAGCAGTTAGTTTGTATTGGCTATCAATCTCAGTGTATAAATAAACACTGTAACTCTCCTTCGAATGAAATGAATAAAAATCAGTTTCCAATATCCGTTTTCTATCTTTTCTCTACATAAAATCATAAGCATTATTTGCTTCTTCTAGTTGTAAATTCTAACATGGTATCATTAGCCTAATTGATCTTGGGTGCTTCTTTGTTCATTTTTTCTTTTCTGCTGCATTTTTCCTAGGATTTGTCACGAATTCTTGGATTTTTTTTTTTGTTTTCTCATGATGTTTACAAACAAGAAAATTAGTGTTGTTCTTGACGAGATGAAATTTCTTCTTTGAAACAAAAAGTGTTATTGTGCGTAGTCACAAGCTTGAGAAATTGCTCAATGGTACGTTACGTCCTCCTCTAGAAACGATTACTGTTGATGGGGTTTCTTCTCCGAGTGAGGAATATGAAGATTTTGTTGCCTAGGACAGTGTGCTTGCCTCCTGGTTGCTATCGACTGTTAGCTCCCATCTTCTTCCTCAGTTTGTTGATGCAGAAATTGTAGTTGGTGTGTGGAGTGCTATTTCAAAGTTATTTGCCAATCGATCAACTACATCAGTCATGAGTCTTCATTATAAGCTCTGGTCGATCAAGAAAGGGGAAGAAACCATGCGAGTCTATCTTACGCAAGTCAAGGAGTTTGTGATTATTTAGCCTCTTGTGATAGTGCTATTTCTAATGTTGAACAAATTGCAATTATTCTTAATGGCTTGCCTCGAGATTATCAGCCCTTTATGGTAGCTATCACTTCTAGTAGAGAATCGCTTACTCTTGATAGGGTGCGATCCTTGTTGATTGATGCTGAGACACAGTTAGCTGGGTATAATGCCCAAAGTGAGATGTTTTCTGTTAGTGTTAATGTTGCTCAAGCTACTATTTCTAATTGAGGTAGTGACTCTCGAGGAAGTCGTAGAGTAGGCCTCATGCTGATAAATTTAATGGTAGAGGTAGGGGTCATGTGAAGTTTCAGTGCCAACTTTGTGGAAATATAGGGCATTTGATGGATCGTTGTTGGTATAGGTTTGATGAGAGTTTTCCTGGGGTGACTGCTGTAAATGCTTCACATGATTCTGGTGTTGTTCAAGTTGGGGTCTTTGATGATCAGCCGACAGATGCTCCTGATGTAACCTTGCCACAGGCTCATGTTGCTACTGGTTCACGAGCCACATGGATAGTTGACTCGGGTGCTACACATCATGTCACACCATACTCTGCCATGATGTTTTAGTCTTCTACTTACAATGGACCAGGTAAAATTATTGTTGGTAATGATGTTAAGCTTGACATTAAATAAATGGGGAAATCTACTTTCTTGTCTTCTTATTAATCTCGTAAATTGTTACTATAATATTTTACATGTGCCTAATGTAACAAAAAATCTGCACTCGGTTTCTAAGTTTGCTAGAGACAATGGTGTATTCTTTGAATTTCATGCAAATGCTTGTTTGGTATGAGAAGAGGATACTGGCATGGTGCTACTTCAAGGTGTGGAGTAAGATGGGCTCTATCAGTTTTCAGTGGGGTTGCTTCAAGATAGTGATGTTGTTGAATGTAATATAGTTCATAATAGTTGTGCTAGTGATGTTCTTGATAGCTATGAGTTGTGGCATGGGCGTCTTGGGCTTCCACATCATGATTGTCTTTTACAAGTTTGTATGAATGCTCATGTAAAGCTTTCTGATAGTTTCAATAAAATTCATCTACTTGTATGTGTTGCCTGTCGTGTGGGAAAGAGCCATAAACTCCCATTTTCTCAATCTAAAACAGTATATACTAAGCCTTTTTAGTTGGTGTTCTCTGATCTTTGGGGACCATCACATGAAGTATTGAATGGCTTTAGATATCACATAACATTTGTGGATGCTTATACACGACACACTTGGTTGTATATGCTCAAGGATAAGTCACAAGCTTTATAAGCTTTTCAATTGTTTCATAAAGTGGTGCAAAATCAGTTTGAGCCATCAATTAAGGAGTTGCAAATTGATTGGGGTGGTAAGTATCATGCTATATCCAAAGTGTTAGCAGTCGAGGGAGTTCGACATTGTCTGACTTGTCCTCACACCTCGGATCATAATGGGATCGTTGAGAGGAGGCATCATCATGTGATTGAGTTAGCTTTAGTTCTATTAGCTCAAGTTTCTTTACCCTTTCGTTTTTGGTCATATGCTATATATACAACAGTTTATTTGATATACAGACTCCCAACTAAAGTTTTACAGGGTCAGTCACCTTATGAGGCTTTGTTCTTGAAGAAGCCAAATTATACGAGGATGAAAATATTTGGTTGTAGATATTTTTCTCACTTAAAGGTGTTTTAGAAGCCTGAGTTAGATCTTCTCTCTCAGCCTTGTACTTTTCTGGGTTATAGCCCTCAACATCATGGATATCTTTGCTTAGCACCTACTCGGAAAGTTTATGTCTGATACGTGCATGAGAGGGGTGAAACTAATCATCTTGGAAAAGAAGTTAAAACTGTTTTGCAAGTCAGAAACGTTAGTCAATTTGGACCCCTTTTTGGATGGGATCTAGGCATTTATGGGTCGACATGTCTTCTTAAAACTTGTACAGCTGTAAATTAGCTTTCCAATGAATCTTGAAATGCCTTAGTCGGACATCTAGAACTCAAGATACGTCTATTTTAGCAAAGCCAGCGCATGCAGAAATTCCTACACGGGATTAATACGAGATTTTTGGATAATTACGAATTTTCAAGATTTTATTTGATTATTTGTAATTTAAATCAATATAGGATTCTGCAATATCTATTAGGATCAGATTTATTTAATTAGGATTTTATTTTCAGTATTTATTTATTATTAGAAGTTACTTATGTAATTAGGAGATTAGATTTCAACATTTATTTATTGTATTTAATTCCTTAAGTTTACTAGGATTAGAACTTTAGCAAATTTCCCCTTCTCTCTCCTCTTTTAAGTAGAAATTGTTCAAAAATTTTTTTACAAAAGTATAGAACAACAAAAACACATTTACAATAAATAATTTTATAATCTCAAATTCGTTGGCACATGGTTAACACTTAACAAGTGACATCAAATACAATCAGAACTTTAAACATATATATATATATATATATATCCTCCTGTATGTTTATATATACATGTTTATTTGGAACCTCCCTACAAGTCTTCCCTTCTGTCTCTCTTTTCTGGGCATCCAAGCTCTTTGCCCTTACAGGTTTTGGTACCAGCTCTCTAATATCACTACCAATCTGCCCTGGATCATCTGATTTTGGCTTTTCTTGTGTTTTTCTTTTTTGGGGTTTTCAGACCTTATGTGTTTATGATGTTTCCTTTTTCTCAGTTTTAAGTTGCTTTTTTCTGATGTATTTATCTCAGACTCTTTTAATAAATTCAGATAGTACCTCTTTCAAGAAAAAAGTTGATTTTTTAATTGATAAACGAAATAAATTGATTATTTTGAAAATAACATTTTTCCACACGATTATCATTTTAAACAATGGCATTGGTCCACTGGCATACGCATATAGGGCACTGTCAGCTTATAGCGAGGTGGCAAACTGACCCGAGACCCAAATCGATTTTACTCGATTCGAGATTCGATATCGACCTGAACATGATGATCTGAACTTGATTCGAAATTCAAAATAAACAGAAATCGACCCGATTTATAGTTGAACCGATATGGACCCAGTTCGATTTTCAACCGAACCGAACGGACTCGAACCGATTTTTAAGCGAGCTGAATATACTAGAACCGATTTGATCCGAACTGAAAGTAAAATGAATCGAAGGCAACCCGAAATAAAGAAAAGATATTAAAAGAAATAAGGAAAGATTTGATGTAAATTTTCGCACAACTCACCAAAAAGTCAAACATACTAGCTTTATAATGCCATATATGGGTGTAAAAAAACAAATCCGACCTAAAAACCCGCCTGAAACATATCGATCTCCTATTGAACCGATCTTGACCTAACCCGAAATCAACCGACCTAATATCAATCGATCCAAAAAGCAACCGAACCGATGTGACCCGACCCAAATTGAAATCGAACCAGGCCAGATCTGACCCGATCTGAACCGAAATCGAATATAGTCAAAACCAAACATGATCCAAACCGAAATGACCCGACCCGAATGACTTGTTTGCCACCTCTATCCATAGGCATATTTATTGTTGGCTTAATTGTCAAATAAGTGCCTAGACTATACCTTTTGTTTTAGATAGGTGCTTAAAGTATTTTTTGGGTCAAGTAGGTGCCTAACGTTTTCAAAGTTACCCGTTTTAGGTGTACAACCGTTAACTTACTTTTAAAAAAAATTCTATATTTCCTAAAATTCACAAAATAACCATAAATCTGGTCGATGTCATCGTCGTTCATCACGCTGTCGGTGATGGAATAAAGCCTCCTTCTCTTGCCGCAAGACTCGAACGTCGTTTTTCAATCGATCGTCCTTTTCCTTTCACGAGTTCGACGACAAGAGGATGAGGGAAGTGATCACGGGGTCCGGTGAAGAAAGTGGTGGGCACGCCATCAGCGACTAACGACGGCAACGGCTGGAATCGAGATTTAAAACTTAAGAATTCAAAATTTTGAGGACTACTTTGGGAATTTTTGAGAATTTTAGGATATTTTTGAAAATAAAACATGCCACCTCTGTTACAAGCACCTAAATAGAAATTTTAAAAACGTTAGACACCTATTTGGCCCAAAAATACTTTTGATACCTATTTAGAACAAAATTATAGTTTCAGCACTTATTTGTCTATTAAGCCTTTATTGTTCATGGACCTTTTTCTATTTATCCAGCCTATAAGGCAATGGTATTGGCAGCTTTTAGGATTTTATGAGTATGGTGGATAATTCTAAAAAACGGCTTAAAGACCAACTAAATACAGGCCATCCAATGGATACCATTGGATCAAGCCGGTTCACTGTGAACCGTTGGATTGAAAAAAGAGAGAAAGAAATATATTACTCGGTAAATCAGTAAAAAGAAAATGACCGGGTGTATTTGAGAAAGAACGAAAATTTTAAAGTCTTCTACAACGCAAGAACTAGGGTTTCGATACTACACAAGGGAAAGTTCTTCATCTGAACGCTAAGATTGGATTTTTAGCAAAGGAGCGGCGAAGCTCTTCATTTTCACGCAGAGATTTGGTTAGAGAGTAACGATCGACGGAGTAAGAACGGTGTTGAGGTAAGAATGATATTTTTAGTTTGGGTTCAAAATTTCTTTGATTATGTGTTAGTATTCAATGGTTTGGAAGGAAGTAATGGTGGGTTGTGTTTGAGTTGAGATTGTTTAAGGAAGTAATGGGGGTTTGGGGTTTAAAAGGGGAAATTTCTAGGGTTCAGAATTTGTAGGATTGGTTGTTGATATTAATGGTTTAAGAATGATATTTTTAGTTGGGCGAAACAAATTATGTATGATCTATGCATTTTAACATGAGGTTCCTTTGTCACTGATTAAAATCGTATCACAAAGGGATAGAGTAATGACATATGAACGAGTTATTAGAGCATCTAATTTTATTTGGATTACTATATCTGATTGATTGAAAGCTATCCTTGACCAAAACATCTTCTAATGTCTGGATCATTTCCTGTTATGTTGTATTTTTTTGGTTGTTCTGTACTTTAACCATATGAAAGATAATGAAGAGTTTATCTACAAGGAACACCTATTTGGAGTTTATTATGGTTTTCAACCTTGTTTTCCCTAGAAGTATGAATGCATAAGACTTTTCAACTGCTCTAGTGCAGTGCATAGATGTTCTTAGTTTAACTAAAAAGGCTACACCTTCGTGAGGATACCAAAACTTGTATAGTGTCAAGATTTGTGCAAATTTTGTTTGTGCTTGTTTGTTACATGTTATTTTTGTAGCCGATATTATTATTCATATTAATTATCTTATTATTATTATTAGTTCATCAGTTTATTAGTATTTTATTAGGAGAAGAATGTTATGGGTTATTTTTTTAGCCGATATTATTATTCGTGTTAATTATCTTATTATTATTATTAGTTTATCAGTTTATTAGTATTTTGTTAGGAGAAGTATTAAGAGATCTTATTTATATTCTTTCCTTAGTACGAAACTTGCTTTTTAATTACTTTATTAACTTTTTTATTTGGCCAAATGTAACCTCTATTGAAGAGGCCAATTGGAAAGTAATAAAGTAAGTCAAAATTTTAAAAGAAAACCCTAATAAATCCTAGTCTCCTTTGACGAGCTAAACTATCGATAAAAAATTCAATATCATAAAATCGTTTTTACCCAAAGCACAATATTTATTTATGTTACTGGTATATTCTTGACGAATTTACCACATTGAACCTTTTTTTGCTAAATATCACATTGAAGAGCTTGATATGACCTTTTAAACTAATAAAAATTAGAGGAACGAAAAACTAAATTATAGCAAGGAGGGTGAGTACCACAGTTATGTTGCCTATTTCATGTATCATCTTATAACCTTTCAGTGCGTGGGATATTAAGGTTCTCAGTATATGGGCAGGAATCTTTGCTATTCAATTGATCCGTGATATATATGTTGAATATGTATGTTGTATGATTGCATGTTGTGTATGTATGTTTGTGTAGTAATTAGCATTTGTCATGAGCCATGTTAAGAATGGAAATTATGTTTATGTAGTAATTAGCATTTCTCATGAACGGGTATTCCTTTAATCGTTCTGTTCTTTATCATTTCAGATAGACGTTTACAATGAAGCAGCATAAGGAGTCCGATGTAGAACCAGTGCGCGAGGCACCTAAAATTTGACACCCTATTTACACTTCTAGTAAGTTAAAGTTGAATGTTTATAGCATTGTTGATATTGCTACCTGGTTAGCGATATGTATTGTGTAAGCTAACTCTGGAATGTTGTTTTACAATATAAGCGAATGTAAAAGATCGAAGGGTGGTAAAAAGAAAATGAACAATAGTGTAAGTGTTGAAAAGAAAAGAACACTGTGTTTTGTAATTGTTTGTTAAGTGTACATATAATGTGCATTTTACTAAATGTTGGACTCATACATGCAAGAAAAGCTCTAGGCATCAGATGGGCTGAGATGAGTGATGATGAGAAGAAGCCTTATATTCAAATGTACGAGGAGAAGAAGCAGGCTCAATTTGAAAGCAAAATGAAGGAAATAGTTATTGCGGAAGGAGATGAAAAGGATGGTTAGGCTTGTATGCATTGTATTATGACTTTATGCTATTCTACATTGGACTTATGTTGATTTTGTTGTTAGCTTGATGAAAATTGTTGGATATTTGGTTTATGCCTACCTTTACTTCATGGATTATAAGGAATTTTAATTATTGCCATAATGAATGTCTTATCATCATATGCAAAATGTACTTCTCGCTATAACAAAATCGTCCGAAATCTCTCCGATAAATGAGAACCCTTGGATTGTGTTTGCTTTTCTCAACCCTTGAATTATTTCCTTTACATAACATTGGATTATTTGTCTACAAAACATATCCCAGGTACTTCTGCAGCAGAGGAGCAAGAGGATGTGGGGGATGAAGACGAGCAAGATCATTCAGTCGAAGAATATATTCCACCTACTTCTCCACCACAAGAGCATGATGATACAAGTGCTTCGAATCAGACGGGTGAAGGTGTTTTGACTTATATAAGAAGAAGAGATCAGGGAAAGGGACAGATGGAGACTCCTCATCTGGTGAAAAAACTTCATCGTGTTGGCATAACTCCAAGTAATGCAATACCCTCTGACATTAAGAGACCAAAGAATCATCCAGAAAAGTATGGCGACTGGGTTACTGATTCACCCATTGACTCGTCTAAGAAAAAAATAATTTATTCTTGATTACAATGGAGTGCTTGCTAGTGTTACCGGAAATGCTACTAAATATCTTTCTCAGTTCTATTCAAAATGTTAACAAACTACTTATATCTGTTATTGTTTACATTTGCAGGTGTGCATCTGAGACCTGGTGCAGGGGAGTTTCCTTTTTCTTGTTTTAAGAGCTATAAAGTTGCTATATGGTCTTCAAGGAAAAGGTAATGTGTGTTATTATACTGATCAATTTCCTTTACAGATTCCATTTTTGGTTCTTTCGCTGTCCACGGCCAAATCTACTACCAAATGTCTTTATTGGATAATGTGGCCCTCGGACACCTCTCATAATCCATTGAATGAATCGATCTTTTAAGAATATTTCTCTTTTTTTTTTCAATTGAAATTTAAAATCATGCAGAGAAAACCTTGATTGGGCACTTTGGAGAATCAACGATCTTAAAGGAAAATTTTACTTCATTTGGGTAACTTTTATATTATTAAGCACTAGGTGTATCTTTATTGTGTGGTTGTTGTTGCGTGTAAAAGAGTCTATCGCAATTGTAGTGCAAGTGTACACGACGCAAGTAGTAAAGTGATACGAAGTATCGGATATCGTCTCCACAGGGATTGGGCTAATAGCTTCACCTAAATTCACTGCACGAAAGTAAAGAAAATATTTGAGAAAGTTGTCACGAGAATAATGAATAAAACGTAAATAAAAGAGTAGAGTAATCAAGATAGAGAGAATGGGCTGGTATTGAATTGCTCAGTAGTGCAGGTATTGTATTGCTTAGGAACTCCAGTTCTGTCGTCGCGCCTGTCGCTGGCAGCACCTGTCGCGGCAGCTGTCCGTTGGTCGTCGCGGCAGCAACACACCAACTCAGTATGCTCAAGTTTGGCAAGAATCCCAGATCTGCCTTGGCCTATCCCTAGGTCCAAGTCTGTCGATGATCACGTCTTTGATGATACCTCCCGGCGTGAATCGAAGGATGAACACCGATGTGTATGAATTCTTCCTTAGCCACTTAACCTTGCCCTATCCCTAGGCACAAGATAGTTCAACTATAAACTAGAGAACTCGCTCTTATTTCTTTCGTATACTTAACTCTCCCGATGCTAAGTAAATCGATAACCTCACAATGCTCTCCCGATGCTCTTGCAAGATATTAATAACCAAAATAAGAGAACTTGAAGTTTATTTTATTGAACTTGAAAAATCCTAAAACAAAAACAACCCTTGCAACTACTTTACAAAACAACCCGTGGCCCTAGGGGGTTTTTAGAACATGTCGACGACGGGTAGACGGCGGATGGGTTTGGTTATCGGTTATGGGGTATGATGTATTATATTTTTCCTAGGTTAAAATCTATGCCCTTATATAAGCTTTGGGCTCAAGGATTCTAAGATAACAAGGATTACAACTTTAATTAAAAGTAAGATTCTAATAAAGACTTAATCTCTAAGGATCCTACTTTTCAGCCGCCTCCTTGTTTCATGGGATTTCCTCTCCTTGAGCTTTGGCTTGACATATCTTTTGATCCGGGGCTTGGAAAAATATATGGCTTTCACACGACAGACGAGCATAATTTTCTCTATCTATCGAGGTCCATTTTGCTTTTCCTCTCCGCAAAACTGTTGTCACCATGTTGTCACGACAGATCCATGGTAGCCTCGCCCTCATCGTCTGCTTGTCCAGTTCAGCTCTTCTGCTTCTCTGCCCTGCGCCCGCCTTCTCTATCTACTATGACAGCAACCTGCAAAATAAGCCATCTTTTAGTAGAATCCGTGTCTTTAATATATTTGTGATGTTTTGCAGTAAACTGTCCTAAATGCAATGCAATGATGCTTGAATGCAGCAGAAATATGGGTTAAAAAGGGTGTAAATAATAGAACTTTTACACACTCAACATACCCCCAAACTCAAGTTTTTGCTTGCCCTCAAGCAACTAAGACCTAAAAGAAAAAAGAAAATAATTTTTTTTTTGTGTTGGCCTTCAAACAGTGAATTGTCCCTTACCCGTCGCTCATCCTCTGTAACGGCAGCAACCTGTAGGAAAGAGTAGGATATGTCTGAAATCTCCCTATAGTCCTCGTGCAGTGTGTGCATGCTTGTGAACAGTTATACGCTAAGACTCTCTTAGTTCCACTAGAATATTCAACTTTTTAACTTAAATTTTTATGCCAAAGTTTATTTTTTTGGAACACACATTTTCATGCTTCTTTTCTATTTTCAAGCTAAGTTTTACTAGAGCCAGTTTTAGGCACCTCTAGCTAACTTCCTAGAGCCGGTTTCGGGCACCTCTAGGTTTTTTGAGTTTCTTTTGCTAAACTTCTTTCCTAGAGCCAGTGTTAGGCACCTCTAGGGGCTATTCAAGTACTAAGCATCCTATTCTAGTTTGGCTAAAAGACATCTAAGCAATATAACAGTCACAATGGTGTTTTAAGTTTTCAGAACTATAGAAAGGCTCTAAACTTCTCCTTAATCTGTCCTAAAGATGCTGCCACGACAGAGCTGTCATGACAGGTAAGTTTACTTCACAGTTTTTAAGCCAACAGTTTAATCTTTTCTGATTTTTTTAAGAGAACTTAAAAGACACAACAATTAACTAAAAATATGTACTAAGACTCCATTAAAAGGGAGGGTTGCCACCCCCAAACTCGAGGGTTGCATTGCCCTCAATGCAAATGACAGATAAAATGAAGGCAGGTACATCACAATATATAAATAAAGCAGGCAGCAATAAAAAGAAAACAAAGACTTAAATTTTAATCGTTGTCTTCACTGCTGCTGCTGACACGGATCTGGCGGCGGCGTCTGGTTGGTGGGGCTGGCTGAACAGGTTGCTCCACGACCTGGATGTCTGAGCTGCTGCCACTATCCCAAGTGCTGCTGTTGCCGGTGGTGCTGGCCTTAGGCATTAGTTGTCTGTCTGCCACATGTTTCTGCCTCTTGACAGGAGTGAACTCTCTCTCCAAATTCCTCCTAATAGGAGGGTCTGTCTCGATGTCATCGGAGGCAGGTCGCTTCCTTCCTCGGGCAGAGGTTTCGGCCGTTGGACTGCCAGTTGCCGGCTGGGTAGGTGATGGGGTGGAAGCAGCAGAGTGTGCATGGGGGGAGACAGGTGGTGTAGGTGTGTGGACAGGGGAAGGGATGTAGAAATAATGGGCAGGGAAGGTGGGGAAAATAACATCGGGATAATGTAAAGTGTCGGTAATGAAATTTACCGTTGCGTTGGCGAAATCCCGGATGAATGTCATCAATCCCATTTGTCTGTCTTCCACCTGTTGTATAGCAGCAAGGATCTGGGCAGATTGGTTTGTCGGGGCATCTGCTGTGGCAGGTTCATGGGCAGGCTCATGAGCAGGCTCCTCGGATGATTCTGCTGGGGAGGCAGCCGGGTTGAAGGAGAAGATGGGTGTTGCGACTATCAGCTCCATGAGGCTGGTAATGTTGTTGTCTGTCCAGCCTCTACCTTGGACCAGTTTGTCGGAGGTGGCCTCTGGGACGGCAGCACAGCGGCAAAGAGAGGTGATTGTGAACGGTAGGCAAAGGCGGGAAGTGGAGCGGAATGTGCAGTCCAAGATGCTATCCCTCATATAGCGGCCCACGTTGATAGGCCAGTCGTGCATGATTGAATGGATAAGGGCAAGCCGCTGCTAGTCCACCGTCGTGTGATGGGAGGACGGCAGGATACGCTTCTTGATAAAAGCGTTCCATAGCTTTGCCTCTGGAAGGAGTTGCCCCCTTTTGACAGAGTTGGGGTTCTTTTTGCTCGTGGTCCATGTTGTTCCTTCCTCTGTCACCTCCGCCATGACAGCTCCATAGGCGGCAGCATCAAGGGTGTCTAAAAATTGCTGATGGGCATCATCGTTTGGGCCAAAATATAGGTCATACATGTGGTTGATGCTGTCAGCCGTGAATGGTACCTTGACCCCTCGGACGGTGACTGAAGTTGCCGTCTTGCTGCTGATGGAAGCATAAAACTCCCTTACCAACGTATCATTCAGCTCGGTGGGTTGTGCGGTGAACTGCTCCCATAGTTGGGCTCGTATTGCCCTCGCGATGAATGGTCGAAGCCCCATGTTGGCTGCCTTGCGGACGTAGATGAATCCTCTTTCCTCCCATAATTCCTTGGTTGTGAAGGCTGACGGTGTGGGTGCTGCTTGTGAAGAGGTTGAGGCAGCACTGCGGCGGGTTTGTCTAGACGACATGTTAGTTGCAAGGGTTTGGAAGCAAAGAAAACAAATAAAACGAGATGAGAAAGCAAGTAAGAATAAGCAAAAGTGATGAAAAATGGAAATGAAAACAGGGTTTTATAGCGGTCGAGTTACTACCCGTTTAATGCTGTAACGGCAGGCGGGAATAACGGGGCGACTATTGGGATTTGGCGTGTCTGACGCGTCTGCCACGCATTTATGTGTCTGTTACGCGTCTGCCACACGCTTCTGCGTCTGCCGTGTCAGTCTGTTGACAGCCTGTCTTATCCGTGTCTGCGCGGCAGCTGGAACGACAGGCTTCAATAAATAGGCTATGTTGGGCTGATGGATGGATGGTGGCCTTGGGTCACTTCTCCTTTTCTTCTTGACTCTTTTATTTCCTAAAAACAGAAAATATAAAAACATTATTTAAATAAAATAAACCTAATTTCCTAATAAATAATACTAAATAATAGAATGAATGAAAATAAAATTTAGGTTAAATTAGGGATGCCTTGTGGGGCATCTCCCAAAGTAACCACTTCCTGTATTCCTAGGGCTTCAGTCCCCTGATAATGCTTGAGGCGTTGTCCGTTGACTTTGAATTGATGCCCGTCTTTTAATGATTGGATTGTGATGGCACCATGGGGAAAAGCTTGTACCACTTGGAACGGGCCAGACCATCTAGACTTTAGTTTTCCTGGGAAGAGTTTCAGTCTAGAATTGAACAACAACACAAGCTGCCCTGGGCAGAACTGTCGTGGCAGCAATTTCCTGTCATGCCACTTCTTAGTTTTTTCTTTGTAGATTCTTGCATTGTCGTAGGCCATTGTCCGTATTTCCTCAAGCTCGTTCAGATCTAACAGCCTTTTCTGGCCTGCCTTGTCCAAGTCCATATTCACGGCCTTGATTGCCCAATATGCTTTGTGCTCTATCTCGACAGGTAAGTGACAGGTTTTCCCATAGATCAATCGGTATGGAGACATGCCCAATGAAGTTTTAAAGGCTGTCCTATATGCCCATAATGCATCATTAAGGAGTAAAGACCAATCTTTCCTAGTTGGCTTAACCATCTTCTCAAGAATGTTCTTAACTTCCCTATTGGATATCTCAGCTTGTCCATTGGTCTGTGGGTGGTATGCTGTCGCGATCTTGTGCTTAACACCATATTTCTTCAAGGCGGCAGCAATAACCCTATTGTCAAAATGTCTCCCTTCATCACTGATGATCGCATTAGGGATTCCAAATCTAGAAAAAATATTTTTGTGCAAAAACCTTTGGACTGTCTTGGCATCGTTCTTTTGAGTGGCGATGGCTTCAACCCACTTAGAGACATAATCCACTGCTAGGAGGATGTATAGGTTTCCACATGAAGATGGAAAAGGTCCCATAAAATCAATCCCCCAAACGTCGAAGATCTCGACTTCCAGAATGTTCTGCAGTGGCATCTCGTTTCTCCTCGAGATGTTGCCTGTCCGCTGGCACCTGGCACAGTTCTTGTAGAAGTCCTGTGCATCTTTATACAGTGTCGGCCAGTAGAACCCTGACTGCAGCACCTTGGCAGCAGTTTTGTTGCCTCCTAAGTGACCTCCATATTGTGAAGCATGGCAGTGATGGAGAATGTCTTCTTGCTCTTCTTGTGGTACACACCTCCTTATAACCTGATCTGCGCATAGTTTGAAAAGAAGAGGTTCGTCCCAATAATAATGCTTAACATCATTTTGGAACCTCTTCCTGGCTTGATAATTAAGATCAGAAGGGAGTATTCCGCTAACTATAAAATTAACGAAATCAGCATACCAGGGAAGTTCAGAAGACTTACCTGCCGCCATGGCTGTCGCGGCAGCGATTGCGGCAGCAAAGAGCTGTTCATCTGGGAAGGTCTCCAGTATGTTTGTCTCATCGATTGGTAGACTCTGTCCCTTCTCCAACCTTGACAAGTGATCTGCCACTTGATTTTCTGTCTCTTTTTTGTCCTTGATCTCAAGGTCGAACTCTTGTAATAGCAAGATCCACCGTATCAATCTAGGCTTTGCATCCTTCTTTGCGAACAAATACTTCAGGGCAGAATGGTCTGTATGCACTATCACCTTCGTCCCAAGTATGTAAGAACGAAACTTGTCAATGGAGAACACCACAGCTAATAGCTCCTTTTCTGTGGTGGTGTAGTTCACTTGGTCGTCATTTAGTGTCTTGCTGGCATAGTATATGACATGAAACAGCTTATCTCTGCGCTGCCCAAGTGCTGCCCCGACAGCATAGTCACTAGCATCACACATAATCTCAAATGGCTGTGTCCAGTCTGGTGGTTGTACTATGGGGGCTGTTACTAGTTTTTCCTTCAGAACCTTGAATGCTTCAGTACATTCATCATTAAAGTCAAAGGGTCGGTTCTGCTCCAAGAGATGGCATAGGGGCTTGGTGATTTTTGAGAAATTTGCAATAAACCTTCGATAAAAACCAGCAAGCCCTAAAAAACTTCTAATGCCCTTGACTGTAGTCGGTGGCGGCAGCTTCTCGATCACTTCTATTTTAGCCCTGTCGACTTCTATCCCACGGTAGCTAATCTTATGGCCTAGGACTATCCCTTCATCCATCATAAAGTGGCATTTTCCCAATTCAAAACTAGATTAGCTTGTTCACATCTTTCAAGTACCTTTTGAAGATTGCTGAGGCAGCTCTCAAAATCGTCTCCAAAGACGGAAAAATCATCCATAATGATCTCAAGGAAGTCCTCTACCATATCGGAGAATATGGCCATCATGCACCTTTGAAAGGTGGCGGGTGCATTACATAGTCCAAATGGCATCCTCCTAAAAGCGTACGTTCCGTAGGGGCAGGTGAAAGTAGTCTTTTCTTGATCCTCCGGTGCGATAGCAATTTGGTTGTAACCTGAGTAACCATCAAGAAAACAATAGTAAGATTTACCCGCTAATCTATCAAGCATTTGATCAATAAAGGGTAAAGGAAAGTGGTCCTTTCGGGTAGCTTTGTTGAGCTTCCGATAGTCCATACAAACCCTCCAACCGGTCACAGTCCTGGTTGGGATTAACTCATTGTTCTCGTTGGTCACCACAGTCATTCCTCCTTTCTTTGGAACACATTGCACCGGGCTCACCCATTTGCTGTCGGAGATGGCATAAATAATACCAGCATCTAGCCACTTTATTATCTCTTTACGCACTACCTCCTTCATCGCATGGTTTAGCCGCCTTTGGGCATCAATAGTCAGTTTATGATCTTCCTCAAGGAGGATTTTGTGTATGCATAACGCCGGACTAATGCCTTGAATGTCTGCTATCGTCCATCCAATCGCCTTCTTGTGCTGCCTTAGCATGCCGATTAGTTGTCGTTCCTGTTCCTGCGGCAGCTTAGAAGAGATGATTACGGGCAGTGTGTTATTTGAACCAAGATAAGCATATTTTAACTGCCCGGGCAGGGGCTTAAGTTCTAAGGCAGGTGGTTCAATAGTAGATGGCTTTTGGATTAAATGGTTATCCGAAGTATAATTCAAAGGTTCGAATAACTTACCTGGACGATAGCCTAACCAGTTTACCTCCTCCTGATCTTCAGTATCAGATGTGTCGGAGTCAGAGGAGTTGCTGTCGTCGGTGCTGTCATCGTTGCTGTCGTGACAGGCCTATAGGTGGCTGTCGCAGCAGTGACCAAATTTTATATCATGACAGCCCGACCTAATGCAGGGATGATCAAGGGTCACTTCAATGATGGCCTTGCATTCCTCGTCCAAATCAGCATGTTTCATTGATTGGAGAACATTCAACTTAATCTCTTGATCGTTCACTCGCATGGTGAGTTCTCCTTTCTCCACATCAATCAGTGATCTTCCCGTGGCTAAGAAGGGTCGCCCAAGGATGACTGGTGCGTTTTCATCTGCCTCACAATCTAAAACAAGAAAGTCAGCAGGAAAAATAAACTTATCCACTCTTACCAGAATATCTTCAATCTTTCCCTCTGGATGAACGTAAGAGCGGTCTGCCAGCTGCAGAGTTACTGTCGTGGGCCGCGCCTTTCCAATACCTAATTTCTGAAAAATAGACTTTGGCATTAAATTAACACTAGCACCAAGATCACAAAGTGCCTTACCCACAAATTTGTCTCCGATTACACAAGGTATGATGAAGCTCCCCGGATCCTTCTTTTTCTAGGGTGGCTGCCGATGAAGAATACTCATGCAACCATCTGCCATCCTACCGTTTCAAATTCCCCCAGTTTATATTTTTTTGACATGACATTCTTGAGAAATTTGGCGTAACCAGGCATCTCCCTAACGGCATCTAACAGCGGAATATTAATTTGAACCTGCTTAAAAATATCATAAATCTTTTTAAGTTGAGATTCCTGCTTAGCTTGTTGTATCCGTTTAGGAAAGGGTGGTGGGGGACGGTAATCAGCAATACGTCCTTCCCACTGCATACGAATCTGAGGATGATGTTCTTCATTTTTCTCCTCTGTCGCTTCTGCTGTCGTGACAGGCTCATCGGCAGCAGTCTGTTTATCACCTGTCGGGGCAGCTTCCTCGGCAGGTTTGTCTACGGCTGGTTCCTTTACTGATTCAGCTTCTTTTTCGGCCCTGGTAATTTCTTCCCACTCCTAGTAGTAATTGCCTTACATTGCTCATGTGTGGGCGGTCTAGCATTTTCAGTATTGCTAGGGAATCCTCCATTCTGCCTCGGCTTAATATGTTGAGAAACCTGGCCCATTTGTGTCTCCAGAGATTTCAAGATAGCTTCATGATTTGTCATCCTCATCTCTGTCTTATCCATGAAATTCTCTGTCTTCTTGACAAACTGATTCATATTCTCAATGTAAGTACCGGTCTGAGACATAAAGGTGGCCAGAGTCTGTTCCAATATACTGCTCGTGGCAGGTGGTGGCTGTTGTTGTTGCTGCGGCGGCGGGTTCGGTGACAGGTTCTGTCGCGTCAGCAATCTAGGTCCTCCCTGATTCTGATTGTGTGCTTGAGGATTCAGGGCATTGTTAGGGTTACTCCAAGAAAATTTGGGATCCTTCCTCCAATTAGGATTATAATTGTTAGAATTGTAATTCGGCTTGTTGTAATTTCCAACATACTTTCCCTCTTCTAACTGTATTGGGCACTCATCCCGACTATGATTTCCCTCACAGATATCACATACTTCCTCTATAGCAAATCCTTGTTGACCATCATCATTCAATAACCTTTTCATTGCTTTAGTAAGGAATGCTACCTGTGATTTCAACGTGCTGTCGGCTTCATAGTCCTTGACAGCAAGTACCCGTTTACCCCCTCTTCTTGCGGTCGGAAACTGCTCCTCATTCTTAGCCAGATTTTTCAAAACTTGCAATGCCTCGTCTGGATCTTTATCCAATAATAGTCCATTTGCTGCAGAATCAATTCGAATGCGAGTTTATAAGTTAGCAGCATTATAGAACTTAGTTACCTGATTCCAGACAGGGAATCCATGCATTGGGCAGTTCCGTAGAAGAGTAGTGAATCTGTCCCAGGCCTCGTGCATCGGCTCGTCATCTTCCTGTTGAAAAGTAGCAATTTCATTACGTAATCGCTCAGATAAATGCGAAGGATTAAAACGAGATAAAAATTTATGAGATAAATCTGCCCAAGTCATAATTGAACCCGGCGTAAGTTTATTCCACCAAGTTTTTGCTCTGTCCCTCAATGAATGGGGGAATAACCGAAGCCTCAGTATCTCCGGGTTAACTCCTGGTAGTCTAAACGAACCACAGATCTCCTGGAACGTTTTGAGATGCTCCCTAGCATCTTCTATCACAGCACCACTAAACTGCCCGGCATTGTTGATCATACTAAACATGACAGGTTTAAGCTCAAAGTTATCAACTTCAATATCCGGCAGCGTGGTCTCCAGCTCTACATGATCGTTCAGCATGTAGTCACGACATGACCGTCGTCCGGCTGCTGCGGGCGGGTCGCCGAAAGGCGGTATACCATCACCAGCGGGCGGATTACGGGCCATCTTCTCTAGCTGTTCCTCAAGGTACTCGTTCCTGTCTAAAAGGTGGCGAAGTTGTTTCTTGAGATTGAAGGAACGTTCGATTTCCGGATCTAATTTATACTCAGGATCTTCGCCTCTTTTAGATCTGCGCATAAACAAGAAAACCTTGTGAAAAGCAAGAGTTGAAAGTACTAATGAAAAATAGAAAAAAAAAGAAAAATTAAAAGAAAAACAAAAACAAAAATAAAAACGAAAAGCGCAATAAAAGAAAGGTGTAGTTATGTTGCCAATCCCCGGCAACGGCGCCAAAAACTTGTTGCGTGTAAAAGAGTCTATCGCAATTGTAGTGCAAGTGTACACGACGCAAGTAGTAAAGTGATACGAAGTATCGGATATCGTCTCCACAGGGATTGGGCTAATAGCTTCACCTAAATTCACTGCACGAAAGTAAAGAAAATATTTGAGAAAGTTGTCACGAGAATAATGAATAAAACGTAAATAAAAGAGTGGAGTAATCAAGATAGAGAGAATGGGCTGGTATTGAATTGCTCAGTAGTGCAGGTATTGTATTGCTTAGGAACTCCAGTTCTGTCGTCGCGCCTGTCGCTGGCAGCACCTGTCGCGGCAGCTGTCCGTTGGTCGTCGCGGCAGCAACACACCAACTCAGTATGCTCAAGTTTGGCAAGAATCCCAGATCTGCCTTGGCCTATCCCTAGGTCCAAGTCTGTCGATGATCACGTCTTTGATGATACCTCCCGGCGTGAATCGAAGGATGAACACCGATGTGTATGAATTCTTCCTTAGCCACTTAACCTTGCCCTATCCCTAGGCACAAGATAGTTCAACTATAAACTAGAGAACTCGCTCTTATTTCTTTCGTATACTTAACTCTCCCGATGCTAAGTAAATCGATAACCTCACAATGCTCTCCCGATGCTCTTGCAAGAACTTAATAACCAAAATAAGAGAACTTGAAGTTTATTTTATTGAACTTGAAAAATCCTAAAACAAAAACAACCCTTGCAACTACTTTACAAAACAACCCGTGGCCCTAGGGGGGTTTTTAGAACATGTCGACGACGGGTAGACGGCGGAGGGGTTTGGTTATCGGTTATGGGGTATGATGTATTATATTTTTCCTAGGTTAAAATCTATGCCCTTATATAAGCTTTGGGCTCAAGGATTCTAAGATAACAAGGATTACAACTTTAATTAAAAGTAAGATTCTAATAAAGACTTAATCTCTAAGGATCCTACTTTTCAGCCGCCTCCTTGTTTCATGGGATTTCCTCTCCTTGAGCTTTGGCTTGACATATCTTTTGATCCGGGGCTTGAAAAAATATATGGCTTTCACACGACAGACGAGCATAATTTTCTCTATCTATCGAGGTCCACTTTGCTTTTCCTCTCCGCAAAACTGCTGTCACGACAGATCCATGGCAGCCTCGCCCTCATCGTCTGCTTGTCCAGTTCAGCTCTTCTGCTTCTCTGCCCTGCGCCCGCCTTCTCTGTCTACTATGACAGCAACCTGCAAAATAAGCCATCTTTTAGTAGAATCCGTGCCTTTAATATATTTGTGATGTTTTGCAGTAAACTATCCTAAATGCAATGCAATGATGCTTGAATGCAGCAGAAATATGGGTTAAAAAGGGTGTAAATAATAGAACTTTTACACACTCAACAGTTGTTTTTATTTCTTAAAATTTTATGATATTTGAATGATTTTATTTCAATTATGCATGCTCAGAATATGTGCGAAAAACATCCATCGCAACATAATTTATTTATTAAACATCTAAGTCGCGTGTAGAATGCCTTGCATGAATATAATGAACGAAACATGATGTTCGTTGATGATTCAGAAGCTAAAATGATTAATAATTCGGTTAGTAAATTACTCAAAATATTTGTTTTTACTTGCAAATATATAATTAATTAATTGTTATATAACTATTCTTTTTTCGATTATGTTCATGTTTCAGGAAAACACCAACATATGTCCTAAATCTTACAAGAGAGAAGATGAGAGAATTGATAACGCATTAAGTAAAATTTTCATACTCGAGCATCTTTCATATTTCCTAAACATTTTCTGGCACTAAAATCTTATTATCTAATTATTGTACTTGCAAATGATCATAGAAAAAAATGGTTTCATTCGCGTCTATTTAGAAAACTTGGACAGAGAAGAGAATGTTCAAGAATATGTGAAGCATCATTCATTTTTGGATTGACGCAAAAGGTCAAATGGTCAACTGACGATACTCATAGCTTCTCAGTTTCCCTTGCCGGGAACGAGGAATTACAAGGCGATACAAATGACCCTCATTCGTTTTTGTTGTCCAATTGTATATGTCTGATCATATAATAAGGAGATATTTTACTTTATTATTTTGTTATTGTCTATTAGGATGGTGACATCACTTGGGATACAATGTTTAGCTTTTTCTTTCTGAAGCGTGGCTACTGCTTTTGTTTGATGTACGAAATGATACTTGGTCCTTTGTAATCTGTTTTTTTAAGGAATTTTTATGAAGGCATGAGCCAAAATCATATTCTCTATTCCTTTCGTTGTAGATAATTAGTTCAACTATTAAGGTTTTAGGTTTTTTAGATAATCAGGCATTCACCTGCAATCATATTTGAACCAAGTATACCTACATAGGTAACAAAGCTTTTAGGGGTTTCGAAACCCTCTTTGTGATTTCAAAACCACTTTAGCAGTGTGCCGTTAATCAATGTTGACCCAGTAGGTATCGAAACCACCATTGTGGTTTCGGAACCACGCAGTATGCCATTAAATCCATGTCTACTCAAGAGGCTTCGAAACCAACAATTGCGGTTTTGAAACCACCCCTACAACACTTATGGTAAATCTGGTACATTTCGTAGTAAAATGTGTACATACACGTCAAACTAGGGGTTTCGAAACCCCAATTTTGGTTTCGAAACCACTTTGGCAGTGTGCCTATAATCAATGTTGACCCAGTAGGTATCGAAACCACCATTGTGGTTTTAGAACCATTTTCGCAGTATGCCATTAAATCCATGTCTACTCAAGAGGCTTCGAAACTACAATTATGGTTTCGAAACCACTCCTACAACACTTATGGTAAATCTGGTACATTTCGTAGTAAAATGTGTACATACACGTCAAACTAAGGGTTTCAAAACCCCAATTGTGGTTTCGGAACCACTTTGGCAGTGTGCAAATCAATGTTTACCCAGGAGGTATCGAAACCAACAATGGCGGTTTCGAAACCTCCCATTCAGATCTTGTAGTAGAAAAGGTTTTAGGGGTAGGAAGTTGTGTATATACCGTTTTTGTAAGAATTTAGGTACATACCGTTTTTACAACTAATATTGTAAGGTTTTTTGTATTTTTTGTAGTAATTTCGGTATATACACAAAACCTTACACTTTGTGTAGCAAATTAGGTATTCTCATAGGAAATTGAGAGTGTACACAAATTTTTACACTGAGTTGAGCCATTTTGGCCTTTGGTGAAACTTTGTAAGGATTTCGGTACATACCGTTTTTCCTACTAATATTGTAAGGTTTTCCGTACTTTTGTAGTAATTTTGGTATATACACAAAACCTTACACTTTGTGTAGCAAACCACTTTGTCAGTGTGCCATTAATCAATGTTGACCCAGTAGATATCGAAACCACCATTGTGGTTTCAGAACCACTTTCGCAATATGCCATTAAATCCATGTCTACTCAAGAGGTTTCGAAACCAATATTTGTGGTTTCGAAACCACCCCTACAACACTTATGGTAAATCTGGTACATTTCGTAGTAAAATGTGTACATACACGTCAAACTAAGGGTTTCAAAACCCCAATTGTGGTTTCAGAACTACTTTGGCAATGTGCAAATCAATGTTTACCCAGGAGGTATCGAAACCAACAATGGCGGTTTCGAAACCTCCCATTCAGATCTTGTAGTAGAAAATGTTTTAGGGGTAGGAAGTTGTGTATATACCGTTTTTGTAAGAATTTAGGTACATACCGTTTTTCAACTAATATTGTAAGGTTTTCTGTATTTTTTGTAGTAATTTCGGTATATACACAAAACCTTACACTTTGTGTAGCAAATTAGGTATTCTCATAGAAAATTGTGTATGTACACAAATTCTTACACTGAGTTGAGCCATTTTGGCCTTTGGTGAAAGTTTGTAAGGATTTTGGTACATACCGTTTTTCCTACTAATATTGTAAGGTTTTCCGTACTTTTTGTAGTAATTTCGGTATATTCACAAAACCTTACACTTTGTGTAGCAAACCTCTTTGTCAGTGTGCCATTAATCAATGTTGACCCAGTAGGTATCGAAACCACCATTGTGGTTTCAGAACCACTTTCGCAGTATGCCATTAAATCCATGTCTACTCAAGAGGTTTCGAAACCACCCCTACAACACTTATGGTAAATCCGGTACATTTCGTAGTAAAATGTGTACATACACGTCAAACTAAGGGTTTCAAAACCCCAATTGTGGTTTCGGAACCACTTTGGCAGTGTGCAAATCAATGTTTACCCAGGAGGTATCGAAACCAACAATGGCGGTTTCGAAACCTCCCATTCAGATCTTGTAGTAGAAAATGTTTTAGGGGTAGGAAGTTGTGTATATACCATTTTTGTAAGAATTTAGGTACATACCGTTTTTACAACTAATATTGTAAGGTTTTCTGTATTTTTTGTAGTAATTTCGGTATATACACAAAACCTTACACTTTGTGTAGCAAATTAGGTATTCTCATAGGAAATTGTGTATGTACACAAATTCTTACACTGAGTTGAGCCATTTTGGCCTTTGGTGAAACTTTGTAAGGATTTCGGTACATACCGCTTTTCCTACTAATATTGTAAGGTTTTCCATACTTTTTGTAGTAATTTCGGTATATACACAAAACCTTACACTTTGTATAGCAAATTAGGTATTCTCGTAGGAAATTGTGTATGTACACAATTCTTACACTAAGTTGAGCCATTTTGGCCTTTGGTGAAACTTTGTAAGGATTTCGGTACATACTGTTTTTCCTACTAATATTGTAAGGTCTTCCATACTTTTTGTAGTAATTTCGGTATATACACAAAACCTTACACTTTTTGTAGCAAATTAGGTATTCTCGTAGGAAATTGTGTATGTACACAAATTCTTACACTAAGTTGAGCCATTTTGGCCTTTGGTGAAACTTTGTAAGGATTTCGGTACATACTGTTTTTCCTACTAATATTGTAAGGTTTTCCATACTTTTTGTAGTAATTTCGGTATATACACAAAACCTTACACTTTCTGTAGCAAATTAGATTTTCTCGTAGGAAATTGTGTATGTACACAATTTCTTACATTAAGTTGAACCTTTTTGGCCTTTGGTGAAACTTTGTAAGAATTTCGGTACATACCGTTTTTCCTACTAATATTGTAAGGTTTTCAGTACTTTTTGTAGTAATTTCGGTATATATACAAAACCTTACACTTTCTGTAGCAAATTAGGTTTTCTCGTAGGAAATTGTGTATGTACACAATTTCTTACACTAAGTTAAACCCTTTTGGCATTTAGTGAAACTTTGTAAGCATTTCGGTACATATCGTTTTTCCTACTAATATTGTAAGGTTTTTCCCGAACATTTTGTAGCAATTTCGGTATATACCCAAAACCTTACACTTTCTATAGCAAATTAGGTTTTCTCGTAGGAAATTGCGCGTATGTACACAAATTATTAGGTTGTAACGTATTATGTATATATTCTTTCTCTTACAGTTTTCGTAATGGGTTATGTATGTACCCAAATCCATAAATTGTAATAATTTATATTTATACCGTTTCTATTACATGTTTTGTAATAAAAGCGGTACAAATTTTATAACAAATTCTATACAATTTGTTACCCGGTTAGCCGTGATTTAGCCTTTAATTAGCGGTTGTTCCCTAAAACTTCCCAAGTATGGTTCGGGAATAGAAACTCATTAATATTATGGATTATTAGTATTTATTCCTTTTGAATCAATCCATTTTCTTCATAGAATCTCCTTAAGCAACTAATTCATATTTATATTTTTGGCTTAAAAGGGTAATTTTTTTCTTAAGTTTTCATGAGAAACGTTTTTAATTTGACTTTTGAACTCAAAAAATAATGTATCAATTTAGTTTCATCAAAGACAATTTTCGCTGTTTCAACATCAATTGCAAACCTCCTCCGATCATTCACTCTCCCTTTCAAGTACCTTGTTCCAACAAAGTGTCGAGAGCTTCGAGAAACTAAGCTAAAACTAAAGCACCTCCTATTAGGAGTTGGTTATATTGTTGGTTAAAGGCTGTTAAGGGTAATTAGTAATATTAAGTGTGACAGGTGTCAAAGTCACCTTAATTATTTTTTATATATTAAAACCTTTTCTTTTCAGTTTTAATAAGATCAGAAACTTATCGTTAAAAAAATTAATATATACAAAAATAATTAAGGTGACTTTGACACCTGTCACACTTAATATTACTAACTACCCTTAACAACCTTTAACCAACAATGTAACTAGGGATGTAAAAACAGGTAATCGGACGGTTTTCAGGTCGGGTACTGTCAGGTCGGATAAAATCGGATACAGGTCATTTCAGGTCATTTTTCTGTTTTGACTCGACTCGGGTCGGGTGCAGGTCCATTTCAGGTCAGGTCTATTTCAGGTCGGGTCCATTTCAGGTCGGGTCCATTTCAGGTCGGGTCAAAACAGGTCGGGTCCGAAGCAGATAATTAACAGGTTAATTCAGGTTCGGATACACTTCAGGTCGGGTCCATTTCAGGTCGGGTCCGTTTCAGGTCGGGTCCGTTTCAGGTCGGGTCCGTTTCAGGTCGGGTTCATTTCAGGTCGGTTGCATTTCAGGTCGGGTGCATTTCAAGTCAGGTAATTTCAGGTCGGGTAGTTTCAGGTCGGGTAATTCAGGTCTGGGTATTTTTGGAATTGGAATTCGTATTGAGTTTGATTCGGTACAACCGTATAAGTAGTTGATAGACTTTAGGTTGGCCTTCGTCAATCGTCATTGATTTTGAGTTAATTATTTAAAGTCATATCAAATTAAAATTATAAAATATTGGAGTAATTAAAAAATAATGAAAAAGGGTCAATTTGGACTGAAAAGGGGTCAATTTGGATTAAAAATAAACTTTCACAGATTATAATGAACAAAAATATCAAATTAAAATTATAAAACATTAGGCAAATTTAAAAGAAAACAAGGAAAATGGGTCAATTTGGAATAAAAATAAAGTTTTGGGGACTATAATGAACAAAAATATCAAATTAAAAGTATAAAAATTAGAGTAATTAAAAAACAATAAGTATAGGTCAATTTAGAATAAAAAATAAAGTTTTAGGGTCTAGAATGAACAAAATTTCAAATTAAAATTATAAAACATGATGAATTAAAATATATACAAGGGTCAATACAGAATTAAAATAAAGTTAAGGGACTAGAATGAAAAAAATATTAAATTAAAATAATAAAACATTAGACAGATTAAAAAAATAAATGTGGGTCAATTTGGAATAAAAATAAAGTTTTAGGGTCTAGAATGATGAAAATATCAAAATTAAAATTATAAAATATTGGACGGATTAAAAAAAATAATGAATATGAGTTTATAGTTCATACATTTATAGGCACATTTACATACATACATTAGGGTTTAGGGTAAAACTCATTAAGAGTTTAGGGCTCATACATTGATCGCTACATATATACATACTTATATACATTAGGGTTTAGAGTTTAAGGTTTAGAGTTTAGGGTGTAGCGAAAACTCATAAAGGGTTTAGGGTTCATACATTGATAGATACAAATATTCTTACATACATTAGGGTTTAAGCTTTAGAGTTTATGTTTTAAGGGATTAAGTTGTGGATTTAAGGGTTTAGGGTTTAGAGTTTTATGAAAACTTTATTAAGTGTTTAGGGTTTAGACATTGATAGGTACATACATACATACATTAGGGTTTAGGTTTAGTGTTTAGGGTTTAGGGAAAAATTCATTAAGGGTTTAGGGCTCATACATTGATAGTTGCATACATACATACATACTTATATATAATAGTGTTTAGGGTTTAAGGTTTAGGGTTTAAGGTTTAAGGTTTAAGGTTAATTGTTTAGGGTTTAGGGTGTAGCGAAAACTCATTAAGGGTTTAGGGTTCATACATTGATAGATACAAGCATACTTACATACATTAGGGTTTAGGGTTTGGAGTTTAGGGGTTAGGTTGTGGATTTAAGGGTTTAGGGTTTAGGCTTTAAACATTGATAGGTATATACATATATACTTATATACATTAGGGTTTAGGATTTAGGGTTTAAGATAAAACTCATCAAGGGTTTAGAGTTTATACATTGATAGATATATGCATACTTATATACATTATAGTTTAGAGTTTAGAGTTTAGGGTTTAGGGTCTATGATTTGATGAATTTAAAGTGTTGATAAATGTAAAATATTAATTGTTAATTTTTTAAATCAATTTAAAGTGTTAAATAATCTTTCTGTTAAATATACATATATAATCAATTTAATATATATGTATAAAAAAGATTGTATTTAAATATTCATTTCACGCTTCTAAGTTTTAAATTTTATTAAATAATTCAATATGCTTAGTACTAACTCATTTAATATAAATTATTTGTGGTGTTAATAACTTAAAAGTTTTATTAAATTAATAACTTGTGATGGATGAATTAAAAATAAATTATTTAAAATTTAAATCATTTTATTAATTATGATCATTAAATTAAAATTTCATTTTATTAAAAAATTTAATTAAAAATTTTAATTAGGGGGAAAGTTAAAAATTAAAAATACTTTAGTTTTTAATTTAAGAGGGAAAGTTAAAAATTAAAAATACTTTAGTTTTTAATTTATGGGGAAAGTTAAAAATTAAAAATTTGTGCAGCCAAATTGGGGGAGATTTCGATAAAAAAAATTGGGGGAAAATTGAGAGGGATGCCGCCAAAATTAGTGAAAATTGATGGGAGGGTTTTTTTTTCTTAATTGAAAAGTGAGATGCCTAATTTGTTATTTAAGGGTTAATCACTCTTTAGGCCTTTTCTTAATTAAATACTTAGAGTTTAAATTATTTAAGTTTTAGTTTGTTTTTTTTAGTGCTAACTTTTAATATAGTTTCTTTAGATTTAATTAAACATGGTTGAACTAAAAGAAGGATGAGCATGCCACAACTCACATGTATCCTCAATTTTTTGGTCTAATAACAATTTAGGTCTCTATAAGTATAATTATTAGAAAAACTATATATTGTCCCTAAATTTTGAGTTTGAATACTTATTAAGTCCTTATAATTTTGAAATTCAATATTTTAATTCCATCAAATGTTCAATCTTGATTTCTCTTTTTTATTGAAATAAAGTATTTTATGTGAGATAAATTATGTCTTTGCTATAAGTTCCGAGAGCTAATATTATTACAAACAAACTTCTTGTATTTTATCAGTTCAGGTCAACAACAGGTCGGGTCACTTAACAGGTCGGGTTTAAAACAGGTCAGGTTCAAAACAGGTCGGGTCCATTTCAGGTCGGGTCCGTTTCAAGTCGGGGTCCGTTTCAGGTCGGGTTAATTTCAGGTCGGGTAAAATAGGATATCCGGTCAATTCAGTCGGGTAAATTCGGTTATCTGCCAGGTCAGCTTCGGGTTCGTTTCAGTCGGACGCAAGTCGGGTTTCAGGTCCAATTCGGGTTCGAGTCATTTTCAGTCGGACGCAGATCGGGTTCGGTTACTACAATAACAGGTCAAATTCGGGTTCGGGTCAACAACAGTCGGTTATAGATCAGGTTCGGGTCATCAAATCTTCGGGTCAAATCAAGTTCTGACTCGAGCAGGTTTCAATCGGGTTTTCAGGTCGGGTCAGCTTTTTACATCTCTAAATATAACCAACTCCTAATACCTCCTAACAAGTGATAGTCGAGTCTGTTTAAAATGCCCATGAACGCATGCAATTGTCCAATTATAGCTATTGTATCTTGACACATGAGATTCATTAAAGTAGGTATTTAAAATATCATGGCAATAACCTATTGTAGTATCATTTCCCCATATCAAAAGAAGGTATTAACACCCTGGGACTGTACTCACTAACCCATTCGTCATCAAACACATTCAAACAGTTACCTCGATTAAATAGACAATCAGTAACCAAATGAACATATTCCCTAATAGTCAGTAGTGCACCATTGATTCGTGGCAGCCTTTCATCGAACATGCTAGTTTCACCGGGACCCATCCCCCACATCGTCATAAGTGAATCCAACCATATACCCTGAATCGACAATCCAACTCAACGTCTGTTATCACAAACAATTTGTTGAACACCTTGGATTGGATAGAGCTTGTTACCAACTGTTCTTGTTTCGTCTCCGTCAAATCTGTCACCCACGCGTTTTTGTCCTCGTCCTTTCTCTTGCGCATTAGATCAAGCACGAAATTAACCCTTTCGCAAAAATCCTTAAAACCGTTTCTAATGTCGCTTCACAACTTATCAAAACAACATCCAACATATGCTCACATTCCTTGAGTAGTCGAATCCTTAGTTCTTCTAAAATCATCACCATAATGCCCACCACGACCGAGAATCATCTAAAACTCAAATGCCTTTGTAACAGTACGAATCAAGAAGAAGAATTTTAAGTGAGGAAGAAGAGTGAACAGAGCAAGAAAAGAGGAGAAGCAAAATAGTTTAGAGGAAGACAAGACAATTTTCATTCAGTCATTCAATCGATAGATGAAAAACCTACAATTTTGGCTTTTATCCCAAAATATAAAACGACAACACTAAATAAAAATCTAAAGCATAATAAAATGAAGGCCTAAATAAAACGGTGCGTTACACTTTGCTTCTTCTAGTCTTACACCAACAATTTGTAGGCGAAGCAATTACCAACTTGTCAAGAACCATTTGGTTTTGCAAAATGTTAATGATAACCACAATGTATTTAAAAGAGATTTGCAGAGAATTATTAAGTTACAGAAAACTAGCATACCTCTTTCTACACAATTCCTTTGAAAGAAAACATACCACAAATGAGAAATTAATTGTCTTGAGTGGTTGATATAGAGCTGAAATTGTTTCAGTAGAAGCTAATATAACAGTGACATCACTTGGTCGATCGATAGATATAAACAGAGCTTCCAATAATCGGATTTATTCCAAAGATTCAAACCCGAAATGCCTTACAGAGATATATCGAACAGGTAGTGAGTTAAACGTACGGGTTAAAGTGGATTGGGCAAGCATGCTTCTAAGTTCTAAGGAAGCAACAAATGATGGAATGTAACTGACTGCATCCAGCATGAACCTTTTTCAGCCCTTGAGAAACCTCTGACTAAATTCTATTGCAGTTTACAGAGAAATATTTTCAAGATAAGCTTCAATACATAAAGACAACTCTAAAAGATTACCAAAAAAGAATATCGATGCACGAATTTAGCAACGCAATTCTCATGAATAGACAAAATACATGTAGCTTTGAGAAACACAAATCACAATTTTAAAATCTCAAGAACAAGTGTCCATACTAAAATGCAAACATGATAAATTGCAAGATAAAAGGTTACCCTAACTTCCTTTATTATTCCTTATTTGTTGAAGCTGAATCCTGAGCAGCATTGTCATCTTTCATTGTATCATCAACATCCAGTATCTTCCCATCTGTGGGCACCAAACATGGGATCCCATCCTTTATCTAACAAAACCACATGCAAACATAAGCTCCAAACCCAATTCTACATCTTATAGCATATACCCAGAAATTGTAAAGGGGTTTGGTTTCATAAAAAAGTAGAATTGAGAGGTAAAATGATGAGACACCCAATTCCCAAAGAAATGGAAATAAAACTCACGGGAAAAGAGACCCCAATAGAATCACTGATAAGTGAAGCTGATTCCTCACAAACCCTAATCCAACAGCAATCAACCAAAGAAACAAAATCAGCAAAGAGAAGCACAGTGAAAGGAAAGAGAAACCAAAGGAGCGAGCACCTTAAAGTTTGTTTGGAGAGTGGACAAACGAGGATCTCCGAAAGAGTTTTGCTAATTCCGGTTCCTGCTTCTTGTAAAAGCCAGTTGGTTAATCTCACCATTTTGTTCTCTTTTCGTTTGTTTGTTTTTCTGCTTGAATTTCAAAACCCTTCTAACAGCTGAATTCAACTCCAATTAGATTTTGGGTTCTAGTGGGGTTGCCTGTAATTGGGTTCGTATGTAATTGGGCTGCTTGTAATTGAATTTCGAACCATTCTTTTTTTTTTTTTGTTCTTCTTTGTTTGTTGAAAAATTATTCTCGCCAAAATCATCAATAAATCTTCACACATTTTGCTGTATGGCTAACCTTTATGTTCTTCTGGAACAAACTACATGTTTAGCAATTAGCGAATAGCTAGTAGCGGATAGTGGATTACATTAGTTGATAGTTGATTGCATTAGCTGATTTGACTAGCGGATTGTATTAGTTGATTGTATAAAAGTGTTTGGTAAAATTAACTAATAGCTGATAGCTGTTAGATTATTTAAACAAGCAAAATGACATATAAGAACATGATTATATTCAATACTTGTTTGAATAGTTTTTTTTTTTTTTGATAATACAGTAGGATTCTAATTAAACAGGCCAACTACAGCCATCTTCAAGCACCCTTGCGTGCACCTCCGCCGGTGGAACCGGCAACCACACATTGCCCCGGCATTCTCCATTACACCATCGCGCAAGGAAATCCGCCACCTTGTTTCCATCGCGTCCAATATGTTGGACTTTCACTTCCCAATCCCGGCACAACAAACCAAAGATTAGGTCCACAAGTGTATCTCCACTCAACGCCGTCGACTCACCCTTGAGAATGCGCGTAACTTCTAAGTTATCCGATTCAAGCCAAACCTTCTGAAACCCCAACCTCCAAGCGTGAAGGAGGGTATCGTACACCGCCCACAACTCCGACATCAACACCGAACAACTACCTATCGCACGAGCAAAGCCGAATATCCACACACCATTATCGTCGCGGAGAACCCCTCCAATCGCAGCAGCCTGCTGCTGACCCTGCACCGATCTGTCTGCGTTCGCCTTCACCCATCCGACAGGAGGTCGCTGCCAACTATCCCTCACCCCTCCATTGCGCCTGCAGCCTCCAGTACTAGACGGCGCACTATCAAACTCCAGCGCAAGCTGCCGGCACCTTGAATACATGTCCCCGACCTCCACATAATCCACGTTCAATAGCCTACTGCAGCGGTGTTTCCACAGCAGCCAACACCCGACGGCAAAGCAAGTCACCCATGAAGAGCCATCACTCGGCATGCTTCCTTTGATCCTAAGGTTCTGTTCCAACCAATCGTTCCACGCACCCGTCTCAAACGCCCCCAACCTTCCAGGCAGCACAAGCTTCGACCAAAGGTCTCGTGCAGGAGGGCACCTTCGCAAGACGTGACCAATATCTTCATTACCTTGACGGCAAAGTTGGCACATCCCGTCCGACGCGAGGTGGCGGCGCTGCCGTTCCACATTAGTAAGCAGACTGCCCCGCATTGCTAGCCACAAGAACACACGGATCCGTTGCGGCAACTTTAATCCCCACAATAACCGCCAACAAGGAGAGGTACTCCCCGCCGAATCCCCTTCAAGTCTTCTGTACGCGGAACTGACCGTGAATAACTTATTCTCTTCCCAACGATAGCACGGTTGGTCCACTCCATACCAAGGACGTGGAGGTGGAATAGCCGACACCTTGCTTAAAACCTCATTCGGCAGCAGGCATTCCAATCGCCTCCAATCCCATTCCCCAAACTCATCCACCATACAAGCCGCCGATATAGGTGCAGGCATAATCGGCAGATTGCAGCGAGACCACAAAGGACCTTCCATGTCTACCCAAGTATCATACCAAAAAGCAGTCCGCTCTCCATTCCGGATATTCCAACGCACTCTCACGAATATCCTCCCACACTCCACTAAGACCTTGCCACAATCGCGAGCAATTACCCCGCTTAATACATAGCGGCAACTCCTCATTCCAACCGTATTTCCCCTTAACCACACGAACCCAAAGCTTGTTTGGTTTCATCAAAATTTCAAAACCCACTTTCATTAGAAAGGCACTATTCTGTGATTCCAACTTCTTCAAACCCATCCCGCCACTCGACAACGGCTTTTGCATAGACTCCCAATTGATAAGCGATATGTTGTGGCACTCACTACTTCCTCCCCACACAAAACGCCTAATAATCTTCTCCATCTCTCTACATAGGCCTTTCGGTAGCACCGCCGTTTGCATAACATATGATGGAATCGCTTGCAAGACAGCCTTTGCAAGCGTAATCCTCCTAGCTAATGAAAGCGATTTCGCCGCCCAACCGGACAAACGTTGCGCCATCTTATCGAGTAAATACGCATATGTGGCTTTCGTTACTCTTTTGTGTAGTAACGGAACTCCCAAATATTTCCCAAGGTCCTCAACTACTTCAAAACCCAACCGTTGTTCCACCAAGCCCCAAATTTGATCAGAACAATTTTTAGAGAAATAGACTTGTGTCTTCGCAATACTTACCTGGTGGCCTGAGCATAAGCAAAACTCCTCCATCACCTCGCGGATCACATCCATTTGCCCCGCATCAGCCTCAGAAAAAAGCACCAAGTCATCCGCAAAGAATAGGTGCGAAATCCCTGGCCCATTCCTCGATAGCCTAATCGGTTTCCATAGACCTGCTTCCACTTTCGCATTGATACTATGAGCCAAGCGCTCCATACAAAGGACAAAGATATACGGCGGCAAAGGGTCCCCTTGACGGATTCCACGTGACGGTCGAAAAGACTCCGTGACATCCCCGTTCCATAATAATTGAGTCGAGACCGAGCTTACACATTGCATAATTAACCCAATCAACTTACCCGGAATACCAATTTCGCGCAAGGTGTCCTCAATAAAGTGCCATTCTAAACGATCATACGCTTTTTCCAAGTCCACTTTAATGGCCATAAAGCCTTTCCTCCCCGCCTTATTACTCATAGTGTGTATAATCTCTTGCGCTAATATAACGTTATCCGAAATATTACGCCCGGGCACAAAGCTCACCTGGTTCTCCGCTATCCACTTCGGTAGAAAAGGCTTCAACCGATTGACTATTGTTTTGGTTATAATCTTGTACAGCACCGTGCAGAGGCTGATAGGTCGAAACTGGCTAATTAACTCAGGCACAGCAATCTTTGGAATTAGCACAAGCAGAGTTTGATTAATCCGGTTATCTAAAGAGCCACCATCAAAGAAATCCTTAACAAAATTGAACACCGAGTCACCCACCACATCCCACTTCTTCTGATAAAAGTCCGCGTGAATTCCATCAACTCCCGGCGCTTTTAAAGGATCCATCTCAAACACCACCTTTCGAACCTCCTCTTTGGACACATCCGCGCACAAGGAACTCATCTCTGCTTCACTAAACCGAAAGAATTTCCCCGTTAGCAAACTTACAGTGCAATCATGGATCCCACCCGTAAAGAGCTGCCGGAAGTAGGCCATTGCGTGTGACTTCAACTCCTGATGGTCATAGCTCTAGCGATTGGAGTCTACCTTCAGTGCCTTGATAGTATTTCGCCGGCGGCGCTGGATTGTACTAACATGGAAGAACCGTGTATTACGGTCACCCTTAGCAATCCAAGCATTACGCGACTTCTGATGCCACATACTCTCTTCCTCCCTTAGGACCTACGCAAGCTCCATCTTCAGCTCCCTTTCCAATTCTATCAGAAAATTTGAGTCTCGCTGCGAACGTGCCACTTCGATACCTTTGATGCGCGCTAAGAGTAGAGATTTCCTCCGCCCAATGTGTCCAAAAATTTCCTTATTCCATTCCTTCCCCCTTGCCTGAAAATCCAGCACGTTATCATATATGCCTCGCCCCTCCTTCCATACATCCACTACCAACCGATGAAAATCCGGATGGTCCGCCCAAGCCGTGAGGTAACGAAACGGTCGCGTCATCTTTTCCATCCCACCATCACCCACCTGTAGTAAAACCGGGCTATGATCAGATTCAAGCCGTGGTAAATGGAAAACTTCGGATACCGGAAACACACCAAACCACTCTTCATTACACAAACACCTATCAAGCCGTTGCTTCAAATCGCCCCGCTCCCAAGTAAAAAGAGGTCCATGATAACCCATATCCACTAACCCAGTATCAAAGATGAAATCCGCAAACTTCGAACAGACTCCCTGACGACTCACGGATCCACCCTCCCTTTCCAACGGGCTCGCAATAGCGTTAAAATCACCGCCCAAGACCCAAGCCAACCCTTGCGCCGGCTCGAGAGCCTGTAATTGCTCCCACAACTGATTCCGAACACCCTTATTTGGACTTGCATATACAAATGAAATGAAGAAAGCTTGCCTCTGGCTTACATCAACACACCAACCATGTACAAATTGCGACGAGACTGCCACAATATCTAGTCGCACGGAAGGTCGCCACATAACCCAAATACCCCCTGAAAAGCCATTAGCCTCCACCCGATACGAAAACTCAAACCCAGAACGACGAATAAAATCATCCGCCTTCCATCCACTAATCTTAGGTTCAAACAATGCCACAATATCCGGCTTCTTCTCATGTAACATAAAGCGAAAGTAACGAAAGAAATCGGAGCTTAGAGCCCCTTGCACATTCCAAAAAATAACCTTAATCATAACAACTGATAGAGAAGAGAAGATCGAACCTAAGACGACATAGTCGTCGCCTCCACATTCTCAAACACCTGGTTCGATTGCCACGAGACCGGCTCTCTCCCTGCCACCGACGCATCCCCAACTACACTGTTACCGTCAGCAGCCTCCTTGGCAACAACATTTAATTCTGACGTCATACTATTAATCCATTCGGATAACACAGGTTTTGAAGGTCCCCGCTCATCCCGTTTCTTTGGCTTAGTCCCCTTCGCTCCCGCAAATTTAGCAGCAAGTAGATTTTTGGCCCCGCTCTTAACCCCAGATTTCCGAGGTAACCCTTTCGAGCCACGACCATTCGCATCGCGCAGCACTCTACGCTCCTCCTTATCTACCATACGCACCACCTTATGATTACTCGCATCCAACGTCGATGGAGCCACCACTACCTCATCTTTAGAAGCAACATCAGCCACCCTAGACCCAACGTCCGCCACCCTATCATCGGATGCCCCCGCACCAACCAAACCATCTCCCGTCAGCCTAACCGAATCCACCCTCTTATCCGATGGCCCAGCACCATCCATGAACGACGCCTCCTGCGTCGGAACCTCCACGTCAATCACCATGTCCTGCTTACCCTTGCCCCGATACGGGCGATCCGGCGTTTCCGCTCTCCCCTTTTCAACCACATCCTCCAACTTGTCCCCTTCATCGGTTCGTAGCACACCAAATCTAGAACCCGATGTCTCGTTACGAGTTTGCTGCCCTCTTTCCCTCACATCCGGCTTCATCCCCGCTTTAACCGGCCGACGTCGTCTATTCATTACTTGCATCCAAGGCCCGTACAAATCTTTCTCCGGCTGAACCTCCTCGACATTCTCTGATCTAGACATCGAATCCGCACCCTCCAACGTATGCCCTTTACCACACACTTCCTGTTGATGGCCATACTTTCCACATGCGAAACAGATCATCGGGAGTCCCTCATACTCGATATCCTGTCGAAATCCATCAATCATAACTCCCGACGGAAGAGGCTTCCCCAAATCCACCACCATGGCGAACCTAGCAAAACGGCCCCGCTTCCCTTCCAAAGTATTGTAATCAATCTTCACGACCTTACCAATAACGTTCGCGATAGCCCGAAACATACTCTTGGTATAGTAGCGGTAGGGAAGACCTGGAAGTCGCACCCATACGACAATTTGCTTCGGGTAATCCTCCACTGTGGTAAACGAGCGAGACCAAGGCTGCACCGTCAAATAACAGCCATAAATCACCCATGGACCTCCAGAGAGGACCCTAGCATAATCCGACTCAAGTTCAAACCTTGCCAGAAAGTACTCATTATCCAAGTCCACTAACTCCATTTTCCCTACCGGCACCCACAAAGCCCTCACTCTATTCAATAGCGCACGGTAGCCTATAGCCTTACCTAATAATCGAACAATCACCGAGCAAGCCAGTTTCGCATCAATGGACTCATGCACATGTTCAGAAAAATCAATCTTGGGCAGCACCCCGTCGAGATCAATCTGCACGTCTTCCTTCAAAAGATCCACATCCAATTCCTCCATCACCTCTCGGCCGACTTCTTTCCCAGCCACCATATCCCGAAAAGAGGGTTTACCACTCTCCACCACCGGCAGCTGATCCCCCACCGGTTGCGCAGCCCCCAATGCCGATCCAGCAGCGGCTTCCTGCATACAGACATCTCCCATTGGGATACCCTCATCTCACGCCTCAACGACATCACTTCTTCCCTTCTTTGCGTCCCGTTCCAACTCCTCCCCCAACGGCGCACCAGCGCGTTCCAAACTTGCCTGGGTCGGGACATGAACGGCAGGGTCCGGTGGTCGCCCGGATACACCAGGCGACGGCAGGTTCATACCCGCAGAAGACATACTATGGTTTCCTATCTTTGCGGAGTAAACAATATTATGTTTCATTAACTTGATTTTAATTCTACATACATACATTGTTTGAATAGTTTATTAGTTATCAATATTTTGTATCTAATTATTATTAATTAGATCTATAAAATTATTTTTAATATAACTTTTCTAAACATATTCAAATGATTTATATATTAATTTATCATTTATATAATTATTTTAATATAATTTAATTAATTAATAAATTTAAATACATATAAATATGTGATAATAAAAAAATAAATAGGATTAGCTTATAAATAGGGTGAGAAAGTATTTAATTTAGGTTATTTTGAGATTTTTGGTAATTGGTAAGAGTAAAAGAGTCTTTACAACTCTAATATCAAACCTCTAATCTCAAAAAGCTCCTATTATGAGCTTTTTCAAAATTACCGGTTTCACCTCAATCCGCTATTTACCAAACAACAATATTAGCGGATTTGACTGGTCAAACCTCTAATAACTTCTCTTTACCAAACTGTAACCCCTAAACCCGACTTAGAAGAAAAAACCGAATTTAAGAAGTTAGGTTTGGAAACTTGTCCCACAAGAAACAATTTAAGTTAAATATAATAAAATTCATAATAATCTATTGAATAAGTAGAAACTCAATAATTAATATGATTATGATAATTAATTAAAATATCTAAAAACAAGTTCGTAAATGCATGCATCCAATAATCCCAATTTATAAACATTCCCAATGTCCATATTACACGAATATTCCAAATAATGTTAAAATAATAAATCAAAGTAGTCAAAAGAGTTCATACTGAATATTAATATATCTGAATAAACAAGAGATGCTCCAAGTACCGAGTCACCTAATAAGTCTGAGTATCTGAAAATAAAAACTAAGGGGTGTAAGCTAAAGAGCTTAGTGTGTCCTTTTGTATAACAAAACACAGAATCAAAACAATATTTTATTTTTCCGATAAATTCATTTCCGAATACAGAGTGTATCCGATAAATCAAAATCATAAATGTTATGATGTCCGATGCATGATGCAATGCCTGAATATCCGATATCATACAGAGTGGAGGTTGCCCACGCCAGAGTGGAGCTTCGCTCGCTAGAGTGGAGGTTTCCCTCGCTTTTTCCGAATATTATTCCGAACAAATGACACATGATATGATTTGTAAAATTATAAATCCGAACTCTTACGAGTATCATATTTTCTGAAAATTAGATGCTTGATTTTAAAAAAAACACAATTATTATACCATGAATGATGTTGCAAAATCATTATCAAATCACAAACCAGATAATTAAATTAAACAAGAATAAAATTACATTTATTTTAAACACCCTAAGAAACACACCTTAGCCACAGAAGCTCTAATCTCGAGAAGGGCGAGCCTCACGCTCGGATCTCACTGAATCAGGACCTACGAGGTATTAATTATATATTAACATTTATTACTAACACTAAGCCACCGACTAAAACACTGAAAACCGAACTAAGATATACTCACGTGAAGATCTCGAAGAACGTGCACGATCGGTCTGAACAACTGGAGGTAACCCAACAGTCTCAAGGTTGGCACCTGAACACGAGAATATTTCGGATTAGATTCTGAAATTCATAACTTATCAGATTCCAATAACAATACTTAAAAAGAGCAAAACTGAGCTTTCGGAAACTAATTAGGAAAAACGGGCAACGAATACGGACTCAGGACGTCGAGAAAGGTTGAGATGAACGTTTTCTGAAAAAGTCAACTCTTGGTCAACTTTGGTCAAAGTCAAAGTCAACGGGTCAAACATGTCAAAGGTCAATTCTGGTCAAACATGTCAAAGGTCAATTCTGGTCAAACGGTCAAATTGGTCAAAACTAGTCAACTGAGTCGGTCAAAGGTCAAAAGTCAACTAGTCAAAGTCCGGCCCGGTTCAGTTTATTTAGATCAGTTTGGTTCGGTCAACAATCTGGTTCGGTTCACAAATTCAAATCCGGTTCAGCTCACTGGTTCGGGTTACCGATTCAATTCAACATGTCAAACCGATTTAGATTTATGGGTCCAATTCAACACTTGTTTGGGCTACTCTTGGGCTTACAGATCTGATCTGGTCAATTCATGAGTTGGGCTCTCTCTATTCCCACACATACACACACAGCCCACACTAGCCCAAATACCGAACCCAAACTACATACCCACAGTTGGGCTCAACCGACAACACCCAACTCACCCAGCCCAACATCTGATTGTTGCAATCAGATCTAGGGTTCCTAGAATCCTTGATGGCAGCAGCAACACCACGGGGAAAGATCAGTGGCGGCGCAACGGCGGCAAGCCAAGAGCGTTCAACGGCGGGGATGTTAACAAGCAAGACGATGGCAACACACTGGCAACAAAAAACATAAACTAAAATGATCACTTCCCAACCAAAACTCACAAACAAAAGATGATCAAAACTCAAACTCAAGAAAAGGACATGGTGGCTTACCCAACCACTTACCCAAAACGAAACTAAAACGGACAACGGGGAGAGACGACGGCGCAAAGAGGACTTGAGGGTTGGGGTTTGCTTGCGACCCAAAAATGATTCCGACGATGGTGGTACGGATGGCAGAGGCGGACGGAGCAGGGGAAACCGAACGGTTTTCTATTGTTTCTGACACATGACGGCCGACGACGAGGGAACCGAGGCCTGGGCTTTGATCGGACGACAAAGGGAAACTCGGGGTGGTCTCGGCTTGACGAACGGTGGCCGACGAGCCCTTGATCGGAGCTTCGCTGGAAACGCAAGGGAAAAAAAGTGAGGGTGATGTCGAGAGAGAGGGTGAGGGAGAGCGGCTGGCCCGATTCAAAAAAAATGGAAGCTGAAAAGACTTTTTAGGGATTTAACTTTTACCCTAATGAGTGGGTTAATCACGAAACAAGGGTCCTGACTCTTACCCGCATTGCAGAATGGTCACCGAAGTTTTAATTCCTATCATTTCAAACACTCAAAACTGATTTATTTCCAATTAAATCCTCAAATTCAAATTAGGATTTCTGAAACAAAATTTCCAAAATTCTAGGGTTACCGATTTAGGGATTTCAAAATTGAAGATTTTTAAATTGGGCAAAATTTGAGGTGTTACACAAACAAGTCCAAAATCTTTTGTAAATTAACACAATGTTAGATGAACAATTCGTTTTATGTTTTTTATCCACTTTTCTTTTTTATTAAATGAATCGAATAAAGAACAAATATATTCAATTTATTTATATTCATGAATGTTTTTTTTTCAAAACTCATTTAAGTTGGTCCAAACTTGATTGTTGTTTGATTATTATATATTTAATGTTTTTATAATTATAATATTTAATTTATTGACCGACTAATTTGAATTAGATACCGCAAGAGTTCGGCCAGAGGTTCGGTCATTCGAGAGCTACCTTTCTATCAAATTCGATTACTCTATTCATGACGTCATAATTCAAAGCCTTGATCTAATATGATGGTTGGAAGAAACTTGAGAAAAAAATGAAATTGAACAAATCAGCATCCTATGTCTTAAGCTCGTCAACGGTTTTTGCAGTACTCGATAACCTTGGCGAGGATCTTACTGGTGACTTTGGGCTAGGGGATTTCGTTATCGACACAGTCGTCTTCGACCATGTGCTTTATGGTCTGTGATTACAAAGCCACCACTTCGCCATCGGAGCTCTTCAAAGTGATCTTTCTCCCTCACATCTTTTTGCTATCAATTCTTCAATAGATTAAAAACAAGAAATTGAATTAATCAAGTATTTTTTGGGAGGGCCGGAGGGGGTGAGAGGACAAATATAAAAGTGAATGTTCTAGAGCAGAAATTTACAATTGGGAGTGAATCCCCTTTCTTAAATAGAGGCTACGGGTGAGCGTTAAATCGAGTCGAGTTAAAAGAATTTGAATTATTCAAGTTAATATATCATATTTTACAACTCAAATTTAATTTGAAAACTTTTCAATTCGATTCGAGTTTATGAAATTTGAGTCGAGTTTTCGAGTTCCTATACAAATTTAATTGTAATTATTTATCACGTCATAGTACGGTTTGATTCTAATTTAAACAACTTTCTCTGACCATATAAGATATGCATATATTATTTTTCATATTATTTTGGTCAAAAATAGACTTAAAATGAAAGATGAATTGAAGAAATAGAAAACCATTCAAAGTTTAGAGGCTAAATTGAAAAAAATAAGAAATTTATTTTAAAAATATGAATTGAAGCTAAATAAGTATTCTACAGTGGTTTAGAAGCATGTGGTTCAAATTTGATAAAAAAAAATGTACTTAAAACGAAGGGGTGATTGAGGAAATAAAGAAATCATACAAAGTTGGGCTAAATTGTAAAAGGATAAAATTTATTTTCAGAAATATGAATTGAAGTTAAATTTGTGTTCTACATTGGTTTAGGAACATGTGATTAAATTTGGTCAAAAATGAACTTAAAATAATGAAAAATTGAAGAAAAATGAAATCATAGACTAAATGTAAAATTCAGTTTTTTAAGTTGGACAAATTTTAACTCGTCTCAAACTCTAACAACTCGAAATTGGAAAAAAATTCATTTTTTAAAGTTGAATTGAGTTTTGCTTATCCTTATAGAGGCTGCATTATCTTAATTGGACGTTGTAAATTGTCTATGTGGAGCATCGTGATTGTCTGAATACTCACATAGAACCAATTACTTGCTCATACGTGTTTTTGAGAATTGGAAGCATGACTATTTTTTTTTAACAATTATTTAGGTGAAAAAGAAAAAAATTTGCTCTTAATGAGTATTGAACCCACAACTTAAAAATAGGAAAAAACGGATGTCAATTGAGAATTTTTAACCACATATCTTAAAGATTATTCACCAAAACTTAAAATTTTCCCCTACAACATTAGTAGAATGAATGGCCTCCACTCACATTTATTTTGGTCATGTATATGTCAATAGTATATGTCTATATTATAATCTACTTATAACAACAACAACAATAATAAGGTAAATTGCATCACATATCACACAATTATTAGTAAATTTACAAATAGGTTACTATATTTTAAATAGTTGCAACTGAATTACTTAATTAATTTTGTTATAAATAGGTGGCACAAATTTTGTATTTCTCGATAATAGAGGCTAATACATTCATCACACAAGTCCAATTACATGATTGACTCACATTCTCGCTTAGCCCACTCGCACGAGCCAAGTTCAAGTTGCTCAAGAACAAACTTCACTCAACAGTCCAAGATTTTGTAAGCAAAGGCTTACAAGCTCTCCTGAAGAGCCAGAAATTTCAACAAAAATTTATTGGTCATCTTTTAAGATCTTGATTATGACGAAATATATTCTTATGTGAGAGATACAATTACATTTAGAGATCTTATAAATCTAACACTATAAGAAAATTTGTGCGCGAACCAGATTTCTTAGGAGACTTTTCATTATATGAATGACCTTTCTGGCTATTGGCATATGAGTAGTTACGCTCTAGGGCTAAAACGAGCGTGCTGATCACGCGCCCCCAAAAAACTCTCTCCCCCAACCCAAAATTTTCCCGAGTCTCAGGCGATCGTGTTGATCACCGATTTCAGCCGTTTTTCTTTGGCTCCAGTTACGAGCGGTTTCTACCGACGTCTGAGGGCCTCAGACCGCCGGAATTGCAGGTGACGCCGCCGCTTGGTGGTTTGCTCAGGGAGTTTTTTCCGCTAGAGGAAGTGTTTCGAAGGGTGGATGTTTCAACAAGCAACTCGGGCTTTCTTACCGGAAGAAGCTCACCGGCGGAAGGGGACCTGCACAAGGAGTCGTCACCGACTACCGTTTTCCCCAACCAGGGCATATCCCAACCGGAAATTTTGATCCCTCAACATTGCTGCCGTAACTCCATCGACGAAAGCAGGCGAGAAGCTCTTGGGTCGAATCGGAGGGAGGTTGGATTGAGTGTTTTTCAAAGCCACTGCGCTTTGTTCTGCTGCCGGTAATTGGTGATCTTGATGCCGCGCGCCGTCGAGCCAATCCAGGTTTATCCTTGACATCCCGCTGCACCTGTATTCCCTCTTTCTGGTTCCTAATCCCGTTCTACCCGCTGATAAGCCCCGCTTCTTGTGGACTACCAAGTTCTTTTTTTGCTGCATTTGTCTGTTTACTGGTTTTGTTTTCCTGTGGACTCTGGTTCTATTTTTTGCTGGTCTTGGATTTCTGTATCACCAGGGTTGCTTGTTTTTTCATGCTTGCATCTAGTTTTTTTGTGTGCTGTTGTCGGTTGTGGTTTGGTTCTGATCTAGGTTGGTTGTGTTGGTCTTAAAGCTATTGAAAGTGGTGGTGGTTTAGAGCATTGCCGCTAAGGGGTTTCAATTTTGCTTTATTGAATGTCTGCCTGAGGCCAATGGTCGTCTTGAGTGCCTGAATTTGTGGGTCTGCAAAGCTCGGCCTAAAGCCAAGAAGGATTTCACAGTGTGTTGATAGGAATAACAAGTCCCTCTTATCGGGTTTCAATCGAAGGCCACCTTTGTCGGAGTGTCTCCTCAGATTGCTAATTGTTTGTCTCCTCTGAGTGTGGGGTTTCATCTCTTGGAAGGAAGCTGACAACAAAGCCATGTCGATTATGGCTTGGAATGTTCGTGGCATGGGAAGCAGGAAGACTGTCAGAGCTCTTCAGGATTCGGTTTTTAAACACAAACCGTCCATAATTTTTCTCAATGAAACGAAGCAGAGAAAACGATATCTCGAGAAGATCAAAATGAAGATGAAAATGGATCAGTCTTTTTACGTGGAACCGCAAGGCTTGGCGGGTGGACTCGCTCTCTGGTGGAAAGGGGAGGTAAAATGCAATATTTTAAAGTACGGAAAGAATTACATCGACACGGAAGTAATTCTAGAGGATGGAGAGGCGTGGTTCGGTACTTTTATATACGGTCCACCGCACAGAGAGGATAGGCCAGCTTTCTGGGAAGACCTTGACAAGCTCAGGGAATCTGCAACTGACAAATGGCTAATCATGGGAGACTCCAATATTGTTTGTAGACGAGAGGAGAAGGAAGGTGGAAACCCGGTAAATCCTAACGAAGCAAAATGTTTTGAAGATTTTGTAAACTCTTCTGGTCTTATTGAAATGCCTATTAAGGGAGGTATCTTTACCTGGTTCAATCACAGAAGTGGGGAACAGTCCATTCTTGAAAAACTTGATCGCATCCTATGCTCTGTTGAATGGAGCTTGGCCTTCCCAAAGGCTTTGGGGTTAATGGAGGTTGCCATTGCTTCTGACCATGCCCCTCTAGTCCTTCTTACAAAGGGGCTCTCCAGAAAGTATAAAAAGGACTTCAAATTTGAGACCAAGTGGCTTCTAGATGAGGAGTGCTCCCAGACGGTCTCCAAAGGGTGGGATATTTCGCCCGGGGAAAGAGTGGTCTCTAGATTTGGGAGGAAGATCCGCAACACTAGAGCTGCTCTTACCAAATGGAATAAGGAGAAGAGGAAGAAGAAAAACGAGAAGAAACAGAGATTGATGAACAGAATCAAACTTCTCCAAGGAAGGAAGCTCTCGAATTCGGAACTGGAGGAATACAATAACCTAAGAAAGGAGCTCGATGCTGAATGGGAAAGTGAAGAAAGATATTGGCACCAAAGATCCAGGGTTAACTGGCTGAAATGGGGAGACAAGAACACAAGATTCTTCCATACCACCACCATACAACATCGCAGAGCCAATTCCATTGTCAAATTAAAAAAGGAGGATGGGACCTGGCTTGAGGAACCTGAGGATCTAGAATCCTATCTGTTGTTTCACTTCCAGAAGGTCTTCAGGAAAGACCAATCGGTGAACTTCCTTGCCCTCAGTGATTACATACCCAGACTTGTAACCGAAGAAATGAATTCTGAATTAAGCAGAGACGTAACCGAAGAGGAGATTAAGAAATCTGTCTTTGATATGGGTGCTACTAAAGCCCCGGGCCCGAATGGTTTTCCTGGTTGTTTCTACCAGACTTTCTGGGAGACTGTGAAAGGAGATCTAGTCGGAATGGTCTACGCTTTCTTTAGGGACGGAATTTTGGAAACTGGGCTCAACAAGACCAATATTGTTCTTATCCCCAAAAGGCGAACCCTACGGAAGTATCACATCTCAGACCGATCAGTCTCTGCAATTTCTCTCTGAAAGTTATCACCAGAATCTTAGCGTCGAGACTGAAGGCTTTCCTACCAGGGATTATCCCCCAACACCAGTCAGCCTTTGTGCAAGGAAGATCTATCCACGATAATATTATTATAGCAAACGAAGCCTTTCACGCGATCAAACGGTCAAGAAAGGGCAAAAAGGGGCATATGGCTCTCAAGATTGATATGGAAAAGGCTTATGACAAAGTTGACTGGGATCTGCTCCACTTTGTAATGAGTAGGCTGGGGTTCTGTGATTGGTGGGTTGACAGAGTTATGAGATGTGTTACATCGGTTTCCTTCTCCTTAGTTCTGAATGGTAAACGCACCGGGGATTTCAAAGCAGGAAGAGGTTTGAGGCAGGGAGATCCATTATCCCCTTTCTTATTCACCTTCATCTCAAGCACTCTGTCTTGGATTTTAGAAAAGGAGATCGAGATGGAGGCTTTCGAAGGTCTGAGAATCAAGAGGCGTTGCCCGGTTTTGAGCCATCTCCTTTTCGCTGATGATTGTCTGGTTTTCTCAACCGCAAACGAAGAAAATTGTACATTCGTTCTTCGTATTCTCCGGATATTCCAGAGTGCTACAGGTCAGTCTGTGAACTTTCAAAAATCCTCGGTATTCTTCTCCCCCAATGTTAGCAATTGCCGCAAGACTCACATGTCTAATCTGTTGGGTTTCCGACCTATGGAGGAGGACTCTAAATATCTTGGGCTTCCTTTCTTCTAGGGACGGAGCAAAAAAGAAGCCTTGGGATTCATCAAGGAACGAGTTCAAAATCGATTAAGGGGATGGAAGACAAAGTTCTTGAATACTGATGGAAAGGAAGTTCTAATTAAGGCTGTGGCTCAAGCCATCCCTACCTATATCATGAAATGTTTTCTTCTTCCTGTCACTTTCTGTGACGAAATCAGCTCGCTGGTGGCTAGATTTTGGTGGAATAATTGTGCTGAAAAGGAAATAAGCATTCATTGGATAAACTGGAAGGATCTTTGCCGACCTAAGAACCAAGGGGGCCTGGGATTCCGGAATCTCAGAATTTTTAACAAAGCTCTTATTGCTTAGAAGGTGATCAAGAATCCGACATCTCTTCTGGCTCAGACTCTCCGGGGAATATACTTTCCAAATGGCAATATCTTCGAAGCTCCCAAATGCTCAAAACCTTCCTGGGCTTGGAAGGGTATTAGAGAAGGAATTAAGGTAATAGAAGAAGGTGCCCTTTGGAGAGTAGGAAATGGCAGAAGCATCTCAACTTGGTTTGACAACTGGATCCCCAAACTTCCAAAGCATCGACTCTTTTCTCAACCGCCACCGAAAATTCCCTCTCCGTCAGTCAGTGGCCTTATGAACCCAGATCATAGATCGTGGAATGAATCCAAGATCAATGGCATGTTCTCCCCAGCTGAAGCCAAAGCAATCTTGTCAATCCCGATAGGAGGGCCCCAGGTGCATGACTCTTTTATTTGGGCAGGAACTAAGAACGGAGAATATACGTCCAAATCGGGGTATAGATTTATCGAGGAGAATTCGGATAT